>OX387429.1:23223307-23966000 GCA_947563755.1 Lochmaea crataegi
ACGTCTTACCAGAAAAATTGATTACATAAAAACTCTTTGTTTAATTCTGAAACATTCTTTATATATATTTGGAAAATTCTATACATTGGTCCTTCGTCATACTTTATACTTTTATCTAATAGAAAAAATCCAGATTATAAATTTATCCTAATACAAAATCATTAAACAGAATAAAAAAACTGTAAGACCCATCCCTACTCGGCAAAACCCTTAAACTGACTGCACGACACTGGCCACCGTCTTATCATATTAATGAATCCCCATCCATTGTTGTGCATTTTACGACTCTATTGTATTTGAGGCGATACAGGGCGTGTCGATTTAATTTTGGTAATACCGACCTGTTTTATCATTCTATACCACATAGAAAAAAAGAAAGACTCGCCCCATATTTATAGTACTTTTGAATATATAATGAGGCACTTTGCTCCTACGGAAAAGGAAATACAGTATAGGTATTTCATTGTAAAATAAGACATTTCTTGAAAGGATTTCTTCATTTTTTCAAAGAGCTATCTCGATAATATCAGTCTAATATACAATTACTGACTGAACGTTTCAAAGCTTCGTCAATCATATTTTCCTTTTTCCTTTTTCCTTTTTCCTTTTTCCTTTTTCCTTTTTCCTTTTTCCTTTTTCCTTTTTCCTTTTTCCTTTTTCCTTTTTCCTTTTTCCTTTTTCCTTTTTCCTTTTTCCTTTTTCCTTTTTCCTTTTTCCTTTTTCCTTTTTCCTTTTTCCTTTTTCCTTTTTCCTTTTTCCTTTTTCCTTTTTCCTTTTTTCCTTTTTCCTTTTTCCTTTTTCCTTTTTCCTTTTTCCTTTTTCCTTTTTCCTTTTTCCTTTTTCCTTTTTCCTTTTTCCTTTTTCCTTTTTCCTTTTTCCTTTTTTCCTTTTTCCTTTTTTCCTTTTTTCCTTTTTCCTTTTTCCTTTTTCCTTTTTCCTTTTTCCTTTTTCCTTTTTCCTTTTTCCTTTTTCCTTTTTCCTTTTTCCTTTTTTCCTTTTTCCTTTTTTCCTTTTTTCCTTTTTCCTTTTTCCTTTTCCTTCCTATCGTTACAGTCGCTTTCCCTTTTTATACATTTTTTGCAGTATTAAACCTTTGGTCATAAATATATTCAGAAAATAATAAATTATTAATTTATCCACAACCACATGTATGTTTGTTGTTTTCTAGTCGCTTATACAATGCAAATGCAATTACATAAAAGTATACAGGGTGTTTCATTAAGAATTGTCCATGTAGTAACTGGAGAAAATTTAGCACGAAATATGAAGATTTAAGCCAAAACACTGAAATAAAATATTCCTCCTAACCGAGATATAGGGTGTTTTATTTTAAATATTCTAAATGATTTTAGCCCATAGTTTTGACACCTTCCAATATTTTTTCTTCATACTTGGCAAAGAGTTTACACATGTTAGGTTACTTTAAACAGTAGTAAAAGATAGTTTTCCTCTATTACCAGAGGCGTACGGTAGGGATGGATACTTTCTTTTATCCCCCTACATTCTACGCCTCTGTCGTAATGATTAATCGTTTCAGCATGTTTTTTTGATTATTTGCCACTTTCTACGTAAATATCATCCTTTTGTCTCAATGCGATAGAGTGAGTAGTTTTCGAGTTATTTGCATTTAAAGGTAGGTAATTTTTAAAATATCGAATTTAGTTTTATTGCTTATTTCACATGATTGTCGTTAATAATTTATCCACCTTGATGATAAAATTTGTTAACCTAACATGTGTAAACTCTTTGCCAAGTATGAACAAAAAATATTGGAAGGTGTCAAAACTATGGGCTAAAATCATTTAGAAGATTTAAATTAAAGCACCCTATATCTCGGTTAGGAAGAATATTTTATTTAAGCGTTTTGGCGTAAATCTTCATATTTCGTGCTAAGGTTTCTCCAGTTACTATATGGACAATTCATAATGAAACACCCTGTATATCCTATAAAGGGTCTCCCGAAAAGATTGGTCATAAATTATACCACAAATTCTGGGGTCAAAAATAGGTTGATTGAACCTCACTTACCTATATACAAAGGTGCATACAAAAAAAGTTACAGGGTGATTTATTTAAAAAAATTAAATTCATTTTATTAACGTGTGTGTCATAAATTCATGAAAATTTATATGATAACCCATAAACTGGAAGTAGTAGCGTTCATTTGTTTTTATTTATTATGGAATTTCATAGGGGGTCAGCACACTTTTGACCCTCCAGTTTTTTTAGGGTTATATTTAACAAAATATGGAACGCCACTGGAATTAAATGTCTATTCTTAAACTTTTTTGCCTCTTTGTATTTTTCTGTAAACATTTCAGTTTGGAAGATGCAGCCACCCTTTTAAAGGTCAAATTCAAAATATTGAAATATTAATTTGTACTGCATGTTCATAAGTATCAAAAACAACTTTATTATTACATATTGAATACTTGTTGAGTGTAGTTCAATTATTATCGTGTTTGTTTATAAATTGTAATATAATTGATTCTTATGAAAATACAGTAGATACAGCTTAATATTTAGAAATCGACTTTTAAAAGGTGGCTCTATTTTCCAAACTAAAATATTTTCAAATAAATATAACGAGGAAAAAAGTTTAAGCATAGACGTTCCATTTTAGTGGCGTTCCATATTTTGCTGAATGACCCCCCTCAAAAAAAGTTGGGGGGTCAAAAGTGTACTGACCCCCTCTGAAAATCCATAATAAATAAAAATACTTCCATAATAAATACTTCCAGCTTATGGGTTATCGTATACTAGTGTCCCATATAAATTTTCATAAATTTACATTACACCTTTTTAGAGCAACGTTTTTAAAAAATGTATTTAAATTTTCAAATAATTCACCCTGTAACTTTTTTGTATGCACTTTTGTATATAGGTAAGTGAGGTTCAATCAACCAATTTTTGACCCCAGAATATGTGGTATAATTTGTGACCAATCGTTTCGAGATACCCTGTATAATTAACTTGAAAAAACGACTTCAACTTCAACCAGTTAACTGTAAAGCAACAAATAAATTGTTTTATAGATACAACAACTGAATACTTATTTGTTACTCCTTCTAATGTAATTATTAATTAATTAATTAACTAAATAATTAATTGCTTTAAAATTTTGAAGTCGGTAAGTAAGTCAACCATAAAAATTATAAACTTTGCTACTACGAGTATAATAGAAAATTTAAATTTTACATTTAAAATTAAAATTGCCAAGTGCCGACGAAATGTGCGACACAACATGAAGGCAGACCTTTTCTTGGCACCGTCTTCAAAACTATAAAACACTTAATTATTTTCTCGGTGGATCTACGAATCCCAAGGTTTTATACCAATGAAATCAAAATGGGACCACATTGGAGATATAATGCAAAATGTAAAAAAATAAAAATATATACAGCTCCTCCTTTTTCAGATCTTTTTAAATTTATTTCAAATCGTTCACTTCTAAAGCAAAAAAAATGAAAACTATCAGTCCAAAAAACACAGAAGTAAAAATCCTTACAGCTCATAGAATTAAAATATGCTTCAAACCCTGGTAAGGAAGGAAGAATAGAATAGTTTTATTTTGGTTATCACTAAAACTCAGGAATTTCTGTGGGGTAGTTTTAATTAATAAAAAAATTACTCTAGCTGGTATTTCATTGAGTCGTAGTAAAAATAAAACGTGGAGCTCGAATGGAATGTCAATCCCGCTCCCGAAAAATTTTGTCCTACAGCGATCTGAAAGACTTGTTCAGGGTTATTGTAGTCAAACATTTTTTAAGAGTTACAATTAAACGACCAATAATAAAGATGATTAAAGTACGACCAGAGATCTAAGAAGGTCATAAATCACCCAGTACTTGTGTTATCAGCAGGCGGTCGAGTCTACGCAGAGTTGTACGTGAGCCCAAACAATAGATCTTAGATCTCTGGTCGTACTTTACCTAAACTATTTATCCTGGTGGACACTTAGCCAATAAATGAGTACAATAATTATATCTCTCATCGTTTTATAAAAAAAATCCTATCGAATATTTTTTTCTGTTTGTTTATAATCTCAAATTAAAAGTAAACAAATCTGCCTAAATCCCTTTTCAATCATAATAAATATATGCATGTTTATGGTAATATAAATTCCGTATTAATAAATTCAAGATGTTAAGTACGATACAAAATCGCTAAGTCGTCGTTTAACTTCTGGTGGTATCTTTTAACCGAGTTATTTTAATTTCCATTCGACCATCACCTGTTCAACCTTGTTTAACACACCGAAAGGATAAAAAATGATATTGCAAATTTAAACCTTAATCGAGAAATGAAGTGGAATAAGTTTATTAACAATGCAGATACTAATTTATTGTTTTCTTCGAAAATTGGTATTATCCATTAACAATAACAATAAATTATTCTGGAACATCATTTTGAAAAATATATACAGGGTGAGTTACGAGGAACTTTACATACCTCTACCATAAGTAGAGGCACGTTAGGGGATTATCAAATGACCATTAAAAAATGTCTTCTTGTTTTGATTATTAATAAACAGGGTGTAACAAAAAATTCAAATACCCAGGTCTAACTGTCTATTTATGCCCTCTGAAAAAAGAATATCAGATTTTAGAAAAATCATATACAGGGTGAAGAGTTGAATATGAAGCAGTCTCACAAATTTTCACGAAGACGGTCCTGGATTTTTTTTATTCTGAATATGTCAGTTAGTTGCCAGACACCAATACACACTTTCACCAAAAAATGAGACAAATCGACTTAATAATTGAAAAAATATTACGAAACATTGTTTTGGTGAAGATCCATAATTCACCGTGTATATTAATAATCAAAACAAGGAGACATTTTTTAATGGTCATTTGATAATCCCCTAACGTGCCTCTACTTATGGTAGAAGTATGTTCAGTTCCTCGTAACTCACCCTGTATAGTTTTGAAATTATCTCCGCTTTCGACGTAATGCTAGGAAATTTTCTCCTGAATTAATAGTCCTAACGAGTCTAGGAACTAACTACAGGAAACTATAAATTCAGGGAATTGAATCTTCAGGGAATTAAGTCCAGGGAGTTGCGAAATCCGAGAACTGAGCATTACAGAAACTGTGCAGTAATCCAACTAAAATTTAGACAATTCGCCAAACCATATTTTTAAGAAAAATTTACTATATTTTACTACTGCACAGTTCCTTATTAGCCGAAAACTCCTCTATCCATATTTATAAGAAATTTAAATATTTTAAATTCCGCGGTAAAGTTAAAAACCGGAAACTATCATTAGATCACATTATTGATTTTTCGTCCGAATACAATTACTGTCTATTCCACTAAAAGATAAATTTTAAGAAATTTTGAAATATTTTTATATTTGAAATGTTATCGGCAAAGATAACGTTTCACAGGCTACACAACTTGCCTCTTCTATCCATAGAAAATTATTTGATGAACAGAAACCTTGAGAATGGGAATTTTAATAATAAATATTTTGCTAGAACTACAATTTAATCTCAATAATACCTTCGCTCTTTAAATTTGAATTTAATAATGAGATAATCAACCAAAAATGCACACAATGATCAAAATAGTGCTGGAAAGTTTACAGTACAAGCCACTCAAGTATCAACATGAGGACCTTTCGACAGAAAAGTGAACCAGCAAAAAAGTCGACCATGGGCGTGGATTTTTATAATTTATAATAATGGAAAAATTTATTTAATTGAGGGGTGGAAATACGTGACGGAATAAAAAAAACTGAGAAAAGAAATAATATTGTTTTTGAAAGTTTCACTATGAGAGTTTAATAAAATTACCAAAAATAAATTTAATGTGATCGTTTTTCGAAAAAAGTGTTACGTTAAAAAATCATATTACTCTAAAAAAATAAAGTTAAATCATAATGTAACGTTTATTCTAATTTATATTTACAATTTATATGTAATTCAGTCCTTATTTAATAATTTATGTAATACACTAAACACACTAATTATAATTTATATGAGAGTCACTTAATAAACACTTTATCGAGGCGCGATTACTTTCCTTCGGTATCAACACTGACTGATTGACTAATTGCCTGCAGCGATGCTTGTGGCCTATTTATACTCGCGCGCCGTAATTCTAGAAATCCTTCGACGTTCTGGCGGGTTCACTGGATATTCTCGATGTTTCGTATTCTGGATGCTTCTCGACAATTGGGCGGAGGAGCCATAGTCGTCTCATACGGGGATTTCACTGGGGGCACTAAGTGAGCATATTGATGCAGTAGCTCGCGTAACAATAATAATAAAAAGTTCAACTTATCCAAATTACAAAGCGAATAACAAAATATCAAAATTAAAAATATGCTCAAAAATTCCGCAAGACAATACCCCAAACGGTTGTAAAAATTCCTTTAGGGTATTTTTTCAAATCATTACCGTATGTGGTGGGACAAATATCAAAAATGGCACAACGAACATTTTTACAATCAATGAATTTTATAATACCATGCAAATTTTTCCCAGTTAAAAACATTCCGTGTATAATTCAAATGCCATATTAGTCGAAAAATGTAAATTTAACATTAATATTAATTCTTATAGAAGATATCTGCGGTGATTATGCCGGGCTAATCGACTACCTATCAATCATACCGAATATAAATGTTACTATGACAACGTCTTATAAATAATTCAATTAAAAAAATATATATCGTTACGGCTACTGGGTGGCTTCATTAAGCCACCGTTTTCATTATTATCATCATAACTAATGTAATGATATGTCCGTGATTGGTTCCCACAAATAAATTATTGAAATTATTTTTAATATAATATACCCCATGCTGATGTTAAGACGGTTTCTTGATGTCAACTCTATGTTAACGAGGATAGTTATATTGTCGTAAGATTTTTAAACGGTTTCGTAGTTCGTAGAGGATATTTTTTTTAAATACCGAGTGTCTCAGAAATTTCTTACCAAAATATTTCTTAATTCAAAGAAATTGTCTTTTTTAAATGCAAAAATCGATTTTTGCAGGGAACACCCTGTATGATGCCGAACTCTTTACGTTTCTAAAAATGTATAATTTGTTATAGTTCGATTTAAAAATTAGTCAATTATTTATGTTTTTCTTAATAATTTTGGCATCCTTGAACGTTAACGTTAAAAGTATGCTCCGGAATAGGAGCTGTCAAAACAAAATGTCAAAGTAATTAATTCTAATGGTGGGTTTATTTCACGTTAGATGTATTATGTAACATTTATCACGTATGATTTAAAAAGTTAAAAGTGAGGTTAACACAACATGTAGTACCGTAATTTCCGTTTACGGTCACTAAGGATTTCAAGATGTAACCTTGAAGTTGATTAACTTTTAACTTAAGATGTAAGGAATCTTACATGAAACCCGTTCTGCGCATGTGCTATGAGTTGTCAAGTGTCAAATTTTCTCACTATATAGTTATTTAGTTACTGATGTTAGCGTCGTTTTAATTTAAGGAGGTGAGAAGCAATCATAGTATTAAAGTTTATGTTAACTTTATCTTCGCAACCCATAAAAAAAGTATTATCACTACGTCATACTTATCTTTCAAAAGCATTCATAATTTTTAATTAATGCGATACAAAAATCAAATAAAATATAAACCTCCAAACACCAGCAATGCAATGGAAGCCATTCTCAATCTTCCGTCTCTTGCTCTGCATGTTAAGGCGGAAGCGAGAATGGCTGCATACAGGCTGGAATACAATGGGAATTGGCACGAAGGAACCAATTCCCATAGTCATTCCAGAATCACAAATGTTATCACAAACTCGCTTCTTGAAATGAGCAATGACAGCCAACCATACCATATCAAGCTAAACTGGAATGGGTTGGAAGCATGCAGTCAGGAAGGAACGTTGAAGGAGTACAGACGGATCTAAAACTGACATAGGAACAGGAGCTGAAGTCCATGGTGCCAGACCCAGGTGCAATGTCCACGCATCGTTGGGGAAGTTTGCATCTGTATTCAAGTCAGAAATATACGCTATCGACACGTGTTTGCAAATGAACTTCGAAAGGGGGTATAGAGGCCAAAACTGAAATCTTTAGCATGTCCCCAGATCAGATCTGGACTGGTCTGGGACTGCCTACAAAAAACTTTTCACCCTGGCAAACCACAACAGAGTAGCTCTTAAGTGGGTCCCGGAGCACAAGGGTATTGGAGGCAATGAAAAGGCAGACACCCTAGCCAAGCTAGGATCCGAAACTGCATTCACTGATCCTGAACCAGTATTTGGAATATCAAAATCTACAGCACGTGGCTGTACATCTCGCTGAATTCAAACTAAACATCAGACGTACTGGAGACTTGTGCCAAAACAGGAACACAGCAAACTCTTGGTCAAAAAACCCGCTGACTAACGAAATATTAAACCTCAGCAGGGGCCAGATAAGGAAAGTGGCGGTCACTCACCGGTCACTGTACCCTAAGGAAACGCATGCATACAATTGGCATATATAGGGAGGAACCTATCTGCCGGAGGAAACAGCCTCTCACATTATCTTCGAATGTGAAGCACTGTCTCATTTGAGATATAGACTCCTAGGACTAGAGTATCCAAGGGAGGATTTCTCCAAGAAGGTCCTAGTGAACAGACTGTTGAGCCTGATAAGGGCTACTGGTCTCTTCACATAAACGGTATAACCAAGAGCACAAAAAGCCTCAAGGCTGAGGTGCCGAGGTCTCTAAGCATCTCACTGGAGGTGCCGAGCCAATCAATCATCAAAACATCAGCAAAAAAACCGACATCCGCAATATCCAAACTTTTATGTAATTGCCAACTGTCAATCAAATACATCTAAATAACGTACGTTCAAACCTTTTTTTTGATTGGCATTCTCTTACCTCTTAAATCTGAACATAAACACGCCCGAATATCCGTACGTCAGACATTTTACGTCGTACATGTTACATGATACATCTTACGTGAGCACAAACTCGTCATAAGAGTTATTTAAAACATAATTAATGATTTTGACATTTCATTGTATCAATAGAGTGACAAAAAACCGAGAAGAGCATGAACTCAAACGAGATAATTGGCTTTTTCAGTAGATGCTTAAATCTCAAAACAAATATGGTTATTGGAATACTCCTTTTACTATCTCAAACTTTCTTCATTTCCACAACATTAACTTTCACAATTCAATATAAATAATGTCTCACTATCAGAACACAGAACTCCAATTGTCCCGCTTTTTATACTTTTCACCTGTTCCAGACAGTTCTCGACTTTTCGATGACATTTCTAGACTTTTCGATGACAGTTCTAGATAATTCCAGATGTATGTCTTCTTCTTTTTCTTTTTGGACCTCTATATATCCTCAGTTCATATCCGATTTAACATTGCTCTTGCTGATATTTTTCCATCTTGTATAGCTTTGTTTCGAATATAAAAATGTTACAGAGTTTAATAAAAAATTTGAGCTGATATTATGGTAATTTGAACACTTGTTCGACCTTGGGGCAAGTGACGTAATGTTGGCAGCATTTCTCAGAATTGCATCAAAGCGAACAAGCCTGTGCTGGCCAAATGCTCTTACGGCGGAGGCCAAAAATCGTAGACTACTTGACGTCACTAAGGAGGGGCAAGTGACCTCACGTTCAATGCGCGCGCATGCTTTCCGCACTTTTGATAATTTTTTTTTATAGAAATCCCACTCAAAATACTTAAAATTGAAGCAATAAAAGAATATTGATGTATATTAGGATTTTCTTTTTTCACCACTGACGTCACTAATATCCCTTTTGTATAGCTCTGTTACCTATGAAGTGGCTGATATCTAAATTTATAGTAATCATGTTAAACGTGCTAATTTTAAACATTTGAACAACTAAATTTAGGTATTACTACCACCTACTAAATCGACTCTCTTAAGAAAGAGAACGACCTCCATAAACACAGTCATAATTCTTGATTCAATTAAAAAAATAAATCGGTGTTTCAAGTCGAAAAACTTTCGGTAACACATATTTTAAACGAAACAAAAAGAATCACAAAAGCAACGTAAGCTTTCACAATCACGAACACTCGCAGACATACCAACTGTACCTACACGAAAAAATTAGTAGTCGTAAAAAGCGTGACCGTAATTATACAGGTTACGGTAGAGAGTTATGGCCTGTGTAAATTTAAATATTGATTACCCTTTATACTGAAAAATATGAAATTAATGTAAATCAAAATCATAAGCGCAACGTGTTCCACTGAAATTATTCAGGTAGTTAACTCGCATTTGCATCCCCTATCACGCATTTTTTCACCCTCAATCGTTTCCATATTTCTCGTAGGCCGGGTGGTTCTAAGATATTTTCACTCAAAATAAAAAAAAAACAGAACAAGCAGGTTGGCGCGAAGGGCCAAAATTTTTAGTTTGTTGCGCCATTCCACTGTAGAGGCCTTATGAGGGACGTGTAAGGTGCAAAGCATTAACTACTGTCCGACCAAATCGGCTAATTTCATTTTCAAGTATCATGCTGAATACAACATAATGTTTTGGCCAGCTTTAGCTTCCTGACTCAAAATTGGCTCAACACTCATAACATCATTCCATTTGGACCTACCGATAACGCCAACCCCCCGAACCTACCCCTGGCTCGCCCAATCTTTTATCTCGAAAAATGTATGATATATGCAAATACAAATGAAGAGCAATTTAGTGAATTCTACAGAAAAATTAGAAATATAGATGGCGAAGATGTGCAAAACCTAATGCGAGATGTCCGCATAATGTTGCGTCTTGTTGAGGAACAGGGATCCCTTCATTTAAGGTATGCTGATTCTTTTATTGTTTAGGATGTTTTTAATAATTACTTATAAATAAAGTTATCCTAGTCTGAAACGTTATTTTCCTGGGTCTTCTTCTTCCACTCCAGATTATCTAGATACTTCCTTCTCCACTAGTTTTAGGTATTTGATGTGCCCAGCATCCTAATAGGATACCTGTCAAAACTCTTAGTGCAGTCTTACTCTGGCTTAATAATTATTTTTATCACTCTGGTAGTAGTTTCCCAGGAGTAAATTTTCCAATTATCTTATGCCAGCCTGAGCTTTGCAATAGTACGGTCATCTCGTTTTTTTTGGCTCTACTTATTTCTCCAAAAATGATATTTATATTGGTGCTGATAACGCAAAACGGTTCCGGTCCCCAAAAGGGTGTTTCAGTCCTTCTCTTTGCAAGTCCATCTGCTATTTAGTTTCCTTCTATTCCAGTGTGTCCTGTAGGATGACGATTTGTTCTTTAGGTTTTTCTAAAGGCAATCCCATACCAGTAAAGAACTTATTACACAAGAATTCAGCGTTTTAATGGCTGCTTTTCCTTCTATATTCTCTATCAATATTGAAATATCCTTTCAGGACTGGCTATGGTGTTGTGACTCCATTCCTTTTTGTTACTATTCGTACATGCATTGATTGGTCTATAAATTTGGACGACAAATTTAAATTTTGCGGTAATATCCTTGTGTAACTTGTAGTTTGTTACATGCGTCTAGATAGATTAGATCTGATACCGATAACAAGGAGAAAATCATAACTTGGGGATATACTTAAAGCTGTGACGGTGGATTTTTTAAATAAAAATAATACTTTGAAAGATTTACGTCAAAGATTTATGAGCTAGATTTGTTCAAATAATAGATTTATGAAATATATATACAGTGTGTCGCATTTAAGATGAAGACACCCCCATGTTTTCGCTGTTTGAAGAATTACAGATTCGGATTTTTGTAGAGGCCCATCAAGATGTAAAACTCTGCAAAAATTCAAATCTGTAATCTTTCCAACAGTGAAAATATGAGGGTGTCTTCATCTTAATTGCGACATACTGTATATACAGTGTTTTCAAATAACACTTACAACGTTTGCATGTAGATACCTCTCGTAAAATTGGACAAAATGGTATAAGCTCCAGCCTATTTACTTTTCGAAATACAGGGTGTTGAAGTTATGGAAAATCAAATGTTTTAATTTGATAACTTTAAAACTTTAAAAATATATTGATTTGACATTTGGCAGGTTGTTTTTAAATGTAAAAGGAAGAATATATCACCTATCCTCTCCCATTTTTTACGCCACTGGCACTTGAAGCTATTTTTATTTTATTTTGCATTCCTCAGTGGTTTTCACTCATAACCTTCACATATCAAGAAATTTGTACTTTTTAAGATACTTAATGTTTTTATGAAGTCTGCAAGATCACTTTTTAATAATGAAATAAAAAAAATATTTTTCTTGAATTTTTTTTTAACAACTACCAAACTACTAATGGTTAGAATATGTAACAGAAACAAATTTGTGAAACAGCAATGCATCTAAAACATTGAGAGAAGATTGTTGAAATACTTTTTTCTATAAAAACAAACTGCTATGAAAAGTGACGTATTTCTCATACTTTACTTATTTCAAAACCAAATATTGCTCATACTGTGAGAAATATTATTATTATTTCATGTATTTGACAAGTGACACCTTCGCCCTCAAGGAGACATGTGAAAGAAAAGTAAACTGTAAGATATCAAATTAAAGTATATAGAAAGATAAAGCGTGATCTTTTATTTAACAAGTTTTATTAACAAGAAGATACATCATGGCGCAGTCAAATGAAATACCTACAAGTACCCATTAATAGACACGGCAAAGAAAAAAGTTCAAAGCTAGGTTAGAAAACTGGTAAAACCACGTGGTAGGTAAAGCATAATGAGTGATTCAGAAAACACACCAGCAGTACTGAATGCAATTCCAAATTTAGTATTACCAACGCATCTGTCTCTAAATGGTAGGTAATGAATCTGAAAATTGGACAAAATTTAAACAACAATTTAACATTTATATGATGGCATCGAGATTAAACCAGCAGGAAGGCGACAGACAATTAGCTATATTACTAAATATAATAGGGTCTGAATCAGTAGAGGTGTATAATACATTTAGGTTTGAAGGAAACGATAATAATGATATTCAAAAAGTAATTGAAGCTTTTGATACCCACTGTAACCCTAAGAAGAATATCTTACATGCAAGATTCCTTTTCTATGAAAGAAAACAAAAAGAACAGGAACCATTTGACTCATTTTTATTAGATATAAAGACTCTAATAAAAGATGCAGAATTCACAAATCCGGATGAAATTCTGAGAGATAAAGTAGTTAGACTGCATAGTTCTCCAAGATCAATTGTAATAAAAGATGAAAACAATATGTACAAAAGTCGAAATGCTGTAGATATTAAAAATTCCCAAAATCAACCTGAATTTAAAATAAATGATAATAATGATAAATTGTATTTGAACCAAAATAATCATAGTCATAGCTATTGGAATAATTATATTTAGAGATGACAGTCAGAAAATCAATAAATGTTATAGTGACAGAAATAGCAGATTTGAAAACAATAACATGAGCAAGGAAAGCAGCATGTCCTATACTACTAGATCAGGTAGGGTTTCAAAGGCACCTGTTAGATTAAACTTGTAACAACAAATTGTAAAGGAGGGAGATGTCATACTTCTAATACATCGCCCATACTTGCCTTTCATGTATTTGACAAGTGACACCTCCGCCCTCAAGGAGAACGACAAACATGGCACGACAGCATATACATGTAAAAGAAAAGTATACTGTAAGATATCAAATTAAAGTATATAGAAAGATAAAGCGTGATCTTTTATTTAACAAGTTTTATTAACAAGAAGATACATCAATGTACACCACTGGATCAAGAATTGAAACATGTTTTTCCATCAAAATATGCCCTTTTACATTTTAAAACAACCTGCCATATGCCAAATCAATATATTCATCCATTTTAAAGTTATCAAATTAAAACATTTAATTTTTCATAACTTTAACACCCTGTATTTCGAAAAGTAAATACACTGGACCCCTCAATCATTATATCATTTTGTCCAATTTTTCGAGAGGTATCTACATGCAAGGGTTGTAAGTGTCATTTGAAAACACCCTATATATACTGTATATATTTGTGTATATAGGCATACCTCAAATTATACACACTAAAAATGCAGTAATATTTACTATTGATCCTTTTTCTATTTTCAAAGCAGTTACTCGTCCAAAGATATCTACCGACTCACTAACCTCCATTTTCTGTCAATTGTTAAATTTTTCACTCGACACAGGAAAAACATTCATTCAAAATACTATACTACACTATTTTTTAATATCATCAACTATAGCTCGCAAATTGTAAGCTATCCTTGTGCTGACAATATTTTAAAATCTGATAAACTTGTCAATGCTTGCACCATCTATAAGCCATACTATGAAATATTACGAGTTCTAGAAATATCAATTTTGTTATAAATACGCTGAAATAACAATAAAAAATTTTTGTTTCAGATATACTTATACAGCAATCCTTCATTTCTTTCGAAATGCCACATACTGGTAAGTAATACTGTTAAATAGTTCGGAGTTACACTGGAGGGACCATCCGTGATCTGTCACTGACAAGACTTAATATCTGATATGTACACTTTTTTTTTTAATTCAATTAAAAATTAATGAATATTTCACAGATTGAAGGCAGAAACTATTAACTGTTGACGACATGTTTTTCATAGCTAACAACTTATTATTTCTTGATGATATTCTTTTACTTACATAAATTCCGTGCTATTTAAGTTATCTCTATGCTCGTGATAATTTGCATGTCATCAATAATAAGAAACAATGCCATATTATTATTCACACAAGAGGCACTAAATCTTTTGTATCGTAAATCTTTTCAATCACCAGTATAACTTTATAAAATATTAGAGTGTTAAACTAAATAGAAAAAAGTGTTTACAGTTACAGTCTAACTGTAAATAATCAGATAGAACAGTATCGAATCCATATACCTATTAAGCAGATAATCTTTTTTTATAGCTTCGTGTAAAATTTGTAGCTCACAATTTTATTTGTATATAAAAAATCTCACATGCTACAGTGCAATTGTCAATTTAACAGTGGCAAAAGTTGCCTACTGCTTTTAAAGTAACTTTTTAGGAAATATATTAGTTCTATCAAAAAATATACACGATTGTCGGACTTTTCGACTCAAAATACGTGCCAGTCTGGTATTTTCTAATCGAAATAAAAATAGACAAAATTTGCATAATGTGTCAAAGATAATAGTATAATACTATTCACTACAAAGCAACAACTACTTCTCGAAAGACATTGAATTACACTTCTAAGTTAAACGGGGTTGGTATATCTGTGTAATTCAATGTCTGTTGGTGCATATAGCCCGAGAAGTAGTTGTTGCTTCTTGGTTCTTTGAAAAATATTTTTCAAAAACTTTCTAAAGCGTTATAATAGTATTAAGCTATTATCTTTGACATCCATTGATAACATGCTCTACTCAAATATGACAATTGTTTTTACAGGTAACTGTAATTAAGTAAATTTGCACAAACAAGTTTATGATAGGACAACACCTGTCGGATACTCTAATCATCGATAAAACCATACTTACAAGTTGATAAAATATCATTTGAGCATTAATCAATCGATTCGTTGGAAAAAGAACAAAATTCAACATCTACTACATAAATAATTACCTGTGGCACTCGTAGTAACATTGATGTTCTTCGTATGAGTTTCAAAAGCTGCGTGTTTAATAATTGTACGTTCAAATATGTTTCTAAATTTTTTATTCATTAAATTGTCCTTCCGAAAGGTATTCACAATCGTTTGTCTCATGATGATGCCCAGTAATTTTTATGCTGCTCTCTAATCCAACTCTTTACATATATCCCCATACTACAATTATTGGTATACCAAGAATCTTTCCTGGTTGCAGCTTGACGTCATCCCGTTCTGCTAACGTCTTCAGCTTTTCGGTGCAAATCCACACTAGTCTAGACGACACTGTCCGACATTATATGGATCTGCTTGCTCTCGGCAGCTCTCCTGTGTAGTTTCCCAGTGCGTACCTATAGATGTCACCTGGTTATTGGAGTATACCTCAGTGCCATTTTATTCAATTTTACTTTCTTTGCCAGTCCATTCTCTTCTGTATGTGATCAAAACCTCGAATGGAATATTAAAGGAATATCGTATGGTTGTGTAGTATGTTCTTATGCTTTGACAAAACTCATACGATATTGTACCCCGACCTAGCGCTTAGGTTGCTCGTCGTCATTTCCAGTCTATGGATACCTAGTCTTACCTCTCTCTGTATTAAATGTGTAAGGGAGAAAGGTCTAATAGTAGTATTATTTCTCATAGCCCCCGTGATGCCCAGACATGCAAGTCTTTTCACCTTGCTTAGTCTCATCATGGCCGTTTCTTGCGGAGTCTTCGGCCACCATACCGACGAAGCGTAAGCCTCTCCACCTTGTTATATAGTCAATACAGCATGTCAGGTTTTAACCCCCATTTTCCCAAAGGCTGACCACTACTAGTGTGTTTTCTGCTTCCCTTATCACTTTTTCCAAATGATGGTTACAGGTAAGTTTTGAGTCAATTAATACCCAAAGATACGTATCCTCTCTCTTTTAATTTCTATAATTCCTCCTCGTAGTCTTAGAAGTCCCAGTTCCTAAAATTTATTTTAATCTGGCATAGTAGGTATTCCCCGAGTTTTGGCGATGGTTATTTGATGAACTCTTTGGCCTGTCTTATTCCGACTTAGTCCACCATTATCGAGACTACTTTTTGTCCAAGTACTATTTGTTTTTATTCCAGCGCTTCCTATACCTCTTTCTCGGTCTAGTGAATATATCCTTATGATCTGAGAGGCACCCGGTACTCAGGCTAAGGACAGTGTATTTTGATTGACTTCTTCCAATACTGGCTCCATAGGCATTCTATATTTCTGCTTTCGGTGCTGCCTTTGTAAGAACCAAATCTAAGTTAAATCACTTATTTTCCCTCGTCCTAATCTCGCTTGATATTTCTTCCATATTTTTAGTGATATCAGCTAAAACTACGTTCCAGAAATGATTTTATACTTTCAATGTCAACATAAATATAGTGAAAAGGTGTCTTTTAATCAAAACAAATAATTGGTGCAACGAAAGCAAAACTGCGTGCGTTTTAAATCAAATTATAAAGTCGTACTGGTTCTGATAAATAATCATCCAATTATCAATCAACTTAAAAAACATTCAACTTCCGTCGATGTCTTCGTTAACAACGTTTACAAATAAAACTCGTTTTTTGCTTTATCCGAAATCAAATCTATATATCATATTCTTTCTTTTCGATATGCCCTTATAATTGAATAAAGTATTCGCTATAAATATTGATGAAATTTTACATTCTTGGTTGTATTTATATCAGTGTCGACTCGTTACACCTAAATTCAATTTATATTATAACTAAATTTGTGGTCACATTGTAGAAGAATCATTCATTTCATCGCTTCAATTGACCAAGCAGTTCGAAAAATTGTTTGTCTTGGTAATGTTATTTAAATAGACGCAAACACAGAAAATACCTATTTTGAGCCACTTTCTAAATAAAATACAAACAGGTGTACCTCAAGGAATCGCTTTTGGACCTGTACCTTATTTCTTAATATGTATACAGACGACTTACCAGAAGTAGAATAAGTAACCAATCAAACCACATGAGTCTGCGTAGTAGTTTGGGTGAAAAATATTCAAAAAAATTAAGTTATTTTACCAACCATCGTATACAAGGATACATTTTTATCGAATAAATCATTATTTTGTCAATTCGAAGTGTATATTATATTTTTCGGCTATAACTTCTTTGTTTATTACCCCATTTCAATTATTGTTTTTGCATTAGATTCAGTATAGCTCCAGCAAGACCCCATGGGTTTTCGACCTTGGACTCTTGATACACCAAGAAAACAATAAAAATCAAATAGGAAATGTATGATGATTGAGATATTGTTAGGTTTATGACAATTCCAAAACAAGATGGGTACCTAACTATGATCGGGGACGTACGTGTATAGCTAAAACGTGACTCCATTTTAATTCCTTGGGTAATGGACCTTGGAAATCCTAAGATACACCAAGAAAACGATAAAAAGCAAATAGAAAATGTATAGTGATTGAGTTATCTTCATGTTTGTTACAATTCGAAATCAAGATGGGTACCTAACTATGATCACGGACGTACTAGTATAGCTCCAAGATAGTCCCATCTCAATTTCGTTGGTGTGGGACCTCTGACTTTGGAGAAACACCAAGAAAACAATAAAAAGCAAATAGAAAATGTATAGTGCTTGAGTTATTGTCAGGTTTGTGACAATTCCAAATGAAGATGGGTACCTAACTATTTCATTGGTATGGCACCTTTGACTTCGAAGATACACCAAGAAAACAATAAAAATCAAATAGGAAATGTTTAATGATTGAGATATTGTTAGGTTTATGAAAATTTCAAAATATGGGTACCTAACTATGATCAGAGGCGTACTAGTATAGCTCTAAGGTAGTCCCATCTCAATTTCATTGGTATGGGACCTCTGAATTCGGAGAAACGCCAAGAAAAAAATAAAAAGCAAATAGAAAATGTATAGTGATTGAGTTATTGTCAGGTTTGTGACAATTCCAAATGAAGATGCGTACCTAACTATTTCATTCGTATGACACCTTTGACTTCGAAGATACACCAAGAAAACAATAAAATCTAATGGGAAATGTATAATGATTGAGATATTGTTAGGTTTATGAAAATTCCAAAATATGGGTACCTAACTATGATCACGGACGTACTAGTATAGCTCTTAGGTAGTCCCATCTCAATTTCATTGGTATGGGACCTCTGACTTCGGAGAAACGCCGAGAAAAGAATAAAAAGTAAATAGAAAATGTATAGTGATTGAGTTATTGTCAGGTTTGTTACAATTCGAAATCAAGATGGGTACCTAACTATTTCATTGGTATGGCACCTTTGACTTCGAAGATACACCAAGAAAACAATAAAAATCAAATAGGAAATGTTTAATGATTGAGATATTGTTAGGTTTATGAAAATTTCAAAATATGGGTACCTAACTATGATCAGAGGCGTACTAGTATAGCTCTAAGGTAGTCCCATCTCAATTTCATTGGTATGGGACCTCTGAATTCGGAGAAACGCCAAGAAAAAAATAAAAAGCAAATAGAAAATGTATAGTGATTGAGTTATTGTCAGGTTTGTGACAATTCCAAATGAAGATGGGTACCTAACTATTTCATTGGTATGGCACCTTTGACTTCGAAGATACACCAAGAAAACAATAAAAATCAAATAGGAAATGTTTAATGATTGAGATATTGTTAGGTTTATGAAAATTTCAAAATATGGGTACCTAACTATGATCAGAGGCGTACTAGTATAGCTCTAAGGTAGTCCCATCTCAATTTCATTGGTATGGGACCTCTGAATTCGGAGAAACGCCAAGAAAAAAATAAAAAGCAAATAGAAAATGTATAGTGATTGAGTTATTGTCAGGTTTGTGACAATTCCAAATGAAGATGGGTACCTAACTATTTCATTCGTATGACACCTTTGACTTCGAAGATACACCAAGAAAACAATAAAATCTAATGGGAAATGTATAATGATTGAGATATTGTTAGGTTTATGAAAATTCCAAAATATGGGTACCTAACTATGATCACGGACGTACTAGTATAGCTCTTAGGTAGTCCCATCTCAATTTCATTGGTATGGGACCTCTGACTTCGGAGAAACGCCGAGAAAAGAATAAAAAGTAAATAGAAAATGTATAGTGATTGAGTTATTGTCAGGTTTGTTACAATTCGAAATCAAGATGGGTACCTAACTATGATCATGGACGTACTAGTATAGCTCCAAGATAGTCCCATCTCAATTTCGTTGGTGTGGGACCTCTGACTTCGGAGAAACGCCAAGAAAACACTAAAAAGAAAATAGAAAATGTATAGTGCTTGAGTTATTGTCAGGTTTGTGAGAATTCCAAATGAAGATGGGTACCTAACTATTTCATTGGTATGGCACCTTTGACTTCGAAGATACACCAAGAAAACAATAAAAATCAAATAAGAAATGTATAATGATTGAGATATTGTTAGGTTTATGAAAATTCCAAAATATGGGTACCTAACTATGATCATGGACGTACTAGTATAGCTCCAAAATAGTCCCATCTCAATTTCGTTGGTGAGGGACCTCTGATTTCGGAGAAACACCAAGAAAACACTAAAAAGCAAATAGAAAATGTATAGTGCTTGAGTTATTGTCAGGTTTGTGACAATTCTAAATGAAGATGGGTACCTAACTATTTCATTGGTATGGGACCTTTGACTTCGAAGATACACAAAGAAAACAATAAAAATCAAATAGGAAATGTATAATGATTGAGATATTGTTAGGTTTATGATAAAATATGTGTACCTAACTATGACCGGGGACGTACGTGTATAGCTGAAACGTGACTCCATTTTAATTTCTTTGGTATTGGACCTTGGAAATCCTAAGATACACCAAGAAAACGATAAAAAGCAAATAGAAAATGTATAGTGATTGAGTTATTGTCAGGTTTGTTACAATTCCAAATCCAGATGGGTACCTAACTATGATCATGGACGTACTAGTATAGCTCCAAGGTAGTCCCATCTCAATTTCGTTGGTGTGGGACCTCTGACTTTGGATAAACACCAAGAAAACAATAAAAAGCAAATAGAAAATGTATAGTGCTTGAGTTATTGTCAGGTTTGTGACAATTTCAAATGAAGATGGGTACCTAACTATTACATTGGTATGGGACCTTTGACTTCGAAGATACACCAAGAAAACAATAAAAATCAAATAGGAAATGTATAATGATTGAGATATTGTTAGGTTTATAAAAATTCCAAAATATGGGTACCTAACTATGATCAGGGACGTACTAGTATAGCTCTAAGGTAGTCCCATCTCAATTTCATTGGTATGGGACCTCTGACTTCGGAGAAACGCCAAGAAAAGAATAAAAAGCAAATAGAAAATTTATAGTGATTGAGTTATTGTCAGGTTTGTTACAATTCGAAATCAAGATGGGTACCTAACTATGATCATGGACCTACTAGTTTAGGTCCAAGATAGTCCCATCTCAATTTCGTTGGTGTGGGACCTCTGACTTCGGAGAAACACCAAGAAAGCAATAAAAAGCAAATGGAAAATGTATTGTGCTTGAGTTATTGTCAGGTTTGTGACAATTCCAAATGAAGATGGGTACCTAACCTAACTATTACATTGGTATGGCACCTTTGATTTCGAAGATACACCAAGAAAACAATAAAAATCAAATAGGAAATGTATAATGATTGAGATATTGTTAGGTTTATGAAAATTCTAGAATATGGGTACCTAACTATGATCAGGGACGTACTAGTATAGCTCTAAGGTAGTCCCATCTCAATTTCATTGGTATGGGACCTCTGACTTCGGAGAAACGCCAAGAAAAGAATAAAAAGCAAATAGAAAATGTATAGTGATTGAGTTATCTTCATGTTTGTTACAATTCGAAATCAAGATGGGTACCTAACTATGATCATGGACGTACTAGTATAGCTCCAAGATAGTCCCAGCTCAATATCGTTGGTGTGGGACCTCTGACTTCGGAGAAACACCAAGAAAACACTAAAAAGCAAATAGAAAATGTATAGTGCTTGACTTATTGTCAGGTTTGTGACAATTCCAAATGAAGATGGGTACCTAACTATTTCATTGGTATGGCACCTTTGACTTCGAAGATACACCAAGAAAACAATAAAAATCAAATAGGAAATGTATAATGATTGAGATATTGTTAGGTTTAGGAAAATTCCAAAATATGGGTACCTAACTATGATCAGGGACGTACTAGTATAGCTCTAAGGTAGTCCCATCTCAATTTCATTGGTATGGGACCTCTGACTTCGCAGAAACGCCAAAAAAAGAATAAAAAGCAAATATAAAATGTATAGTGATTTAGTTATCGTCATGTTTGTTACAATTCGAAATCAAGATGGGTACCTAACTATGATCATGGACGTACTAGTATAGCTCCAAGATAGTCCCATCTCAATTTCGTTGGTGTGGGACCTCTGACTTCGGAGAAACGCCAAGAAAACACTAAAAAGCAAATAAAAAATGTATAGTGCTTGAGTTATTGTCAGGTTTGTGACAATTCCAAATGAAGATGGGTACCTAACTATTTCATTGGTAAGGCACCTTTGACTTCGAAGATACACCAAGAAAACAATAAAAATCAAATAGGAAATGTGTAATGGTTGAGATATTGTTAGGTTTATGCTAAAATATGTGTACCTAACTATGATCATGGACGTACTAGGTAGTCCCATCTCAATTTCATTCATTCATTCATACATTTGACTTCGAAGATACATCAAGAAAACAATAAAAAGCAAATAGAAAATGTATATTGATTGAGTTATTGTCAACGAATTGTGTGACGCTACGTATAGACATATATTTACTTGTTACCAACTTCAAAATTTTTAAACAATAATTTCTCAATTACATTTAACGAATTAACAAATAAGTATTAATTTTTTCTACAAAGCATTTATTTTTGCTTTTTAGTTAACGGTATTTGTTGAAGTCGATTTTGTTTTTTTCTTGAGTTATTTTTGAGAAATAATAATAATATTCGTTATATAGTCTAGAGCGCATTATCTTCTTCGAACACCTTGTAAGACAGTAAATTTTAACGATTTTTTCCCGCATATAAAGTAGAGACCTTTGCCCTTTTCGAATTCGAAGTAACATCCGCCTACATTTAAACATCTATCAACGGCTTTTATATAGTTGACATTTATACGACTAAAAACATGATTCAGAGCTATTTAAGCGGAAGTCAAGAAAAATTACACATTGGTACTTCGATAGTTTTTTTTTAATTATATGCGGGATCTCTAATTTTTAATAAACTGTCCTGTGTTTACACTACTACCTACTAATTTAAAAAAAAATTAATAACAATCAATAGCTGGCAATTTTTATACGACAGAAAGAAGATCTGACAGTCTACATACAGATGATAGAAGAAACTGGGATAAAAGTGTATGGGTCAGGAATCAAACACTGTAAGTTTGTTAAAAAACCCAAGCATCTTTCAACAAAAGCTATTAACTAATAAATGGGTTTTGGGACACAAAGGTATAGTAAACAATTAAATGACAGATGCCCTTGCAAAGAAAGTGTATGAAACGGTATCCACCGGCCCAGAACTAGTATTCGGTATAGCAAAAACCACAGTACGGGGGTATATATCTCGGTGGATTGATTGAGGGGGTAGAGCTTCTCGACAAAACACATATTTTGGTTTTATTTTGCTTGGTTTACTCTGTCACTGCAGTGACAAAGACAAAATATCTGTTCTCTCGGGAAGCTTCACTCACGCAGTCAATATACGTATCCTGACTGGATCCACGTGCTTAAACCGGAGCTCAACAATCTCCCGGTCAAAAAATCCCTCGGAATCGCTGACAAACGAAATACTAAAGCTAAGTAGAGGTCAAAGGAAGAAAGTGACAGAATTTCTTACCGGTCACTACCCATTAGATTAGATTAGATTTGATGAGGTGGCTAATCGGCCTATTCAACTGCGACCTTTTCAGATCTATTGTGGTCCTCTGAATCTAGATTACATTCTCCAGTCCGACTCTTTTTAAGTAGCCAAACATCCTCGAGACTGGATCTTAGCATACTACAAGAAACCGCACACTCGCCAGGCAGTCGCACTGGCATAGGATGTGTTCTGTAGTTTCCTCTTCTAGGGGACAGAATCTGCAAATGGCTTCGTCTGTCAACCCCATTAGCTTTGCTTGTCTGTTAAGCTTACAGTGCCCTGTTAGTATACCTACTACAGCTTTGACATTTTTCCTATCTTTGCTTATTAGGTCTGCCGTAAAAGTTGGCGTCCTCTAATGAACTGTTTCGCCTGTATCTGTCCTGGTGAGATATCCCACCATTCTGGATATTTCTGTTCCACCCACTTCCTTGTGGCCACTACCCATTAAGTGCTCAAGCATAACATCGACATATACAGGGCGAACATATCTGTCGGCTCTATATGAAAGAGAAAGAAACAGCCTCACACATTATCTTCGAATCCGAAGCACTGCCTCATTGGAGATATAAACTCCAGTGACTAGAGGATCTTTGTGAAAAAACTGTTAAGTCTGATAAGGACAACTAGTATCTTCACCTTAACATACAACTGAGAGCACAAAAAGCCTAAAGGCTGAGATACCGAGAACTCGAAACCTCAACTAGATGTGCTGAAGTAATCACTCAATCAATCTGTCAGGCGGAAATTCACACCATAAAAAAGTGTGTCCAGTTCAGTTTGATAAAATATATAGAAAGTGAAGAATCATTATAATGTCGGTTGGTCAAGCAGCCATTAAAACGCATAGTTCTTATGTGATCAGTTCTATAAAAACTCAATGAACTGGAAAAGAACAGCATTGTCACCTATTGTGGGTTCCAGAACCCACTGGAGGAGAGGAAAACGAAATAGCATATGCAGCATATACAGCAACAATATAGGATTGGAAGAAATTGATATAACCAAGAAAACTGGTAGATCTAGTAGACCATCAAAAATTCAATACTCCTTGGAAACTGAGACCAGCCTAGAACAAAAAGTTTGACAGTTGAAAGGGAACTTTAAAAAAATGGTTGGAACAAAAAACACTAACTATTTGTTATTCAGCCTGAAGCTATTTCATTCGATAATTTTTTTAAATTTAGGTTGTATTTTTTTAAATAAATCATTCTGAAGCTGCCACTGATCATTATTAGTTCAACCAAAAAAAAAACAAAGTAATCTTAATGAATTCAAAGGTTTACTCAAAAAACTTCTTTTTAGATTGAATGTCGAAGTATTCCTTACGTAGGCAGGATATGGCCCATATGTTATTATTTTTGAATTAAGATTTCACCTGGCGATACCTATTTACTCTAGTGTCACTCATCATTTCAGCCATTATTCGTCGCAATTAAACAGCTGAATAAAAGCGATTTCTTACTAATGTATTGCTAATGATGATCTCGGAGTTACGCTTGAAACACAAGAAGAGTTAAGAACCGGTGAACGCTTTTACGGTAGACGTAAAAGATATAGTGGTAGAGTAATTAGGGTGGGTGGAACATTTCGTAACAGAACCGGCTAAATGTTTCATAAGATATTTTGAAATTACATGAAAGTTACTAAACTTTTATACTTACCTGAAGTGCTTAAATATATACTTTTTTAATTCACCATTATCCTTTTTGTACCAGTATTTCACTCCCTTTAGTCCTCATTCGCGGTCTTCGTATTCATTATTCTTCCACTTTCATCGTTTTCTACACGAATTTCCTCCGATTTTCTTCGATGATTTTGTAGGCTTCATCTTTTGCAGCTTACAAAAACAAATTTTTGTAACAAGTGCATGGGAAACACAAATTAATATTTTTCTTTTTTGACAAGTTTTAATGAACGCTCTATACATGTATGTATCTATATATGTATGTAAAGTAAAACCAGAAATCTAAGAAGGTTATAAATCATTATTTTCCGACGACCCTCATTATTACCTATTGTTCGAAATATAGTTAAGCAATCAAAGTGTGTGTCCCTTAAAATATTCCCAGGTCCGGATTAAAATATTTCAATAGTTTGGCATTTTAATAATAGTGGGCTCTCCATTATTTCTGGCTTTTGTAGACAATTTTGTATTTAAATTTATTTGATAATAAAAAATCTCCTAAGGTTGATTTAGAACCCTTGGTAAGAATTTGAAAATTTAATGGTTAGGGCAGGTACAGCTCTGCGTAGAATCGACCTCCTGCTGATAACTGAAGTGAATGATGATTTATGACCTTCTTAAATTTCTGATCGTACCTATGTATATTGGGGTTACATTCACTCAGATCTAAAAGATCTTTTGTCCTCCCTAGTCCCAGAGACTAGTAGCTCCTTTAGACCTAGTTAGTCCAGTAGTCTCCTAGGTGTTGTGCCCTAGGATTCTGTATTGCTATGCAATCCGCAAGTATGTGGATTTAGGTTTCTTCTTCCATTCCACAGAATATTTCTTGCTGCATAAATTTGAGCTTTTTAAGGTGTCCAATCAGGCAGACTTTTAGTGCAGTTTTACTCTCGCTTAGGCATTCATTTGTTCTCACCTGGTTGTAGTCTATACATGTAAAAATATTATCAGATTAAACCTTATTTGATGCCATTTTCGGTTTTAATGTGCAATCAAAAATAAACTCATATGAGAGGAAGGGAGAAGTGCACACCCTGGCGAATTTATAAAAATATTAGTCATTTAAAATATTTAATTTCCTCGTGTCGCAAGCTTAAGAATCTGAAAGTTTTTCAATAAGGTATTGACATTATTTGCTAGTGCTTTTCGTTGTGGAAATAGTGGAGAACATTTTCTTCTAATAACAAGGATATTGAAAATATGTCGCACTAGTAGATGGTTATAAGATGTACCGATAATTGGATGTACCCTGTCAGTTTTAAGATTTAATAATCTTAAAAATCGAATTAATACTATTTATATGTGTTTGATATAATGGGATTCCATATTATGGACACATATAACCCAACCTAGAACGAACAAACGAATAATATAAATTGTTTAAAATTAATGGGGAGGAGGCAAAAAATCATTAAAAGAAATATCGTTTTCTTCAACCGTCGAATCAGTTCAAATCAGGGCTATAATGACGATGACAAATAGTTTTGTGCAAGTTAGAACTGATCTTTCTACGTTCCTCTGCTGAGATAGTTACCAGTATCTAAATGGATTGACAACAAAGCCTTTAAATAAGAAAATGTGTTTTATTTTACATCTATAATAAACCCGAAATTTCGAGAGTGAATAAGTAGAGACATTGAACCTATGCAATAAGTAATTAATGGCAAATTGCAGATATTAGGTGAATATTAACTTATAATTAACAAAAATATACCGATTGATTGTTGAATATGGAAAAGTTATTTACTGATAAGCCCAAAGAAGAAGCTGGATCTGCGAATAAATAGTTTGCACTGTTGCCAAACTGTAGAAAAATTCTAGGCATGCACAAAATAAACGGCACAAAGATGGGTCGATCCTCTGAGTTGTAGAACCGGGTGACAACCTTTATCGCTGTGCAAGATGGAACAAATAGAATAAATGTTCCACTGCATTGAGAATAAATTAAAATATTTGGATGAAAAGCTGGAAAATATTTCCTTAGAAGCAAAATTAAATAGAGAAGAGAATATAGAATTGAAAGAAAAAGTAGAAAAACAAGAATAGAGAATTTAATCATTGGAAAGAGATATCAGGAAGAAAAATTTATTAATAGAAGGCATACCAGAAGAGGAAAATGAAGATGAAAAAGTTATGCTATGATATTGAGAAAAATAGAATCAAACATTGACCTACAAAACGATGCTGAACAGATAAGAAGAATTGGATACAATAAAGGGAAGCGGCAAATTCCTAAACCTCCTCTATACATCCAAGCCCAAACATTTACAGAAAATCGTCCAGACTTATCATTAGAAGAATTATAATTTTCATTAAACCTACTTCGAGGCGGTCTATAAACTCTAATATGACCGTCACTATGTGATTGGAATACTTTTTCATCGGAAAAAATTACCCTGTCCCAAAAATTTAATGTATCGCTTAAAACATAATCTACCTTGTTTATGTTCTTCATTTAGTTTGTATTTCCGGGCGGCTGCACAATTCTTTAAATTAGTTTTTCTAATTCTTCTTAATGCGGTTGTTATTCAAGCATTAAAGTTTACTGCAACTTCTGTAGTTATAAATGGTCATCTAGTTCCTATTTTTCTGCGAACACTTTGATCGTTATCCCACCTTTTTTTAATGTTTTGAATCGTGGTTTTGCTTCTATTAAACTCTTGGGCAAGTCGTCTAATGGACCAACCATCCTCTATTTTGGAAATTATTCGCATTTTATCAAATTCACTTAAATGGGCTGGCATCGTGGATAATGCGCTTTGACAAATTTGACACATGTGACCGTTTGTCATTTTGATTATATAAGTAAATTTTATACCCATTTAGAATAAGACCATCCTTATTTATTATTAATAAATCGGTTGAAACAAAAAATTACCAACAAAAATGAACGTCGTAACTAATTTATTAGATGTCACGTTTTTGAAGTTACGTCAAATTTTGATTTCATGTTAATGTCATAACGCAAAATAAGATATAAAAATGCGATATTCTGATGAATCCAAAAAACTTATGCTTAATGTAGTAAACTATTTTCAAAACGATTTAGGATCTCGATTTAAGGCAATTCAAAAAGCGTCCGAAGCACTAAAAGTTCCAGAAAGCACATTATATAATCTTGAAAAACCAAACAGAGCTACAGATTTCGAATTTAGAAGAAATATGTCTGCAAGCGTTTCCCGGAGCAAAACCCGAATTACAAAAAATACCCTGCATTGTTTGAGGGAAGTAATTTATAAAATGTATGCGCGAAAGGATAAAATCACAGTAGAAACTATTTTACGGCAATTTATCGAAGAGTCTCCAGAAACTAAGATTTCCAAAGGTTCGTTATATTTGGGAATTAAAAAAATGGGTTTTCATTTCAAAAAACAGGATGGAAGAAAACATTTATTGGAAATGCCTGCAGTCAGATTAAAAAGAATATTATTTTTGAACAAATACCATGCTGCTAAAAGCGAAAAGCTCTTTACACCTGTTTTTCTGGATGAAGGCGATTACCATGATAACATGAACACCGACAATTTTGAAAATTGGTTTAAACAGCAACTAATTGTAAACTTGGAAGAACCATCGTTAATTATAATGGATAACGCAACGTATCACAGTCGCCTGGATGAAGAAATCGCAAGAAAAAGTTGGAGTAAAACACGCATGTTAGAATGGCTCAAAAAAAAGAATATTCCTTTTCCAGATCACATTTTAAAGGATGCTGTTTGGAATATAATTGAAAAGCAAGTTTTGCCAGAAAAAAATTATCATTTAGACAAATACGCTGCCGAGCATGGTCATTGTGTTCTCATTGTCATTTTAATGCCATCGAAATAGTATGGTCAGAAACTAAAAGGCATTATGACCAAGCTATTACGAAAACTGCAAGGTCATCTACTGAAGTCTTAAAAGTATGGAATGACGTAAAAAATGTACCGGAGCAACACTGGCAGAATTACATAAATCATACAGAGAAAATTATTTCTGAAGCATGGGAAGTAGAAAACAAACTGGACCTACTAAACATCGAACCTATGGTGATCTCTGTATCCAACGAATCCGATGATGAACTATCACTTTCCGAAAGTTATTCTGATTTAGAAACTAATTAAACTTTGCCTTGAAGATCACGTTGTCATTTTTTTTAAATCTAGAATTTGTACTTAATCGAACTCTGAATTGCCATATTTTTTTAAGAAAACTATGTATCTAGTTAATAAAACAATGTTTTTAAAATTAGTGCGCTTCTTTTATATTCTTTTATTATGTCAACATCTTTAGAATTTTATGAATTTCATAAAATTAATTTGTATTATTACAAACCGCCACTGATAATATGAAATTTCAAGTCACTACGCCAATGCAATAAGAAATATGTCAAGCATTTGACATGACAAAGGTCATAACCTAATTTTTTTCATGCGGGTTCAGATGGTTCAAGAAGCCGCATACGTTAAGTTACTAAAACGGCTGGTACCTCTAAATAGGTATTAATTTTACTATAGTTAAGTTGGTTTACATAGGGAAAATAAAGGTGTACCAGTTTTATATGATACGGTGTGTACATTAAACTAAACATCAGACTTACTGGAGACACGTGCCAAAACAGGAACACAGCAAACTCCTGGTCAAAAAACCCTCGGAGTCGATGACTAACGAAATATTAAACCTCAGCAGGAGCCAGATAAGGAAAGTGACGGAATTACTCACCGGGCGATCACTGTACCCTAAGGAAGCACATGCAAACAATTGGCATATATAGAGAGGAACCTATCTGTCGGTTGTGCATGGAAGAGGAAGAAACAGCCTCTCACATTATCTTCGAATGTGAAGCACTGTCTCATTGGAGATATAGAATCCTAGGACTAGAGTATCCAGGGAGGATTTCTCCAAGAAGGATCTAGTGAACAGACTGTTGAGCCTGATAAGGACTACTGGTCTCTTCACATAAACGGTATAACCAAGAGCCTAAAAGGTTGAGGTGCCGAGGTCTCTAAGCCTCTGACTGGTGTTGCCGAACCAATCAATCAATTGGGTAGCTCTATAAAATTTGTGTCATTTTCAAATAGATTGTAGTAAGTTTATTTACAGATCATAACAAAAGTCTCAAATACTCCACTTAGTTTATTTTCATAATTCAGGTGCATACATTATCTATAAATAACCAAAATGAATGTTGTTAAGCAATTAAATGTCATAATAAAAAAAACGACATTTCTGTCCGAGACTTCTTATTTTTTTTACTCAATCATTACACCGAAACACGGACAGTCTCTACTTTCGATGTGATAGGTTTTACAATTTTGTAATTATAGGGGCAACTGCAGATCTCGATTTCAGCTAATTTTTACGGACAAGAAAGAATCTACGCTAGGCGCTCGAGTTTGGGCAGGTGTTTACTTTTGTATCACGCGAAATCTTTTTTAAATATTACTTACGCCTAATTTCAAGACGGATGTACGCGCTTCTTCCAGTTGTTTTAAGGAATATTTAACGTCAACGAAAAAAAATATTGACAAGTGAACTTATACCAAAGATTACAAAAAAAATATAAGATAGTTCACTTGAAGGCGGTCCGATTCTTCTTAGTGTTTTAAACGATCGCCGCACTCATAAATCATATTTACGGCTCCCTTTTGTTGTAAATAACGACACCGCTAGGTACCAGGGCATTAGAAAAGTATATTTTATTCCAAGCTAGACAGGGATAACTTGAGAAATATATATTCAAAGTAATAGGATGATTTATTAAAGGTTTTTTTATATAATGTTTTTAAATGTTAATTATTTCGAAAAATGTTCAGGATATGAATTTGGAAAGGAAAGTTTAGGTATAAGTAAAAAATACAACAAAATTTTTAAAATGAATCAATTGACAGATTTTATTCAACATTTTAGTAATTTTGTGATACTTATTGATGATCTAGCGGTTATTTATACAGATTATCACAAATTGAATTATATATACTTACTGGCCACCAGAATAATAGGACCACTAAAACAATTTTGAACTTTAAATTACCCCGTGTTTTTTGGATTCACAAGGTTAAAACATATTATGCAGCTGCAGGATATATTTATTAATAAATTAGATATGTTAATTTTCAAATTTCTATGAATACCCAGTAGACCTAACTAAGTACTAAATAACTAACTAATCTTTTATTATCAAATATCTTTGTTACAATAGTAATGAAAAAGTTGAATTCCGTATTTGATAATAACTAATTTAATACCCACCTCTCAACGTCTTTGGGACAACGATAAAAGGATATTTCTGGTTTTCCCACCTTGCTGGAACAACCCATCACAGCACAACACACAGGCATTTTAAAACCATAATTATAATATTAATAATGTTACTTTTGGAAGACAGGAGTTAAAATAATGCGAACAAGAAATTTTATTTCCGGAACGTTTCCCGAAAGACTAAATGAAATACTTATACAAAGTTCCTAGAGCTTGTAGGCACATTTCTGGCCCTTAATTGCTTCTCTATATTTTTATCTTTGTTTACATTATAAGAACTTAAAATCAAGACTGCATTCAGAATTCGTGGGAAAGTGATAAACTCTACGATTTATTATGTATACAACTGAGACTATTAACAAATATCACAAAATATTTATTTTATAAGTTTTGCTATTGAAGAGAAAAATATTAATATTATTTTTTCCTTATTGCAATAATTAATTAATAAATTTAAAATATCTATAGAACATAAACATAAAACACAAACAACGAATTCTAAAATACCAGCGCTCGATAGGCGACGACCCGTATAATATGCAAAATTAAATGCATACTGTAGCAGGGCGCCAACCGCTAAGTCACCAGACAGTAACCAGCGGTATGAATCCTTTGATCGATAGAATTCGTACGAGTGAACAATCTTATATTTTTTTTGTAACCTTTGCTTATACGAAACTAATTCATATTTTATGGCGTATGTAAAAAGTAATCAATATTTTCTCTTTTTATCAATATTACCATTTCAAAACAAACAACAAAAAAACGATCATATTTAACGAAGTGCAATATTGCAATGATAAAAGATAATAACTACCCTAGTTAAGAGACTCGCATGACCGTTTCTTTATGTCACACGATTCGTTAGACGTCGGTAGGTAAACGTTATAAAAAAATATAACAGGAAGCGATTTTTATCACGTTTAATATGTAGACAATCGATTAAGTTTGAATTAACGTAGAGTGCGAGTGTAAAGTGCAATTAACTACTTTTAAACGTAATAAGTGGTAGCTATAAATTAACATAATATTATTTACAACAGAGGATTCTAACGATTTATATGAATTACAAATTACTAATTTTAATTTCAATTTCTAGTGAGTTTGCGGTAAATACAATTATAATGTACAAGAAAAGTAGATAAAATTATTTTTTTGTTTGATTGTTTGTGTTATGTTTGTGTATTATTAGTTATTTATCCAAGTTATGAACTTAAAGTTCCCACAAAATAGCCGACGTTGCTGAATCAAGAGCATTCCCCCACTTGAGGATAACGTTGAACAAAACGAGGCGCGAGCCGGCATTTTTAGCTTTTTAACTTGTAACTGTAATAATATAACATCTATTATTTCTAACGTTAATAAAGTTCCGCTGTTCTTAATTATTTGAATTTTTTAAAAACGAACTTTTCGAGAGTGAACTTAAAATTGGCGCAGTCAGTAGGATTGCCAAACGGAGTGACAACAAAAATCGTGTCGAACCGGTCTATATCGATAGTTTATTGGCAATAATAATCGATCGCGAAAAGTCCAAAAAATTCAGTAATTGGAAAGTGTTTGCCCAGACGAAGGATCCACATCGCCGAAGTTTGGAAACCCCGGATTCTCATCTAAGGGTGAAGGAGTTATGAAGTTCCCACAAAATATCCGACGATGCTGAATCAAGAGCATTCCCCACTTGAGGATAACGTTGAACAAAACGAGGCGCGAGCCGGCATTTTTAGCTTTTTAACTTGGAACTGTAATAATATAACATCTATTATTTCTAACGTTAATAAAGTTCCGCTGTTCGTAATTATTTGAATTTTTTAAAAACGAACTTTTCGAGAGTGAACTTAAAATTGGCGCAGTCAGTAGGACCCTGGATTCTCATCTAAGGGTGAAGGAGTTATGAACTTGGAGTTCCCACAAAATAGCCGACGTTGCTGAATCAACAGCATTCCCCCACTTGAGGATAAAGTTGAACAAAACGAGGCGCGAGCCGGCATTTTTAGCTTTTTAACTTGTAACTGTAATAATATAACATCTATTATTTCTAACGTTAATAAAGTTCCGCTGTTCTTAATTATTTGAATTTTTTAAAAACGAACTTTTCGCGAGTGAACTTAAAATTTCCAACTGGTATAACGTCTATTAACAATAGCTCGCCCCTTTTAAAGCAGTTGTTACCTAGTTGTAAAACTTTTGCGTCCATTGTACGTAGGAAATCACTAAAAAACTTCTCATTTCAACTTTTATAAATCAATTTTACCAAACAAAGAGTTCTAATGTGGTTGTCTATACCAAAATCGTTTATTAATAGAAATGCAATAATTAATAAGGGTCATTTTGTGTACATTAATGTTGCGAGGTCACCAACTCAAAGCCGGTCCTGTCACTCGACTCTAAATTTTGGCGAATGCGCGCTTTCGAGAACATTCTAGATAGACCGTTTTGTTTATGCATATGACGAGCGTGGAAAATACAAGAATTTTCCAGAATTGATAAAGACTATATATATATACGCGGGTTTTTGAGTGAGTTGACAATCAGTGAAACAAAGACAGAGTTAATTCACAGACAGTTTACGGAAGTTCTTAGAAATCGGACAGTGAATAAAATAGTGAAGATAAACAGTGTGATATTCAAATGGTAAAAATAAAAGCTTCCACCTTAATTTCCGCTATGGACGAGAAGATTTCTACTATGAAGAACGATATATCTTGGACGATGTGCACGAATTGGTTCGAACGAATCTTCAAGATGAATAAAAAACCGTACGACACGCAGGCTACAGAAGGCAGCTTCAAAGTGGACAAAGTATGGTTACACAACCCAACGAGGAGAAAAGGCTTTTCTCCAAAATTACAAAAATCTTGGGAGGCTCCGTACTTAATCAAGAAGAGGATCAATGACGTCATCTATCGCATAAGTGAGATCTCCAATGGAAAACCGAAAGTAGTCCACCAAAACCGACTAGCGCCATTCGAAGGAGAGTCAGGAAGGAGTGAACCATATCCGGGAAGATTCTGACCCTGCCTTCGAAGAATTTATGGGTGCATATGGAGGTACCGGTAAAACTATATTTGGTGTCACTACAGAGCAACGACAAGATTTCTTCACACTCCCCCCGGAAGATTATTCACTGACACACAACATCCCCGCCAGTATCAAAAACGCACGAGGCTTGGCAACCGTCTTTCCAAAGGAGTTTGGGCATTTAGAAAAACTTGCAGAACAGATTCCAACCCCTGGCAAGACACTGAGACTCAAACACAATTCACGGTACATCTTCTACCTGGTAACAAAGAACGAATTTCAAGATCGATCCACCTACCGGAATGTGTGGGAAGCGCTACGAAGCCTTCGAGACCATGTGCGTTTGCAATTTTGGAGAAAAGCCTTTTCTCCTCGTCAGGTTGTGTAACCATACTTCGTCCCCTATGAAGCTGCCTTCTGTGGCCTGCTTGAAGATTCGTTCGAGCCAATTCGTGCACATCGTCCAAGATATTAGCAGAAATATCGTTCTTCATAGTAAAAATCCACGCTCGTCATATGCGTAAACAAAATGGTCTTTCTAGAATGTTCTCGAAAGCGCCGATTCGCCAAAATAAATAGTCGAGTGACAGGGCCGGCTTTGAGTTGGTGACCTCGCAACATTGACATAGCTCAAAAATGATAGCTCGACGGAAATAGTTATTTATGTACCAAGGACGAAAAACTGTCTATTATAGTATAGCAAATTGATCGCCGAGGCTTAAAAAAATATACATATTGATATATAGGAGCTAATGCAGTAAGCTCTGAAAACGGTGGAGAAATGGTGTAGGAAGGAATGCCTAAGGGCGAATCCTGCGAAAACTTCGATCATTTCCTTCACTAGAAAAAGGAAGCTTGAGAGACAAAAACTGCCAAGATTCTTCTATGTACAGTTGTCTAAGTATTTGGATATAATTCTGAATGCAACAGTAACCTGGAATTCACACCTGTTGGATAAAATAAGTGGAGCAAAAATGGCCCTAATTGCTGCCAAACGAGTGACAGAAAATGGGGTACAGACGCCAAAAGATTCCTATACTCCCCAATAGTCAGGCAGCACCGAAATCTTTAGAGTGCCCCAGATCAGATACAGTGGTCTGGAACTACCCGGTCCCGGGGCATAAGGGTATTGTAGGCATTGAAACGGCAGATATATCCTAGCAAAGCAAGGGTCTGAAACTACATCACTGTTCCTGAACCATCATTTGGTACATCAAAAGCTTGTTGTAGACTACTACTTACTAGGATATAAGATTAAGGTCAAGATTAGGTCAGTGAGTTTTTGACAAGATAATTTCGATGGTTGTCACCTATTTTGTGTACCTTTGTAATTAATATATTCTTTCTTAATTAACGAGTTTGATCATTATATTCTACAGAAGTTAACATTTTGGCGACGAGGATCATGGAACCAGAACTATTAGAAAGAATGCTGGAGCAGCAGATGAAAATTCTGGAAATGCTGGCAGCAAACTAGCTCGGGAGCAAATCGTTATTCTAAGGAATCTTACAGAATTCGTACCAGACCCAGATAACATCATAACATTCGAATCTTGGAACAACAGATACGAAGACTTATTCCTCTAAGACGCTTCAAGACTAGATGATGTAGCTAAGATCAGACTCATTATTAGAAAATTGAATATACAAGCACACGAAAGGTACACAAATTTTATTCTCCCAAAACATCCACGAGATAACAATTTTGAGACTACCATCAAGATTTTGAAAAAAATGTATTAGACCTTCTACTTCCATCGGACTCTCACAAAGGAATTAGAACAAACACGAAAATGGAAGAACAATTTAACAAAAAAAAAACGGTGCGAGAATTCGATGTTTTCAACCAAGACAAGTGGTCTATGTAAAAATGAGCCACTCAAAGGATTGTCAGAAAGAAAGGTAATTTAAAACATTGGCAAAGTAATGTACAATGTATTGCTTAGTCAACCTCACAAGTTAATTAGAGTTCATACCAATCAATTGAAATCAAGATACGACGACAAGAACGAAGAGGAAAGCAGACTTACAAATTTACCACTCCATATACTGCTAGATACGTTCAGTCTCATTCACTCTTCCAAAACTAATGGTCATATACCACATAAAGATGACATTGGTTCACGTCCAGATCTATCTGAAGAAACTGAGTCTCTTCAAGGTTGAAGTCAACCAATCTCCAGTAGACCTACACGTAGTAGAAAAATGCCTCAAAGACTTGCAGATTACGATCTTACCAAGGAATGATATTGTAGACTACTACTAACTAGGATAAAAGATTAAGGTCAATAAATGTCAGTGAGTTTTTGACAAGATAATTTCTATGGTTGTCACCTATTTGTTGTACCTTAGTAATTAATATATTCTTTCTTAATTAACGAGTTCAATAATTATATTCTACAGTAGTTAACAAATCTGCAGTACGAGGGTGTATATCTCGGTGGATTCAAACAGAACATCAGACGTTCTGAAGCCACGTGCCAAAACAAGAACACATTAAAATCCTTGCCAAAAAAACCCTCGGAATCGTTGCTCGGGCCAAATAAGGAAGCACATGCATATACAGTGATTACCCTATCTATCGGTTGTGCATGAAAGAGGAGGAAACAGCCTCAAATTATCTACGAATGTGAAGCTCTGACTCATTGGAGATATAAGGTTTGTTCCTACTGGCATTTAGGAACCGTTCTGGATGAACACATCAACTTTATCACCCCTTCCGAAGGTAGTTTTTGTACCGTTCCAAGAACGACACTATAATCAGTTGGAACGCGAAAGAAATACAGTACTTTCGCGTACGATACCCAGATGGAACGAACCTATTAACTTCTAGGACTAGAGCGCCCAAGGGACGAATTTATTTCCATTATTTTTACCCGACTCTTGCTTAGCATATTGAATAGAAAACTGGGAATCTCATGTTAGCATCGATAATTACGCCCGCTTGCGGTAGAATTAAAAAACTAAAAATAATTTCGAGCTGTTCCTCTTTGCCGATTTTTTTATAAAACATTTTTACGGAAGCTGTATGCACAGTACATTGGCTGTTCTGATATACAGCCGCTCTTAATCAAACACTCGGTACATGCTCTGCTCAATGAAGAGTATATTCCTATAAGTTTAATATTAAATATTTTGTTGTAGGACAGGCGGGCGTTAACCAGCTTGGAGGAGTTTTTGTCAACGGCCGACCTTTACCGGATTGTGTAAGAAGAAGAATTGTCGAATTAGCTTTACTAGGAGTAAGACCGTGTGATATTTCAAGGCAACTATTGGTATCACACGGTTGCGTTTCCAAAATTTTAACAAGATTTTATGAAACTGGATCTATTAGGCCCGGATCTATTGGTGGATCAAAAACTAAGGTAACTTTAATTTCTATCATTAATATACACTTAAGACCAAGTGAAAATTTCAACCGTATATACAAATGGTACTGAGCATGCGCAGAGCCGATACGTTGATACGGCTTATGTACCGTTACGTATCTGTCAATTCAAATGTCGAAGAAGTATTGTTTGTTATTTTTTAACCATAAATTTAGTTTTTTTGCATATTCTGGTTTGGTATATCAATTGTGGAAAAAACTCTAAGCATTCTGTGAGTGGAAGAGAGGAAGCTATAGAATAACAGAGAGACAATGTCTAGAGAAGTGGGCGTTTCGTGGAGGGGAATTATGCTGTTCTCACTTGGGCATTTATAATTTTATGTATAGTGCTCACTGTTGCTCCTATATGAGATTCTACATTATGGAAGATAAATATTTGCCGAACCTGTATAGTATACGTATACGTGCTTGCCTTACTTTAGAATTTTTTTTTCCATAAACGCAACTCGATACGTTACTTCTATGTTTACAGATACCGCTAAAAATGTATAAAATAACAGATTCTACAACAGAAATATAACATTACCGGCTTCACAAATAGTATTTGCATCGTCAGGAGTAAATTATAGAAATTAATTTAACTACATTTTGTTGTAAAGATTATTTCTTTGTATCGAGTAATATTTCCATATCTACCCCTTGGTTCTGAATTTTCGACAAAAAAAATAAAAAATGCTAAAAATCCGTTATAACGGTTTTTTGGGACGTGAAATCAGCTTTTTGATAAAATCATTTTTTCGCCTTCAAATAGAGTCAATTTTCGAAAATCCACTTTTCAAAACAAAAAATACTCATAACTCGACTATTTGATAGAACGTTCTAGTCTTCACCAATCGATTCAGGGGAAAATTTTACTTATACGACCAAATTTTGAGTCGATATTTTCAAGTATTAAGGGAGTTAGGAAAAAGCAATTTGTATCGCTAAATATTTCAATACTTACCCCTGGGTTCTAAATTTTCGACAAAAAAAAATGATAAAAATCCGTAATAAAGGGTTTTTAGGGACGAGAAATCGACTGGTACAATCAGTTTTTTGATAAAATCATTATTTCGTTTTAAAATAGAGTCATGAAATTTTCGAATATCCAGTTTTCAAAACAAAAAATACTCATAACTCGACTATTCGGAAAGATAGAACGTTATAGTCTTCACCAATCGATTCAGGGGAAAATTTTACATATTTTAGTGAATTTTGAGTCCATATTTCCAAGGATTAAGGGAGTTAGAAAAAAGCAATTTGTATCGCAAAATATTTCCATACCTACCCCCTTTGTTCTAAATTTTCGACAAAAAAAAATAAAAAGTGCTAAAAATCCGTAAAAAGGGGTTTTTTGGGCCGAAAAATCGACTGGCACAATGAGTTTTGTGATAAAATCATTATTTCGCCTTCAAATAGAGTCATGAAATCTTCATGACTCATACATACTGTAATGTTTTTTTGTTATTTATCTAAATAGTTTTTACTTGTGGGATAAAATTATATTTACCGGTACCTCCCTATGCGCCCATAAATTCTTCGAAGCCAGGGTCAGAATCTTCCTGGACATGGTTCACCCCTTCCTGTATGTCATGGTCTCCTTCGAAGTCTCCTTCGAAAAAGTGGAAATCTTCTCGTCCATAGCGGAAATCTTCTCGTCCATACTAGCAGAAATATCATCCTTCATAGTAGAAATCTCGTCCTTCATAGCGGAGATGTTAGCGGAAATTGACGAGATTAAGGTGGAAGCCTCGTCGTTAAATAAAAATGTTTCCGGATCCAGGCCGTCATCTCCCAGTGCTATTTTCAATCTTTCGACTAACTCACTCTTCTTTCCGGACGTTTCCAACTCGCGATTTTCCAATTCTGCTTTTAGTTCCGTCACTTTCAGCTCACTTAGTCTCTTAGCCATTTTTACGTAATTATTTATTTATATGACCTGACACCAATGTAATGTTTTTTTGTTATTTATCTAAATAGTTTTTACTTGTGGGATAAAATTATACACACTAGTATGGCTAATTATTATTGATTTATTTAAAGAAACACACACTGTATTAAACTTAATTTACATACACACTCTACTTAATGTCTACTAATTTATTTACACTCGGTATATTAGTTCTAATTTATTTTCACCACTTGACTATTACACTATTTATCTTCACTATTTCATTCACTATTCTGTAACTAACTCTTTACTGTCCGTTCACTAATTTCGAACTAACTGTTTACGCACTCAAAAACCCGCGTATATATAGTCATTATCGGTTCTGGAAAGTTCTAGTATTATATGACGCTCCTCATATGCGTAAATACTGCAGTGACCAGAAAGTTCTAGAAAGCGCATTCTCCAAAATTTATAATCGAGAGACAGGGCCGGCTTTGAGTTGGTGACCGCGCAACAATACCTACATACAAATTCTTCCCAAAATTCAAGAGGCATCCTTCAAATGAGTTTTTTGCTCAAATTTTCGGATCATCGATGCTTTGCTTCTTTGTCGACATTTTGAAATAAGTCCCAAAAAACTGAAGTCGAGATCTAAATTAAAATGAGAGGAAACAGAATATAGAAGAACATTAATAAAACTAAACATTTCGGATACATAACTAATACATTGAGTGTAAACGCACCTTTAAGCTTCGTACAGACCTGAACATTACGCCGAACAAGCAGAACCACGAACCGAACAGCAATCAGAACACTAGTTTGGACGGGGCTACGAACGCGTTTGCAAACATGGTCGCAAATCCTGACCATTCGGCAAACGGTTTGCAGTTTTTTTCCCCGACATCAAAGGAAATGCGCGCGAATGTTTTTGCAGGTTTGGACGGGTTTATACAAAACGGCGAACCGAAATTTGTTAGTGAGCCTCAGTGAAGTGAATTTTTCAGTGTTTCTCCACTTTGAGTGTTTTATGTGATTTTTACAATGGTGTGGATAGAAGAAAAATGTATGGAACTTATTAACGTTTATCAACAAAAAAATTTGTTGTGGAAAGCCAAACATCTGCATCTATAATAAAATTAAAAAGCAAGACGCCTGGGTAGAAATTTCCCAAAGTTTAAATATTATTGATGTAGAAGAATGTAAAAAAAATTGCATCCTTATGCTACACTTTTTTCCATCTTGAACTATTGAAAGCAATTATGGGAACAGCACAAACGCTCCGTTTGCTGTTCGGCTCGTCGAAATTAAAAAGGCCGTTCGCCGTTCAGTTCGTTGTTCTGTTTGTTGTTCTTCGTAATGTTCAGGTCTGTACGAAGCTTTACCTTCTCAATACTCGTTCACGTTGTCCTCTATCATCTTGTATCAACGCTACAATTCGTGCAACCACAATAGGATCTAGAGGCATTGTAGCGTAGTAAATAAACACCAAGAACAATGAAACGTCACTATATCCAATAAACCATACAACAAATAGGTTTTAGAGAAAAAAAATTACATTTAATTGAAAAATAAGCAACGAAATATGAGTGACCTAAATTTTTTGATCGGCAGTGTATATCCCAGTGGAGCTAAAATTATATGTAGTGTGATGATTCAAAAATTGGTAGGTCCAATTGTAGGTGAATAACCTGAAATTAAAGAAAGTTTTGCTTAATAAGACGTTATTGCATATTTGTAGCTACAGCAATCTACGCGGAAGAGGTATACTGTTTTTGTCAAGAATATTGTTTAAAATGTTAAAACAATTTTCCATGTCAAATAATCAAGTACCCACTTGTATAAAAAAGTGTTTTATTTGTAATTATTAGGTCATTTGTTGGTCGAGTTCCCAGAACCCTGTAACAACCCTTCATGGTTAAGTGATTTAGCAATGTCCAGTATGTGGTTGTGAGGCTAACTAGCAAAGGCCATCAGTCGTGACAATATCACATGAAACCGGTGTTTGTAATGTCAACCCCCGTTTTATCATAAGAACAAATCTAGAGATGGCTTCCGTTTTAACAGGGTTGTCATAAGCCACAAAACACTGAATAAATTACGTACATAAATCTTTAAAGTTAATTATATTGCAAAAACTTGTATAAGGTTGTGTAGTTTGATATTTTTTACGTATATTTGACAGATTAATTAGGTACTAATTTCAAAATTACGCCTCGAAAAAATTTTAAATGCGACTTGCAAATGGATCTCTGCTGCTGAATAGAATATCGATTTGTAAAATAGAAATTCCACAAATTACTTTTGCATATTCAGGAATAAATTGTAGAAATTGTTATAAATAAACAAATAACTAGAATTGCTATGTAGAAGTGCTATGTAGCCTATAGTATACCTACAATTTACAATGGTGAATGAAGAAAATCTATCTGTCAATTTATAAGAATATATTAGATATATTTTTTAATTTTTCATAAATCTAATAAAGTTTGTGATAATGATGACAACTGTGGAAAAATTCAATGGTATTATTTAATGTGGGGGATAATTTGGTTCAATTAAGTGTTTTCCATAATTTGACTAATCTGGATATTTATTTCTAAAACAATTGAGATGCTCACTATATCTTATTCCATGATTTCTTTGTGCGCTTCCAATACAAACTGCATTACAATTAGAACCTTTTGAATTCACTGTTTGGACTCTTATTGTGTGGAATCTACTCATATTATTTTTTTAAATTAAACTAATTTGAAAATATCCAAATAATTGAGGCGCTCAAAACCATAGTGGCCCAAGCCCACCTTTGCTTAAGAGGGCCCTCCGCGCAGGTGTATAAACCTTAAAACTTACACAAAACTTGTTACTTATCTAGTAATTTTTTGGTTCAAAATATTTACGATTGATGTCGCTAGTAGTACCGAATCGGCTTTTATTTTTGCAACTTATTTTCTCTCTCTCTTTTTGTCTTTCCACTCTTGACCGTATAGGTATAAAGTACTGTATTTATCTAAGCTCTTCACGATTCAAACAAACTTCTCTCCGGATCAGATGTTTCGATGTTTTGGTTTCAAACAAACACAATTTCTGCCAGCAAATATTTTTATTTTCAATCGCAATAGGTAAATTATGATTTCATTTATTTGCTATTTTTACTCAACAGCTAGTATGTTTATTTTACCTATAGGTATTCTCGTTACTTCTTTAATTTTTTTCTGTACTTTTATAGGTTAATTTTGAAATTAAAATAATATTCCAATCATTATCGTCGTTTCTCTATATTTTCAAGTTTTATAGGTACCTATATCGAGATTTATAATTTCCATTTATTGAGAAGTAGGTAAGTATAAGGTACCTAATGATAAAATACAAAGCAAACCAAGCCGACCTAACAAAAATCCATTGGAATTATCTGAATGAAAAAACACTGCAAAAAGCTAATCTTGTGAATATTTTCACGTGATAGGTTACCTATAGATATAATATATACAACATAACTTACAACCCATTATTAATTATTACGGACCATTTTTAATTTTTTTTAAATAATTTATTGAATACGAAATAAACTAGGTATAATATATACATTAGGTATCAAAATTTAAATTAGATGTGATTTTTGCTCAAGAGTCTCAAGTAGGTAGGTAGGTACATTTATTTTGGACAATTTCAAAAATTATAAAGAAAAGATGTTTAGAATTAAAAATAACTTCCAAATATTTAACACATTGTTTTACATCAAAAATTTTTTTATTTCACAGAAAATGTCGAAAAAATTATTTTTTTGATCTAAATAAACAATATTGAATACCTATTTGAAAGTTATTTTTAATTCTAAACATCTTTTCGTTTTTAAAAGATTACTTATTTTAAAATATATTTATACCTACAAAAAGGAACTGAATTTGACCGAGCTTTTCGCTAAAACATTTTAGAAACTTCAGTTTTTTTACCCATTTTACGGACCTACCCTCATTTCAAAAATATTTGAAGCCACATAACTTTGTACCTACTGATAAGATAAGAAAACAGATTGAAGGGATGTAAATAAAGCTCAGATATTTCAACTCTTCCAAGTCGAAGAAGCGCTATTGCCATTTCTAGAGTAGGTAGACGAAATTAATTTTTTAGTCTTCCTTTGTTTTACAATATTTTTCTAATCAACAACTAACACTATTACTACGTCATCCTTTAATAATTATTATTTGGGTTCTTATTTTCTTTCATTGTTTTAAATGCTTATATAATCAATTAATTTGCAAGGTAATTTCGACTAGGTATATTGACAAGACAAAGTTACCTACAAAACATTTATGCTTCGAAATTTTTTAAAATGTAATGTTACCTACCTCATTCATTAATTTTATTCAACAACTATTATTACCTATGGCAAGCTAAAAACTAGATAACCATCCTCATCTCTTTTTATCGTCGTAATGGAGAGGATTATTAAATTGTATCTAAGGATTTCTAGGGATAATTTTACATTTGGCATCGAAGCTTTAAAATCCAAAAGAGCCAAGTAAAATCGTAAAATACAGAATGTTGCATTCACAACCGATGTTGTCATGTTATACGAAAATCCTCAAACAAGGAGAAATTTTTTTTTAACAAGAAAATCTATGCACGTCATAAAAGAAATTAGGTATATTTTTAGGAACTTGCAATATCTATATAGTGACCATTTGACCTGTATGTTAGGTTTCTTATGTTTTCAAAATTCGATATTCGACTTCGTACCTAGAGTGTATATATTAGTCATAAGGCAAATTGTGATTAATTTTTGGGTTTCCAAAATAGAAATATATCAGGTAAGTATGTGCTTATATTTTGTTATTGTTTCATTTCAGATAATTGTAGGTTTTTCATTATTAGTTTCTCGTTACAATATCTAGGTAAGTAAATTCAACATTATTTTTATAGTTGTGGCAACTATGTAAATTCTAAACATTTACGTTTTATTGTGCAAAAAACGAACAAATTCGACTGGGTAGGGGTAGCGTGTGTTTTTAGATCCAGGGGCAATCGGCGGGCAATTGAATATAACCAGAATATAACCAAAGAATACACCAAAATAACTAATAGTCACAACACAACGGGGTTGTGTTGTGCTAATAGTAGCAGATGTTACTTTGTTGTGTATATCTGCGATAATATAGATCTATATATACAGGAAATTGAGATAGATAGAAAAATATGGGCCGAAAAAATGCGTCTGAAACTGAAGCAATTCTATACAGAATGTATAGCTCCTGAAATAATCAGAAATCAAATAGGAAAAGGACAGAAATACATTGACCTCCATTATATCAAGCAAGCAATATCAGAATATGAGAAAAGGAAGTCTGGCAAGACAGAATCCAGATAATTAGGGCAAAGATATGGATGCCGATACTAATGCGTAAGTAAAAACACTAACAAGACATTTTAAAATGAAGCCTGATGTAACTGCCAGCACAGGTCCAAATAATATTCCATATAGCAGTGTTCGCTTTAACTATTCAGTAAGTAAAAAAATGTCAACACCTATTTAGAAGAAACATCTAATCTTTATATTTCATTTACAGTTCTGATTATGTAATTAAAACGAAGCCTGATGTAACTGCCAGCACAGGTCCAAATAATATTCCATATACCTAGCAGTGTTCGCTATAACCATTCAGTAAGTAAAAAAATGTCAACGCCTATTTAGAAGAAACATCTAATTTTTTATTTCATTTACAGTTCTGATAAAATGGATTGTTTAAAACTTTTGCTGAAATGAGTTTGAAATAATTTTGTTAGTAAAAATATTTATTTAGAGTATTTAGAATTAAATTGTTTTTTTTTCAGTCTTTATAACTATATGGATCAAGACTTCAGTATGTCGATGGGTGTCACCACCCCTTTGTGAGTGTAGAATCGTAAAAAATGGATAATTTTATAAACTTTTAATTTTCTTTTTGTTCTGAGGAGAAATGGTAGAGAAAAATGGAAGATGAACTTCAGTTGCTATGTACTAATAAATATGAAGACAAATACATTAAACATAATGTAATAATAATTTTATTTATTTTTATAGAATATTTTTGATTTGTTTCTTTTCAACAAAAACATACATACACCTATTTTTGCTGTGATCATTTTTGAATAATTAATAAGGATCATTGAAAAAGCAGACATGTCTGTTTATTGCTATAATAAACATTTTTATAGTTCACCTAATTAATTAGCATTTCTTTCTGTATTATAATAAATATAAAAACTGCCTACTTACTCTGTACTTCGAATTTGTAATACTACAATTAAACAAAAAGATTGCCTAAATAATTTGTTTTTGTTTTCAATAAAAGAAGACATTTTTGGTATAATTTACTTGAATAATTAGGATTAAGAAGAGTCAATGGAAAACCAGGCATGTCCGTTCATTACAAACTGGAGGAAAACTGCAAAAAGTATTTATAATAACATTTCGATACATCACCTGGAAAAATTGAAGATCAAAAATATATAACATTTTTATTCCTGTGTTTCGAAAATAAAAGATTACAACAGAATAGAATACGAAATGTCTATTTTGGTCAATTAGTAGAATGCATTTATTACTATTACCAATGTAGTTTTTCTCACTAACTCGGGTGGCCAATGTATGTATGCTGATGAATTCTATGGTTGTGTACAGGTCCCCGGAGGAACCAAAAGGCCCCGATATGGGGATCAATAAATATAGGGCACTTTTTTGTGGGATCACCAGCAGTAGCTAAAAATATTTGTGGTTTATTTCACACCTATAGGCACTAAACACGTTACTTGTGATGGAGCACATGTGGAATAAATATAAAGAGCATTTACGAAGCACAAATTTACTTTTTCAGCATGAAGATTATTTTATTATAACCACTTACAAATACTGACAAGCTATGCTATAAACAATAATAAATAATTTGAAATATTTTTATGGACACAAAAACGTCATCATCTGTCATTGAAGTTCCATACAGCGCCATCCATCAAGACGGTGGAACGTCTGAACTAATGTTCGTTTCCAAAATTTTGTATGCAACAAATCTCAAAAAATACAATGGTTTGAGATTTCATATTTTCAGAATCGAATTCTCTAGGCTTTCTTTTGGGGATCAGATCTTGGCGTTCAAATAGGTGACCACAAATTGTCAAAACTGTCAAAAACATACCATCACATAATGGCTAATATCTTTTTTAAAACAATATAAAACTTAACCAAAATACCTGATCCCCAAGACAAAGGTCCAAGTTACATTGTGTTAAAATTTCAACACTTAATTTTACTGCGTTCTTTAGATTTGTTGTTTACAAAATGACCTAAATTTTGTTGCAAGTCAGGGGTGCCAACTGTTTTGAGCTGTCTAATTTAGGAGCGCGCTCTTAAACGGAGAAAATCGAATATAAAAAATTGCTAATTTTTTCGTCCACCATAACTCACCAATTTCCAGGAGATTTTAACCAAAATTTTGGTTTTATTACAGTTAATATAGGCACAATAAAACCCACGAAATATGGGTAGGCCACTATGGAACAGAAACTACATTCAATTATAATTAGGCCAGAAAGAATATGTGCTGCTATCTATGAACAACATATCAAAGGTGGCTTGAGCCACTCTGGTTTCGAAAATATACTGGTTAAACTGTATTAAAATGAATATAACTCGATTTTTACAAATTTGTGGGTTGGGCGACTATGGTTCTGAGCGCCTCAATTATAAATTATATTTTAAATTTTTCATTGGTTTTTCATTAAATAGTGGAATTGATTATAAACAGTTAGTTTAATTTAAAAAAGTAATAGAACCTTTTGAATTTTTGAATTTATAAACACCTGATTTTTGTAAAAAGCATTTGTTAAAAAATACTATAAATATTTTTTTGAGTACCTACGGAGTGCAATATCATTCTGAATTGTGTGATATAATCTTTGACATTTGAGTTGAAATTTTGCTAAAGTATGTTATCGATTTTTCTTCCTTTTGTTTTAGAAAAATTGCATTTATGGCTATTCTATTTTAAAACTGTTGGATATATTATGATGAACTGCATTCAAAATTATGAAAATATATACATGGTGCTATTGGAAAATTTTAAGTTAGAGTGTGTCACCTTAGGGAGTACATATTAAGGGCCAGATTTTTCTCAGTCATATTAAAGTGTTTTCTGAATGGTATATAGTAGTTTTTGTCCCTTTCAAATATCTATTTTTTTATAAGATAAAGCCTGACGGAATTAGTTTCGGAATTATTGTATGTTTAAGTTTCCCCTTGCTTTAAAATCTACATACACACTAATTGTGTTCAAAGTTTGGCTTGTATGTCTGCTAGAAGTACCTTAAAATTTTGATGATCGGTGAGTGAGTCAGTGACAAGGTTCACGCAGAAAATTCTAGTTTCATCCATAACGAAGTTATACGGGTGTCAAAAATGTCCTGAATAGTTCAGAGAAAATGATAGTACAACACTGCATTTTTGTTGCTTTTGCTCGACTACCCAGAGTATCTTTCTATAAACTTCGCAATGTTTATAATTTTTTTGCGGCTATGAAGTACTTCTCCTTTTTTTCGATTAATTTCGAAGTCACAGAATGTAATTTTACCAAAGATATAAATTGTCAATACAACCCTACACTATACCTAAATCTAAACTATAAATACAATTAAGGAAAATAACACTTTCAAAAATCAACACCAAAATAATAAATGAAATATTTAAACAAAAGCTCTCTCAAATCGCCTTACATAGACCAAATAAATAAGTATTGTTTATTGTAGCACTCCGGACTGATAATATCCGACTGCGCACTAAAGTAGTGCAGTGTCGAAAACTGAAGTTTGGACTCACCACTTTCACTACTCACACACATGCGAGATGAACCCGGGGCTCCCAGGATTCATCGCTCTAAACGCAATGCATCTCGCGGAGAACTTCCACCAACCCCCCATCTCATCCGATTGGTACTCATCGTCGACGTTCGCATTTTTCGCGTTCAGCCCCTAGCGTCCCTAGCCAAATGGCTGCTGGCTGGGGTTGGGCAGTCTTCTCCTTGGCTGTGTAACCGCGGTGGTTATTTCTTCAGCGGTCTTCTAACTTGCTTTTGTCTTCCGTTTTGTGTGTTTTTGCGCTGCCTCTACTAGATGCGAATCCTTAGCCGACGAACTGCGGCTAAAGACGACCTTCATTCTCTTCAACTTCGAGCTCTACCATGTAGATGGGTAGTGGTTTCCTCTCGCCAAATCTGGAGTGGAGTTGGCTGATTTTCCCTATCTTGACTACTTCTTTCTCGATTTCCTCCTTCATTTCTTCGGTATCCTCGCAATTTGTCAATCCTCGGATGACAATCCTTGCTTTCCTTTCTTCTCGTGGCATATACGTATACCACTCCACTTCTTTTCGGTCTTCTCTCAGGTACCTGGTTAGGTTCCTGTAGTCCTCTGGTTCTACGAAGGGTATCTTTACTCCGAGTCTTCCTCGGATTGTGAAGTATCTCGTTTGGATTCCCTGTCAGTGAATTCCCTTCCTCGCGGAGCTCCAGTGGTGGATACTCCTGAGGATGAAGGGTGGTGGTCAGTGTGTTTTTGTCTTCTGGTTTTCTTTGATGGCCTGATCCATCATTTCTTCTTCGTTGGCTTTCCTTTGCGCGGCTTCTTTTCGCTGTTCCTTTTGGATCTTATTCATGAATATCACTTCCGTAACATCCATATCCTCGTTTTCTTCTTCTTCTTCTTGTGAGGATTCTGTTCTCTGTGTCTTTCTACGGACACTTTCTGATCGGCTTCGGCTTTTTTGTTCTCTTGCGTCTCCTCCATTGTTTTTGCCTTGTTTTCCATGGCAATCCTCAGTCCAGTCATTTCTTCTTCCTTTCGCTTGATGGTTCCTCTCAACTCTTCTGCTTCCTTCTTTGCTTTATCGGCTTCTTTTATGGCTTCGTCCCTCTCACATTTGAGTTCATAATGCTTGATATTTTCTTGTAAACTTCTCATCAGTTTCGCACTTGTTTGCGCGACATCTTCTTCGCTCCCATATTCTTCTGATGATGAGTCCTGTTTTCTTCTTCTTGTTACTAGCTTGGCTGCTAGCACGGCTGTCGTTTTTTTCGGCATCTCGATAGTTCCTGTTCTCCTCAGGTGCTAAAACAATATTTGGCTGCAACAAGATGGTGCTCCACCTTGTTATGATATTTCTATTAGGATATAAATTTTTCAAGATTATTCAAATTGAACGAGTTTACTCAATAATAGGCATCTAAATGTATTATTTCAACTTCGACGATGACAATGTAAATGTAGCTATAACTCCGAAATTATGTCATTTAGGTATAGCGAATATTACATGAAAAATAATCAGTATTTTTTAAGGATTTCAAAAGGCAAAAAATATACAGGGTGATCTATTTGAAATAAGTTATTATTATTCCGGAAAAAGGAAAGATCTGACAACTATGTAAATACCACTATAATATCGGCCATATCACAAGATCTTTGCACACCAAAATCTATAAAAATCGTGCGATCCGTTTCCAAGATAATTGAGGTGTTCCATACTTAAGACTCACTCTGTATGCTCAAAACCTCAGCTGACAGTTTTGTTTTTGTGGTTAGCTGTTAAAAACCAGGAAAGGAACTTTGCAAAATCTACTAAAACACCTATCTGTCATTTTCAAGGTCGTAGGCCACTTGACGTCACCAAAGAGGGGCGCCTGACTTCATGTTCTAAAAGCGCGCTTACTTTCCTCACATTTAATCTTTTTTTGTAATAGAAACCCTGCTAAAGAAAATACGGCTGGATTATATACAATCTTCGATTGAACAACCGGACCTTAAGTGGCCCCTAGGAGCTCAATTATATTGCACAATATTTTTTTGTGCAGCATTGTATTGCTCAATATTTTTTAACTCAAACGCTTCAATATTTTTGTACAATCCCAATCTCCCCATCAGAAAGCATTGAAAGCAATCGAATTAAAATGTCTTATAATAATAAGAAAAGCTTGTTTGGCAATTGATTTATATTTTTCAATTAACACCTTATATGCATTATTTTTTAAGTTTCTATCACTGTATTCTGCCCTTTTAATTTTCCATTGGGCTGGATATTCACGATATAGATGCAAAAATTCGATAATAAATTCGCGGTCTTCATTACGCTTCGCCATGGTACTCAAAAATGAACTAACAACTTAAATATTGTGCAAACTTGTCCCTCCACGCACAAATGATGGAATATTGTGCAATTCACTTCAAACAAGCACAATATTTTATCAATACTTGCGCGATTAACACAATATTGTTCGTCTAGGGGGGCCTTAAATACAACCAGCATTTTGATGTCGTTTCATAAATCCCAAGTTTGTTTAAGAAGAAAATATGTCAAAATTCAGGATATAAACGTCAAATTTTACGTAACTTTAATGGTGTCATCAATTCTTTATACAATGTGATCCACTTAAGATCGCAGCACCCAGTTATGCAACCACTCAACTAATTGTCTTTTACTGTCCACCAAAATTTGGGGTTCTTCAAACGTCAATTAGCGTGTATACAGGGACGTTCAAAAATCAAAAAAATAATTTTTTACGACGTACATCTGACACCGGAAATGTTACATTACTTCAAATTCACCTTAAGGTATTTCAAGGGATAATCATTACAGTGTGGTTACAAAAAGTCCAATAAAAAAATCGTTAATAATTTTTTAAAAAATCGAAGTTTTGAAGCCTCCTAAAAATGTGCGCTACTGACATATATCAAATGTTAATAAGTAAAAATAGACCCTTTGCCGACATGTTTAAACCAACAAAATTCGAAGTTCATCAAATGTCCATTAAAAGCTATAAGTGGATCACACTGTATATAAAAATCACCATTTTTTGTCTTATTAATTACTATACTGTTTTTTTTTCACGAAAAAAATAAAATTCTTACTTTACTGCTAAATATTTTTTGAAACGTAACGGACCGCTTCAACCCTGTTTTCACTGCAACGTTTTTACATGTTCTAGATATAATTATCGGATAAAATAAGTGGGAACATCGCCCATTACATGATGTCTACACGTTATGTTATACGAATTGAGATTATGGAGATTATTAATTTCGTTATCAAAAAATATTACTTTCGTGAAACTTGTCCATCTAGATAGAATTGTTTCGGGGAAAGTGGTCGTTTAAAAATTATTACGGTGGATGTATTTTCTGTTGTTACCGTATTTAATGACATTAAAAGAGTGTAATTTACTGTTGTCTGTTAGAGAAAAAGTATTTGTTGTTCGTAAATAGATACTGGACAAAAAAAACTGAATAAAACGTAATTTAGTGTTTGAAGATAATAAAATTAGGTTATTATTGTAGAATCGCAATCCAGACAACATTATACAAATTTTTTATTTTATTGTGAATATACAGAGCATTTAAATGAAAACTGTCCACCCCACATAATTCTGAAGGCGTCACTTTTATGAAAAAATGAAAAAATACGTCAAAAATCATAAAAATAGGGGGACGTCTTTTTGCTCATATGTAGACATTCGCCCAAATTTTTTAAATAGAACACCCTATACATTATTGCATTGTTGGATTCTCCTTTACAAGAGGATTACAAAAATGTATAATACATAAGTGAAAAGTCAATACTGAATTATTTTATAAGGTTCCCAAATTGACTTCCATTGGTTTCCATACAATGATACAATCGAGCCTCATATGAGTTTCGAACATTATGTAAGGGGGCGTCCATAAATTATGTTAATTACTTACCTAAACGTATGGCTAAAACATCACTAAAGTACTCTGAATATGGACCGGCATGTTTGTTGGCTGAATGTCTAACCTTACTCGAAATACAGGGGTGAGTTAGAAAATACTACTGTGTTAGTTATAACGTCTACATATGAGCAAAAAGACGTCCCCCTTTATACGATTTTTGACGTATTTTTCATTTTTTCATAAAAGTGACGCCTTCAGAGTTAGGTATGAGGGGTGGATAGTTTTCATTGAAATGCTCTGTATATGTTTGTATTTAACACGTATTCCCCTGCTTCAATTACTAAGAGTTATTAGCAGGTGTTTTTGAATATTGTTTAGTATTATTTTGGTATGTTTGCTTTAAAAATGTTGCTTTTACAATCATTGTTATTGTAAATAATAGGATTGTCTTGTCTATAAAGACCCTAAATCTACCGTCATTAAGGATTAAGAAAAGGATCGGTTACTGTTATATTTCTATAATATCGGTCGGCACAGGTGAAACTACTAAATTCGCAACATTTTTAACAGCGGACTTAGTAAAACCATAGATTTTGTGCTATATATCTATAGTTTATTTCAGAAAGGTATAGAGTAATAAAACCTCATTAGGTATGCAAAGGGAGCACAGAGTGACCCAACGAATATTTAAGCCACTTTCATAGTTTGGCATTGATTTCATTGTAAAATTATTTCTTTTTATCAATTGCAGGTAGTACCACCCGGGTTGGGGTCAATATATGGGTTTAGCCTATTGTTATCCATTCACAAACACTGAAAATAGTGTGCCAAAGGCGTGCCGGTAGGATACTCGTAAAAAGGAAAGAATTTTATTTTAACAGAATAAAAATTAGGCATTATGTACATAGTATTAGGTACACTTATTTTTTATTGAACATTATACAAAAAATACATTATACAGGTGTAAATGTCGCCATTTTATTACTAATCTTATAATACTGTGAACACTACTTACAGCTTAACAGCAAAGACGGATGCGTTAAACTAAACAAATATACTTATAAAGGTCTAAAAATTTTGGGTAAGGCACCTTGCGGCGCATGGTTGAGCCGAATCTGAAACAGGGTTGGAATTAGGCAGAGGCACTAATAGAAGGTTAAACGGTACCTGTTAAACGCAAAACGTAACTGTATAATCTACTACCTAAGTAATCCCTACACAATATTTCGATATTGACACTTCAGGCCAGAAAACATACTTTTCCTAATTCTCTTACGCAATTACTTGAAATTTTAATCTTTCTTTATTCTTTCTTTCTGAAATAGACTATACCAACTACCAAGTTTGCTTAAAAAATTACAGGTATTCAAAACATATATCTGAATTAATTACTTTACGAAACTCTATCAAAATCAACGAATTACTTGATAATAGTGTGATAGTATGCGACTAAAAAGCTTCTAATTGGTCTAGAGTAGCTAAAAATACCAAAATGACGTTGTGGAAATATTTTTCGAGCTTCCGTCTTTGTTATAAATTGGTTTATTCTGTGTCTTCAATCTTCAAAAACCAAAAAAATATCATGTAAAAATATTTGAAGACGTTAAATAACCGACCGACCCGTATTATCGCTGTGAAAAAAATCTTATCGCGTTAAAATCTAAATTATCTACATCGACGTTGACTGGCAAAGATAAACATTTCGTGCGGTTTACATACATCATCAATCATGTATGTGAATATCACCCTGCAACTCTAATTTCTTATATTTTGTTTATATATGGATCATTACCATTCGATATATACCCAGTATAGTATGTGAATTAATGTTTGTTTGTAATGGTAGAAGGTACCTACGTATATATTGGAAAAGTTTTAACAAAATGTTGTATTTGAAAAACTCAAATAACTATTTCAACGCCGTCGTATTGATATAGAAATTAATTTGTTTACCTTTAGCCTAATAGTTGGTCCCCGTTGTTCCCCAGGTGCTTTTACAAAACAAGGAAGGCATCATCAAATACCACCTGCATTAGTACGGTGCGCTTTGATTTCATTCATAATTTATCTAGGTGATATTTTTTGGTATTTAACCTCAAATTTGTATTATCAACACCATTCAAATACTTTTGTTTTATTCTTCATATTAGAATGGGTAAATAATATTCATATACCGAACGTCGTCTCGTTGCTGTATTCAAAAGCGGGTGCTAGGCCGCTTGTGCCGCCGGCCTAGCCCAGTTTGGCTCCAACTTAAGCTTACCTGATATTCCTTGGAAATAATTACTGTCAATAAATTCCTAACAGTCTAAAAACAAATTATTTACGAAAATTTAACCATAATTCTGCTCCGGGATTCTATTTTACGATACGATCGTAACGGCCGACCGAAATTGACAATCATCGATTCTATTTTTCGATTAGTCGTAGAAATACGAGTCGATTCACTCGATAGGTATAGACGAGTCGTATTTGTTTACTTATTTTGAAATTTATATGATATTTGTCATTTCCTGACATATCCTAACCTGCGCATTCTAAGTCTAAGTCATTTTTCTCTTGAGGTAATTTAATCGTATATGTAATGTTGCCTACTGTGAGGGAGGGTCTGTTAATGGCAGATCAAGCCCAAAGAAATTTACTCCTTTGTCGACAACGACAAGAACTAAGAAATAGTGACCCATTTAAATTATCTGACTTGCGATTTATAGAAATTTATAGATTAAATAAGAAGTAAGTTCAGAGTAATCATCTTATAGATAGGCTAAGGCCTCTTTTTCCAGAGCGCAGGTCAATAAAAGGATTATCTACAGAAAATAAAACTTTGACCGCTCTCAGATTTTATGCTTCAGGGTCGTACCAAAGATGTGTGGGACAAGAATATTTAAGCGGAATGAGTCAGACTGCAGTTCATAGATGCATCCACCAAGATACTGATGCATTATCTGATATAGCAAATGAATAGAAGTATATTATTGCCTGGAACAGTAAATGAAAGTCATTGGTGATTTCCTGGTGTAATTGGAATTATTGATGGGTTTCACGTTGCTATACTAAAACCGAAGGAAAATGAGCAGAACTTTATTAATCGCAAGGGGTTTCATTCCTAAATACACAGATAATATGTGAACATTCATTGAAAATAAGAAGTTTGTATTCTAATTTTTGGAGGATCTACCCATGACTTTTTTATATCGAGAGTGTCACAAGCTCAAAGGTTTATGAACAATATTTATGAAATTGGTTAATTGGAGACTCGGGTTACCCCCTTCAACCATTTCTACTAACACCCTATAGAAACCCAAATAACGATCAAGCAAGATATAACCACGCCCTTGCTTCAGCAAGAAATATAGTGGAACGTTGAATTGGTTTACTCAAGATGAGGTTTAGATTTATTTTAAAAGAACGTTACGCGGATGAGTTTGTGTGCAAAATTATTAAAGTGTGTGCTTTGTTACACAATATAGCAGTTGATGAATATTTAATAGACTATGAACTAGAGTTTCATGATGAATTTAGATTGATTCAGCCCATAATTTTTTCTGTTTTTCCCTTCCTGAGGCACCAATGAAAAACTAATAAGTAGTTTTTTATTCTGCCAAATGCCAAATGAATTCTGTCAACGATGTCAAAAAAACATTTTCGACTAACTTCTCTTTGATAGACTAGTATCAAAATTGCTATCCAAATCCGAGAACACCCGATTTCAATTCGATCGTAAAATAGAATGAGATGATCCGATACGATCGAATAGAAGATCGTATTCGACATCGAACGACTCGATAAAATCGTGACGTGAAATAGAATCCCGCTGCTGATATATTCTAACCTGCGCATTGTAATTTCCAACAAAAAATAAAAACCTTTTATGTGTTTTCTGTCGATTTTTGGAAATATTTACAAAAATAACACCAAGGGAAGTCATTTTTTATGCTTACTATTATTCTTAGTACAATGTTGCCTATTGTGAGGGAGGGTCTTTTAATGGCAGAGCAAGCTCAAAATAATTTACTCCTTTGTCGACAACGACACAAACTTAGAAATAGTGACCACTTTGAAATACCTGACTTGCGATTGATAGAACTTTATATATTAAATAAGAGGTAAGTTCAGATTAGTCATCTTAAAAATGTTGATATTATTACTATCAATAATCTATATCTTTTAAATCAACTAGAACCCTTATAGAGTGGAGATCAATAAAAAGATTATTATTTCTCCAAATCCCAATGAATTTAGTTTGAGGCCCACTTCAACCCAGAATTTGTTCTGTTTATCCCATCCTGATGCACCAATGGACCTGTCATTTGCAAAATCTCTATTTTTCTCCATAAATTGGGAAAGAATTTCCCAGTGGCAAACTCGTATCTTGAATGACATTGATATAGTATTTTAGCAAATATAAAAATCAAAAGTTTAAAAATGTAAAAAGTTTTTTTATCTGCCAAATATCAAATGATTTCTGTCGACAATGTCAAAAAGCATTTTCGACTAACTTGACTTTGAAAGACTATCAAAATTGCTGTCCAAATCCGAGAACACCCGATTTCAATTCGATCGTAAAATAGAATGGGATGATCCGATACGATCGAATTGAAGATCGTATTCGACATCGAACGACTCGATAAAATCATGTCTGTTTAGTTCTGATGTCTCCCTTTAATGCTTCTTTGTTCGCCTATATTTTTGTTTTCTATTTACAGATCCAGTTCATCGGTGACCCAAGTTACCAGGTATTTATCTTCTTGAACTTAAATTTCTTAGGATTTAGACAACAAAATTTTTCACCATAAGAAATTCACAAAATGACATGGTTCAAACTATTTCTAATATTTTCTATCATAGATTCACTGTTGAAATTACACTTTTTTGATCTTTTTTGTTCTGTGATGCATAGGTACATACAGGGTGTCAATTTTAAAACTTACAATCGGCTGTACCTCGTAAACGGAAAGAGATTTCAAAAAAAATTAAATCCTGTTTCTAGGGTAGAGGGGGGAGCTAAAATGACATGAGAGGGAACGCACCCCCATCAACCCCCTATGCCCCACCTACACCGCCTACAAAAATTTAAATGGCAACCCCCTACTTGTGATACGTCGTTAGAAAACCCATAGAAAATGCTTTCCAACGGTATAAGACGGTAAGTCTGGTGACCTAGGTGGCCACATAATGGGACGTCTCCTTCCAAACCATAACTGCTGCTGAGTAATGGGGAGGTGCTCCGTCTTGCTGGAAGTGCAACACATTTTTATCTAGAGCTGGATTGCCATCGCCGTCCTGTTGGTTCTCTAATTCATGAATAATTGACGGCACAATAGTGTTCTCCAGCATATCGAAGTACATTTCACCGTTTAAATTTCCCGGTATAAACAAGGGACCAATCACAGAATCAGGATACTGAGTGTATACTGTAAGTGTAAACCATCGTGATTATTGTAGTTAAATTAACGTACAAAACGTACCAAAATATTTTCTGACCAAACGTACAAATAATTAAACTATCAGAAATGACAATGACATTAAGGTAAGTATCAAATAAACGAATAATTTGAGTACAGAAAGGAAATGCAAAACATAATAACAAAATGTGTTGTTTAAAAACTGTACTTGCACTTTCAAAGCGAAGTATCGTTCCACAATTGATTGTTATTTTTGTTGTCAAATAAATGTTTCTGCTTTATTGTTACACCCTGTATAATTATGACTTAGATCGTTGGAAAGCATTTTCTACGGGCTTTCTAACGACGTATTACAAGTAGGGGGTTGCCATTTAAATTTTTGTAGGTGGGGCATAGGGGGTTGATGTCTCATGTCATTTTAGTTCCCCCTCTCTAGCCTAGACACGGTTTTGAATTTTTTTTTAAATCTCTTTTCATTCACCAGGTACCATTGAAAGTTTTAAAATTGGCACCCTGTATTTACCAAGGAACCTTGTGAATGATATACATGTGTATATACTTTCGGTTTACTTTCATTAGTTCTACTATCATTTAATTTCAATTTCTCAAAATATTAGATGGTCAAATAAAACACTCATCGTTTTTTGCTTAGTCTCTGAGACTTTCCTCGGGAACTAAATAGAAAAGAGGGGGCTCAATCGATATCTTAGGTCTCAGTGAATGTGGCCCCAATAAACATGCATACATACATAGTGATCGTAGAAAAATAAATATAGCAAATAATAGTAATTATGCGCCAAGGTAGAAAAGTGAGGTATTATTGTCGAAGTCCATTAAAGACCGAGAAGCGAAGCTTCGAGGTCTTTAATGGATCCGAGACACTAATACACTTTGCTACCGTGGCTCATATAGCATTTTTTTCACTACTTCACTACTGGCATTTTATTTTTTTAAATATTAGTTTGTCGACTCCCGTTTCACATGACATGACAGCTGTGCACAAGTTAACCTCACATTCTGTTAAATGGATTGAGATTTAGTTATAATCAAGTAGGCTCTGTATTTTTCTACCTTGGTTGATGATGAACAGCTTTTCTACCTCAACAAAAGTCAATAAAGTTAGGTTTAGAGGCTAGTAGTGAAAAAAAACTATTTAAATACTAATATTTTCTATTTTATATGTAATTGCGTACCAATGGTTCACTTGTTTAACTTTTTTTTCCTTTTCCTGTTGGCTTATTATATATATACTCTACTACCACATACTTATGTTTCAGGAGGCACATTAGCTTCTCCGAGAATTGTTTGTCTCCTTGAGACCAGTACCTCACAGTCAGATAAGATATGGGTTACAGTCTCGATCTCCATGCCACAAAGTCTGCAGCTTTGATCCCCGATACACAGCCCCATTTTATGCAGGTGGTCTTTTACCGGGGCATGATCCGTTAGATAACCTGTAATGATTCTTAGCTAATTCCTACTGATATTTAGTAGTTATTCGGCCCGTTTAACACATGTATCACCTATAAAGGTCTTACTGTGTGCCTGCTTTGTAGTGTTCCTCCACTGTTGTCTATGTTGCCTTGGTACCCATTTTTCTATTTGTCCTCGGACCACTTTCTTTGTGGTCCCATGAACTGGTTCTGGTCCAACATATATCGTTGCTGAACCTCTTTCCGCTGTTCATTTCCAGAAATATCGTTATGTCCCAACTCCCTCACAAATCTTACTTTAATGTGGTCTGCCAGTTCATTTAGTTCTTTCTGGCATTCCTCCACCAGTCTGTATGTTACCTTGCGACTATTTAAAACCACAAGGTCTGTATTTTCTTATTGTGGCACATTGAAGGGAAAGCATAAATCTCCGCCTGAAATACAGAGGTATGTTTTCCTAGTGAGAAAGAACATCTTGTGTTCCTCATTTCACTATACACCCCTGCTCCTGTCCCTTCCCCAGTTTTTGACCCGTCCTGATTTAACTCAGTTTTAATGATGTTTTAATAACGAAAGAAGGGTAGACTAAAATAAATACTTAAAATAAAACCCTCGCAATTGTGAAAACTAACAATTGAACTATGACAGGCCTAACAATAAATTGTTATATCTGATGTAATACCGAATGACGTGACGATTAATAAAAATAATTATCAATTGAAGATGATCTTAATGTTTTCATGTGTCGGTGGATAACGTGTCGTCATTCGTATAATTATCTGGCGTTCTAGTACTGTTTACATTACTTGTTTTATATTTGCTTATCATTTAAAGGGTTTTGTCCTGAGGGAATGTCAATAATTTGTATGGAAAAGGCACTAGGGATAGAAAATTAATGCTTGTAAACTACAACTACATTTTTAAAATGTTGAAATATAACACTATATACAGATACATTTAAATACAAACGGAACATAGGGATTTAGTGTATTCGCCGATCTAAATAGTCCACCAACAAAACATTTCAATAAGTTCACTTCAATGAATATCAAGTATTGATCTGGACAGCTGGATTCAGAATCAATGTAAAAAAGCCCGCCCCTTCTCCTTCCAAAATTTGTTAGTTAGGTGCGAGGTGTGTGCGAAGTGCGAACTGCGATTTAGTATTGAATAATTATTTTATGGGAGTAGTAAACGTCGCTACATATTGAAACAATATGCTTACGTTTTATGTTGTTAAAATCGAAAATTAATTGTTAAATTCTCTTTAACAATTAATGTTTCGAGTTAAGATAATATGTTTTGATTTCTTTCGGCCATAACGGCTTTCAAAATAAAAATAAATTCGTAAATAAAACAAAATAGGATTCTTTAAATTGAAACAAAGTTATGGGCTTGAATACTCTCACCGATCGACTGACTGTCTGACGCTAATTAAGGACCGCCCACAGTTGAGAATACGGAGTGGTGGGAATTGTACGATATGTTATAGGTGTCCAAATAAACGATTGTAATAATCGTGTTTTTAATCTGTTGAAGCTGGATGTTGGTGGACTAGTTCAAAAGCAGTTCTGATACAATGCTTAAAATCCCTATGTTCCGTTTGTGTTTGAATGTATCTGTATATAATTTTATTGAATACATTTTTTTGCTGTTTCAAACAGACTATGTATCTAGTTTTTAGAGGCTACTTCGTGCTTATACGAATATCGGTGCCTGAAAAAAGTTGTGATGTTTGAACTTTTTTGCGGTTTCGGCCACCCCACAGAACACAAATATTGCTATGTTAACCTCAACCTATAAGACATGGAGACTAGGCAATAAAACATCAATAAAAGTTGTGATGGTCAGTGAGTTAGTATTTTTCTACGGTAATAATAAAATCTTGAATTAAAGCTCTATAATAATACAGTCCACCGTTGTAATAGTCTACCACCGTACACTAACTAACGACAAGTAAATTCACTTCGTCTATTCAGCGGTTACCGAAAATTTTCTTACCCCGCGTATCGTCTGGTGAGTTTAAATCGAGAAAGTGTTGAGTACGGGGGTAGCGTTAGTGTTTATCAAAAATGGAACACCACTAGAATGCAGCATTCATTTTGAAACTTTTTGGTCTTTATTTGTATGTAAAATGTTTGGTTTAGACAATACAGTCAGTTGTTTATGATAACCTGAAAATATTAGAGGTAATTTCTACTTTCATCGCCAATTACTTAGATATAGTAGACAAATGAGATAGCAATATCGATTGTTTCATATCGACGGCTATTGGTTAAGAATATTCGAGCAAATTCCCAACCAGTGTAGCGTGCAAGCTTTAATCGTGTTAGAAAGTTTAAAAGATGTGTGATCAAAGTAGAAGCAAACGTTTTTAATGTTTTCTCCTAACATGCATGTTTAATAAGATGACGTTAAAGAGGATAAATAAAGTAGGTAGATCACGACTAAAGACAATAAGCTAATAATAGTTCATGCTGGAGGTGAAATGGGGTGTATTAAGGACATTCTTTTATTATTTACATCAGGAAACAAGTCTGGAGATTATCACGACGAGATGAATTCTCAAAATTACAGGAAATGGGTAGAAGAAAAACTTATACCAAATTTACCTATAAATATTTTACCTGTTTTTCCTAGACCTGCAATTATATTTTAGTTTAGTAACAAGGTATAAACAATAGCAAACTAGGTACTCTTTAGAAATTCCACTGTACAGTGTGTAAAAGCCAAACGGAATAAATTCATTATTTCGGTTCCTGTACATGTTTATACAAAATCCCGAAACACGTAAATTATAAATTGACATTCTTCAACATGAAAATGAGATCCCTACCTTCAACCCCATTCGAATGACAGGTACAATCCCCAATTTTTTAAATGGGAAGTATACCTAGGCTTATGATATATCGTTTGAAAGGACTCTTCATTCTCCATTCAAAAATGTTATCGTTTTTAAGTTTATTGCAACAATTAAGATAAAATAAAATAAAATAATGTGGCTACCAAAATTCGCTACAATATAATCAAAAACATAAAATGTAATGCAAAACGTAATAAAATGTAAAACACTAAAAAGAACTATAAATGTCAAAATGTTCACCGCGACCGTCTTGGCAACATCCTAGTCTTAAATAAAATTGTCTTCTAACATTATTTAATATATCAGGCGTGATCGACCTAATCGCAAGCGTTATTCATTCTTTTAAGTCATTTAAATCATTTAGTTTTGTACAGAATGCTCTTCACATATTCCCATAAAAATAAATCTAATGGTGATTGCGCTGGCCATTGTATTGTTGCGAGGTCACCAACTCAAAGCCGGCCCTGTCCCTCGAGTGTAAATTTTGGTGGCTGCTCCGGGATTCTCTCCCTGCGTTAGAAAGTACTCGAACGCTCTGGAATAATTTTTGTTTGTGCAGAGCACGAGCGCCGAAGGCACTAGAGTTTTCCAGAACCGATAAGGACTATATATACGCGGTTTTTGAGTACAGTGAGTTAGTTCGAGAGAATTAGTGAACCGGCAGTACAGTTAGTTACAGAATTTTTCAGCAATCGAACAGTGAATGAAATAGTGAATATAAATAGTGTAATAGTCAAGTGGTGAAAATAAATTAGAACTAATATACCGAGTGTAAATAAATTAGTAGACATTAAGTAGAGTGTGTATATAAATTAAGTTTAATACAGTGTGTGTGTTTCTTTAAATGAATAGATAGAAATTAGCCATAGTGTGTATAATTTATCCCACCGTTAAAAACTGTTTGAATAAATAACAAAAACATTACACTATAGATCCTCGCCTCCCTATCCTCCACCGATTGGGAAATCGAGGTACTGCCGGACATTGCGTCGGTAATGTGGTGGTGCTCCATCCTGCTGAAACCATATCGTATTCACTAGAACTTGAGGATATAAATTTGCCAAACTTGGAATGGCATCATTTTTAAGTTTTAATAATGAGCGCCGTTCAAATCACCATCAATGAAAAAGGGACCAATGATATGATTTTTAACAATTCCTGCACAAACATTAACCTTTTGAGGGTATTGCGTGTTCTTCTCTCATCCGAGAGAGGATTCTCCGTTGACCAGTAGCGGCAATTTTAAAGTTTCTGTATAGGTATCATTAAGTTTGAAATAAACAAAAGGTACTTTGACACTCAGCGGGCAGAAAACGACCGCTTGCATAATATCTTATTGACAAGACAACGTTAGGACAGGAAAACGTCTGTCGGGTCTTCTAGATGTTAAGACAGGACAACGTCTGTCGGGTCTTCTAGTATTTAATATTTCCAAGTTATCACGTAAACAAGTGGCTCAGCCATAAATTTTACAAACAAATACTAAGACACTTCATGTTACAAAAAGTTAGGGATCAGGGAGGATTGGTGACCCCCTTCAAAAACCTACAAAAAGTGAGAAAAAATGATTGCTTTGGTTCATATTTTATTACTTACTACGACAATATAAAATTTTATGAAAACATATGCAGTTATTGCCTAAGACCAATATTAAAAAAAAATAAAAAATAGTCAAAATGTATCTAATATGCAGCAAGTTTTTTCCTATTTTGCTTATTCACTCTGAATACAAAAAAGTATTAACAACCAATGTTATTTTCAGCAAGTAGCTACGCCGACAGTTGTCAAAAAAATCCTGCGATTCAAGCAAGAAAATCCCGGAATGTTTGCCTGGGAAATACGGGAACAACTTATATCCCAAAGGATATGTGAACCCCACAACATCCCATCGGTTAGTTCGGTAAATAGGATTTTAAGGAATAGCGGTGTTTGGCCAGATCCTCCGTCGGATATGCTGCATCACAGAGTCAGTCATCCTTCAGGTAAGATCGTTTAACTAATTTTACGTCTTTAAATTTATTTTAAAATGAGTTTTTGCTTAAATTTTAGTAAATGTGGTTTCATTTAACGTTATTCGTCTGAAATCACAAAGTAATCAAGACATTAAATTATAATTTTGTAAATTAGTTTTTATTGAGCAGATGATTTATTTATACGAGTTGAAAATGGTGTTTTCTGGGCCATAAATTTTTTAAATTACCTCGAGGAACCTTTTGTTGATTTCTTTTGTTACGAGTTGATGAAGAGGTTGAAGATTTTACAGCTTTATAAAGATAATTACCTTTTTTATGTATGTATGTTTTCTTGTGGGTAAACATTCAGTCCTAAAAGGTGTCCCCTTCCTCTACTAATGGTGAGTTTATAAAAAACCTTATTCCTAACTTAGTCTTAGTATTAGTCCTAGAATTTTCGCACTGGTTTATAAAACTGTCATCATATTTCCTTAATTTTATCAGCTGTTTGTCGTCAAACTGATCGGTTAATACATTGTCTGTCTACTTTCTCATTCGTGAAAAAAGTACCACTTTATACATATGTTGCATACAATATTTTTTCTATAGCCCTATACAAACAATAAAATCAAAATAGTAATTTGGAATATTTTAATTAGACTCCTTCAGTAAATTACAAGTAATGGATGCATAATGACTGAATTGGAAAATGTACACAATAATATTAAGAAAAATTAACAACTATATTATGTATTTTAATTTTAGTTCGCAATGTGAATATTGAAAACGCAATTGTTTGGTTGACTGATGTGAATTTTTGATCCAGTCACGTTTGTTTCTGTTTCATTCATGGATAAAGCTTCATTTAAATTGTGAATATTTGGAACAGTCAAATTCGTATCTGCTTCATTCTCATATATTTCTAGATGTATGTCTTCTTCTTTTTCTTCATAGACCTCTACATGTCCGACGTAACAATATTAAGAAAAATTAACATATTATGTATTTTAGTTTTATTTCGCAATTGTTTGGTTGACTAATGTGAATTTTTGATACAGTCACGTTTGTTTCTGTTTGATTTTCATATGATGTTGAAGGTAGGTTAAAACAACTGCCCCTTGTAAAATTCGTGAAACACAATTAATTTTTGCATTGAGAGAATTGTTCACATACCTTTCGGCAACAGCAGTAGATTTCCATCCTCCATGTTGCTTTAATTGAAGAATGTCTCCCGAATGTTGGATTTAAATTTAAAAATTCATTTTTATTATTAAAATGTTTACGATTTTTACTATAGAAAGCTCCTTGCGGTTTATCGTCATGACCATTATTTTTTCTGGCTTAAAACTCTTCTATAATTTTTACTTTTAAGTCTGTTGGTTTCGGTAAGTGGTCTCTAGTTTCAATAACAATTTTGAAGTTTTCAAAACTTACTGGTAGTCTATACAAAAGCATAATACTTAACAATTTGAATTAATTTCAATTTCCATTTCATCTAATTTATCCACAATTTCTAAGAAATTATTTAAATGATCTTTAATATCTTCAGTTTCAGTCATCTTCTTGAGTATTAATCCCATACTTCTTTTGATGTCTTACAATTTTTGACTTGCTTCAATTCCGAAGGAGACATATAGTAGTAATTTTGAGTGAGCTATTAGATCCTCTTGCTCATATTCTGCTTCAGCTTCAGGGTCATTCTCTGGTTTAACCTGGATACCATTCACATATCCCCAAAGTTCATTTTTTTATCAAAACAACTTGTGCTTGTACACTCCACGTATCGTAATTGTCTTTTGCTGGGGGTTCAATGCGATAATTTGAAGAAGCCATTTGCGATTCTCCTTTTGTATTATATTTTTGTTCAACTCCTTCGTTTGAGATTAACCACGCTCTGCTAGATACCAATTGTTGGATTTAAATTAAACAAACGGAGTTGAATTTAAGTTAAACATTATTTTATTTATGGGCGCTCCTAGTCGACCGCTAATCGGGCGAATAATTTTTTTTTATTCGACCTCTAACCGGACGACTTATTTATTTTATTCATCCAGTAATAGTACGACTTATTTATGCTTCCAAATTATTTTTTTCTTCCCCGTCGAAATTTAAATTATGTATATCTTTGAGTAATACTATTTTTCCCGTTTCTTTTTCAATTAAATTTAATAAATCTTATTTTTATTTGCTTTTAATTTCAATAGTTCTTTTACTTGATTTTTTACTTCTTACTTGAGGAAGATGCTCGTAGAGTTCTTTACTTGTTCGGTGATTGTGTATTAAATTAATTGTTAAAATAAATAAACTGTTACCATCTTCTGTCAGTGGCGGCTCCTCAAAGGAGGCTAAGGAGGCTCAGCCTCCTCACCAATTTATCCAGCAAATAGCACCAGAAATATTTTGTTGAAAATTCTTCATTTTATTTCCTGTTTATCTAATAATTTTTAAATTTTACAATGAATTCCCCGTTTTCAGTAGTTATTTTTAAATCTGACAACAGTGCCCTGAGGCTAGATTCTCCAAAAATATCATCATCCCTAACCTATGCTCAACACAGTTGCCGTTTTTTCGACCAGTCCAATTGCTTTAATAGCGTAAAAAATAGGTGAAATGGCAACACCCTCAGTAGGCTGGCTTCAAGCCGTCGCCAACTGCGGAATACGAGTAATACACGCTGCTGTTGGTTTAATGTTATTTAGAAAATGAGGAATTTTTGTTTTTTCTTGATACTTTTAAATTAATATTTGAACAAACTGTTCTTATTTTTCAAATTTTACAACATAAATTCACTAATATAATTTATTCAAGAGATCGTTTGAAACATCTCATTGATAAAATTTCAGTTTAAATTTTATTTGAAAATTTTTCAACTGATGAGGCTCCTCCGCGAAAAGGAGGAAAACATATAATTTGGTAGACAAGAAACTACTTTATATACAACTTTTTTATGAAATTTTAGATCAAATTGAGATTCGATTTTCCGATTTACATGAATTGAAGTTTTTCGACTTGACGAATAAAAGCTTATTCGAATCTTTTTCAAAAGAGTTTCCCAATACACTTAGTTCTAAAATATAAATTTTTTGATAAAATAGCACTGCACAATGAATTATGCGTTACCTCAGTTTTATAAACTACTTTGTTTGACAGTCACCATTCCTGTCACGTTGGCATCGGTGGAGAGATCATATTTTCTACTCTCAAACGAATTAAAACTTACCTGCGAAATACAATGGGCCAAAATCGTTAATACAATGGTAGTTTAATATCTATTGAAAAAGATTTAGTAAAACACTTTAAATAAAAATAATATGATAATGTTATTGATCATTTTTCGCAAACCAAAGACCGTATAATTCCGTTAATATATAAAAAAAGTTCATAAAATTAATTTAAAAAAATAAGAAAAATTTCAAAAAAAAAGAAAAAATATTAATAATCCAAAAAAAATAAAAAACAAAAGAAATTTGTTGGCAAGAGAAACTCTATAACTCCACGTTGGTTCTTGCTGGGCATGCAACAATTAATTTTGTCACTAAAGTAGCTGGTACGGTCGCTGCGCAAAGGTTAAATTAATTGGCTGAATAGAGTATATTTTTACGAAAACGTTTCATGTCCAGCCTCCTCTCTTAAAAAGTTCACGAGCCGCCACTGTCTTCTGTAACGTTAATTTTAAAGGAGTCCTGGCTTGACGATCTTGCTCCAGTTCCTTTGGTTTTAATTTTTTTGCCTCAATTAATACACCAATATTTTATTGAATAGTAGCGTAAATATGGCATTTTTCAATTGTTACACAATCTCTTTTGTAAAAAACACAGTGTACAAAATTTTGATAATCAATTATTCTTTTTTCCAAATCGCTATACGAATTAAATTTTTCATTTATTTGAAAATTTTCTGTTTCTCTTTCAGTATCTAATAATTCGTTATTGTTTTCTTCTAGGTCCATATTATCTTGAATATCATCAATCCCATCCCAGGATGATTTAAATTAAAAACATTTTTGGTTTTGAAATTTACTTTTATAACAGCTGTCAATTTTATAAATGACAAACAAACAAACAAAACTCAAACTTACGCTACTATTCAATAAAATATTGGTGTATTAATTTTAATTCTCACCATTTTTGGACGAATAGAAAAAAATTATCCATCCGATTAGCGGTCGACTAGACACTTGTTTTTGAATCTGGAATCGTGATGGGTAGAAATTCCCCCTTATTTTCAATATCATCAATTTTCAATTTATACAACTCTTCTTTTCGACAACCTCCAGCTATTCCCATTATTAACGTTACCTACAAATTTATAAATAAAGTAAGCAAAAAAAAATTAACTATTTAAAACTTTTACCTTAAACATTAAATATTTGTCGTATGGAGCATTCAATAAAAACTTGTTCATTTCCTCCCTTGAAAATATATTATATTTCGTTTCAAAAATGCTATCAGTTTATAATATTTACTTATATCTAAGCTATCATTAATAATAAGGTTGCTTTTAGTTTAGAATAGCTGGACCATAATGTAGACTTGAATTTTCTAGACCTTTCTTCAAAAAAAGCTAATAGCACCCGCCCTGTAAAGCTATGAATATTGTTCTGGTTTCGCCATTTCATAAAAGTGTCATATTATTTTCATTTCTCCGGCAGCAAATTTAATGTAGCCGCACTTGCCTTTTGTATGATTTCTTCGGGAGTACATATTATGACAAACTCGGAATCTTCACTATCCATAATAATAATAATAGGGGCAACTACTAAATTATGTAAAACAAACCGAATTATTGATAAAAACTAAGTTACAGTTGATTGATTAATTGATTGGTTCGGCACCACCAGTCAGAGGCTTAGAGACATCGGCACCTCAGCTTTTAGGCTTTTTGTGCTCTTGGTTATACCGTTTATGTGAAGAGACCAGTAGCTCTTATCAGGCTCAACAGTCTTTTCACTAGGACCTTCTTGGAGAAATCCCCCTTGGGATACTCTAGTCCTAGGAGTCTATATCTCCAATGAGACAGTGCTTCACATTCGAAGATAATGTGAGAGGCTGTTTCTTCCTCTTCCATGCACAACAGTCAGATAGGTTCCTCCGTATATATGCCAATTGTATGCATGTGCTTCCTTAGGGTACAGTGACCGGTGAGTAATCCCGTCACTTTCCTTATCTGGCCCCTGCTGAGGTTTAATATTTCGTTAGTCAACGACTCCGAGGGTTTTTTGACCAGGAGTTTGCTGTGTTCCTGTTTTGGCACGTGTTTCCAGTACGTCCGATGTTTAGTTTGAGTCCACCGAGATGTACAACCACGTGCAGCAGATTTTGATATTCCAAATACTGGTTCAGGACCAGTGAATGCAGTTTCAGACCCTGCCTTTTGCCCTTTAACCTTTTGCCCTTGTGCCCCGTGACCCACTTAAGAGCTATTCTATTATGGTTTGCCAGAGATCAAAATTTTTGTAGGCAGTCCCAGACCAGTCTAGATCTGATCTGGGGACATGTTAAAGATTTCAGTGCTGCCTGACTATCTGATAGTATCTTTCGATGTTCATTTGCAAAAACGTGTCGATAGCGTAGATTTCTGCCTGGAATGCAGAACTTCCCCAACGATGCGTGGACATTGCACCTGGGTCTGAAACCAAGGACTCCAGCTCCTATTCCTATGCCAGTCTTAGATCCGTCTGTGTACCACACCAACGCTCCTTCCTAACTGCATGCTTCCAACCCATCTCAGTTTAGCTGGATATGGTATGGTTGGTTGTAGTTAATTGTGGGCAACATGTTATCACTTCTCATTTCAAGAAGCGAGTTTGTGATAACATCTGTGATTCTGGAATGACTATGGGTGTTGATTCCTTCGTGGCAATTCCCATTGCATTCCTGCCTGTATGCAGCCATTCTCGCTTCCGCCTTAACATGCAGAGCAAGAGGCGGAAGATTGAGAATTGCTTCCATTGCCGCAGTCGAGCTGCTTCTCATCGCACCTGTTATGCACAGGCAGGGAAGCCTCTGAAGTTTTGATAGCTCCAGTTCGGCATCCTCCGAAGTTACAGTTCATGTGCTGTCAAAGTCAAAGGTAATTTGATATTTTTTTCCGGTAAAAGAGTGGACGAATTGCACTAATCAACTGTATCGGCTATTAATGGAAAGCGTGAAATAAAGTTATGGCACTTTTCTTAACGCTTTTTCACTATTTTCCACTCTCACCCTAAACAGCCGTTTTAAGCGCTACAAACTTTTGAAATACAAGGTATTTTAAAGATAGGGCGTAGAGAAATATAATTCTCAATGTATTTGCTCTTCTTTACTGATTCCAATTTTTATTTTCAGATATGGGAAACGAAATTTACTCTAAAACTATGTCGCCTACTAGTACACCTATACCGTACTATCCCTCCATGAACGACCCTTCATTTATAGCAACTACCAGATACTCATCCCTTCAACGCCAACTACACATAGCGACAACCTCTCCCGTAGATATTTCCCCTTCGGCCAACTGGTCAAGTTTGATCGTCCCTTACCAAACCTGTACAACCAAAGAAAATTCTTCTTACACGGAGGAAAACAAAAAAGATATTACAGTAACCGATACGGAACAAAGTGAACCAAAAAAGAAAAATCCCTATTCAATAGAAGAGTTATTGAAGAAACCTGTTATAAGGGTGAAACCATTAAATTTCAGTTGCACTGGAGTCCATCAACCTTACGGTGGGTTGGTTTGTAACCAGGAAATTAAGGGTTATCATAGTGAGAGTGATAGTGACCAAGAACAAGATATTAAAATAGATGTAGTTTAAGTTTATTGTTAGATAAACTGTAGTGATGATATTAGAGCAGGTTTCGTTTTAATTAAAAATATTTTGTTGTTACTAGGATAGTAAAAGTAGTAAGAAAATAAAGTGCCATTTGGTATTTTTAAGGTAACACCGGGTAAAATGCAAAAAGCTGCTAAATTAGGGGCTCAAATCACATATAACCTACTGGTTATTCTAGCACAAAATTAACGTTCTGAAATTTCGAATGTCATTTTGCGTTATTTTGATGAATGATGAATGTGAATCTATCACACTAGAGATAAAGTACAGCTGTATCCAAAAAAAGGGAACAAGTATTATACAAAAAGAAGTTAACGTCATCCTATTTTCGTAAAACTGGCTGAAATTATTAGAGTTTGAGTTTATCAGATGTCAATGGTTGTCAGAAATACATCTCCATAGAGCATGTCTACCAACTGATAAGTTGACTCTAATGGCATTCGCCCTGAGGTAAAACAAATATTTTAGATTCGTAATTTGGATGTTTTGTATTGTTTGTAATTATTATTACTATTGTAAATAGTCAGATATAGTTTTTTTAAATGCCTATTAGATTTTGTTCAGTAGTTGGTTGTGGTGGTAATTATTACTAAAGGATAAAATATAAATATTCATTAATATTTAATAACAATAGGAGGGTAGGGTTGATATTTTGGCGCAAGAAAGAAGGGAACATCAATTTAAAGGTAGTAGATAGTCTCCTAATAATTTGATATTTTTTGAGTAGAGGAGTCAAAAAGCCGCAAAAAAAATCACGTCTTGACAGACGTATATAGAATATAGGTACAAGTTTCGTTTTGGCGGAAGCTGCAAAGTGCGTTTGCACACTTTTTAAAGAAGCAAGGAAGCTCAAAGCCATCAAAAAAAGCACTGAATCAAAAGAAAATAGTCTCAAACACGATTAAAATAAACTATGTGTTGTGTTGTGTTGAAAACGCTTGTTTACCTCAGAGCGACTATCAGATGCTGCCACGTGGACTTGTCCTATAAACGTAAGCTCTTTTGGCAACCTAAGACATTTTATAACTCAAGCCGGTTTTACGCAAATAGGAAAACGTTAACGTCTCTTTCTAATACTTGTACCCCTTTTTTAATACAGCTATACGTAGGTAATCATATTTCCTTGTTTCTAATGATGTTTCCACTAACAAACTGACACCTAGATGATATATCAACTTTATCAATATTATATCTAGTTTTTAAATTATGCTAAGAGTCCGAGTGAAAATTGAGCCTTTAATTCAGCTTTTGCATATACATTTAGAAAGAAACCTGCTCTAAAAATGTCTAAATAGATTTAGAATAAATATTTATTTTTTATTTATTTTGAAAAACCTAAGATTCTTGCTGTAGAATGTATTATTATAGTAATTATTACACACAACCCTTAAAAAAGATATGTACCTAATAAACAAAATCCAACCTAAAATACCCATGTACTATCTTCCAATACCAAGATATTTCACCAATTCAATTATTTTTCCATCTACCCTTCCATCTAACTTCTATTTTCATTTCAGTACCTACTATAAATTTTCCGTTTTTCTTGTTAATTCTGATTACATACTCTTCCAGTTTGCTACTCAGATCTTCCAACCTTCTAAACCACTAAGCCATTTCCGCTTCGTAGATGTTGAATAGTGTCTGTTCACCCAATATCCTCAAATAGCTCTCGCCTCTTTATTAATTTGGCCCCACCGAACCCAGTCCAATACTTTTTTAGGTCTAGAAGATAACATTATCCTTCTGGTATCTCTTCCAATAGGTACTTAAGTTGCCTATGGCAGTACTCATTTGCCTTCATTCGTTCTTACACCACCTCAAAAGACATTCTCTTCTCCACCTAGCCTTTCATTTAACCATTTGTTAATTATTTTGAATAATACTTATGCTTAAGGTTCAGTGATCTTTATATTTTGTTGAGGTAAAATCCAATTATTTGCTCCTTACTTACTGTTTGAACCATGAATTTTAAAAGCATTTTTTGAATACATACGAAACTAAGTGTTTAAAACAGTAAAAAATTATATAAAACAAAGACATAATTATATGATTGTATTATTATATTTAATTTGTATATAGGAAAATCTAGTTTTACCAACAAAAACCGTTTTAAAGTAAAAGACAAAAAGTGTAGAGTTTTGTTTGTTGCCTAATTGTAGTGATCTTACTCTTTGTGGAACTGTTAAATCAATATAAATATAAGGAAAATATATTGTTTTATTACCAATGCTACCTGTATACATGATTGAAAAGTATTGAGTCATTAAATATGCTTCAAAACAAAAAAAAGCATGATTAAACTCTTCAAGCGCCTAGCGGAGGAATTAGCAACTGAAGAAGACGTGAACATAGACAATTTCTCTATGGACGTGAACAACATAAATCAACTGTTCAGAATACCGTTTAAATAACATAGTGGATATAAAGTTGTACATCATTTCTGATATTAATTTATTTATTTATAAAAAATAATTATGGAACGTAAATCGAGGTGTATTTGTTCAGTACCTCAGTGCAAAAGCTACGCCAGGAAAGGTGTTAGTTTGCATATATTCCCCAAAGATTTGAAGCTGTCCAAACAATGGGCTTATACCTATACTAGGAATTGGTAAACCAATTTCAAAGTATATGTTAGTGTGTTCACTCCATTTCAAAGAAGAAGATTTCCATCCAAGTATGTATATGACTATTAACTAATAGTATTGATAGCCTTCAGCCATTTGCTCATTCATGTTTTGTTTTAGCTACACCATTGAAATCTAAAAAAGTTTTGAAGAAAAATGTGGTGCCTTGCAAAATTCCATTGCGAAAGCATAATATAGAGAAATCTGACAGTGGAAGGTCACTGCGTTTTCAAAATCATAAAAATTATGTGCCTGCTAGTCAATCAACCTCTGTGGAAGAACTGATGGAATATAACTTGCTAGTCACTGAAACAATTCAGTTACCACTCAGGGAAAGTGATACTGCATCTTTAGAGTTATTAGCAGATCAAACAAAGCTGCCAAATAATCAGAACAAGGAGGTATACATTTCAATTATTAGTCCCAACAGCAGTGTATGGTATCCTAAAGTCAAATAAAGTGGTAGTGGCATACAGAGGAATTTCTTATGATCTGTTCTATTGTATTGTGAAGTGTGTTCAAAAAACTATAACTAGTATGAAATTGAGGGAACATGACATTACAGACAGCATATTACTTGCATTGATCAAACTCAAATTGAATCTCACTTTCACTGTGTTATCTGGGCTCTTTCAAAAAAGTCCATCGTGTTTGAGAAGATCTTTTGATTTTACAATACCACTACTGTCTGCAACATTGAACTGTGCCATTAATTTGCCAACATATAAGGAGAATATGAAGAACTTGCCACAGTGTTTCAAAAATTATAAGAAAGTAAGATTAATTCTTGACTGCACAGAAATTGCTGTGCAACAACCAAAATGTTTGAAGTGTCGTCTAAGATGCTATTCTTATTATAAATCAATGCATACCATAAAATTTTTGATTGGAGTGAACCCAGCAGGTATTATAACTTACTTGAGTCCAGACTGAAAGTATCTGACAAGGCAATATTCAATAATGAGAAAATTATTAATTTATTAGAGCCCTATTTTGATCATGTAATGGTTGACAAAGGTTTTGCCAATGTTTTGCCATTGACAAAGAATGTTTATAGAAGCAGGAATAACATTAGTTCGTCCTCCATTCTTGAGAAAAGCAACTCAGCTCAATAAATCACAAGCAGAAAGCACAGCTAGTATTGCAAGAGCTAGGGTGCATGTGGAAAGGGCAATTCAATGTTTGAAAGTATTCAAAATCTTTACAGAAAAAATATCATGGAACTTATTGACACACATTGATGACATTGGTGTTATTTTAGCTGCACTTGTCAACTTATCAAATTCAATTTTGGCAGATGATAAGTTTTGATTATTATTAAGGCAAAATAAAGAATTCAAAACATTTTTTCCACTATCATTTATTAACCATGTTCATTATCCTACTACAATAATACAATACACTTACTTATCATTAATAATATTCAATGAGACTCGTAAACTCACTAATCTGACCAATAGCTACTTCAAACACAGATGACGTCTTCGCCGCCATTTTTGTTGTATTTGTTGTCATCGGAGCGCGCCATCTATCGTAACTGTAATTTCCCAATATCCTAACTGTATACCTATAGCTAACTCCATCTATCAACTGATACTCGTATTTCATTACTCAAAATCCCAGTGCCTCCCGAATAGATGGCACCAGTATGTCATTTAAAAATATCAAAAAGGAAGTAATTGAATCCTGCCTACCTTCTCTCAAAAACTTCTACAATCCTAATAAAAATTAGTAAAATCACGATGATGTTCACAAATCTAATAAAGAAGCAACGTTAGTAGTGTCGATAATCGCCATGTTTTTTATGGTTCTTAATAGGGTTGCAGAGGTAGTAGAAAGTCTGCTTTTTAAATAATGGGTAAATTTACTAACTCAGCTACTTTCGCATAGGTGGCGCCAGGATGCTATTTGTTGAAATTTAAAACGAAGACGACACTCATACTATCCTGCTGTGATACTATCCTGATACAAAATACGAACAAGGCGATTGATTCTTAAAACTTTGGATTTAAATAGATGACAGTGGTATTTTGTTGGATAAGGTTCCTAAAATTGAAAAATGGGATTTCTTTTCGGACGTTAGTATGGGATATTTATTTAATTTTTGGACATTAGAATACTATACACAGAAATCAAAGCACCTGTTCGTCTGCATTGTCGGCTTTTTCCTTTAATTAGGCATATGCAGAGGAAAGGAAAAAGTCGGCGGTCGAGAGACGAACACGTTCTTAAGCTTTTGTACATTCGATTTTGGATAAACTTTACTTATACACAAATAAGCTAAAAGTGGGTAGTTCTGAAATCATTAGCGGGTTACCTAAATAATTAATTAGTTGCCATTTGCTTTAGGTATAATTTAAAACACAGCACATCCGTTTAAAAGTTAAATACCTATAGATTGCATGGAGATCCAATTTCTTAATAAAGCTTTAGTGCCCGATTGCACCAGTTTAGCTTAACAAAGTGCAGCTTACTCATAATTCAAATTTCTCATTGCACCATGTTTTGCTTAGTAAATCCACACTTACGTACAATACCGTTTGTCTTCACTTGAATGGACAAAGCTGTGCTTAAAATCTCGTGTAAGCTTCGCTTAGATAACCGCGCAGCGAGCTTAATTTTTTAAGCCTGGCGTACTTGTTATTCCAAGGGTGGTGCAATCGGACATAAGTCTTTATCTACGGCTTACATTTCATTAGAGAGATATCGGTAACCCAAATAGCGTCAGGCCCTATTAGCGCATATGTTATTTTGACATTTAACCTATGCGCGAGTCGATTCTTAAAACAACGTCCCTAAATAACGTTACCGCCAAGCGTAATTTACGGAGCCTAACGACAGGCGGTATTTGAAAAAGCGCTTGATAATTAACATGCCGGGCATGCGCAGTTTTCCTATGATAAAGTTATTCATCAAAATGGCGGCTTCAATGTCTTGATCATTTCCACCACCAATAATTATCGCTTCAAGATCTTCATCCATTGCAAAGATTCTATAGTGGAAGTTAAGAAAAAATAATTGTAGATAAAATGAATCTATAGATACACTATTAGGAACCTCAAAAAATAAATGTTCGTCTTTTATTTGAACAATAATAATACAAAAAATACTGAATATGGCTAAGACAAACACAAATTTAATGAAAAACTTATAAGACACACAATAGACACAATAACAATAAAGCTAGGTTAAGTGACATTTTCGAATAGCGCATAGCGCGGGTAACTGCTTCCGATAACTGTTAAATAAAATTGAAATACCGCTTGACGTAAACCCAATACCGCAGGACGTTAATTACGTTCACAGACGCTATTGATTTTACCGATATCTCTCTATTATCTATCCACGTTTATTATATTTGAGAAAGATAGAGGAGTTCAGTTTAAGGTCAATGTGACCAACAAAAAGTGGTTTTTATGACAAGAATGACAGTTAATGTCTACCATTCAAAACATAAGATTGTTGCAGGTTTTTTACCATGACGAACATCTATATTGCTTTATTAAAACATTGAATACACCCCCGAAGCGTAAATCTTAAAATTTAAAATGACGTTTTAGCAGAATTCTCAATGCATCGGTGGCCAGTAATTCTAGGAACTTTCGACAAATCACCAATTCTATTCTGTCATTATGTCACTAGTTATGTCAGATGTCAGTGTTATTTGTTTTTGTTGATATTTGTTTAATCGTTTATGTTTATTTTCCATACTTTTATAGTAGTTCTAGTTAGTTGTGGTAGTTTTCCAATTACAGCGCATAATGCGACTCAGTGGCGCACAATGCTGAGATGTGTTAATGCTTAATTGGAACGTCCATTAGTTTGCAAGTGCACCGGCAGAGTGCACAAGGTTCAGTGTTGTGAGCAAAAAACATTCATAGACTTAGCCAACCATTGCAGTGCTGACAAAAGTAAAATAAATTTGTATTGACAATTTTCTATTTGATTATTCAAATGAAAATTATTTACGCTTTAAACATAATACCAAAAAACAAGAAGTTGTGTACCTTCACCCATATTTAGATTTACTCTTTAACACAATCTAAATTCGGTTTTTAATATTTTACAAAAATTACGTCGAAAGTTTTAGAAATTATTTCAACAATAAACAATATTATTAATAATAGTGTAAACAAAATTCTTATCAACGCCAACTTAAAGAAAACAATTCTCATATTTTCTGCTCCTGAGTTGGTATCAATGCGCGCATTACCCCAAAGCAGTACTTTTCAAAGTGCTCGATTGTGCGAAGCGATGCCGTAGTTGGAACATTCGCCATTGAGCACTATGTCGCATAATGCGCTTTAATGCTGTAATTGGAAAACTACCATCACTTTATTCTTCTGATTGCTTTTTTCACTGACATCTGACATAACTAGTGACATAATGACAGAAGAGAATTGGTGATTTGCCGAAAGTTCCTAGAATTACTGGCCACTGATGCATTGAGAATTCAGCTAAAACGTCATTTTAAATTTTAAGATTCACGCTTCAACCTGCAAAAATATTATGTTTTGAATGGTAGACATTAACTGTCATTCTTGTTTTTGTTGGTCACACTGACCTTAGACTGAAACTAAAGGAGTAACTATGCAACCATATCTGATGCAACTCTTTAGATCTGTGGATCACGGAACTGTAACAAAACGAAAGTGCTTTTTACATGCTTTTTGATAAATAAACGCTACGCTGTCGTCTGCTGTCATCACACCACACTATAAATTGCCATGTATACATTGTTCACCTGTCATTCATTTTAAAATTAAACTTTTGATATACAATACATGTACCGGAGTTCGAAAATCCTTTTACTTTTTTTAGAACTTCCACAATAAAGTATAGGAATATATTTAGAACAATGAGCAACAAGAATAATTCTCAATATATTCTTCCAAATGACCAACCGGTAGTGTCTTTAGAAGTGAAATCAGCATTCGATGGCCTAACTGAAAAAGAAAAGTTGTATGCACATTATATTAGTAAAGCTTCGTGGCATGGTGGTTTGATAACACTTTTGCAAACTAGCCCAGAATCAGGACCGATTTTTGTGCTTTTACATAAATTACTGTCTGCTCAGAAACCGGCGGATTTCAAGAGTGCAGCTTTAAAATCGGGATTCACTGAAGATGAAATAACAGCACTTTTTGTTTATGCCTGTGGTGTTTTCACCAATGCTGGAAATTACAAGGTAAGAGGCAATTTTATTTAGAAAACACAATTGACACTATTATGTAAAACTTAGGAGCTTTGTTATATTTGTAAAATAGAAATCCTTTAGAGAATAATGAAAATATGTGGTAGATCAATCATCAGACTAAAGGATCAAATTTTAAATATAGAGTGACTTATGTAAGAACATTAATGACAATAATGATAATGTTTATTGTTAATCCATGAATATTTATTTGAACCTATTTAGCTAATTTGATTTCGTTTTCACCAATTATTTTACCTTGGAAGATGAAGTATTCAATAGACTGGAGCACTACAAGATACAACAGGACCTAATGCACTATTTTTAAATTTGTGACTTTGCAGTATAGACATAATATGCCTAATAATTATTCTTATTACTTTCTACTACTGTGACTGTGTTATACCTACAACCTACAATTGAAAATGATTTTTAGTTCTAAAAGTTAGGTGTTGTTTAGGTCAGGTTTGTGGTGAGTGGGTCTATTAGGCCCTCCAGTGTGATTATTGTGGCTAACATCTATTCATATTTCACCAAACAAATTGAGCTTCTTGAAAAAGTCAATTAATTTTTTTGGTGAATGATCAATGAGGGTGAGAGAGTGTCCCTACCAAACATCAAACCATACATTATTCGAACTGTCGGAGGGTAGGTAAAAAGTATATGCTCTGCTGTTTCATCATCTTCCTGGGGCCGTATTCTTGACTGAGGGAGTAGAGTTTCTGGAAGGAACAAATATTTTGTCTTTATTTTCCTTGGTTACTCTGTCGCTGCAGTGACGAAGACAAAATATCTGTTCTCTTAGGAAGTTCCACTCCCTCAGTCAAGAATATGGCCCCAGACAAAGACGGTCCAAGTCACTATAATAATATTATGATTTATAATAGATGACAGTGCTGTAGTCCAACACTAGTTTCGAGACATTCTTTGAATGATATATAAAAGCCTTTGAATGAACCAATCCCAGAAATCTAAAAGTTTTCTAGCATGAGAAGAGCTAAATGCTTTTAAAGCCGCTTGGCAGTGTCCAATAATCTGGTACACTCAGTATAAGCAGATGTGGATTGGAAATATGTGCAATTCTATATGTTGTCCATCTAGCCACTCTTTCCAGAAATATATGGAGAAGAGGTAGATCCAGAAGGATTTCCAAGGCTGCTGACAGTATGGTACTAATGCCTATCTCTGTATACCAGAGAGCTTGGTTTGGGCTGTTTGCTTTAAAGTTAGATGCTAATATAAGTAAATAAACAACAAAAGCACTTTAATATTCTTTGAATTCGTAAAAGTAATAGTCATTATTTAAAAAAAAACAAGATTAAATGATATGAATATGTTTAACAAGATAACATTGAATAAACACAATATCACAAATTCCCAACTTATTTTTTTCATATATGTAAACATGTTTGTAGTTATATATTTATCAAGGAGGTGTGTATATTATTTATAGATTAATATTTTCATAATATTCTTGAACACCACAGACTACAGCTTATAATAATGTTTAAATATAGGGAAACCAGTAGAGGTAAATGACCATGGTTGCAACATAAGTATATGAATGATTGATGTTGATCTTCAAAAATAAGTAGGATAAGGGAATAGAGTGCCAAAAAGGGAGGATTTCTCCAAGTAGGACCTAGTGAAAAGTCTGATAAGGACAACTAGTCTCGTTACATAAATGGTACAACCAAGAGCACAAAAAGGATGAGGTACCAAGGACTTAAGAAACTTTGGCTGAATGTTCTGATATAAACAATCAATCAATGTTTATTAATAATTTGGTTAAAGAAAAGTTTTCTCAGTAAATTTTAATGATAAGAATTTTGTTGTTAAGGATGTTTTTTTCAAAAGTTACATTTTGGATGTTGTAATCACCTCTATATCTATAAGTTTGATATTAATAAATATTTTGTTTACAGGGATTTGGAGATACCAAATTTATTCCTAATCTCGAAAAAGATCGCTTAGGAGCCTTATTAAAACTCAGTCCAATCTGGTCTGAACTTGAGCCTTTGTGGAACCAATTCAAAGACTTTTTGTATGATCTTGAAAATGGTAAAAGTTGTCTTGGATTTGGCCCCAGTGGTATTACTACTTACCTCTCTCATAATTGCACCTCCGAAGACAATGAGAAGGTGCAAACCTGGCTCAAATCTGAAAAAATCGAGTGCTACAATACAAGACTGTTTAAAACTATATCTGCTGACAATAAGGTAATTTTATGTAAGATTTAAGAATTTATCAAAATTATGTAAATGCAAATTTTTGAGTTGAAAGTGGCTTTATTTAAAGTCACTCACTACATGTGGATACTAAGAATTTATTCTTCAGTATGTTACGATGCTGAATCAAATCTTCCTCTTCTTAAATAGTACATTTCTTCTCGTTGATGCCTCTTAGTATATTAAGTTTGTTCATAGTGCAATCACAAAAGCTGGGAAACTGCATGGGCCTATTGCAAATAATTTTTATGCACTTTGCATGAGATGTCCAGTTTTGAACTGCCTATGATTGCACTATAAACCAAGCCTATTTATTACTAGTTAGTAAGGGTTAAATAAACAATTTGGTACATAGGAGTTATTACTTCTAGGCAATTTATAAAATATGATAAGAATCATCTAACCCACTATTTGTAGACTACATATGAGATTAGATTGGCCTCGGAAGAGAAGAAATTAATCAAGACTCATACAGATGGTGATATAACATATCAAATAACTTGTGGTGATTATTCCCCTTTAATAGGTCAAGTAGCCAACAACCTACAGAAAGCTATTGAATATGCAGCCAACGAAAATGAAATTAATATGCTCAAAGGTTACATTAGTTCTTTCCGAACTGGTTCTCTGGATGATCACAAAATGGGTTCTAGATATTGGATTAAGGATAAGGGACCAGTTGTTGAAAGTTATATTGGATTTATAGAAACTTATAGGTAAGTAATAGTCTGGCCAACAAGTTGAAAAATGTGAAAAATAGACAAAGCTCCTAAAAATATGAGCTACAGGTATTTATGGATAATCTGAACCCCCTATAATCCGAACGCCCCAACAGCGTAAAATAGTATCCATAATCTGAACACCGTAATTCCGTAATCAGTAAAGGCTTTTATAACCATTGCCCACCACTTTTTGTGGTGGAAATATATTTTTTGTATGGTTAAGAAAGGTATCTATAAACTGAACTAGTTCGGATTATAGATATCACTTATTATGAATTCTATAATCCGGAAGTTCTGGTAATCCGAACGGGGTCTGCCAACTTTCTTTTCAGATTATCCATACATTACTGTATAGGACATTGGATTGACCAGACTATAAGGGGTTTATTAGATTTTGAACTACTTATTAAATTTTTTATTACAGAGACCCTGCAGGAGTAAGAGGAGAATTTGAAGGATTTGTTGCTGTTGTAAATAAAGCAATGTCTGCTAAATTTTCAACGTTAGTATCAAATGCGGAGAAATTTTTAACTTTACTTCCATGGAATAAGGGATTTGAAAAAGATAAATTCTTAAAACCCGATTTTACATCCTTAGACGTTCTTACTTTTGCCGGAAGTGGTATTCCTGCTGGTATCAACATACCAAATTGTAAGTAGTTTATGTACAATTGATTGTATTTTTAAGTATTAGTGATATTTGCAGAGGTTGTGTGTAATTTGTAATAAATTTAGTTAACCTTGAAAAAAATAAACACTGTATTTAAAATTGGATTATTTAATGTAAATATTTTACACTGTCTTCAATTGTTTTTCAATTATAACAAAAAATATCTACATTATAAATCCACCACTTTAATGCTGTTTAATTTCTAGATGATGAAATTCGACAAAGTGAAGGTTTCAAAAATGTATCATTGGGAAATGTCATTCCAGCTAGTTATCAATTGGCAGTAACACCATTTTTATCCAAGGAAGATGCGGATCTATTTCAGAAATGGAGAGTTCCTGCATTTGAATTACAGGTTAGTAGTTGAACCTGCATTTAAAAAAAATAAACAGACAGAAGTGAAAACACAAATATATGAACTCCTTTTTAAAAAAAAATTCGTACGTCCTTGATAAATAGAAATTTTTACAAATATATTAACCCCCTTTAAAAATTGTATCGTACACCCCTTGGTAGATGAAATAGTTGCCAATAAATTAACCTATTTAAAAATTTTATCGTACGCCTATGGTAGATGAAATATTTGCCCATAAATTAACCTATTTAAAAATTTTATCGTACGCCTATGGTACTATTAAATTAACCCATCATCAAATTTCTCATCATACGCTCAGAACACATTTTTACACATAAATTAATCCCTTATAATTATGTTATCGCACGCCCATGGTAAATGGAAAGTTTTACAAATAAATTAACCCCCCGTAAACATTTGTCGTACGCACATGATAGATGGAAATATTTACAATTAAATAATCCTCCTGTAAATTTTTATCGTAAGCCCATGTCAGACATTTTTACAAATAAATTATTCCCTTATTTATAAATATTTTATGCACTCATGATGAAAAATTTAAAGTTTTACAAATAAATTAACCCTCCATGAAAATTTTATCGTACACCCATGGTAGATGGAAATATTTAGAAATATTAACCCTTTTAAAGAGTTTTATCGTACGTCAATGTGAAATGGAAAATTTTATAAGTAAATGGATCCCTTATAAAAATTTTATCGTACGCCTATGGAAAATTATAGAAATAAATGAACCCTTATAAAAATATTATCGTTACCCGTCCAAAAATCGCCCAACACGCACACGATACACTCGAGGCGTCACACGTCACATTAGCACCTCGCTAATTTTTGTCGTTACCAACAATCGCTCAATGCGACTGAAGTTTTCACTCCAAAAATGTCTTGTAATAAATGTTTTAAAGATGCTTAAGATTAAAATAGAACGCTCTGTATACTAAATGCAAGTTGATTTTTTTATCCGAACAATTTTCTTTTAAATTATTAGGTAGGACTCCACGAACTCCTGGGTCACGGTTCTGGTAAATTGTTGAGAAAAGAACTCGACGGCACCTTCAACTTCCCTTCGACTTTACTAGATCCCTTCACAGGCAAACCACCTTCTTCCTACTATGAACCTGGCGATACATACGACACCAAATTCGGACCATTAAGTTCTTCTTACGAAGAATGTAGAGCGGAAGCCGTTGGATTGTATTTAAGTCTCGATCCAAACGTTTTAAAAATATTCGGCCACGAAGGTGAACAAGCTGAAGAAGTAACTTATGTGAATTGGTTGTCTTTGGTGTGGGCAGGAGCTGGAAAGGGACTTGAGCTGTGGGAACCCGGTCGAGGATGGTTACAAGCCCATGCACAGGTTGGTTTTATTTCACAATTTAGATTTTGTGGTTTAACGTTTTTTTTATGATTATTTTTAGGCTCGATTTGTTTTGGCTAGGGTTTTAATTCAAGCTGGAGTAGCATCAGTTACTCAACCTACTTCAACTGATCTTTTGGTAACATTAGATAGGTCGGCTATTAAAGGTGCTGGCAGGATAGCCATCGGGCAATTTCTTTTGCAGTTGCAAGTTTATAAAGCGACTGGTGATTTAGATAAAGCTCAAGCTCTTTATAACCATTATGCTGAAGTAACTGAACCTTGGTTAACCTGGAGGTAAAACTCGTAAAACATAAAAATATTTGTGGTTTATACTTTTTTTTTAGGTCTATCGTGTTGGCGAACAAACAAGCTAGAAAAATGTTCGTTCAAGCCAATACGTCGGTCGAGGAAAGCGCAGTAAAATTGAAATTTTACGATGCATCGCTGGATGGGTTGGTGCAATCTTGGGTAGAAAGATTTTCACAACCGCAAACTTTGTACAACGCCTTGTTAAATCTTTCAAAAGCGGACGCGAATCATTTTTAAACGAGTTCAAATGAAATATTTTCTAGTAAGCGGTTAAGGAAAAATTAATTTTGAAAATATTGCGTCGATTTTAAGAAAAAAAATCTAACGTGGCCTTCAACTATCAGCCTTAGTATGGTGCCTTCAATCGGCATTAGTCTCGTTATGGAATGTAGGGAAATAGTATATTTTTGATATTTTCAATTTTAATTCTTTGGTAACCATTTCGACATTTTCAATTTATTCAAATATAATTTTTTTTATATATAAAATGTGCTATTTTAATCTACTATGTTTACAATATTCAAATTTCGTATATTTTTAAATGCCTATGTATAATTTTTCGATTATTAAAATACTTTGAAAATATTGTTTCAAAAATTATTATCAAGACTAATCAAGGTATAAAGACCAGTGGCCGGAGCCCTAAGACCCTGCTCCCCCTTATTCCTTTTTAAAGCCCTTTTTATTTTTCTCTAATTTCATGTTGGTAGCGACAACGCGTATCTAGGAATCACGGGGCCAAGAGAAATGCCCCTGCAGCAGCAATGGAAGTACTATTAGACCTACCTTACTTACACCTGGTACATGGGGAGACAAGACTAGATATCCACAGAGCGGGAAACACGCTGAACAACCTAAACTCTAGAGTTGTGCCTAGAATGAGCACAGTCTACACAAACATACAATATTTCTTTAATAGTCCATTCCAGGTGTCGATTACAGAAAGAAAGGAATGGACTAACAAAGAAATCAGTACCATTAGACAGGGACAGACCTGGGTATACCGATGGGTCTAAAACATTAGGAAATTACACCTCTGTATTCATTCAATCTTGCAATGCACGAGAGAAAAGAACGGAAGGCCAAGCAGATCCATCTCATGTCAGACAGTCGGCCGGCAATCAAGGCTATCTCGAGCCAGAAAGTGACATCTAAACTAGTGTGGGATTGCATCGAAGAACTGAAGACGTCAGACGAACAGGTTAACGGCAAGCTGACCTTGGTACCAAGAGATCGAGAGCAATGAAAATGCTGATGAATTTATAAAGAGTCAGAATACACCCGTCCTAAATCAAGACAGACCCTCAGTAAAACAAAAACGGTAGTCAAAAAAAGAACTAGATAGGAACCAACATAAAAATTACTGTGTAACATCCTAAGACAAATGCATGATAAAACCTTGTATCAGCTGAGTATTATAACAGGTTTCATGACTAGTCATGCACCAGTAAAGGAACGCCTGCACAAATTAAAACCATACAGTGGAAACCTTACATGCAAATTATGCGGTAGGAAAATGGAGACAGTGAAATATATACTGTACACATGCGAGAATATACTTAGTAAAAGACAGTTACTATTTAACATTGAACTATATAGCAAACGCTCAGCTAAGAACTGGTACAGGGGACAAAGTTGCTGGACTTGTGCTATGAAAAAGCAAGAACAAAGTAGAATAAGCCATTCGGCAGTGTTATCATAGAGTTTGTCAGACGGGTTCTATAAAAATAAACAATTAAAGGAAAAGAGTTTCAACTTTCACATCAAAATATACAGCGTTCCCATAAAATCGACGATAATTCCTTTAAAACCGCAATATACGATTCTGAACCAATTTTATCTGTTGGGACATTTAATTTAGTGTGGAATAAATCGTGAAAGGGGCAATAATAAAGATGCGTCATAAACTACCGCGCTTTACATCTCAGTTCATAAGAAAAACCTCAAGAAATAAATGTTATGGAAAGATTATTTCAGTACTGTGTTTATAGAAGACCGACTTGGGTAAAAAGTGTAAATATGCTGTGGCAACATTTTTTTTTATATCGGTAAGTTAAAAATTCCCAACCTCAATTAGTTATATATATTAGAATATGCCATGCTCTTAAATAAACAATAATTTACCTTTTGTGATGCTTTACATTTTTCACATTGCTAAAATAATTTTCTATGGCCACTAAACGATCATCTGGCTTAGAAATGTTATGACAAACCACGGTTTAAATCTTTATTCACGACTAATCTATTATTTGTTAATTATACATTAATTTACTGAATAATGGTATCCATTTTTCACTAGTGAATAATGATTTCGTTGTTCACTTGGTCTATATTATATATATTCTTTATAGAAACATAAAAAGCTCAAACTTTCATATATTATATTTAGTATGTAAATATAAAAAACAGCTATGAAACGTCAAGTCAGAGCGCTGTTACGGTTAATTTGAAACTGCAGTTTTAAAGTATTTCATCAAAATAGTTCAAAAAAATTGAGACAAATCGTGAAATTGGGATCTTTTGTACACCTCCAGATATAGAAGAGTCCTCAAAAATTGTAATTTAAATTTATTACCAGAAAAATCTAGAACACTATCTGCCCATGAAGCGTTTACGCAATGTAGAATTAATGAATCTTTGGTACACTTGTGTGACTACAAACATTACTATCAATGTTAATAAATGAAATGATTATGTCTTTTAAATTACTTCGTTATACAGAAATAAAATATTTTGTTTAAATGTCACTTATTGAAAAATGGATATTCATAGTATAGTATTATCCAAAATTATTTAATAGTTGTAGATAAAGTGCAGTATTCTACTCGCATATAATAATAATTTAACGGCTATTATTATATGCTCGTTGAATAATATACTATTTTCTCAGCTCTGACAGTATCCAGCAGATACTATTCTTTTGATTTTTCAGTATTTTCACACACAGGAAATATTCCAGCTTCCATTTTATTTATAAACTTGATGATAAATGTAAACAGCATGTTCTCATTCAACTGTTGTAAACTATTACTAGTGTGATTTTTTACCATCAGACGGCGTGACTCAATACTACTTTTATTGGATCGCCAGGTATGCAAGTCACTAAAACGGAAAATGAAATTTCAAATAAAATTAATTTTTGTATCATATAATTAAAAAATGTATACATAATTACACTAGAAATAATTTAAAAGTGACAAAAATGCAACATTTAATATAAATATATACACGTTTTTCTGACTTTTTACAAAAAATATACAAAACTTTGAAAGTTTAGAAAAATATATCCAAGTTTCATGTCAAACTAACTCAAAATTATCAATAGTTTCTGGAATTTCTTATAAAGTGAAAACAACAAATATACAAAAAATACTCTCGGCGTGTTCTACACACCATAGGAATAAAACTTGCTACACCACTAAATACACTTTTATCTAAACAGCATGGAAAAAATAGACACAGAAATCATATGAAGTAAAGGCATTGACAAGTTCAACTGAAGAATATCATATGGTAAAGCACAATATAGAACCCTATTAGATCCAACAACTGTACAATCTATTGGTAGGTACATTTCAACTACCAGGACCATTGTGCGAGGGCAGTTTTTTTCTTGTCAAATATTTTGCACTCGTGTGTTCATATACTTTACCTGATGCATAATAAAATAATTTAAGAAATACTTTTTTTTGAAAAAAGAGCATCAAGTGTAATATTTTTGCACTACAAAAGTCAAAAATAATTAAATATTCACTTATCATTCTTTTTTTAATATCTCAACTAATTTTTTGGATGCATTTTTATGCCAATACAACAATAACTAAATAATAAAAACATGAAAAAAAGTATAGAATATGCGAATTTTGAAAAGGGTCAATTTGGTCCAATTTCTTAGTATTTAGCGGGTTTCCAGTCTTATGAAATACTTTGTTAATTTGACATGAAATAAATCTATTTACAATTTACTTATTTTACATTGTAGGACGAGCCCAAGTATATACATATCCATCTTGGCATGCAGTCATAATAGAGTCTGGCCTAAAAACAAGAGCTGTGAGTCTCTCATTAGCAATTTTCTTACAAACTAATGGTTCAAGATTTGGACACTCATCTAATCGTGGACAAGCTGGTGTTCCGACCAGTTGTAACGGATCAGGTCTTCTTTTCACTCTTGGTCGAGGTGGTACTAGGTTATCTTCTGGAAGTTCCCAAAGACATATTTGTGTGTCATGACCTACTGAGCCTAATCTGTAGCAAGATTCCACCTAATAACAAATACAATTTAAATATAACCTAAAAGAAGAAAACACACAGTGTATTTGTTTACTTCTGTGTTTTCCATGGTGTCAGTGATCATAATGAAAGTGATATTAAATACTTCAAGTACAGATTAGTGTTGAAGTTTGCATAACATTATTTAAAAGTATGGTGAGCAGAATACTAGAAGTGATTGACAAGGGACAAAAAACAAAACAAACAAACAATAGTAACTGTAATAGGAAAAAATTATCACCCAAAATAAACTTTATGTTCATTATTCTAAGATGAAATTCTGAAATATCATTGAAAACAGTATAAGTTAGACTTACCTCTAAATACCAATCAAAGGCCACAGCAGATACCCAAGACCTATGTCCTTGAGCTCTAGCCACCACTCTCTTTTGTTCCATTGAATAAACAGTAACCAAATCATCCTCTCCACCCACTGCTATTAACTTTCCATCACCAGACCATGCTACACATAATAGTCCACCAAAATAAGATCTAGCAAATCCTAATAATTCCATGCTATCATACTGGAATATTCTCAGTAAGCCATCTTGTGACACTACAGCTAATTGAGACCCACTGGGGCTAAATGCTAATTCATTGATGGCTGCACCAGTGCCCAACAACCACCTGAATAAAGGATTCCTAGTTGATTTTGTTTTACATGTATTTACAGAGAAACCTTCTCCGGCTTTAAAAGGTTGGTAGTGAGGAGCTGCTGAACCACAGGGCAATTCCTCATTGTAAACATAAAACTGTCCGGAAGCATGGGCTGCTAAAAATAATGACTTACTTCCTGGAACCCAACATAAACAAGTTACCCTTGTTTTATCAATAAACCTTTCTTCATTGAATAATTTACTCAATTCTTTCTTAATGGGATCTATTAATTGTATCTGACCAGTACTAAAACCAATGAGTAAACTCACATTATCATTAGTAGCGGATGTGGGGTTGAAATCATGACAGGTTGGATTTGTACCTTTATATACTTTCTTTTCTAGAGGTTTACTCAAGTCTGTTGCTTTCTTTATACCTTTATAAACGTAAACATATAATTCTCTACCATGGTTGAAGCATATTCTTTCTCCTTGATCTGGAAGAGTTACAAGGGACACCCGTACTTGTGGTGGTGTTTGGCCTTGTGGCTGATATCCTACTCTATTAGGTCTGGAATACTCGCTTAGAGTTAAAAGTCTGTAAGTTCCTTCTCTTGTAACAAATTGTGTCTTAACGTCTCCAGGTTCTCCGATTGTTCTATCAAGAGACCGATCACCAGCTTCTATCAGTGATTGATTACACAAAGTTTCAGGTCGGGCCATTCTCTCCGATTGTCAGTGACTTATTATAATTTAAATATTTCAAAGTAACTATGCCATTGTAGACATTTGCTACATTAAGATGATATTTACATACTTTTTCGTTTAATTGATTCAATAATAATTATCTGTCAAATTTTTAGGGTTATAAAGTCAAGTGAACTTTGTTCATTTTCGTTCTTCTTCTTATTGAGTTCGTTATTGCTCTTGCTCCGTTTGAGTGCTGAAAATTTTGACGTTTAAATTAATTACATTATATTATTAATAGTAATTCGTGGCTTTTGGAAATTGTGTACCATCTAAAATATAATAATTAAGTACATATATCTTGATATTTACTGCACTAAATCAATATTTCGTTGTGGCACGCTATCGTTTTGATTCCAGGTGGCCGATTAGTAGATAGTTTACTACTCTGACACTGCCAGCTGCCACAATGAAGAATGACATTAACCTATAAATCTAAGCCATACTACCTCAATTTTATTTAGGTATTTTGCTGGTACCAATTCAAGTTTTACATTTTTATTTGTTCGTATATAACTATAGTATACCAATCAACTATATCAATTATCAATACATTTTGTAAAATTCAAGAAAGTACACGTGAACACGAAAATGCCGCTTTCAGATGATGAAGAAGATAATCAGGTAACTGGGCCTATAGAAAACGCATGGCAGATGAAAGTTCCTCAATTCAAACCAGAAGACAATCCTCATGGATTATTAGAGGAAAGTAGTTTTGCTACTTTATTTCCTCAGTACAGAGAACAATATTTACGACAAATATGGCCATTAGTTAAGAAAACTTTGGGAGAACATAATATAAAAGCAGAATTAGATGTTGTAGAAGGTAGTATGACAGTTTGTACTACAAGACAGACTTGGGATCCATACATTATCATTAAAGCTAGAGATATGATAAAATTGATGTCACGAAGTGTTCCTTATGAACAGGCAAAACGTGTATTGGAGGATGATGTTGGATGTGATATAATAAAAATAGGAAAACTTACAAGAAATAAAGAAAAATTTGTTAAACGACGTCAAAGGTTAATAGGACCAAATGGATGTACTTTAAAATCAATAGAAATATTGACCAATTGTTATGTTTTGGTGCAAGGACAAACAGTATCAGCTCTAGGACCTTATAAGGGATTACAGCAGGTTAGAAAAATTGTAGAAGACACAATGAAAAATGTACATCCCATTTATAATATTAAAGCTTTGATGATAAAAAGAGAACTGGCTAAAGATCCAAAGTTGAAAAATGAGAATTGGGAAAGGTTTTTACCCAAATTTGTTAATAAGAACATTAGTAAACGAAAGCAGCCTAAAAATAAGAAACAAAAGAAGTCATACACACCTTTCCCACCGCAACAACAAGAAAGTAAAATTGATAAAGAATTGGCTAGTGGTGAATACTTTCTCAACAAAACTCAAAAGAAAGACAAAAAGCAGAAAGAAAAAGATGATAAACATGCAGAAGCAGCAAAGAAAAGAGAAGAAAAAAGAAATCAAGCTTTTATACCTCCTGAAGAACCAATTCCATCAAAAAGTCAGGCTAGTACAGGTACTAAAGTTGATGTAGCAGCATTAAAGGACAAAATTATGAAAGCTAGAAAAGGTTCAAAAATATTTAATAAAAAATAATCCAGGGTTAATTAGTTTCAAAACCATTTTAGTAATGTGCAAGTTAATTAGTTTCAAAACCGTTTTAGTAATGTGCAAGTATATGATAAATAAGGTGTGAGCAACACAAAACAGGGTACCATGATATTTGGCAGTAGGTATTCATTGAATTTAAAAACAAATGCAGCTGAACGGGTCGATTTTTGATTTTAATTTACTGTTGAATCATAATAATAAAAAAGTTAATATGCCTCAAATAAGAAAAGATTGAAACATGTACCTAAGCCATTTTGCCAAATATTCAATTTGACAAAAAATACCTAGTAATATTTAATAACTTTTAACTCTGTAAATATTCATTGAAGACCCTATGTATGTATACTCTGTCCATCCAAGCAACCGAGTGTTCTAAAACAGTATCATGCATAGTGCACGTGATCTCTCCAACTCTGTATGGACAATGAATTCGGCCGGCCGATTGCAGTTAAATCCGATTGGCCAGCGCATGGAGGCATATTTATTTTAGCCAATAGATGCAAAGGCGCATGGTGATCACGCATCTATCGTTGTTTGGGTCGCTCTGTTTGTTCGATGGATACAGTATAGTATTTTTGAAATAAGCTCTTCAAGGAAATTTAAAAAATTTATAGGGGGTTCTATTAAAAAAATGGTGATTGTGTTGTTACACTATAGTAGTTCACCATGAATATTAGGTTATTTTAAAAAATAGTAAATCGAAATCAAAAATCTACCTGTTTCAGCATTTTCTTGAAATTCAATAAATACTGCCAAATAATAGGGTGGATTGTTTTGAGTGGCCCTCTCTGTATATGCATACCCTCATATAGCCCAGTGTGATGATAGCAGTCAATTTTAGCTGCAAAAAATGTTGGGAACTGCACAAATTGGCTGATAAAGTTCATATAATAGCCTTCTTGATGTGCGTCATCGTTTGTGACGTATATCCGGGTTTTGGGTATGTCGATATTTAATTTGTTATTTTGACATATAGCTAACCTTTAATTTGATAAATAAAATCATCAGGATCGTATTCAGCCAAATTCGAAAAGGCTATGAATTTAATAATACTTGGGATAAACACTGCAATATAAAACAAATTGTATATTCAATTTACATATTAAAATGAATTAATAGTAGTAAATATAGTTCTGCAAAAGAATTATACAGCGTGTTCAATTAAGTCTGCACCATATGGGACCCTATTTTATTCTTAAGGTTTATGGAACAAGTTATTCGTTAGAGAATTTTATTGTTTTATTTGTTTAAATGAGGCCACTGTCTCATTGATGTTTTTACTGACCCCATGTATTTGATGTTCATTAAAATATGTACAGGTTGTGTATTGCAAATTTAACAAAATAAATATTCTATAAGTTTAAACTTTTTGAAGCTACGACCACTTGCTCTGCCGTTGAATAGCTTATTTCCAAACACTAACTAGAGTATTCTATCTTCAGTTACACATTCAGCAGAACACAAACATAAACAGAGTAAATAGTCAAGAAACCAATCAACTAATAAAAAATTGAAAAGAACAGGATTACGAAAGATCAATTTTCGCAGTCCCAATCTGATTCACATTACGACTCATTCAAGTCAACAATTACAGGCGAAATATCACTAGCGTCAATAATTTTTGCTGTTTTCCAATATTCCTCAATAATGTTTTGGGTATGCCTAACATATTTTTTCCATTTTTCTGGTGTAATACTTGAGAATTTTCAAAATAAGATGCTGCTCTTTTTCCGTGTACCTAGGCATATTTTTGTATTATTTGAATAAATAAAATGCTAACAATATTAATATTCACTTTTCATAAATAATAATTTACGTACAACCAAGTACAGACCTGACGAGAACTGTCAGTGGGACATTAGAAAAAGACATAAGACACATTGCTGCTACGAAAGGAACGTCTGCATCGTATTTTGAACGATGTAATTTCGCCTGATTGATAGATCGCGTTTGCGCGTAATTTAAACATCAACCAATCAAATTTTTGTAAGTCAAAGATTAGGGTTAACGTTTGTAATACGTTTAAACGGTTCATTATTGTGATATTTTTATTAGGATTAATCACAGACCCGCCTTTTTTCCATTTCTTCAAACGTAATGTGTTAAAAGGACATTAACAATCAATGACGCACACCAAGAAGGCTATTATATGAACTATATATCCACACTGGTTCTTTTACCAAGATTGTAGTCCACTCTCCTATTAGAGTTTCATTGCCGACAGGATTGTGCTTTTTATAATTTATTTTTGTTGAGGAATTGAAAAACTTTATACAATTATTAGTATTTAATTGAGTAAATCATAACATATGTATATAACTTATTTACAAATATACCATTCTAAAAAAAAGGAATTCTATGTCAAAAATGATAACACTACAAATAATTTATAAATAAATTGTTAAGAACTCCCCAAATTAAAACAAAATTGTACATGAAGGCATTGTGATTTTTGTTATTTAAATTTTATTTTTACACTTGAAATAATATTTGAGATATAATTTTATTGTTAATGAAAATATTAAATGGGTAAAAATTGAATCCTTAAAGTCCTTAAATTTACTGATATATGAAAATTATCTTAGTATTTAAAATCATATTAAAACGTACATAGAACACAAAGTAAGACATTATTGTAGGATATTAAAAATCTGAAAAATACCAAGCATTAAAATAAGGTTGCTGTTGTGGTTATTGTTGAGAGAACGAGTTTTATTCAGTTTAAAAATAAAGTTTAAATAACAAAAACCAACATGTAACACTCAACTTCCTCTTTATGGTAAAATTTATCACAATGTATGCATCATTGGATCACAAGAGGCGATAAAAAATGTACTTACAACCACAAACCGTTACGAGACATACCAAAACAATGAAATTGAAATCGTAAACAGCATTAAAAATATTCTTCAAATAAGAAAGTAACAATATTTTTATTATAAGCAAATAGAGATATGGTGTGCATCTTAAATCCCTATTTGGCAAATATAAACGAAAAGCTAAAAAGGCATCGAGGTTTAATCGAACAATGAGATTCTCCTTCTTCGCTGTTTAATTTGTTTATAAATACATTTGTTTACAAAAATAAGGCAGAGTACCACCGGAAAAATAGTTTGTTTCCTGATTTGTAGCATTGATATATCTTGCTGCGATTTTCCAATAATTTGTTTATAATGTTATGTTGTTTTGACTTGTCCTGTAATAAAATAACATTTCTGACTGAAACACCATTGTACATTAACATATTTTATTAGAAAAAAGTTTGAATAAATCGATAAAGTTACATTTAGCCTTGTGTTACTTTCAAGTTTATAAAATGTAATTATAATAATAAAATAGATTTTTTTCCATCGTGGGTTTTCTTCTTTTCCTACACTAAGGTATTAGTCAAAGCAACCATTGTAAAAGCAATGACAAGCACAAACAGATAGAAGTAACTGAACTGTTATTGATTTACTTAGGAACACTTTATGGTTTTTTTTAATAACTGTTCTTGTACTTAACATCATCGATTTCATAAAAGTTGCCTCGTCTATAAGTATAGAATCTTTTACAATAACTTCTAATCTCTTTTTTTGTTCAATCCAACTACATCCGATATAATTGTAAGCCGCTATATTAACATAACAATCTTAAATCTTTATTTTTTTATGTGCAACTCCACTATATTTATCAAATCTTCACAAGACCACCATCAAGACAAAAATTCCAAAATTTTAAATAAATAACGATTTTTTTTCAAATTATAGCCTAATTGATTTTTTTTTTGCCATTTGCACTATAACATTAATAGAGGAGTATAAAATAACGACGTCGTTGCCAAGATTACTTCAAATCATGAGTACTGCAAAAAATAAGTTAATCCGTTTCGTAATGTTGGCAGAAACGTTGATATGTCAAATACTACTTAAAAAATTGCCATTTGGTTCATACGATTTACACAAGTACGACAAGGTTAATATGAACAACACTTCTTGAAAGAGAGAGACAAGAATTGTTTGCTGTGTGAAACTCACAATTAGATCAGTCCCCTCTACCAAAATAGGTGGGCGTGTGTTCATCGCCCTTCTTACTTAATTTTTGTCTGTGGTTGTTTTGAAATTTTCAACAGAATTTTATGGGGCAACAATGTTAAATACCTATAATAACTTTTAGAGATAAGTACATTTGGCAACACAACAGTTAAAAGTAAGAAGGGCAATGAACACATGCCCACCTGTTTTGATAGAGGGGACTGATCTAATTGTGAGTTTCACACAGTGAACTAATCTTCTCTTTCTTTCAAGTAGTGTTGTTCATATTATCCTTATCGTACTTGTGTGAATCATATGACCTATTAAACTTTTTCGCAATCTGTATACATGTGCTACAAAGAGGTTACACTAGCAGTTTATAGAAAATTACACAAATTTCATAGATAACTGCTGCTTGACATGGAAAAATACAATTTGCAAGAAATTGAGGCAAGTTTTTGTAGTCAGTATATTACAAATGATTAATCTTTCCATTGTTGACAACAGTGCCAACACAACCCAGAGTAAAAAAAATTAGAATGAAGAAGGCGAGAATGATAAAAGATAAAGAAAAAAATGGAGTATAGAAGAACACCAAAGAGGTGGCGGACCAGACATTAGTTGGATAGAAGGAAAGGGAAACAAGTTTGGCCTGCGCAATTGGATCAGGAATCATATAAGAATGGAATAGACATTTAACAAACTGATGTCAAAAATAAAACATAAAATTATCAAAATGCCTTAATTGTAACATGAAGATATGAAACAGCAGGGGAAACGTCAATCAGATGATAGACAGCATTTGATTGGTTGTTAAGTGGAATTTAACTAGATTTCTTCCTAGAACAGCGCTTTGCAGGCAATAGAAATGGCAAAATTGTAAGATATTGCAAAAATTGGTCAGCTGGGTCTCAAACGCGATCAGGATATCTTCCATTGCAGTTTTTATTGCTTCATGTTAAGCAGCCTTTAAAACATAATATATAAGGTGTACCATTCAAAATAGTAAAATTATTATCAACATCTGGTGTAACCGAAAGCGACAAAAAATTTCATAAATATTATGTTGTGTTTTCCTATTAAATGCTCGTCGTAGAACATACTATATGCGATCAATTTCTTAGTTATAATTGAAGAAAAATCGTTGTCTTTATTCTATCTTATACCAAGTGACAAACACTCCTATACTCTACATTAAAACTACCCATCGAAAAGAACAATGCTATTCAGAACAATGTTCACAAATTTCTCCGCAACAAACGAAAACTTTGATAAATAACGTTATAAGGCCACAATTGGATGAAAAAAAAACAAAAATATATATTTATCATTTATTTACCCAAAAAAATATATTATGCTCGTTAAAATTTTATAAAAACTTTTTTTTGTAATATTAACGGCTGATAATAAAAATTTAAGATATAAATAAGATTGATTAAAATATTTTATTATTAATTTCAACCATCAACATATCAATAAAAAATAAGTATAAAAACTATAATAATATACAATCATTTGTTGAAGAAAAACAATATTCAAGAACTGTCGGGCCCAAAGTTTAAATTGTTTTTTTTTTCTGTAGTTAAGTCAGTTGTCATTAAAAACTTAAAAACAACAATGAATCAGTCAAGAATTAATTATCTATTATATAAAATAATTTTAAAAAACACTGCAGAGGGCGCAAAAATGATACGGCTGAAATCCGTTTCAATATTCGAACAAACAGTTTTTAATCTTTTCAATTGATGAATTTGTGCGGAAGAATGAACTTTTATCGACAATATTTAACAAAATTGAATATAACAAAAAAAACGGAAATTCAACACGTCAACAGACGTAATTGAATAGGCAGCAATCATAATCAATGTTAACCTCTATGTTTAGCCTTGTTAGATCAGTCAGATGTTGATAAAAATGGTCTAAAGCTTCTCAGATGAAGAATCTTTCAAGCAAGGTGAAAGGAATTTGGAAAATATCAGAAACGGGCATGAATATAATGTAGAATAAAAAAAAACTGGCGAAGGGCACGTCCATCTTTAATTGGGTTGATGCAAACGTTGTAAATAGAAAACCTGAACCAATTTTTTGCTTAAAAAATGCAATAAATACTCTAGATTGTTGAATAAATCTTTTTTTAAAGGAGAAAGAGCACGTTTGTACCTGAACATTAATTCCAATCGATTTCAGATAGTGAAAAACCAGTCAAATGTGTTCTGTGCCTTTTTAAAATAGCAAACCATCCATGCCTCAAATAATGGTTCCACATATTTGGGAGACTAAAGAAACAATTTTGTATATTTGAAATATGTTCTGAATAACCAACTAGTTGTTTTTTTTTTTCGATGGGTCGACTGCCTCTTCCGTTTAGAAATACATTTCTTTTAGATACACTGACATTAAAACTTCACAAAAAAAAGTAATTGGGGAGTAAGTACCTGTTCCTCTTGTGGCAAGCGAACTACCGCGAACTTGTTCGCCCTTTATTCTGGACCATGTTTGCGTAATAAGAGTACGACAGTTAGTGCGTCACCTGCGTCTGCTCGTAGAGGTGGGGGTGCAAAAACGGCGATCACTGATCGAGTATGTCGACTAGAGATGCGAAGGCACATGAGCCGAGCCCCGATGACGACATCAAACGTACCAACTCCTGGGCATGCGCCATCGCGACCTCTAGCGGAGGTTTTCTTGGTTTATTATTTGATTCTGAAATTTGACAGACATAATTTAAAGGCAAAAAATACAATCAAACTTTGCAATAATGCAATGTGAAAGTTTTTTTGTGTTTTTAACCAACTTCTAAAAAAGGAGGAGGTTTTCAATTCGAAGTCTATATACATTTTATGAACTATTTCAATGATTATTTTTGCATTGGATTCAGTATAGCTCCAACGTGGTTTCATTTTAATTTCATTGGACTTGGACCTTATACTTCGAAGATACACCAAGAAAACAATTAAAATCAAATAGAAAGTGTATTTTGATTGAGGTATTGTTAGGGGGTTTATGGCAATTCCAAAACAAGGTATAGTGTAATTCACATTCAGATGGCAGTACACGGGTATAGAATAAAAGCGTTGTCATTCCTACTGCTATTGTGAGCTTTGCTAATATTGTAAAAGTAGCAGGTCCGTTTTTTACGAAGAACACCGAAATATGATTTTGGTTAGATAGATGTTTAAGTAAAAAAAAGTTCAGATTATAGTGATAAGGTGGAAGTCTAAAGATGTGAACATCGATGCGGTATTGTTCGTCTCTGTGATCCCTGTATTTCCCACAATGTTACTATTTCATAGGAGTCGGACCACGATAAAAAAACTTTGGCAAGATTGCTAGTTATTCTCGCATATAGAAAGCATATCTCTCCGGCGCTGTCATCTGAATGTGATTTCCACTATAGGTACCTAACTATGATCAGGGATGTATTTGGTGTAGAGTTAACGCAAGTAGAGGACAATACAGGCCATAATCGCCGAAAACGTCCGGTTGCTTGGCAACTGATCACATGTTCAAGTCTCAGAGGCGTCCAGTAAGCATCGTTTCTTGACGAAAGCTTTTTCTTGTTTCGTTTGTTGTTGAGTTTCTATGTGCATAAAGAACTTTTATGTATTATTCTACGTTTAATAATTTTGTGATATGATAGTTATAGTTCGACTTTTGTCTTTTAGGTGGATATTTTAAGAATTTAAATAGTAGGTAATAGAATATAAATTTAAATGGGGGATGCGATACTGGAACAAGAATCGGTTGGAAACTTGCGCATAGATTGACGACGAGCCTGCACTGTTCTCTATCTGCGTTAACTCTACCCATCACTCAAAATTGTAAAATAAAACCGAAATAAATGTTTTATACAATAGTTTAATACAATTTTAAATGTCAACTCGTTCTTTCAAGTTTGCTATTATACTCGTAGTAACAAGATATATAATTTTCATGGTGTACTATGGCACTGAGGCCGTCTATAAATTTCTAAAGATACTGCAATCAATTTCTGAAACCTTAAATCAACTAAAAACACCCAAACCATTAAACCATAGCTAAAATAACTACTAACAAACTAGTGAAATACACTAAAATAACTAAAGTAAGTTGGGAATTATGTAACCGTTAGCGATACTTGACACTGAACACTGTTTACACTGCCAGTACACCAACACTAGCACTTTACACTAACATGGTTATCAAAACGCTCGTAAGATAGTGTAAAGTGTTGGTGTAGTGGTAGCGTAAACAGTGTTCTTTGATAACTAAAGTAGTTTAAAAACAACCAGAAACAATATAAATCGTCTAAAAACAAATAAAACTTTCTAGAAAGAATCATCATTAACTTAAACTGCCTAGAAGGGATTAAATTCAACTAAAACTGCCTAGATGGAATCAAAATCAACTAAGACCATTAAGTAGCAATCAAAATTGACTAAAAACAACTAAAAATGCCTAGAAAGAATCATAATTAATTAAAACTGCCTTGAAGGGATCACAATCAACTAAAACTGCCTAGAATGCATTACAATCAACTAAAACCATTAAAAAGCAATCAAAATTATCTAAAAACAACTAAAACTGTCTAGAAAGAATCATAAGTAACTATAACTGCCTAGATGGAATCAAAATCAACTATGTAGAACCATTAAAAAGAAACAAAATTGTCTAAAAACATCTAAATTGTCTAGAACTCATCATACTTAACTAAAACTGCCTGGAAGTAATCGAAATCAACTAAAACCGCCTAGAAGGAATCAAAATCAACTAAAACCAGTAAAAAGCAATCAAAATTGACTAAAAACAACTAAAACTGCCTAGAAAGAATCATAATTAATTGAAATTGCCTAGAAGGGATAAAAATCATCTAAAACTGCCTTGAAGGGATCAAAATCAACTAAAACTGCCTAGAAGGGATGAAAATCAACTAAAACCGCCTAGATGGAATCAAAATCAACTGAAACCAGTAAAAAGCAATCAAAATTGTCTAAAAACAACTAAAACTGCCTAGAAAGAATCATAATTAATTAAAACTGCCTAGAAGGGATCAAAATCATCTAAAACTGCCTAAAAGGGATCAAAATCAACTAAAACTGCCTAGAAGGGATCAAAATCAACTAAAACGGCCTAGATGGAATCAAAATCAACTAAAACCATTAAAAAGCAATCAAAATTGTCTAAAAACATATAAAACTTTCTAGAAAGACTCATTATTAACTTAAACTGCCTAGAAGGGATCAAAATCGACTAAAACTGCCTTGAAGGGATCAACATCATCTAAAACTGCCTAGAAGGGATTAAATTCAACTAAAACTGCCTAGATGAAATCAAAATCCACCAAGACCATTAAATAGCAATCAAAATTGACTAAAAACAACTAAAACTGCCTAGAAAGAATCATAATTAATTAAAACTGCCTAGAAGGGATCAAAATCATCTAAAACTGCCTAAAAGGGATCAAAATCAACTAAAAATGCCTTGAAGGGATCAAAATCAACTAAAACTGCCTAGAATGCATCAAAATCAACTAAAACTGCCTAGAATGCATCAAAATCAACTAAAACTGCCTAGAATGCATCAAAATCAACTAAAACTGCCTAGAATGCATCAAAATCAACTAAAACTGCCTAGAATGCATCAAAATCAACTAAAACCATTAAAAAACAATCAAAATTGTCTAAAAACACATAAAACTTTCTAGAAAGAATCATTATTAACTTAAACTGCCTAGAATGCATCAAAATCAACTAAAACTGCCTAGAATGCATCAAAATCAACTAAAACCATTAAAAAACAATCAAAATTGTCTAAAAACACATAAAACTTTCTAGAAAGAATCATTATTAACTTAAACTGCCTAGAAGGGATCAAAATCGACTAAAACTGCCTTGAAGGGATCAACATCACCTAAAACTGCCTAGAAGGGATTAAATTCAACTAAAACTGCCATGGAATCAAAATCAACTAAAACCTTTAAAAAGCAATCAAGATTGTCTAAAAACAACTAATATCTAATCGTCTAAAACCACTAAAATCAATCAAAATCGTCTAATAATAAAAAAGTTGACTATAAACAGGCCAAAATCAACAATAACGGTGATAAAAGCTAAAAGCAAAATTGACTGAAAACTACTAAAATTAACTAGAAGCGAATAAAATCTACTAGAAATGTCTAGAAGCAAATAAAATAAACCAAAAACATCTAAAAGGCACCAAAATTGTATGAAAGCAACTAAAATTGTATAAGAACAACTACAACTAACCAAAAACGACTTAAACCATGTTAATACTGTTAAAATCATTTAAAAGAAACTACAAAAAAAACGGAATATGGTAAAATGTGTTACAAGTAAATAAATTAGATAACTGGGAGATGTAGAGAAAATGAAAAAGAAAATTATGTCAAAGATTGTGATATACAGAAATCAAATCGAAAGAACATATTGACCATGGAGTATATTTACTTTAGTGTAATGAACTGAATGTATCATCTAATTGCGATAAATTAACTAAGTTGAGGATTTTGGAACTGTTGGCGATACTCGACTCTGAACTTAAGTCTCAGAAGAAGATCGTAACGCGGAGGCTATTCAATAGTGTAAAGTGTTAGTGTAGTGAGTGTAAACTATGTTCAGTGGTGATAAATTAATTTAAAAAAAAGTATCTTACCTAAAATTGCAGAATTTAAAGATGCACATACGGATTCCCTCTGTGTAGGTTCTAATTGCCAGCCAACAGGACTGGACCATGGATTTGAATATGCTAATAAACTAAATGCATCCTAAAAATAAAACAAATATTCACAACAATACCAATAATAATCAAATACAACTTACTTCTAGCATTTTTTCGTTGATAATATTACTATTTTTATCGCTTTTTAACCTTTGACTCATACTGTATAATTCTCTGCCGAATTCTAATATCCTTTCTACGGACTGTTTTGAAGTACTTTTACGACACGGTACGTCTACATCTAAAAATACACTTTACATTAAAAAATTTCAATATTAGAAATTATTCTACTTACCCATATCTTCTTCTTCGTTATCACAGCAAGTAGTGAGAATTTCAGTGGTGTCTTCAATATTACTACTACTACTACCATTTTGATATCGGTTATTACTAGATTTGCCGTTGATACAAGTGTCTCCGTGTCCGTTCTGTACTTCCTCTGACTCGTCCATTTCCTCCATTTCGCAATCTTCTGTCGTTATTAGTTGTGATTCATTGGTACAATTGTTACCGTTTCTGGCAGTGTTATTCCTATTCATTTCTTCCACCGGCTAATAAATAACAATCTACCGTAATAATAATATTATTTTAAAGAAAGCATAAACTTACATCTTGTGATCCAGTTTTATTTTTTAAACATTTCGTAGATTGAATGACGGACATTTGTTGTACAGGTGAAAATCCACCGACGCTAGTTTTCTTCTGACATATTTCTATGTCCGAACCGTTCACCATTTCCACGAACTGACGACATTTGAGCATAAATAATAAATTCTGGTTGTTTTCTAGAAGACCTGGATATATTCTGCTCGTTTTTTCGATTGCCTCGCCCATGCGACCGGCGAGCACCAGCTTCAATATTTCTAAAAAGGAAAAATATAGAAAATATTTTAATACTTTTACTAAAACAATCAATTTAATTCAACAAAAAACTAGAGAAAATTGAAAATTTGAAAACACAAATTGGGCTAGTACAAAAACTGATTCATGGAAAAAAAGCAACCCTTCTTTACTGTATTTCAATGGGAGCACCAAGTTCAGATCCAATTTTAAAAATATCTGCAAAATATAGTACAAAACCAGTTGATTTCCAACTGATGAACTCCTGGAGGAATTGAATAGAAAGGGGCTATACACTCAGGGGTATGCAGATGATCTGACTCTATTTTTGGACACCCCTATACAGCAGACACCTCCGGAATGCTGCAATGACCATTTGTGTATAAACGACCCTGCTTATAACGGACGCGGACATACAAATTAGTTACCAATAGTAATTATGCGCCAAGGTAGAAAAGTGAGTTATTATTGTCGAGGTCTTTAATGGATCCGAGACATTAATACACTTTTCTACCGTGGCTCATATAGCATTTTTTTCACTACTTCACTACTGGCATTTTATTTTTTTAAATATTAGTTTGTCGACTCCCGTTTCACATAACATGACAGCTGTGCACATTCTATTAAATGGATTGAGATTTAGTTATAATCAAGTAGGCTCTGTATTTTTCTACCTTGGTTAATAATGGACAACTTTACTACCTCAACAAAAGTCAATAAAGTTAGGTTTAGAGACTAGTAGTGAAAAAAAGATATTATTTCTTTAAAAATTACCTCCATGTATGGACACCTTTCCAAATTTCAATGAAAGTTAAGAATTTATAATCTACCTACGTGTACGGATACTCTTATATATTTTTGCAAAAGGTCAGGTATAAAACTGTTTCCGGTTGACTGGTTTCTTGTTTGGAGCTCATGATGGGTAAGATCACCGTACAGTAACTAACGACAAGTAAATTCACTTCGTCGATTCATAGGTTACCGAACATTTCCTTACCCCGCCTATCGTCTGCAAAGTTCTGGCGAGTTTATATCGAGAAAGTGGGAAGTACAGGGGATGCGCGGCGATAACGGAGAGTACGGCACCAGAGCGACGATGTACCATAAATTTCAAACGTTCCGACGCAAGTGAATCTACTTGTCGTTAGTTGGTGTACGGTGGTAAGATGTTTATGAACATATGTACTTGTTACTGGATATTACTTACAAATTTTATTGCTTCTCAAATAATATGGTCAGTCTATTTAGTTGGCGTTTAGTTATTGTTAACACAACATGCCAAAGGAAAAAGAAAATGTTTATCTTTAAAGGATAAGTTAGAAATTATCCATACAATTGAGAAATATAAATTAAGTGTTAGGAGACTAGCCGAAAAATATGTAGGTGGAAAAACACAGACTAGCTAAATTTAAAAAAAAATAACTCAAAGTATTTTGTTGATAACTCTAGTAATGACGAAGTCAAACGGAAATCCTCTAAAACTGAAGGCCTTGCTGTGGATGAGATAGTTTTTGAGTGGTTTTCCAAACTACGAAATAAGAAGATTCCTTTGTCTGGGCCATTAATTAAAGAAAATGCACTAGAAGCTGCAAAAGAATTAAAGTGTGGCACTTTCAAAGCATCAAATCAAATGGATGGTTCGAAAAATTTTGCTAGAGACACAATATCACGTTTAAGTCTGTTTGTGGTGAGACTAGAATGATACAAAATTTTAAAATTATATATCGAAGACATATACATTAATTATGCTTATGGAATCTGAGCCATCTCTGGAGAAAATAGAAAAAAGCCATAACAGTTGCAAATGCTTTAATATGGATAGTAGCAGCTTGGAGAAAAGTTACGGCAAAAATAATAACTGTTTTTCAAAGGCTGGATTTAAAAAAGCTGGAGACACAACTTTTTATTAATTTTACATTTTTGAATTTACTGTAAATACTATTTCTATTTTTCAATTTTGACACCGTGTTTCTCAAAAATCAAAGACTTTAAAGGTTTATATTACTAAATCGATTCAAGTAATTTTGGATAACTTTAATTTGCAAGGCATTAATCGGACTTCCTTTATAATAAAATTGTTAAACCTATTAATAACCGACACCTCCAATAATAGACAAAAAAAATTCCCCTTAGCTGTCCGCTATTAACAAGTTTTACTGTACTTGTAATGAGGAAACGTTATATCGGAGCTAATGCAACAAGCTCTGGAAACGGTGTAGGAAGGAATGCCTAAGGGTAAATCCTGCAAAAACCGCGCTCATTCCCTTCTATAGAAAAAGGAAGCTTGAGAGACTAAAACTGCAGCTATGTCTAAGTCAGTGGGTCAAGTATATAGGAATAATTCTGGATGCAAAACTAACTTGGATCTCACACCTACTTGATAAAACAAATAAAGGGAAGCCCTAATGACTGCCAAATCAGTGGTGAGACCCATGGTCACTTATGGAGCCTTAGACTGGTGGCCAAAAACTAATCAAAGGAAAGCCGAACTGGAGCTATCAAAACTTCAGAGTCTTGGCTGTATGTGCATAATGGGTGCGATGAGAAACAACCATACTCAATGTTCACCTCAACTTCGACACCTCGACCTTTTGGCTTTTTGTGCTCTCGGCTCCTCCTGCTCCATGCACAACCAAGAAATATATTCATCTCCAGTGTGACCAATGAGTAATCCTGTCATATTCTTATTCTTTAATGGATCCCTTTTTAAGTTTAATAGCGACTCCAAGGGTTTTTTATTAGGAGTTTTCTGTATTTTGTTTGAATCCACCGAAATATATACCACCGTGCAGCAGTTTTCGATCTCCCAAATGCTGGTTGAGGACCAGTGAATACCGTCTTCAGACCCTTTCTTTGTTATAGTGTTACCCTATTGTGGTTTGATAGGTGTTCATTTGCAGATACGTGTCGATAGCGAGGATTTCCGCCTGAAATATAGATGCAAACTTCCCCAAAGATGGGTAAACGTTGCACCTGGGTTTAACTTCAAGGACTCCAGCTCCTGTTCCTCTGTCAGTTTCAGATCCGTCAGTGTACCACACCATCGTGATTGCATGTTTCCAGTCCATTCCAATTTAGCTGGATGTTGCATGGTTGATCACATGGTGTAATTATATTCTGAAATGATTTCGAGTGGTGGTTCATTACTGCAAATTCCCATTGAACTTCCGGTATATGCAATTACTCTCGCTTCCGCCTTGACATGCAGATCTAAGGCGGTAGATTGCCGCGATTGGGTTGCTTCTCATCGCACACATTATGCACAGACTGGCAAGTCTTTGAAGTTTTGTGTCCCCATGTGTTACTTATCACCCGTTTGGCAGCCCTTTGTTTGTTTTGTCCAGCAGGAGTAAATACTAAGTTAGTTTAGCATCCAGAATTATTTCCAAATTCGATTTTTGTGTCAGGTAGGGACAAAAATTTAAAAAATAATAATTATTTTTGATAACGGTAAATGAAACGCTACCGAAACGTTGAAATAAAAATATTTAAAAAAATATTGTTCTAATTTCCCAAAAAATAAAAAATCGAATAAGTCAAACGATTTATTTAAACTTACTTTGTCTGTTTTTTATTGATCCTATATCTTCATTAAATGGCTGCTCAGTTATGTGGGCAAAAGCTTCTGCCGTATTACAGTAACCATGATGTACTAAATATGTAGATACCATTCTGAAAGATTAAACAAACAGTTTTAGTTTATGTAACTCCCTGTTTCATTTTGGTTCTTCAAGTCCTTTTTGATGTGTAACATCCCTGCAATTTGTGGCAGTGAATTCGTGAAATGGGACGGAAGTGTGTAACAGGAAGCCAGAGAAGCGCGCGCTATGCATCAGCAGTGCACTTAAGCTACAGTGTTGTTTATAAAGTTTGTTGTTATATGAACTATTTTATATGCGTAAACTATTTTAATAATTTTATTTACTGTTGTTAATAAGCGTTTGAAAAAAGTGCAGATCATTCATAAAAAATGCGTAAAAAAGTGAGTAATCATAATTAAAAATTATTCCAATAAATATTTCATTATTTATAGCTTTGTTTCTGTCACTGATAATTGGAGAAGATTCCGTATTTTTTTAAATGAACTCAAGCTCGAAATGAACACGGATCGAAATGTTTCAACAACAGTGGTACTGTTATTGACGGAGTTTTTCAACGTTTTTTAAATACTACGAAATCACAAGTATACAGCTCATATTTTAATTATCATAAGTCTATTGTCTCCACTCTCCCCCCGAATTGAACAAAAATAAAAAAATGTATTTAATAAAAAATTGTATTACACCTAGTTTTAATTAAATAAAATACAATTTTCAATAAAAAAATTATTCTTCGTTTCCAAAAATTATTTCAAATAATACCTGAATCATTTTTTCAAGATTTTATTTTAATGTTACTTATTACTTAGGTGAGATGTCATATGTCATCAGTTTGGAATTAAACGTACTGCTAATTCGACAACTAGACAATCAATAATATTATTGATTGTCTAGTTGTCGAATTTTTTCTTACTGTCAGATAGGGACCAGAATTTAAAAACTTAATTGTTCTTGATAACGGTAGCTGGAACGCTACCGAAACGTTGAATTAAAAAATACAAAAAAAGATTGTGGTTTAATTTCCCAAAATAATTAACAAAAAGAATTATGGATAGTTTGGTTTGTTTTTGACTTTTTTGGATGTGTTTTAGAAAAACAATAAAATGTTTTTTTATGACTATGAGTTAACTTTTTTGGAAGTGTTTAGTTCATTTTTCCCATAATTAAAAGGCTAAAAACCCATCTTCTGGGGACTGGAAAAGTAAAAAAGTCCTTGGGATGTAGGTCGTGACTGTATATGGAGGATAGTCCAACAATTTGATGTTTTCTTACTTTAAAAACTAAATTGTTTTTCGAGCTGTATGGGAATTTGCATTGTATTGGTGGGGGTCATTAATCGCAATTACTTCCGTAAACAAATTGATATGTACCAATCAGCAGTAACAGTTATTTGATCTTGCAGAGGAATCGTTGGTACATGACCCGCTTTTGAGACAAATGTCATCTTTTTGGAAACACATCGAGAACGGATAACTTTCGACGGTTTTGGTTCAACTTGGAACACCCAAACAGCCGACTGACGTTTATTTTCGGGTTCATAAGAGTAAATCCAGGATTCATCACCACTGACAATGATGAATAAAATTTTTGAGTTTTCTGCGTTAATCCGGATTAGAGCTTTTTGACACCAATTGCTGTCTGTTCTTCCGTCATGTTGTGTTAAAGACACCAGAATATTAGAATATATTTTATTTAACTTTATAAAAGTGCAATCAAACTAAACTGATCCTTTTTAACTCGCAACTGACAAGTCCCTGACAGACGACGTCTCCTGGCCGTGGCTATTCAACCTAACCTAGACCAGAGACAACGCTGAGACGCACAAGTGCATAGGTGTGGTGTGTACATACTTTTACTTTTACTAATTCTAATCTTGTTAGTTATAGAAAGCGTTTGTCATTATAATTGTCACGTCGTTATTATCAAGTGTCATTTTTAAAACTGAATAAAACCAATTTTCTAACTTGGTTTTGACTTATCTTGTATCAATTTATTCAGTTTTAAAAGTTTATTGGTGAAGTAGTAATAATCTTCAAGAAGATGAGTACACCCTCCATCGATACTAGTACAAGTCCTACTAATATTGCAAGCACCTTACGGGGAGTATCTCGTTACTTGAGACCAGAACGTTTTGATGTTGATCCGAAGACCAATTCTGCCGATGTTGATTGGATTCATTGGAAATATACTTTCGAAAAATTTTTATCGGAAGAATCTGTAGAATACACTGAAGCCCAGAAATTAAAACTACTAGTTAATCATTTGTCTCCAGCTGTGTATAGGAACATTCGTGACAGTACAGATTATAGGTCAGCCATTTCATTATTAAATGATATATACATTAAACCAAAGAATGAAATACATGCTCGTCATCTACTAGCAACTAGAAAACAACGTTCTGAAGAAACTGTTGATGAATACATACGTGAACTGAAAAAGTTATCTCAAAATTGTAGTTTTAAAGATGTTAGTGCAAAAGTTTATAAATGCGAGTATATACGAGATTCATTTATTGATGGCTTAAAATCACAAAAGATCAGGCAAAGACTTCTAGAAAATTATTCTCTTACACTTGATCAAGCTTATAATCAAGCGATATCTCTTGAAATGGCTGAAGAAAACTCACAATCTTTTGCAAATAATATATCTCTGAATGCTTCCATAAACGAATTCGCTACTATTTCAAAGCCTGAAGATTCCTTGGTTGCTTCTTCAACATTCAAGAAGAGATGTTTTTTTTGCGGTGGTAACATCCATCAAAGAGTTAAGTGTCCTGCGTTCAAAGTAACCTGTCAATTGTGTATGAAGAAGGAACGCTTTTACCTCTTGGGACATAAACGTCGATCCTCTATCTGAGTGTACATAAGCAGGTGCTCCAAAAGTCAGGAAAAGATCACTCAAGCATTTAATGACGGTACACTCGGATAGAGGATCGTCGTTTATGTCCCAAGAGGTAAAAGCGTTCCTTCTTCGTTCGTCATGGGGTGGCATGTAGCAGGACGACCCCTTATAATCCTCAAGGAAATGGTCAAGTGGAGCGACTGAATGGAACTTTATGGAAAACGATACAACTTTCATTGCGCTCCAGTAATATGGAGATATCTAATTGGGAACAAAATCTGCCTATAGCTCTAAACGCTATTCGATCTCTACTCTGTACTTCTACAAACTGTTCGCCACATGAACGAATGTTTTCTCATCCTAGAAGAACTTCTAATGGGGTATCACTACCTTCTTGGCTATCTCCCGGTCCCGTACTAATGAAACGAAACAATAGAAATAATAAATATCAAACGTTGCCTGAAGAAGTTGAACTACTTGAGGCAAATCCTTCCTATTCTTATATAAAGTTACCTCATGGAAAGGAAATAACGGTTTCTAATAAACATTTAGCTCCATTCAGTAAAAATTACGATTATATTATTGAAGATAATCAGGAACAATTACAGGACTTACCAGATGATAGGACAGAAACAGTTTTGGAAAATGACGAACTAGAGGTAGAACGAATAGTCCCGGAAAACCTTTCGCAAAATCAAGAATTTGAACAACCATCCACTTCTATTGAGGTACCGGGACACCAGCAGATCACTGCTGAAAATTCTGTAAGGTATTCGACACGACCTCGAAGGCTTCCGACTTATCTAAGAGATTTTCAAGTCTAGGGAAAATAAAAAAAAATAAAAAATAAAAATATAGAGGGGGTGAATGTGGTGTGTACATACTTTTACTTTTACTAATTCTAATCTTGTTAGTTATAGAAAGCATTTGTCATTATAATTGTCACGTCGTTATTATCAAGTGTCATTTTTAAAACTGAATAAAACCAATTTTCTAACTTGGTTTTGACTTATCTTGTATCAATGGAAAATTAGTTCGGTGAGAACATGAGAAGACTCCTTTGTCTGATACATTGGAACTGCATAAATATGTATCTGTTTAAAAGCTCGCAAGGTGTAGCCAGGTGGCGGTAGCAGCACTGCATTTCCATCTGACATTTGCTGTGTCGCCTGTCGCCATATTTGGTTCACGTTTGTGTTGTTCTGTATCTGATTTTTATTTTTCTCGTTATTTGTTACTTTTTGTTTTGCTAGTTATTTAATTTTATTAGAATTCCGACCAGTTTGAAGTGCTTAGAAGTTAAGATGTCACAAAAACTTTGTTTGCTGTGTGGAAATAGTGAAGAAGAGGTTGAGAAAATGCATTATTTCCCATCCAATGATAAAAAGTAAGAATATTTTTGGTCTTTTTAAAGTAAAAAATAATAGTTCTAATGCATTTATAGGTCAAAATTGTGACAAGAAGCGGTGGGAATGAAGTACAAGATAGTTACCTGAATTTGAGTACATGTAAACTGCGAGTCGATGTTGTTCCGAGTTTATTCCCTAGCAATACACTTGGAAAAATCATCAACAAGTAAATGGTAAATGAAACATTGGAGAACAGTAAAAATGCAGAGCATCTTGCATTGAAGGTATGTTAACGGACTAATTATATTTCTGATAACCTACCTATCAAATGCATGAAAGAAAACTTGTGTACTTGTATTTTTTTCTTCAAATACTGCAATTTAATTATAATAATATAACTGTATTATGTTTACGCACTTTCATATTTGTCACTATATTTATCAATAAACAATTCTTTGTTGTGTTGACTTGTCTTATTATTTTTCAAACAACGAACGAATTTTTAAACCGCTTCGTAGTTCGCGCTCTTTTTTAAACAGTTCTAGGAAGAGGGTGCCGAGTCGGGAAAATAAGCTCTCGTACCCTCCTTACCTCTACATGTGCGCCACCTACCTACACCTTGCAACACAATGGACCAGTGGAGTATTGCGAACTAAAATTTTGCATGCACTTGGGCGTCTCAGGGTTGTCTCTGCCTAGACGAACTTAACACAACATCTTTCTTTATCAAATGATGGGGTGAATAACTACAGCCTTAAGATTAATTATTAACATCAGTCATCCAGTATGGTTTTCTATAAACTCTTTTGGGCTTAACTCTATTACCGCCTTCAGTACTAGAACTAGAGGAAGGAATTAATGCATTTTCGCCCTTTTCAATCGAAGGATCCGTCACACTGGTTTTTATTTGCTGATTACCAGTACTACTAATGGTATCATTTCCTAGCTCTTGACTATCATAACCGTCCCCTTCAAAACTAACAACTGATTCTGGTTGGGTCTCTGACCTAGGAGGAGCTTTAATTAAGGACCACCGATTTCGGCGATATGAGCCATTTCCGGCCTGGACTATATACGAACGCGTTTCTAAAACTTTGGCTCTATGTCTATTATTATAGTTTTCATCTTGTTTATTTTTTGACTTTTCCTCTTTATCTGTAAATTGTCTCTTTGTACCTACAACTTCTGCTAATTTACTAGGTAATATAGGGACAAGGGATTTAATTTTTCTAGACATGAACTATTCAGAGGGACTAAATCCACACTCCAAAGGTGTAGAACGATAGATCGAGTTGAATATCCTCATTATTGTTAAGCCCAAGAGTTTATATACAACCATTCTGGATGACTGACTATGTTACTAATTAATGTTAAGGCTGCAGTTAATAATACCATCCTTTGATAAAGAAAGGGAGTTAAATTGATACCTTTCGAAAATTACATTTCTTTGTGGAATAAAGAAGTTAGTGAAAGCTTTCAACATCTCTTCAAAGTTAGTAGGAAGATTTGGAAATTGAACAACTATTTCTTCACACTCTTCTTCCATTATATATAACAACATATCGATTTTCTCATCCTCGGTTTTAGATACCAATCCAGATACAGAAATATATCTCTTAAAGCGTCTTTCTCATTGAGGCCAGGCTGCTCTGTTGCTGAAATTAAATTTTTCAGGAACAGGAGCTCTTGCAAAAGTTGCATTATTTCGGCGAGATGTGTCCGGCTGAGACATTTTTATACTATTTGTTTGAAGATAATACCTTTTCTACGAGATAACGTGCGTACTTTCATTACGCTGCCACCATGTTGTGTTAGAGACACCAGAAACTAAACTGATCCTTTTTAACTCGCAACTGACAAGTCTCTGACAGACAGAGCCGGATTTAGCTAGGGGCTTGGGGGGTCTATAGCCCCGGGCCCTGTGTCTGAGCAGGGCCCCCTCCCATATCATCATATATTGAGACTCACGACGTTTTCCAAAATTATTCATCAAAACTGTCTAAAAATTTAACTATCACCCGAGTTTTTCCGGGATTTCTAGTTCCTTAAGTGGGCCCCGCCGTTTTTTAGTCCCGGGCCTTGGGAGAGTTATATCCTACTCTGCTGACAGACGTTCCCTGGCCGTGGCTTTTCAATCTAACCTAGGTGAACTTAACTTAACACAGCACGTCAACAGATGCGGTATCCAACGAGAAACTAATTTTTTTACAGATAATTCTTTGTGTAAAATTTTTTGAATTGTGGTCTTTGAAATGCCCAATGATGCTCCAATTTCACGATATGTGACATGTCCATCTTGTTGGATTGGCTTACGTACATCATCGACGTTTTCCTGGGTGACTGCCGTTGTTGGTGGACCAGTTCTTGGATCGTCGCTAAGATTAATCTGTCCACGTTTAAATTCTCCATACCAACGAGAAATTATAGACTGAGGTGGTGCTTCATTGCCGAAAACAGAAACCAACTCGGCAAGGCATTGTTGAGACAACTTTCTTCTTTTCTCGGCTTAATTTCAATTTTCGACTGACTCAACAACTTTAAATATTCAGTTTAGGTACAGCTTTAAACGAAGCGGTCTGAAACTTTAGCATTAAGTTAACTAAACATGACAGTTAATTTTGACATTTGATATGTTGTTATATGCAACACAAAAGATAACCCTCGTATAATCACCTACTACATTACCAAATAGTGTTTTTACAAAAATACTGGCAAACGAAAATAGTGTAGTTTTGTACTAAAAAAGGAATCTAAGGACCAAAACTTGAAAAATTAGCTGAAAACAAAAGTGTATTCTCACTTATTTAATATGGCCTGCCATTCTCCTTGGCTTTCTGGCACGGGAAAATCATTTATTTCAACTCTTGTTCGAGATCTAAGTTCCCTCATCATGTCTTCGATATCAAAAACAAAAGGTTCTTGACCAAAATTAGCATCTACTACTTCACCTGGAGTTTGTAATCCAACTGTCGGATATAAATTAGGCTAAAAATAAAAACATATTACATAACCAAAAAGAATTTTTTCTTCTTAACTCACCGGAAGATCTCTGAAGGCAGTGCCAAGTTGATGTCCGTTTTTTGTATAAAAACAAGTATTATCTATCAAGTTCACTCCGCAACCAATAACATCTCCTGTAGTAAAAGTGGGACCGTAAGGCTGACCCGTACCGGATGAACAAAACGAGTGACCATCATCTCCATGGTACCCGTACGATTGTTTATCCCAACCTAATAAAAAATTTGTATTTGGAAATTTTCCAACAATTGCATGAAGGATTAAGTTATTATTTTGGTATTTCACAAACCTGGTAAACGATTCATATTGACCCCCTGGGCGGATAAACCGATGCCCATGTATCCATCTCTACCTTTACTGACAATCTTTACTTCAAAATAGTAAAGACCACATGAAGCTGGGATGGGATGGGTGGCCTGTACACTAGCAGCATCCTTGTGAGTTTTTCCATGACCTGAAAACAGAATAACATGAAATGCGTTTAAAAAACAATCAAAAACGTCCCAGAAGATCGCAACCAAAAACAACCAATGTTTCATTTTTCCCACTCGCTTAGTGTTTATTTTTTGTTCTTAGCTTCAGTGGTCTGAAATCTTGTTAATTTTAAACCAGATTTTATATTAAGGAGCAGATTTCTTGACGGAAATTTTGGGTCAAATATGGGTGATTGAATAATGCTATGACTTGAACCTCCACTGACAGGCATAAGTAATTAAAAAAAATTGTTTATCTTTAAAATGCAAACGTTTTATTTGTTAAGCAAAATATACATCTAAATTCATTTTTGCATTGCCTGCAATTCCATGCAATCTTGTTACTTTTAAACCAGATTTTATATTAAGGAGCAGATTTCTTGACGGAAATTTTGGGTCAAATATGGGTGATTGAATAGTGCTATGGCTTGAACCTCCACTGTCAGACATAAGTAATTTAAAAAAAAATTGTTTATCTTTAAAATGCAAACGTTTTATTGGTTAAGCAAAATAAACTTCTAAATTCGTTTTTGCATTGCATGGAATTGCATACACTGACAAATATGCATATTAATTAGATGTTCAAAATTAGGTGCGCTATTTATAGAAAAGTTTTACGCACATATCGAGAAACAAATGCACGTTTTATGCATAGACGTCCTTCAATTTAAATTTTCAAATATCTCCTATTAAAATAGCCACTTTAAATAGAAATACTTTTTTTGTACATCGAGGACTTACCCCTCCCTTCAAACTCCTATACTGTTTATATTATGTAAACATATACTATTAATTAATCACCAGATCTTACATCTCTGGATTTTTTCCCATTGGGTTACCTAAAATCTAATGTCAACATATCGAAGAATGTAACAAAATTGACAGGAATACTCTTCAAAACGCTAGGGATGCAACCAAAGATAGAATAAACTTCTACTGGGAAGTAAATGGAGACTTTACAAGCGCCTCCTGTATTAATTTTTTTGTTCCATGAATAATTTAGTTGGATTAATTACAATACTTTTTGTTATGTTTAATAAAATTGAAATTATTGTTTTACATAAAACTTTTTGGGTAATACATTTTTGAATTCTGCTTTTCAAGTTTGTTTCAACTAAGTGTTCGTTCACGACAACCATTGGTACTTAAAAAAAATTGAGAGGGTAGGTGTCACGTGGAAGGATGAAGGGGTAGCATTTTTTTATGACGTAAAACGTCTAGATTCAAATAAAAATTGACGGGTCCATGCGTTTTACACCTTTGCTTGAAATAAAGGAGTTTGTAAAGGGGGTAAAACTTTTTATCCTCACTGTATAACCATATTTCGTCGCAATTTTTTTGACATAATCCTTACTTAGTATCCCATTCGAGAAAAAAGCTGTTTCCATTAAATTTACTGAATAGAACTCCTCAAAAAAAGTCATGAAGATTACCATTCATTCATTCGTTTGGGTTATGATCAACAGCCCAGGCACTTGAACTGAATCTTTGAACCATTTCCCATGTTATCTACTTCCATTCCAGAAGCTTCATGCCTTCTATAAAGGCCACTAGTTTGACTGGAGGGATTTTCAGTAGTGAGTAGATGTGAGTAAATGTTTCATGAAGTCTCCTTTAGAGCATTCTTTAGCTAACTGGTCCTCCATTTCATTACCTGCAATCCCCTCATGTACCGGCACCCACATTAGAGACACTTTTTTGTCTCTTGCCAACCTGTTAAGGGATTCTTTGCAGTTTTTACCAGTCTAGACCTAGTTGTTGGATTATTGATAGCTTTAAGCAGAGCCTGAAGGTCAGTTAATATTTTAGTTTTTTTGTTCGGTATATCCTCTTCTGATCAATACAGGCTACAGCGGCAATCGTCTCTGCTTGAGACACAGTCATATATCGACCAAGGCTCTTTCTAGGATGAAGACTACCAACAGAAGTGAAAACACAAATAAAAGAACACCTTCTAAAAAAAATTTTTAGTATGCCCACAGCAAATGGAGATTTTTACAACGAAACTAACCCCTTTAAAAATTTTATCGTAAGCACATGATATTGAAACATCTATAAATTAATTAATCCCTCACAAGAATGTTATCGTTATGCATCTAAAAAGAGTCCAAGGTCACCAACCCATAAGATTTGCCTCTAGTACCAAAAATCGCTCAACGCTGATATAAAAAATTTGCGCACGTCACTGAACTCTCTTGAGCATCTCTATTAAAGGCTTAGGTAACGATTTTATATACTTTTCTCGGCCATTATATTATATAAATTTTTATATTGTGGTATATTCGTGGTGTAACAAATAAAATTAGATTTACATCCTGTACAGAAATATCTTTTAGATTACTTCAATATCATTCGCAGTAATTTCTGATAAAAATGGCTCAACAACGTCAACTTTTAATGTTTTCAGCTAGTTAAGTTGTGCATTTCCACTAGTTTTACTAATTAATAATGAAATTAATAAGCCGAAACGTTTTACGGTATTAACATATATTTCAGTCGTTTCCTTTTTTTTTGTTAGGTTCATTAATTCAAACTAATGATTTCTCGCATACTGATTTAGAATTCTTAAGAAATCGACGCCTATGCAAAGATGCGTATTTTTTTAAACTATAATAAACAGGCACGTGTATCCTTGATCAACTTTCGACGTTGTTGCGTATATAATGCATGTAAATAATTAAATTTTGAATAATTACAATGGTAGATATAAAATATTTGAGTAAGTTTTCGAACTTGAACGAAATTGATACGACATGCAATAGCGTAAATTTTGTTGTCATAATAAGATAAGAATGGAAATTCGCTGATACACAGTGTTCTCAATTTAATAAATAAATTACTTTATGTTTTTTTGCAGAAATTAAGTGCTAATTACAAACGGCGCTAGTTGCTTCCCAAGTAATTTTTCTTAACAGCATTGATTTTTTTTTTGGTACGGTAGTCGCCAATTATTAAGTAAGATGTACTAAAATGAGCCTATATAGGAAGATTATGACTCCGCCCGACCGTCAACCATTAGTAAGACGAATAAATTATGATAGGCAGAGGCGTCGGTTATAGTCGCTCATTAATTATACTAACAAAATAAGATTTCTTTTGGTAACGTACTGAGCTCTATCTGCAAAAGATATACCTTACACTATTTATAATATTAGTATTGCCGAGAAACCATTGTTTTCCAATATTTTCGATAGCAAAAGAATGTAATTACATTGTGATTAAATGTGTTTAACTATAATTACATTTATAGGGCCGTATTTCAAAAAAAGGTTATGCTTTATTTTTCGGGCATGATTTTACTATTTGAATTTCAATTACACTTTATTGAATTTTCAAGAATTTTTTTTTTATTTTAAGAATTTTCAAAAAAAAATTTATTCTTCCCTGTTTTAGGATTAAGTCCTCTTCAGGGTTTGATTTGAAAAAAATAGCAAGTGAATTCAAATGGCCATTTGGTGAATTTCCACAATGTATCGCAATTCCAATCACTGCAGAAATTAAGATGCAGGGAAAAACCACAGAAAACCTGCATCCATCATCCCGGAAAAGGAAGGAAGTGGGTGAATAAATTAAAACGAAAATTTTTATTTTTGTGGGTGAATAAATTAAAACGAAAATTTTTATTTTTGGAAGTATTTCATATTATTGAAATACTTGCAGATTATGCTTATACTTGCAGAATATAAAGTAAATCTTTCAGCTCGCATTCACAATATTCCAAATAAAACCTTATACTTTTAGAGTATGAGATGAGCATATCCTTCACAAAAAGTATTTGGTTATTCAAAAACAGTAACTTTTTTCTATAAATAAAAAGGATATCCTTCAATAATTTCGAGTGTGGTCAGTAGCAGACTCAGTTGTGTAGTGATCAGTTGTAGCAATGGCAGATGTGGAAATTACACACTACAATCAGCGTTTATCAACACTTGTTCATACACAAAGAATTATACTGGTTTGAAGAGGAAAATGTGCAATGACTTGCCAACAGATTTTTGGGAATAAATAATGCTGAAAGTCTCGAGGAGCTGCGTTATCATCCACCCTAAAAATGTAGATATGTTTACACTATCTCAGTGAGCCTGGGTATCAGAAAGGCATTGGTCAAGAATTGGGTGTAAGTCAAGATGCAGTATCTCATACAGTGGCTGCAGTAATTGACAGCATAGTGGCGCAATCAAATTACTGGTTAAAGTTTCGGTCTACCAACAATGAACTTATGGATGCGAAACAGTTATGGCAAAGCAAGTATAGGTTTCCGACAGCAATTGGCGTAGTTGACTGTACCCTCGTAGGAATACTGAAGCCAAATCGCCATGGTGATGAGTATGTCAACCGAAAAGGTCATCCTACACTCAATGTGCAATGTCGAAAACTTCTTTTTTGTATACAGGGTTGTTAAAAAAATGATGAAAAGTTCAAGTTCAAAAATGTTAAATATCTTTCATTTTTTTTAATGAAACAAATATTTTTTTATTCTTATTATTAATCATCAAATAATGACAATTAATACTGTTTAATTATGACAGGTAAATACACAGCCTGCTAAAACAAAAGAATAAATAACATGGCCTACGCAATAATAAAGCTAAAAATATCTTAAGATTAGGTATAAGGAAGTGAACATAAACTGCCCATATTTTCGGCCTTAGAATTAAGTAAAAGAATAAAAATAGGGTTGTTTCATTTAAAAAAAATGAAGATATTCAACATTTTTTAACTTGAACTGTTCATCATTTTTTCAATAACCCTGTATACAAAGAAGTTTTCGGCATATCACCAATTACCTTGATCGTCTTACTAATCAACCCGACAAGATGGTTTTTATTTGGTATTGGGCATGTTCACACAGAATTTTCAATATGAAGGTCTGCACCTGTCAATTTTTCATCTCGATAAGTATGAATTTTAGATATAGGGTATTCTACACAAAGTGACATTAAAATGTAATGTAGAATCTGAAAAGTTAATAATATGCAGGGTGTTACATTTAAAATAACAAAGTTGTCGTTCACTTTCGGTATAACCGGAAGTGACATGTGCGTCAAAATATTTTCCATAAATTCACCGAAACTTGTTCTCCATCTAAGCCAATTTTTTTAGAAATCGTGTGAGTAGTTTCCAATATATAGATAGTGAAGCTCGTCGTAAAACCAGTAAAGCCTGTACTATTCAAATTTGATCACACACTAGATGATGCAAAAAATTAAACATAATTCCAGTTGTTTTAATCACTGGACAAAAAAGGACACACTATATATATGAATATATATACATAAACTTTATCACCAATTATGACCAAATTTAAATAAAACTGCTCACGGATTCACATTCCTTAGTTTCCAGTCCTATTTTTATTCTTCCCATTATCTCTGTTTTATTTTACTCTACATTCTTACTGCTATTAATAAAATAATAAATTATGTAGTTCTACATCTCAGTTTACATTCAAAACTATGCACATGCTCTGTTGCTTTAAATATTCATTAATATCAGTAGTAATGGTAGTTAATGTACCAGTTGATAAAGAATACCTTAACTACACTTATACTTTCAAATGTTTATTGCATATTAATTGTGACTAGTTTTTTTATAACCCACTGTGTGTCACAATAACATAAAATAAATGGGATGATTCATATTCAATGATATGTAGCTTAATGTATAAAGGTATCAAGCACACACTTTTAAAATTAGTTGTTCGTTTTATTTTTCATACAATTCTTTGGTGCATCTTAAACATAGGTTTATGACATAGGCGGACATTGGAATTTAGGCAGAATAAAATAAATCAATTGTATCTCAATTCTCCAAAAGCGAATAAATATGGACAATAAGTAGGATATTTAAACATGGGAACCTAAGACCAAAACATAAAAATTACGCGCACATACTACCTACTTATACTAGAAAATAGTACTCTCATAGGCTCTGCCCAATTGCATCTTGCGCCTTGATTGGATGACAATTTACTTGATTTAATGGGCGGAGGCTACGAGGATAGTACTTTCTAGTATAAATAGAAGTCGTTTTCATTTAATGGTTTATTTTGCAAGTCTATATAATAGATACTTATCTGATTTCTTGTTTATGTATTGGCTGTTTATGAAGAAAGTTTGTGGAATCATCACTCCGAGTATATTTTAATTTAAAATGACAAGTTTTGCCTTTACCCCAGTTAGGCCTGCTTTCACGTTAAGGGAAGAAACTATAATACTGAATGTCCTGAAAGTAGAACTTACTAATTAATGAATTAAATTGAATAATCTAGAATTTCCGTTTCTATTGTTATCACTACCTGGAGTTCACTAAATAATGTAAATACGTCAAAAGTTATTAATTAAATATCTGTGCTACTTATATAAATGAAATAAATATTGTAATAAAATACATCTATATATTTGAATGGTAATGGTATTAGGGTTCTATTGTCCTCGCTACCTGCGGTTCACTATACAGGAAGAATCTAGCGAAAGTTTCTAACTGAACACTTATTTACATAAAATAGAGCTTACAATTCTGTTTAATTCCTTCAATCACCCTGAAGTGTTTCAGACACGTTTTTGAATTTATAATCAGATCTTCAGCTATCAATATGAAAAAAAATACACTATAACTGTATCAATAATTTTCTTGGTCTGCTTTTCTTCCTTTTCTTCACTGTCTTACCTCTGTAGCCTCCGTTATCTCCATGTCTATTCCATTGATATACCTGAACTTATCAAAATTTTTTTCAACTCAATTATGGTCTAATATTTGTATTCCTATGCCCGTTTCACCTATTTCAAATGTCTTCCTTTCAGATTTACTTAGATTATAAATTTCAGTTGTCATTACTTTTTATTTTTATGTAAGTTTTAATACTAGTTTTATTAGATCTTGTTGGAACCTACAATAATATTATAAACTATTAATTCAATGCTCAGTAGATATTGTTTGATTTTTTCAGTTCATCTTCCAGTTTATCTTCTACTTGTTCACTTACAATATCTTCAATTTATTTATTTATTAATTAATGAGCAGAGTCCAATTTCAGTAAAAAATAGTAAAACTGATTACACAGATATAACAAAAAATACAAAGTTATCAAAACAAATATTCAATTGCCTAATAAAGTGAAATCTAACTGCAAAAATCTAATTCTGCATGTTCATTAGCTAGTCTCGAGACACTAGGTAGAAAACTATAGGTTTGTTCCAACTGGCATTTAGAAACCATTCTTGAATCGTATTGAGTGTGCAAACTCGATTTAGGGATGAACACATCAACTTTATTATCAGTTGGTGTTGCAGTCACTCTTTGATTCCAACACTAAAGTAGGGTCAACCTTTTACTTCGTCGAAATACAATAGACCATAATCTTATGGGTGCCGGTTAAAAAATGTTTATTGTTTTTATCCTTCTGTAAACAAAAACCTAAATGATTTTAATTAAACACATTAATCTGATTTTAATATATTTAATTACAAAATCTAACTGAAATAAGTTAGCAGATCATTGGGAGAAATTCCAAAAAAAAATAAAACAATAACTGTGACCTTACTCTTTATAGTATAAAACACACATGCATAATACGCAGGCCTGTCATTCACCCTTAATTGAAAACTACAACAAAATATTTTACATACTAAAAATATACAATGAAATTGAAACAGTAAAAACTATGAACTTGTGGACAGTAGACACTTTGGTATAATTTGTCTATTTTGGTGAGTAAAAAAAAATGAGAAAACCACTTAACTTGAAATTGTTAGCACAGCTGTAACAATTTTCCAACTATCCAAAATATGATTGCCAACAAACTCACCTCCCCAGGTGTGCAGGTTAAACATTTTTGATAATGCTATTCATTCATTCAACGTTAGCTTCATGAGGTGGGAATTATTTTACAACACAACTTCTTTAAATGAAAATTTTACTACGTTTTTTTTTCTTTTAGGGTGACTTTTTTCTGAGTGACTTTTCTATTTATTTCGTTGCTAGTCTACTTAGTTTTTTTTTTAAATAATACCACCTATGGAAATGAATTTTTATCATTTATAATTTGACAGATGCCAAAACCAATATTTAAATGAGGTTAGATTATTGACTTTTCATGATGACAGTTAGCTATAGGATGGAGTGATACTATAGTAAATTTTATACCCATTTAGAATAAGACCATCCTTATTTATTATTAATAAATCGGTTGAAACAAAAAATTACCAACAAAAATGAACGTCGTAACTAATTTATTAGATGTCACGTTTTTGAAGTTACGTCAAATTTTGATTTCATGTTAATGTCATAACGCAAAATAAGATATAAAAATGCGATATTCTGATGAATCCAAAAAACTTATGCTTAATGTAGTAAACTATTTTCAAAACGATTTAGGATCTCGATTTAATGCAATTCAAAAAGCGTCCGAAGCACTAAAAGTTCCAGAAAGCACATTATATAATCTTGAAAAACCAAACAGAGCTACAGATTTCGAATTTAGAAGAAATATGTCTGCAAGCGTTTCCCGGAGCAAAACCCGAATTACAAAAAATACCCTGCATTGTTTGAGGGAAGTAATTTATAAAATCTATGCTAGAAAGGATAAAATCACAGTAGAAACTATTTTACGGCAATTTATCGAAGAGTCTCCAGAAACTAAGATTTCCAAAGGTTCGTTATATTTGGGAATTAAAAAAATGGGTTTTCATTTCAAAAAACAGGATGGAAGAAAACATTTATTGGAAATGCCTGCAGTCAGATTAAAAAGAATATTATTTTTGAACAAATACCATGCTGCTAAAAGCGAAAAGCTCTTTACACCTGTTTTTCTGGATGAGACATGGGTTTTTAGTAAAAGCGGGGACAGAAGAATGTGGCAAGATGGTACTAAACACAGTGATTTAAAAATAACTGGAAGTGGGACACGATATGTAATTGTTCATGCCGGTAATAAAAAAGGTTTTGTGGCAAATGCATCGCTTATTTTTAAATGCAATAAAAAAACAGGCGATTACCATGATAACATGAACACCGAAAATTTTGAAAATTGGTTTAAACAGCAACTAATTGTAAACTTGGAAGAACCATCGTTAATTATAATGGATAACGCAACGTATCACAGTCGCCTGGATGAAGAAATCCCAAGAAAAAGTTGGAGTAAAACACGCATGTTAGAATGGCTCAAAAAAAAGAATATTATTATATACACATTTTAAAGGATGCTGTTTGGAATATAATTGAAAAGCAAGTTTTGCCAGAAAAAAATTATCATTTAGACAAATGCGCTGCCGAGCATGGTCATTGTGTTCTCAGGCTACCTGTCATCATTGTCATTTTAATGCCATCGAAATAGTATGGTCAGAAACTAAAAGGCATTATGACCAAGCTATTACGAAAACTGCAAGGTCACCTACTGAAGTCTTAAAAGTATGGAATGACCTTGTAAAAAATGTACCGGAGCAACACTGGCAGAATTACATAAATCATACAGAGAAAATTATTTCTGAAGCATGGGAAGTAGAAAACAAACTGGACCTACTAAACATCAAACCTATGGTGATCTCTGTATCCAATGAATCCGATGATGAACTATCACTTTCCGAAAGTTATTCTGATTTAGAAACTAATTAAACTTTGCCTTGAAGATCACGTTGTCTTTTTTTTTAAATCTAGAATTTGTACTTAATCGAACTCTGAATTGCCATATTTTTTTAAGAAAACTATGTATCTAGTTAATAAAACAATGTTTTTAAAATTAGTGCGCTTCTTTTATATTCTTTTATTATGTCAACATCTTTAGAATTTTATGAATTTCATAAAATTAATTTGTATTATTACAAACCGCCACTGATAATATGAAATTTCAATTCACTAGGCCAATGCAATAAGAAATATGTCAAGCATTTGACATGACAAAGGTCATAACCTAATTTTTTTCATGCGGGTTCAGATGGTTCAAGAAGCCACATACGTTAAGTTACTAAAACGGCTGGTACCTCTAAATAGGTATTAATTTTACTATATTTATACTTTACAACAAAAAAAATATAATTTTCACAATGTTGGAGCTACTCGTTCTCCAACAGTTGGAATGCGAAAGAAATATAGTAAATTTTATACCCATTTAGAATAAGACCATCCTTATTTATTATTAATAAATCGGTTGAAACAAAAAATTACCAACAAAAATGAACGTCGTAACTAATTTATTAGATGTCACGTTTTTGAAGTTACGTCAAATTTTGATTTCATGTTAATGTCAGATGGTTCAAGAAGCCACATACGTTAAGTTACTAAAACGGCTGGTACCTCTAAATAGGTATTAATTTTACTATACAGCACTTGCATGAACGATACCTAGAACGGTTCTATCGCCAGTTGAAATGAACATTATTTGTCCCATAGTTTGTTCTATGAAAAGGAACAAAGAGTGAGTAGAATAGGTAAACTTAGGGCAAGCTAACAAATAGATATATAAATAGAAATACGTAAAAGTCTAAATTTTACTTTTTTTACAAGCAGTAACAAAAGAATTAGTTGTTCCGCTAGTATGGCAATTACTTCTATCTTATTAATTATTGAAAATAATGTTTCAGTACTGCTGAATTTTCCGACGAGCAGAACACCTTACTGCTATAAGCTTCTAATCCGAAAGTGGTAAACTAAGAGTGGCAGTGCTATATCTAGGTATATCTATAATGTTGTACAATTGGAAAATAATAGTTAGAACTGTTAATTTAAAGGAGATATATGCCAGAGTATATGCCCTTCTTTGGCTTTTATTTTTTGCTAATACTAGCAGGATACTGGACTATATATTATATTTTACATACACATATCCATAAAAAATTGAACTTTTCATGTAATACCTACCTGTATATAAAATAAATTAGGTAGGCACTAATTAGAGCAAAAACCTCGGCAAAAACTGAATATTTTTCTAAAAAAAATCATCAAACTGCTGTTAGTATGTTACATTCTATTGTTTAAAAATTACTTAAATTATTTTTTTTTTGTTAAACAAATATTAACACTAAGAAATTGTCCATTACCAACATGACAAAGCAACTTTAAACATTAAAAATAGATGCAAAAGTTAATTTATTTTATTTTCTTAATAAGTCTACTAATGAATGATGATAATATGTTATGGATGATTGAAAAGTAAATAGCCACTAATAATAAAAAAGATTTAATGACAAATCATGTTAGGAAAGATCTGAAACCTTGACCTTATTTTGAACAAACTAGGTGTATGTAGAATACCTACAGTCAGTTTTCTAAACAAAAACTATAATATGTAAATATTCTACGAATGAAATTAAGAACACGTTGTAGATGATTAAAGTTTCCTCCCGTTTACCAGCTGTAGAATACTGATGTGTTTCAAAAAGATTTTAAACTTATTAAAGATACTCTACTATCGAAAGCCACAACTTACTTATTAAATTAACGAAATGTTAATATGTTTAATCTTGTATATTACGTTGGACTCAGAACGCGGAAGTAATCGAACAACGGTCAATCATTTTGCGTTTTCGTTTGCTGCCATGATCAGCTGATTTCTTTGTTTGATTCACAAGAACTCCATAAAAATTCTAGGTCGATGACTTTTGATAGGGGAGTTTCAACAACTTCCCAATTATAACAAATCATTAGACATTCCGAAAATATTTAAATTAAGCCCTGACAAGTCTTGATAAACATAAGCAAAACTTTAAATATTCTTACCTTTATAGTGCACACGCAAATTGTTTTGGGATAACCCAATGTAGGTGTATTTATCCTTAGTACTCCACGATCTTGGAAGAGGAGTTTTATCTTCGTTTACTGCTGGATAAAGTCTTTTTAATCGATCAACTGCACTGTTATGCATTTCCGTTTGCGAATCCATCACACTTTGACCACTACACACGTCCGCCATTTCTAAAAACCCTTTCCTTGCCCCTCTAATTTTATTTATTTCAAATTTCAATGCGCAAGCCCTTTTTCTGACACAGGTATGGCAATCAGCTGATAGATGTCAGAAGAGGAATCAACTGGGTTTACCAAAAATAAAGACGAATCAAACTTGTTGACAACGTAAAAGAAACTTTTATACATCGAGTTACTGCATATAATTCTCTTCTTGAGATTATTTTAAGAAACAAATTCACCTCCTTATTACTTCTGAATAATTTTTTTTTAATTCCAAATGTGAAAGTGGTACTACTAGTTAGATTAAATTTTACGATCTAATGTAATGCAAATTGCATAACCACTTGTCATGATATTACCATTTTGATGCGAAGGATGTTAACATAATGTGAAAACGCATACAAATACAAACCTGTCTTAGTGATTTTAGTTATATATATGTGGTAACACTGAACTGGTGTTGCTGTCATGTATGTCAATATCATATTAAGTTGTCTTATAAAAGTTGTTACCAAGTATGGTCGTTGTCACTTCCACAGATTTTATTTTAAGTTTTTGTAAAGGTAATTTTGTTAATGTGCAATAAATATTAATCAACACCAAATCCTACACGCAATGTTTTATTTCCTATAACAAAGGACAATAAGAAGAAGCTGAATCTACTAATAAACTACGTGCGAGTCCAGTTGTTTTTGAGTCCATTAGTGAGAGTACAACGTATGAAGATGCCATAAAAATCCTTGAAAGCCTCTACGTAAAGCCCAAAAATGAAATATTTTCTCGACATTCTCTCTCAAGAAGACAGTTAGTAGGTGAGTCAATTGACCAATATTTACAAATTTTGAAGCAAATGAGCAAAGACTGCAAGTTTAAAGCTGTTACGGCCGAACAGAATAGAGATGATTTCATTCGAGACTCGTTTATCAGTGGTTTAAGTTCACTACAAATTAGACAGCGGCTTCTAGAGCATTCTTCTTTGAGCTTAATTCAAGCGTTTGATACTGCGAGAGCGTTAGAAATAGCCAAGCAACATGCTGAATCATATTGCCGTTTTACAAAACGCAGAACCGTCACAAGATTCTGAAAATTCATCAACCAGGCCGTTAGTAGCTGCTGCATCTTTTCAGAAATGTTTATTTTGTGGCAGAGATAGACACCTGCGCGAACACTGTCCTGCTAAAAATGCAATTTGCCATTCCTGCAATAAAAGAGGTCATTTTTCAACTGTGTGTAGATCAAGTATCACCAGAACTCAGAAAACATCTGCTACTATTCTGACTACGATTTCTGCTGTTTCTCCTAGTTGTTTATCCAAATCTATTATTCAAATTAAAATAAACAACATAATCACAGTTGCACTAGTCGATACGGGGAGTTCTGATAGCTATATTTCAAGTAAAATTGTTGCCAGTAGAAATATTTGTGTCATTCCATCAAGAATTAATGTTAAAATGGCTTCAACATCTCTCACGTCGCAAGTTCTTGGATATTGTATTGTACGCCTACAAATTTTGGATAACCTTTATTCAAATGTAAAGCTTTTAGGCCTTGATGAACTCTGCACTGAAGCAATCATTGGTCATGATATTCTGAAGCAACATTCCCGACTCGAAATTCTCTTTGGAGGTGACAAATCTACCCTATCAATATGCAATTTAGCAGTAGCAAATGTTGAACCATTCAGTTTATTTTCAAATTTAACGTTTAATTGCAAACCAATCGCAATAAAATCACGTCGATTTACAACTTCAGACCTCAACTTTATTGAACAAGAAATCAAACATCTTCTAAAAGAAAAGATCATAGAACCCAGTATCTCCCCCTGGCGAGCTCAACCTCTGGTAACTTCAAGTGAAAACCACAAGGAACGTATGTGTATTGACTATTCTCAAACCATAAATAAATATACATTATTGGATGCATACCCATTGCCACGGATAGAAGACATTGTAAACCAAATTTCGAAATATTCCGTTTTTAGTACAATTGATCTCCGTAGTGCCTATTACCAAATTCCAATTAAAGATGAAGAAAAGATCTACACTGCATTTGAAGCTTGTGGAAACTTGTACCAATTTACTCGAATTCCGTTTGGTGTTACCAATGGAGTCGCTTGTTTCCAGCGAACCGTCGACAGCATCATCAAGAAAGAAAATCTTAAAAGCGTCTATACTTATCTGGATGGCGTCACTGTTTGCGGTAACTCACAAGAAGAACATGATCAAAATTTACAAAAATTTTTAGATGTCATTAAGAAGTACCGTTTAACAATTAATGAAATAAAATCAAGATTTTCCCTCAAATCGATTTGCATTCTTGGGTATTTAATATGCAACAAAACTATGAAGCTGGACCCAGAACGACTTAAGCCTCTCCTGAATTTACCAGTACCTGATACTACAGCTTCTCTTCGAAGAATTCTAGGAATGTTTGCACACTACTCTAAATGGGTTCCCAAATTTTCCGAAAACATTCAGCCGCTAGCACACAGCACAAGTTTTCCATTGTCTGAGAAAGCAATTTCGGCATTTAGACAGCTCAAACAAGACATAGCCAACTCTTCGATTCCTTCAATTGATGATGACGCTGTGTTAACTGTTGAAACCGATGCCTCGGAGTTTGCAATAGCTGCTCAATTATCCCAATCAGGAAGACCAGTCTCATTTTTCTCAAGAACCTTGTCCTCTCAGGAACAAAAGCATTCGTCAGTTGAAAAAGAAGCGTACGCAATAGTAGAAGCACTGAAAAAATGGCGACATTTTTTAATTGGCAGACATTTTCAGCTCATTACGGATCAGAAGTCAATGGCATTTATGTTTAACAAGTCAAAAATCAAAAATGAGAAAATTCAACGTTGGCGTTTGGAATTGTCATGCTACAAGTATGATATCGTTTACAGGCCAGGAAGTCAAAACACGGTAGCTGATGCATTTTCCCGTATTACTTCTGCAACTATGTCATCGGCTGATCAAAATAAATTATTTGATTTACATTCTTCTTTGTGTCACCCTGGTATTACCCGGTTTTTCCATTGGATACGCTGCAAAAATCTGCCTTATTCTGTGGAAGACGTTCGTCAAATTACCTCCTCATGTCCTGTTTGTGCTGAGATTAAACCAAAATTTCACAAAAATGAAGGAACGTTAATCAAAGCCACATCACCATTTGAACGTCTTAATTTGGATTTTAAAGGTCCTTTGCCTTCATCTTCAAGAAATAAGTACTTACTAACCGTTGTTGATGAATTTTCCAGATTCCCATTCGCATTTCCAAGTTCCGACATATCATCCTCTACAGTTATCCAATGTTTGCGTCAAATATTTTCTATATTTGGCACTCCGGCATATGTTCATTCTGACCAAGGTACCTCTTTTATGTCTCGTGAACTTAAGTCACGACTCCCTATAATCCTCAGGGTAATGGTCAGTGCGAACGATTTAATGGAATTATATGGCAAACCATCCAGTTGGCTTTAAAATCTCAAAATTTGAAAATCAACCAGTGGGAGCAGGTTCTAGTGGATTCTCTTCACTCTATTAGATCTCTTTTATGCACTGCTATCAACTCGACCCCACACGAACGCATGTTTAACTATGTGAGGCGCTCAATTTATGGATCATCGATTTCTACTTAGATAGCTGCACCAGGACCAGTGCTATTAAAGAGATTCGTCCGTTTGAATAAATACGAAACTTTAGTTGATGAAGTCCAACTCCTAGAAGCCAACTCGGAATACGCCCATATCCGATTGGAAAATGGAGAAGAAAAGACAGTTTCCACTAGGCATTTAGCTCGAGGAGACACATCATTAACTTATTGCAATGAAAATTCTGTCAGTCAAAATCAAGACCAAAGCATTCAAGAAAGTCAAGACCAAAGCATTCAAGAAAATCAAGACCATCTCATTCAAGACCACTCCATTCAAGACCAACACAATCAAGACGCAGTACTGAATATCGATAGGCCAGTTAGGACACGAAGGCGTCCTCAATATTTGGAAGACTTCCTCGAGAAATAAGAAGGCGGGAAGAATGTCATGATATTACCATTTTGATAGGATTCGTCAGTTATGTTACAAAGTTGTCAATAATTTTATGTTAGTTGTTAGTGTTCACCGTTAACATCAATGCAATGCTGCAGTCTAAGTTCAAATGATTTCCTAACATTTCTCATCATATCAACGTTAACAGATCGAAATGCCCTTTCATGTCCTCTCTCTAGTAGTCGGGGGAGTTTTATATAAACCTCAATTTTTATAAAACCCCAAAAAAAGTAATCCAATTTTGTTAAATCGGGAGACCTAGCTGGCCAATCAGCTGCCCCCCCCCCCTTCCGATCCATCTGTTTTGGAATTCGATATTGAGATGATCTCGTATAGGCGCAGTATTATGAACAGGCGCGCCATCATGCAAATACCACACAAGAAAATTCAAATAAACCGCACTTACTCTCTCATCAAAAAAGTATGGTCCTATCACATGATCACCTACAATTCCACCCCAAATATTTAATGACCATCTCCATTGGCTATTACGGGTTGAGACGACATTTGGATTACAAGTTGCATAATAATGAAAATTATGTCGATTTACACATCAATTTTTATGAAAACTCGCCTCATCTGCAGAAAGCACAAAATCAAAAAAATCTCTCTGGCGATTGATATTAAATTGGGCCCATTCACAAAACGTTACTCTTCTTTGAAAATCACTGTCAAGTAACTCTTGATGTAGTTGGTTATGATAGGGATGCATTTTATGTTTTTCAAGGATTCTTTGAACCGTGCCATGACTTATGTCTTGCTGTTGTGAAATATTTCTCACACTTGTATGCGGATCTTCTGCAATACTTAGCAGTACTTTCATTTCATTTTCCTCAGTTAAGGCTGTTTTTGCTACGTCTTTTTTTTCGTATTTTACTTCACCAGTGCGATTGAAACGATCCATTAGTTTTTCAAATGCTCTTTTGTTGGGTGCCTTCCGGTCTGAAAATCTTTGACGATAAACTTTAGATGCAAGCAAACAATTTTTGTTACATTCACCCAATACCCAAATCATGTCCACCATTTCTTGAGTAGAAAAATGTACACTATTCATCCTCAAGAATTTTTACTTTATTTAAGAAAACTATAAAATGCCGGCAACACTTAATTACTGCTATTTTTAAGAAATAAAATATAACGACTGATGTTTATGTCAAATTTTGTCAACGCTTACTAAGAAAATGTAATGGTTTACAACATTGCATTGATGTTACCGGTGGACACTTTGAACATTTACTTTAATATTTCGGTTAGGATTATACTTTTGGTGACTTGTTTTGTTTAGAATAAATAATTTATTATTATTTAGGACATTTTGTTACATTCAACGTTTGTTGCTTTCACATAATAGGTTAATAATTATGGTTCACAATAGATATTACAAAATAACTCTGTTTTAATTAACTTTGGGTATAGGGAATACTTAACAAAGGTTACGTAATCGAAGATTCTATTTGCGCTAAAAAATACAGGGTGTTCCATTTGAAAGAGGAGAGAAAATGAAAGGTTCGAGTTTCCGTCCACCCTGTATACAAAATGGAAAATAATTAAAATTTAATAGAATACGGAGATATTGCATCATATTACGACTCTGTTGGGCAAAATAATTTTTTTTTCTTCAACGTACAATAAGCTACAGAGCGTTGATTTACCTACGATTTTCACATAAACGTGTCCATACCTTTTGAAGGACTTTGTTTAACGTAGCAAAACCTTATATCAAAAGCTTCAAAAAAATGTGAGCAATCCGAATTCGGTATAATATACAGGGGTTCTCCATTTAAAAAAATCATATGTTTTGTTTTTTAACGAGTTATGCAACACTTTGTATGGGTGATAAATATGGCGAAGTGTGGTTTTCCGATTCATAAGAAAGATTTGTTGGAGTCTGTAGCGATCCATTCGATAAACATCTTAAATTTCCTGAATCTAAACCAGATACTCATAAGAAACGTTCTGATACACTTAAATTTTCTATGGCCATCTCCTCTGAGAAATGGCGTATCAACTTGGCACTCAAAGAACAAAAATCAAAAAAAGCTAAGGAGAAAGACGCAAGATACGGGCTTCTTTGAAAGCAGAAAGGGAAGCAAAACTGCACGAAAATAGGCTAATCAGACGAAAGAAATTTGCTGAAAGACAAGCAAAAATGAAATCAAAACAAAAAACTGAAAAGCCAAAACAGAAATGTTCGTTATAAGAACTGTCTAGCGATATAGAGGACGAGGGAGAGAAAAATATATAGGCTGTGAAAACTGCATAAGATGGTACAACCGGAAGTGTACCAGAGGATTATACCTGCGAAAATTGTGATCGCAAACACAAATTTCTGGGCTCCGGACTTTATTCAGTTGCCTAACTAGTTCCTTATTTCCTGTGATACAGTTTTTAATTTGTTTAAGGATAAACATTTCTTTTTGTGTTTTTGTTTATATTTTGTTTTTTGTATTAAAATTTTGAATAAACTCATAAATGCGTTATTTAGGTTGCTCATTGGAGTATTACTAATATCGACCTTATTGATAGGGAACATAAGATTAATGGCCGAGAAAAGGCGTTAATGGACGACAACTGGGAAGGTGGCCGAGAACCGGCGCTCTAGTAGGTCGAGAAGTCGGATCTCGTGGCCGAGAACAGGCCATTTTTTCCATTAAAACGTGGAAAACTTATGAATCTCTAATATGCTAATTTATAATTCTAATGACTCGTTCTATTCTCCATATTTTTTTTTATTTATTTATATGTGAATATCCACCTATGGAGCCATGTCAAACCTATGATGTACTCTTAAGTGGCCGACTAATGGCGCAATCACACGATATCTTATCCGTAACAGCATTGTATAAAGATAGGCCTATCTTTATACAATGGTAATAGTGAAGGTAGCTTTTTTTTTGATTTCCCAATGTGAAAGTGGTACTACTAGTTAGATTATATTTTACGATCTAATGTAATGTAAATCGCATAATCACTGCTCTACAAAAAAAACTTAAAACCACAATACAATTTTATTTTTCGCATAAATTTTTTTATTAGATACGATTAATTTTCATTTAGAGTTCACTTAACATTGTCGGCACTGTGGCGTTCCCATAAATTTCTTATCCGTAGCTTTTTATTTTCGATACTACCTAAAACTGTAAAACAAAAAGACGTTTGTTACCAAGAGATACTGGAGGTCTCTAAAAGAAAAAGTATTCTGGGAATTACCTCTGACATAATGCCTACACTAAACTACTGCCTTGTCCTAATTCGGAATAGAGATCGCGTCTTCCATAATGAGGAACTACAGGGCCGGCTACGTATGGGCTCCAGCCCAGGGGTAATAAAATAATAAACCAGTAAAAAAAATACAAATCAAAAATATATGTTTATTTTTCCCGCATAATCATTTTTTTAAGGAAATTGGCAAATATTTTAATTATTTCGTGGGTCTCCCGGATATCGTTAGACCAGGGCCCCCAAAGGTCGCGGTCCGGCCCTGAGGAACTACCTACTAAAAGCAGATATCGTGGAATTAGCATACAGATACAGCGTTGACAATCCTACTGCCATTATAATTATTTTTTAAGTAACAACACAAAAATTATATAATTCAACAACATTCACACAAAAGTGCCATATTTTTCTATTTTACTTTTACAAATATTTTCCACAAATATTACTCTTTCATGTGAATCGGGTCATAACGTACGATTAAAGACTTTGACAACATTGCTAGTTATTCTCACATATAAATCATTGCGATACCTCTCCAACGCTGCCTTATGAATGTGAATTCCACTAAAGCTGTTGATACACATGTGGCTCAAAAACACCGTCAGGCTCTGGTATATGCAGACCTAGAACCAGAAATATTAACCTGCCTACATAGAATCATATGCAACTGCATGTATTTCATAAAAAAATAAAAAACAATTCTCGGACTTTAAAAGCATTCAGCTCTTACCGTGTTACGTCTAAGTTGGTATTAAACTGACAAAAAAGGACTATCCTCAATAGGAAAACTAAACAAAGTGTCTGGATGGCAATGAAGAGGCAGAGTCCCTTACAAAGGGGAGGGTGTCGTAGGTGGTTTTATTAGACCAGAACCAGCCTTTGGCATCTCATTCAGTTTTGCCAAGCAAACAAGAAATAGGTACCTGGAGCGCTAGAAGAGTTTTAGATATCTGGCCTAATTTAACAGGATTGGTTTATACTTTAGAAGAATGCGTGACCTACGTTGGCCAACTGACCTTTTAACAGGCCACTGTCGTCTGAATCATTTTATGGTAAGACTTGGACTAAAGGAAAATCCGACGTGTCTTATTTCTCTGGAAGATGATGAAACTTTGTGCTTTGTTAAGAAGTTGATTTTGTTTGTTGAAATATGAATAGGTATGAGCCACAGACCCAATCTAACCTAAGACAGACCGTTATTGAGATAATTTAACAAAATGTAGCTCACTTCAAATTACTATTTTTTTACAAAATTGATATTAGACATATAAAAGTTTAAAACGGCTTCCAGACTCCCTTGTGCCCTTTTTCAAAAACCTGGAAGGGGACTACCTTAATTCCTTACAGTTTTTTTCCAGCTGCCATTTCCTTGTATCTATGTATATTGTATGTATGTGTATTGTATATATTACTGATACCTGAAAGATCTATTGTGCCTCCTTTCTTCTACTTAGTTTCTGATGAAAGTCTCAGAGACTAGTAGCTCCTTTATTAGACCTATTTACCTGGGGAATTTTAGGATATATGCTGGCTTTAACTTAGGTATAAGTGTCCTTCTTCTATCCACTAGTCTCCTAGGTGTTGTGCCCTAGGACTCTGAATTGCCATGAAATCTGCAAATATGTGGATGGAGGTTTCTTCATTCCATTCTTCTTGATTCACTATTTTGAGCTTTTTAAGGTGCCCATTCAGGCGACAGTGTCCCGTCAGAACACACCTGTTAAAACTCTTAGTGCAGTTTTACTCTGGCTGGTTGCAAGGTGTGGAGCAAACGACACCACATGTCGGTGGATGAAAAACATGCTTTTCAACAGGACAACAACGACAACCTTATTTGGAGATTCCATGGAGGTATCGATAATGAAGGGATGTCCACAGGGAGGAGTCCTATCACCTTTGCTGTGGGACTTTGTCATAGACGAGCTCCTGGAAGAATTGAACAAGAAGGGGATATGCACTCAGGGGTATGCAGATGACCCAATACTCACTGGGGAAATACCCCAACGTTATATGGGAGCTGATGCAACAAGCTCTGGAAATGGTGGAGATTTGGTGTAGGAGGGAATGCCTAAGGGTGAACCCTGCAAAAACTGCGCTCATTCTCTTCACTAGAAAAAGGAAGCTTGATAGACTAAAACTGCCAAGCCTCTTCAACGTGCAGCTGTGTCTTAGCCAGGAGGTCAAGTATCAGGGCATAATTCTGGATGCAAAGCTAACCTGGAACTCACACCTACATGTCAAAACCAATAAAGGGAAAATGGCCCTAATAGCTGCCAAACGGGCGATAGGAAACACATGGGGACTAAATCAACGGATAGTTCAGTGGTTGCACACAACTGTGATGAGTCCCATGGTTACCTATGGATCCTTAGTTTGGTGGCCAAAAACGGATCAGAGGAAAGCCGAACTGGGTATCAAAACTTCAGAGGCTTGACTGTCTGTGCATAACGGGTGTGATGAAAAGCAGCCTGGACTGCTCTGCATGTTAAGGCGGAAGCGCGAGAATGGCTGCATACAGGCTGGAATGCAATGGGAATTGGCACGAAGGAACCAGCTCCCATATAGCCATTCCAGAATCACAGATGTATCACAAACTCGCTTCTTGAAATGAGAAGTGATAACATATGGCCACAATTATCGACAATAACCAATCTTACCATATCCAGCTAAACTGGGATGGGCTGGAAGCATGCAGTCTGGAAGGAACGTTGGTGTGGTACACAGTCGGATCTAAAACTGACATAGGAACATAGAGCTGGAGTCCATGGCGCCAGACCCAGGAGCAATGTCCACGCATCGATCGTTGGGGAAGTTTGCATCTGTATTCCAGGTAGAAATATACGCTATCGACACGTGTGTTTGCAAATGAACATCGAAAGGGGGTATAGAGGCCAAAAGATCCTCATACCCTCAGATAGTCAGGCAGCACTGAAATCTTTAGCATGTCCCCAGATCAGATCTAGATTGGTCTGGGACTGCCTTCAAAAAACGTTTAACCCTGGCAAACCACAATAGACTAACTCTTAAGTGGGTCCCGGGGCATAGAGAGTATTGTATGCAATGAAAAGGCAGACACCCTAGCAAAGCTGGGGTCTGAAACTGCATTCACTGGTCCTGAACCAGTATTTGGAATATCAAAATCTGCTGCACGTGGTTGTACATCTCGGTGGATTCAAACTAAACATCAGACGTACTTGAGACACGTGCCATAACAGGAACACATCACACTCTTGGTCAAAATAAGAGTCGCTGACTAACGAAATATTAAACCTCAGCAGGAGCCAGATAAGGAAAAGTGACGGGATTACTCACCGGTCACTGTACCCTAAGGAAGCACATGCTTACAATTGGCATATACCTATAGGGAGGAACCTATCTGTCGGTTTTGTGCATTGAAGAGAAGGAAACAGCCTCTCACATTATCTTCGAATGTGAAGCACTGTCTCATTGGAAATATAGACTAGAGTATCCAAGGGAGGATTTCTTCAAGCAGGACTGAAAAGTCTGTTGAGCCTGTTAAGGGCTACTGGTCTCTTCACATAAACGGTACATCCAAGAGCACAAAAAGTCTAAAGGCTGAGGTGCCGAGGTCTTTATGCCTCTGAGTGCCAAACTAATCAATCAATTACTCTGGCTCAGGCATTCATTTTGTAACGTTTATTCTAATTTATATTTACAATTAATTTATATTTACAGATTTATATGTAATTCAGTCCTTATTTAATAATTTATGTAATACACTAAACACACTAATTATAATTTATATGAGAGTCACTTAATAAACACTTTATCGAGGCGCGATTACTTTCCTTCGGTATCAACACTGACTGATTTCCTGCAGCGATGCTGGTGGCCTATTTATACTCGCGCGCCGTAATTCTCGAAATTTCTCGACGTTCTGGCGGATGCACCGGATGCGGTGGGTATTCTCAATGTTTCTCGAAAATTGGGCGGAGGAGCCATAGACGTCTCATATGGGGATTTCACTGGGGGCACTAAGTGAGCATATTAATGCAGTAGCTCGCGTAACATTGCCCCCTCCTTAAGAGACAGTTCCTCCTGGAACTAGCTAGGAAACTGGAACGAGATGACTGTATCGGCAACTGGTCCCCTTGTTGCATTTTCCAGTTGTATGGAAGTAACATGCGACCGTCTTCTCTGTTGGATGTGTCTCCCGAGCATGGCTGCAAACCAGTACCTGCACTTCGGTATCTCGGAAGATTACTTCTACCATGTTACGGATTATTCGCCAATCTAAATGCCTACATTCAATCTTGGGCATGGCTAGCCTATACACGTTCAATTCAAGCACATGCTCCCTCAGGCTTCGTAATGCTTCCCAGACATCCTCGTACGTTAGTCTTTCGTCGAAGGTGTTCCTCGTCACTAGGTGGAAATTGTAGCGGGAGCCATTTTGCAGCTTCAAAGCTTTACCTGGTACTGGTAACTGGTTTGCCAAAAGTCGTGCACCACTCTTCTTTATAAACAGAGATGCCAGTCCGCGCGCATCGGTTACGCTGGCAGGGATGTTTATTGCCAGTGAGTATTCCTCCGGAACGGTAAGCAGGTCTTGTCGTCTCTCAGTGGTGACGCCGAATCTCGCTTTTCCGGTACCACCATAAGCACCCACGAACTCTGCAAAAGCAGGATCGGCTACTTCCTAAAGCTGGTTTACATCCTCATCGTGGTCACCCTCGAATGGCGCTAATCGGTTACGGTGTACCACCTTTGGCTTTCCATTTGGGATCTTGCTGATACGATAGATGACATCGTTGATTCTTTTCTTTACGAGGTACGGACCGTCCCAAGCTCTCTGCAACTTTGGAGAAAAACCCTTTTGTCTTCTTGGTTTATGCAGCCAGACTTTGTCTCCTTCGTGGAAACCTCCTTCCGTAGCTTGCGTATCGTACCTTTTCTTCATCCTATCGCTAGCGATCTGGAGATTCGATCGAACCAGCTCGTGTACGTCGTCCATTCTTTTTCTCAGCTGGGTCACGTAATCTTCACCAGCTATGTCTTCTCCGGGTCGGCATCCAAATTCAAGGTCGCAGGGTAATCTCATTTCGCGTCCGAACAGAACTCTTGCTGGTGTTTGGCCGGTGGACTCATTGATGGCGGATCTGTAGGCCATCGCGAATAGCGAGAGATATTGGTCCCATTCTCGCTGATGGTTAGATACTACTTTAGACAGGTATTTGCCAAGAGTTCTGTTCATTCGCTCTACCATCCCGTCCGACTGTGGGTGCAAAGCCGTAGTTCTCGTTTTCTTCATGCCGAGCTTTTCACAAACTTCCTGGAACAGCTGGCTTTCGAAGTTTCTGCCCTGGTCGCTGTGTATTTCCAGGGGCACTCCATATCGGCAAATGAACTCATTCACAAGCACGTCGGCAACCGTTGCGGCTTCTTGGTTTGGAATGGCATACGCTTCTACCCATTTTGTGAAGTAGTCCATCACCACCAAAATGTACCTGCTGCCATTTGCTGTCGGTGGAAACGGTCCGGCAATGTCCAGGGCAATGCGTTCAAACGGGCTTCCGACATTGTACTGCTTCATAGGAGCCTTTCTTCTCCCGTGCGGTCCATTGGTCGTAGCACAGGTAGTGCACTTCTTACACCAGTCCTTCACATCTTCGGAACTGTGCATCCAATAAAACCGTTCTCGCACTTTCTGGAGGGTCTTCTTTACACCTAGATGTCCTCCTGACGGACTGTCGTGTAATTTCCGCAGTACTGCTGCTATCCTTGTTCTTGGAATCACCAACTGTCTTCTACTTTCGGAACCCTCATCGTTCTCGATTACTCGCTGTAGCAACCAGTTTTCCAAAACCAGCGAGTCCCACTGGGCGCAATACGATTTCATCGTTGGCGAGTACCTTGAAATCTCCTGCCAAGTAGGTCGACAGTTCTCCTTTTTCCAATGTCGGATTTTCTTCAAGTCGGGATCGTTCTCTTGTTCCTCTTCCAACTTTTCTGGTGTCCATTCGTCGCTGGTCACCGTGGTTCTTCGAATCGCAGCTTCCTTAGCTTCTGTTTTGCTGCAGTGAGAGCACTCTGCAGGGCATGGTCTTCTAGAGAGGGAGTCTGCATTTCTGTGGCTTATTCCGGCTCTATGCTCAATAGTGAAATTATATTCTTGGAGCCACTCGATCCATCTAGCGATTTGACCTTCAGGGTTCTTGAATTGCATAAGCCACTTAAGTGCTGCATGATCGGTTCTGATCACAAATTTCTTCCCATACAGATACTGATAGAAGTGCTCCACGGACTTCACTACTGCTAGGAGCTCTCTTCTTGTGACGCAGTAGTTTTGTTCTGGTTTGGAAAGGACTTTACTAAAATATCCCAGAACTTTCTCTTGTCCTCCTTGAACCTGTGATAGCACTCCGCCAATTCCAACATTGCTAGCATCAGTACCTAGTATGAATTCTCCCTCTGGTAGTGGATAGCCAAGTATAGGCGCAGTAGTCAAGTGCTTCTTCAAGGTTTCGAACGAAGTTTGGCAATCTTCGTCCCAGCGAAACTCCCTTGCTTCCTCTATAAGTCGTGTCAAGGGCTTAGCGATATCTGCAAACTTCTTTATAAATCGCCTGTAGTATGTACAGAGTCCAAGGAAGCTTCTAACTTGGTGCTTGTCGGTGGGTCTTGGCCACTTTCGTACGGCAGCAGCTTTTTCTTCGTCTACAGCTACACCATCCTTGCTGACTACATGGCCTAGGTAATTGACTTTGTTTTGAAATAGTTGACATTTCTTGGGGTTGAGCATCAGTTGGGCAGCTTGCAACCTTTTGAAGACACCTTCCAAATTCTTTTGATGTTCTTCGAATGTCCTTACCAAGACTATGATGTCATCAAGGTACACTAAGCATGTCTTCCAGGACAACCCTCGCAATACGTTTTTCATCAGCCTTTCGAACATTGCGGGGGCATTACACAGCCCAAATGGCATAACGGTGAAATGCCATAGTCCAGATCCGGTGGTAAACGCTGTCTTTTCTTTATCGGCTGGATCCATTTCTACCTGCCAATATCCAGACTTCAGGTCCAAGGTAGAAAACAATTTGCTACCGGCCAGCGTATCCAGAGTGTCGTCGATTCTCGGCAGGGGATAGCTATCTTTCTTTGTAACATTGTTCAACTGCCGGTAGTCCACGCAAAACCTCGTGGTTCCATCCTTCTTCTTTACCAGAACTACCGGAGAGACCCAAGGGCTGGTAGAAGGTTCTATTACCTTATCCTTTTCCATCTCGCGAACAATTCTCTCCGCTTCCTCTCTTTTGGCCTGTGGTAGCCGTCGAGCCGATTGTCTTATCGGTTTAGCGTCGCCGGTGTCAATTTTGTGTTTGACAGCAGATGTTCTCCCTGACTTTCCTCCTTCTGGTACAAAAAGAGGTATTGTAGCAAGAGTTCTCTGATCTTTTTCTTCTCTTGCAGGCTAGGGGATTGTCCAGCCACTGCTATCATTTGTTCAAATTTATTGTTGGCATCATTGGAGGTTGTTGTTTGATGAATTATTGACGCCACTGGTACGCAAGTTCCAATTTTGGTATCCTTCTTCATAGTTATTGGATGGTCATTTACATTTATAATGCGTACAGGTATTTCTTCGGCAGTCATGACTAACCCTTTTCCAACCAGGATTCCTCGACCAACCTCTTCATCGTGATTCCACGGTTCCATCATGACCGGTGTTCCTTCTTCGACGGTTCCTTGTAGCCTTGCCACAGTGAAAAATTCACTCCTTGCGGTTACAACTGTATCCTCCTGTACGGCTACCTGAACAGTCTTATCCTCGTGTGGGTGAAGGAATACCTCCTCAGAACCTACTCTAATCACTCGGTTCTTGAAATCTAGCTGGAAGCCATGTAGGTTCATAACGTCCATTCCGAGTATTATGTCCTCTTCGATATCAGCGACAACGACAGTGTGGGTGAACTTCTCTGCGCCAATTCCCAATTGCACCGGTAGTTCTCCATGGACATTGGCGCTTTCACCTGTGGCAGTCCTGAGTCGCAGTCTCGTCGGTAAAAGTCTTTTCCGGGTGTTGACAGTCTTGGGGCGAATAATAGTCCTCGTTGCTCCAGTGTCCACCAATAGTGTATACTTCCTTCCATTAACTTCACCATCCACGTATACACTATCATCGCGACATTTCAGAGAGGCTATTAGGATGAGAGGGTCTTTGGAAGGTCTTCGGGTCGAAGCTGCCCTCTGAAGGTCGACCCTTCCTAGTTTTTCCTGCTGGGCATCTTTGTTTGTAGCAGTTGTCGGTCGCTTGCACGAACTGCGTACATGTCCCATTTCTCCACAATTCCAGCATCTCACAGCTTTCAGTTTTCCATTTGAGATGCTTTTCATCATGTTGACAATCTGGTCGAGCTTGTTCTCAACTTCTTCGTCTGCTACAGCCCTCACCTTGCCGTATACTCCGGAAGCCTGCGTAGCTGCTTCGTACTCCAAGGCTGCAGAGAGTACGTCGACCAGTGTCTTATGCCGAGCCAAGCGTAGAGTTCTCTGCATTTCATGGTCACGAACTCCGTCGATGAATGTCTGTACCCCTAAACATTCCATGACATTCTCCGGTGCCGATGGATAGACAAACCGCACCAACCTCGCAATGTCTGCTTCGAATTCTTGCAGGGTTTCGTCGCGTTTTTGTTTGCGGTTTTTCAGCTGCGACTGGTACAGATGCTCCAGGTGTTCCAGGCCATATCTCATATTCAATCGCTTTTTGAGTTGTTCAAAATCTTCGGCCTCTTCCACTGGAATGGTCTGGAGGATATCCATGGCGTCTCCTCTAAGGGCAAGAGTTAAATTTAACGCTTTTTCCTTCTCACTCCAGTTGTTTGCCTTTGATGCCGCCTCGAATTGCTTAAGATAGTTCGGCCATGACGTTTTACCATCGAATGTTGGCAGTTTCACTCGGCTGTTAATATCGTTTTCCATTTTCGGTTTCAACTCTACTTTCTCCGCCAGTTCGTCGTTATTCGGGGCTTGCCTAGTTGTAATATCCGGTTTATTACTAGTCTTCCTTTCGATTTCTTTGATTTTTTGTTTCATTTCTTGCTCCATTCTTTTAATCTTTTCTTCCACGGCAGAAATATCAGTCTTCATGGATGTCATTTCATTTTTCATGTCCGTCGAAATTTTATTCTCCATGTCCGACATTTTGTTTTCCATGTCCGCCGAAAGTTTACTTTCCATGGATGAAATTTTATTTTCCACGTCCGACAATTTGTTTTCCATGTCCGCCGAGAGTTTACTTTCCATGGCTGAAATTTCGTTTTTTATATCCGTCGAAATTTTATTTTCCATGGATGAAATTTTATTTTCCGCGTCCGACAATTTGTTTTCCATGTCCGCCGAGAGTTTACTTTCCATGGCTGAAATTTTATTTTCCACGTCCGACAATTTGTTTTCCATGGATGAAATTATAGAGGCGGCCGCTTCGTCGGTGAATTCAAACGTTTCCGGGTCCAATCCATTCTTAATCATAGCTTTTTTTAGTCGTTCCACTAACACTGACTTGACCCCACTTGTGTCCAGTTCGTAATCCTCCAACTCTCTTCGAAGCTCTGAAACTTTGAATTCACAAAGTTTCTTCGCCATCTTCCTGTATATTTATTTATTTATTTTTTTTAATCCTACACCTGACACCAATGTAACGTTTATTCTAATTTATATTTACAGATTTATATGTAATTCAGTCCTTATTTAATAATTTATGTAATACACTAAACACACTAATTATAATTTATATGAGAGTCACTTAATAAACACTTTATCGAGGCGCGATTACTTTCCTTCGGTATCAACACTGACTGATTGACTAATTTCCTGCAGCGATGCTGGTGGCCTATTTATACTCGCGCGCCGTAATTCTCGAAATTTCTCGACGTTCTGGCGGATGCACCGGATGCGGTGGGTATTCTCGACGTTTCTCGAAAATTGGGCGGAGGAGCCATAGTCGTCTCATATGGGGATTTCACTGGGGGCACTAAGTGAGCATATTAATGCAGTAGCTCGCGTAACAATTTGTTCTCATCTGGTTGTAGTCTCCCAGGAGTAGCTTTGATTGTCTAAGCCCTACTAGATCTTCTCAATGGCCAGATCTTCTCCTCTTTTCGGCGTTGTCTATTTCTTCCAATATATACATTGGAGCTGAGCGAAGTGTTTGGTTGCTGGCCCGTACACTCCCAGTCCCTTCTATTCATTTTGAGCCGTCTGTATACCATGTGACATTATTTCCAAGTTTGGTAATGGTGTTGGGATCCCATTCCATCTTGTTGCTTAATTCCTTGTCGTTATACTTTTTGATCATGCCCCAGGATTTCCGATTCCTAAAAAGCGTGGTTTTTATGAATGATTCCCTCACTTTGGTTTGGTTAGTCTGTATATTGTCCTTTCTGCAACACTTTCCATTTCCATATGTGGGGGAGTGAAGTTGAGAATCACTTCCATGGCCGCTGTTGGGCATGTTTTTATCGCTCTTGTAATGCATATACAGGCTAGTCTTCGAATTTTGGAGAGGTTTTCTCTCGTCGTCGATATATACTAGCTCTACTACTCCACGCAATGGCTCCAAAAGTGATGATTGGTCTCACTATGATAATGCCATTTCCTTAACCCATTCTTTATCTTTAGCGAAGGAAAAATAAAACTACACATTTCAGTAAATTTTTTTGTTAAAAAATTTATTACTGAATAGTTTACAACAAGTCATGCTTAGAAGCGTTAATTAGTAGGAGTAAAAAGGTAATAATATTAAAAATAGTAAATTTTCAACTTATTTCAGGTGTAAACATTTTAATTTCTGCCTTGGATGTCGGTAAAAATACTGCATATTTATATTTACGATATTTTCAAAAATTACTTATACATAATATATGAAATTTAAATAATTTGTTGTATTATAAACATTTATATTGCTCTTTTCAATATATATTTTTAAATTTTTTTGAAGTTTAGTTTTAAATGTAAACAGTTCCTTCAAGATTACGCACACTTTACGCAAAACATTTCAATAATACGTTTAGACAAGGAAAGTAATAGTTGTACAAGCTGATGAAAAAGTTGGGGTCAAAAAGTGATGAAAGCATAAAATGAAAAACATCACCGTCACAAATATTTCTTATGATTTTGATAATAACTCATTTGTACCTCTCTTTCATTATCTAACGCAATATAATGCTACCTAACTCATATTACAGCAATAATTGTAAATTACAGATTAACTCACGCTTGTAGCATTTTCTGTCTAAAAGTGACATTTAAAAATAAGGTAAAATTTTTTTGAGCTATAAATTTATGAAAGTGACGCGAAAAAAAATATTAAAACCATTCAAAATACACTCGCTCACAAAATTATAACATATTTTTATTTCATTTATATAATATTGATTTAATCTAAACCAATAACTGACGATTGATAGATATTTAAAGTAAAATACTGAATAAATTCAATATAAAAATATTAAAAACTTTAAAAGTGTTTTTTTAATGGTCTAATTTTGTGGCATAGTATATTTCCTGTTTATTGTAATACCAAAAGACGAGATAAAAGTAATGTTTTTATATTAACAGATGTATTTTTAAAATAACTAAATAACTACCCAAGGAAAAGAACAACATTTTTCTTTAAATGCAGGATGAATTCGATATTGAAATCAGAAATGGGCTGAAAATAACTATTTACTTTACCCATTATAAAAAAACCCCCAATGGATGCCATAGGAAAGTATGATCAGTACAATATTGATAAAAGCTATAGAAAGCAAAGAATTATTATCATGTTAGTTAGTCCAACAGCCATGAAAGAGATGAGTTCTTCTGTAATCAATTATACCTAGAAAAACCAATGAATTAGTCAAAAACAACATCGTCATCCTTTTGTTGGTTCCAGAACACACTAAATAGAAGGAAACGAAAAAGTACTAGCAAAGAGAGGAGACGAAACTCCCTTTTGGAGACCGGCAACCTTTTGGAAATATCTAGTAGGGATAAATCTTAGATACTCCTAGTAACTACAAGCAAGTGAGATCAGAAACCAGGGTAAAACTACAATAAGAATTTTGGCAGGTGTTATATCAGGAAGAGGAAAATTACTTCAAGGAATTGCTGGTCTCTGAGACTTTATTCAGAAACTAAATAGAAGAGGGGGCTCAATAGATATTTTAGGCCTCAGTAATTTTTAAAAATTTACGACATATTTGACAGTATTTAGTGAGTTTCTTCTTCCTGGGATAAATATTTCATAACGTTTTGGTAGAAGCTAAGTAAACTATACAAAATGTATATTTTTGTTCAAAATTTAACAAAAACAGTGAATATAATCTTGATAAAGATACAATATATTGAATAGACATTTATTTCGTATTAAATGTCAACTAGCCCAAGATATTAATAAAATCAAATAATGTAAAAAAATTACTCATAAAAATAATATTTTGGAAAGAGCCACGCACTTTTTAATGTAAACCGCCAAAATGTTTGGATTTTCTTTCTTCATAAATGACTAGATTTCTTATTCCCAATTCATTGGGGACACCAAAAATAACTCTTGAATATTTTTGGAAGTTACTGGTTCATTTTATGTACCTTAAGTTTAACTATGGCTAGCTTGAAAGCAAGAATTTTCTAGTTTGTCCCCAAATAGTATAACACAGAACAATATTAACTACGCACAATGTGTCAAAATTGACAGTACCTATTCATTTTTGGCAGAAAAAGATCTGTAGAAACTTAAATTAAGTAACATTATTTTGTAAATTATATATTTTGACTAAACATAAGTAATGAGCTAGCAGCTTTAAAAAGTTATTTTTTTTTGCCAATATTCCACTTTATATTCGAAATTTATCCATGGGATATCGAGTACTCTAAGATATAAAAAATTCTGACATTTTGACGATATTCCAAGTTGCCAAGTGCGAGGTCTTTCAAGTATATAAATAACTATTCACAATTTTGATTTAAAAAACATGTTTTCAGTTGAAAATATCCAGGTACAGATCAACAAATTTTTACGTTTAAATCAATTTGTAAACCTACTGGATTTTAAATATTTTTTTCCATATGGTACTATGTAATTTTTGATAAAAGACGTATGTACAACGAAATTTTAACACTGCCTGTAAACTAAGAATACTTCAAAATTAACAAAAAACGTAAATTAATAATAAACAATTCCTAAACAACAAATTTTCAGTATTTACATGAGCCAATATCGATTTCAACGATCATATTTTTGTCATATGTGGTTCTAATATAGCCACTACCTCAGGTACAAATAATACTATATTTTCCAAACAACGACAGTGGGTCATATTATGTGCGTCAAAGTAGTTATGTTACTTTTGGGTTACAGCGTAAAGAGTTTTTGTTGGTTCAAGTATGCCCCACTGTCATCTCTCAATATACAGATTCCGAAAAAGCTTATCTTACATACGACTTACACAAGTAAGACAAGGATAATATGAACAACTCTACTTGAAAGAGAGAGAATTGTTCGATAAGTCCCCTCTACCAAAGAATACACAACAACAAGAAGTGAAGCCCGACGAAAACCCTTTGATGTTGGAGGGGCAAAAATAAATAACCTTGAAGGTGACAGCTCACGCTGGCATACACTGAGAACCATAATAAACGCTTACAGCTTTACTCGAATCACACCGAGGAAGAGTATTTCAGCATAAAGTTGTGTTTTATCAAATGTATTATATATAGGTATTTTTCCATCAGTTCGTTGACAATATAGACGTGAAAAATATCATTTCAAAAAATAATTTCAGCCTACAAGCAATCTAATTTGGGTCGGTAAAGTCCATAAGAAAGAGACCAAAATGTGATCGCATGACATATTATGACGACTAATATAAAAGATGAGTTCCGCAGATTCGTTTTTTTCCGAAGTTTCGCTTCTTGTCAGTTGGTGTATTCTTTGCCTCTACCAAAACAGCTGGGCGTCTGTTCATTGCCCTTCTATTTCAACCCCTGTTGCCAGAAGCGCAATGAACACGCCCCACCTGTTTTGGTAGAGGAGACTGAGCAAACAATTCTCTCTCTTTCAAGTAGTGTTGTTCATATTATCCTTGTCGTACTTGTGTAAATCCTATGCCCAGCTAAGCTTTTTCGCAATTTGTATATGATTCCTTGCTCTTTCGGTGGTTACTGTTAACACCAGATACAAAGAACGGTCAATAAGGATAGACTAAAGATTATTATATATTTGAAGATACACACACATTTGCATGAAAGTTGATAATGATTTTAATAAAATTGAAAAAAATTATAACTGGACATGAATTTCGTCACCGTTCAGCTTTTTTGCATACTGTTAATTTAACTAAAGGAAAAGCCAAATTATTTTCTCTTTAAAGTTGAAATCGTACAAAGTATTTATTCTTAGTTGAAATAATTATTAAATAATTTACGTTTTTGTCACTATTCACCTTACTCACAAAAATGAAAGCACTATTACAAAAATTAATAGGAAAACCCATGCATAAATCTAATATAAACAGCTGAATATACGTTATTTAAAAAGTGATATGTAAAAATTAAAAACTGAAGTGCAAAAAAGTAGGTTTAAAAAAAAACAATCAATCTAGTACTTTTTGACAGTCTCCATATAAGTTTCTTGGGTTGCAAGTCCAAAAAAAACCTGAAGAGAAAAACCAAAATTTTCATAGGGATTTATTTTGAGAAGAGGATTTATATTGGACAAAGTCTGACACTACTTGAAGTAAACTTGGTAGGAATATAGTTATGGAAACTATTTTAATTAATAGTTTTCCACAGAAAAAAGTTCAATAGAAAGTAAATATGGTCCTAACCCTAAAACAATGGTACTAGGAAAGAAATATATTTTATCAAGATACAATTTACAGATGAAACCATTAGAAATCGAAAAGGGGAAAGTTTCTACTGGCAAATGTATTATTAAGGAGGGATTAATTATAGACAAATTTTAAATATAAAGTCTCTAAAACCAAAATTGTATCAAGGATTTTGTAGCTTTCTTCTCTTCTTCTCAGTTTGAAAATATATGAAGTAAACATGGTAGGAATATATCGCACCCTTAGTAATGTAATGGCACAACACAAAATTTGGGGTTTTCGAGTTTTTACAATAAACCGGCATATTTTCGACTATTGTATGCGTTGGCTTTGATAGAGAGAAAAAACACAAATAAAGGGCAGCATTCATACATCGGTCTCTTTCACACAATTCACTACCACCCCACTTCTTTCATGATAAAAAGACCAAATCAGTATAGTGTCGACTCTTGAAGAATACAGTTCGTATCTTTGTTGGCAGTATAGTAAATGTGCCGTTGTTTTCCAAAGTCACAGGTAAGGTTCTATCCATAAATTCTATACAATAAGGACATTATTTAGAATTGGGTCTATTTTATTTCAAAATAATTTGAGAAACAATTCGACTTATACATGCTGTGTCTGTATATTACAAATATGTGTATCGTTAAACTGTACACTTTGATATATAAGTCGTAGTATCACAAAAAATCTTGACCTAAAGAAATACGATTATGTTTTAATTCTTTGTAATATAAAAAGTTTGCAATAAAATTATGACTTGCGTCAATGAGTTCAAAAAATAATAAAAAATTATACGAGACAGAAAGGCTTTTTACTCTTATGCCACAACATAAATATAGGTACTAGCAACATCATAAATATGTAAAAGTTCCATTTGATGATAATCCAAAATATTATTTTAAATACAATATGAGCCTCTGATAGCTAATTTATAGAAACATGTCCTCCCGATCACGAAAAATTATGATTCTCACAAATCAAGATTCGAATGCAAAACTGTATGAAAATGTAAGTTTATCATCTACATTAATTTTACTACCTATTTAATTAAATTTCTTTATGCATTTTACAGACAAACCCAAGTAGTGTGTTAATTGCATTTAATCTAATCATCATTTGCTTTTTCAGATTTCGATTGATGTCCCGAGAGGAAAGGAGAATATTCCACCGGAAAATTACGATCCAAATAATTTTACAAAGGATTTACAGTCAACAATAAAAATTATTGAGGATATTCCAACCGACATCGATACGAATGAATTTTCTTTAACCAATGATTATTATGTACCGAACACGTTCCGTGGTCCATCGGAATCAAGAAGGTGTTCAACAAGTAGCAGCTCGACTGGCTCATCTTCCATTTCCAACGGCAGTAGTGGAAACTGTCCTCAAGTTAACACAGAGCCATTTAATCGAGCAGAAACTCGAGTTGAAACGGTGCCAGAACTAGAACCTCTCCCATTGCCTTCGTATTCGATTTCAATTACCCTTGAAAATTTGAAACCTACATCAGCTACACGACTATCCCCAGTAAGTTATTATGTTTCACCTATAAATTCCGAAGAAAGTGATGCTGATCTAAGTGACCACGATCCTATATACACTGAAGTACAAAACAAAAGACAATGTTGGTCAAGTTCACCGTTAAACAAATCTATTGCTTCGGATTATAGTAACAATAATGAAATGGCTCAAACTCCTAGTTCTGTTGAAGGACAACTAACCAAAATAACAAGAAAACATAAGGCTGATCCGACCACGTGGAAACAAAATATGCGAAAGATTAAAAGAAACTGAGAGCTCCAGTTCTGCCATTACCAATAAATATGTTCCTGCTCGTGAAGTGAAGCCACCTTGCTCCCAAAAATGCAGCGAAAAAATCAACCATAGCCAGAGGTTACAAAATTTTAAATCCTTTTGGGCATTAGGAGACATACAAATGCAACGAATGTTTATTCTCTCAAGCATGTCTTCGATCACACCCAAATATAAATACACAAACGCACAAAATCCGAGAGACCCCAACAACGCTTTTTATTTAACTGTGGATAATAATAAAATCAGAGTTTTCAAAACCTTTTTTAGTAATACACTAAACATCACACATAGAATGATTCGAACAGTTAAAGAAAAAAGTAACGATAATGGGGGGCTATATTTGTGAAGACCAAAGAGGAAGGCATCACAATCACAAAAGTGTTAGTAACCAACTTATTATCGATGCTATAGATTTTATAAACGCTATAGCTCGAATAGTCACACTACTTAAGGTCGTCTTCATCAAGAGAATACATAAGCAGCGGAAAAAGCATTGCCGAGCAGTTTAGGAATTTCGCAGAGCTAGAGAAGAAAAATGGTAGAGAAGTTGGTCTAGATCATACTCTATTTGAGGTTTTTAATACCAAATTCAATATTGGGTTTTTCCAACCCAAAAAGGACCAGTGCGACTTGTGTTTGCAGTTTATCAATTCATCAGAAGTCCAAAAGCAGGAGCTTAAAGAAAAATATGATACTCATCACGTAGAAAAAGAATTAAGCCGAAAAGAGAAACAAAACAGATCGAAAAAATATTGACGGGTACAACCTATGTGTTTGTTACGATGTTCAAGCTGTAATGCAAAGCACTAATGGTGAAAGTTCTGCGTTTTATTATAGAACAAAATTAAACACTATAACTGAACTAAGTAAATTAGATCAAAGAGATGATGAATCTGTTGATGATTATAAGAGTTATGGAATTGTACATTGTTATTTTTGGGATGAGAGTCGAGGCAAAAGTCTAATTATTTTTTAGCGTTCTAACTTAATTTTTTTATTTAGGCCGTTACATTACTAAGGGTGCGATATGGAAACTATTTAAAAAAATAGTCAATTTACAAGATGAAACCATTATAAATCACGACTCTTCTCTGACAAATCTATTATTAACGAGGGTAGGTAACTTTTAATAATCCATTTAAAACTTGATTTAAAAAATATTCTTTCTTTATAAAGACAAAATTTAAAAACAAGGGATTAACAAGATTGCAAAAAAAATCATGGTTAGATGAAAGCAAACTGCATCCCACTAAATGGTATGAACACATAGAAAATAAGCAGAACTTTAAAACTGGGAAAGGCCGCTAATAATACTTTAAGGTTAAAATTATATATAGAAAAGTCGGTGCAGAAGATGTTAGGGAATTAAAAAAATCCAACTATCGTGATACAAAAGTATCCAGTATGAGCTAAATGACATTTGCCATCGTTGACAAGGAGTCAATCCTTTGTAAAAATAAAATTGATAAATGCCAAAAAATACCATATTGACCATTTGTTTTATTTAGACAAAATGCGAGTAAGGCCCTAAACAAAACCTCTCAGAGATATGATAGGACTTAATCTTAAGTTTAATCAGGACTATTCTTAGCTACTACAAATATTTTAATTAACAATTTGACGTTGGTCTTCTTACAAGAATCTCAGTTCAACGTAGCGTTGCTACGCCTAGACGATAATAGTACTAGCTGCTGATCCGTTTCGCTGTACTGTAGTCATTTGGATCGTACGACGATTTTCTTCTTTCGTTTGAAGAATCCACAACATTTTGTTTCGTCTACGGTTTCGACGTCGCGCGCTTGCGTGATGGGTGCGTTGCTGTGACCTGCCGTAGGATCATCCGCGTTTAGTTCACCATTGGTGGAGCTCACAACCTGGACAGAACCGTGACAGTCTATGGGTGTTAGTTTACCTAAATTAGCTTGTTTGGAAGTTTCCGGCCAACCCGTTTTGTTCGTTTTGTGTTGAGCTTGCCTATCTCTATTAGGCGACACAACGACTTTTTGGGTATTACTATTATTACTCTGAAGGTTACTTATGGAAAGGTTTAATATTTTTCCCGACCAATCGAATTCTCCATCGTCTACATAACCTTTTTTATTGTATAAAGAAATGAATAGCTCTCTTAAATATTCATAGTCGGGAGTTTCGAAAAAGTCTAACTGTCTTACATAATTTAGATACACTCTCATTTCGTCGGGATGGCCTTCACATAAAACGGCAATTGGCGTAACACGTTTCGTATCTCCTATTTTTTGATACCTTTCTTTTAGTGTGTCCGCTTTTAGACCTTGCCAAGGTAAGGAACCTCTTAAGAAATACATAAACATATGCCCTAGTGCTTCAAGATCGTCTCTTCTGGACTGTTCTTTACCTAAATGAGTATTTATCGACATATATCTAGCAGTACCAGTTAGAGATTTGTGTTCTCTGTAGGGTATGTGTTTATTCGTCTCAAGTTCAATGTACTCCTTTGCTAAACCGAAATCTATAATGTGTATAACATTTTCTTTTTTAGTACTATTTCTTCCGATGAGGAAATTTTCAGGTTTTATATCTCTATAAATAAGATGTCTAGAATGAACGTATTCTATACGATGAAGCAACTGAATCGCGATCATGAGCACAGTCTTTAAAGAAAATTGTCGATCACACTTATCAAACAAGTCTTCCAAACTAGGACCTAGCAGTTCCATCACTAAAGCATTATATTTACCGCAAGGTCCGAAATAATACACGTCAGGTATACCTTCGTGAATACCTAATAGTTTATAAAATCTATATTCTAAGTGAAGCTGCGGCGCTTTGGATTTCATCGGTTCCATTTTAATAGCGACATGCTCGTTATTATACAAATTTTTACCTAACCTCAATTCACCAAAGTTGCCACAGCCGATCTTTTTGCCCACTCTATAATTAGGTCCGACCATTAAAACTCCTGAGCTCGAGTTTATGTTGATGTTGTGTCGGTTTACGTGTGCGTCATTGTGACGTTTGGAATTTTTCTGTTTTTGATCTGCTTTATCCATTTTGAGACGTTTAATTGTTAATTTGATGAGACCATTTAATTAAATACGAGTGTTGGTTAAGCGTGAATCTTTGAGAGGTTCCCAATCACATCTTAAATTATCACAGATATATTAATAAGAATTTTATATTTTTCATAGATCAGGAAAGCCGGCGGATAACCATTACATATAAGTTAGATGCAGCAGCAAAATACGAGGCTGGCTAGTTAGCTGAAAATAAAAAAATATATATTATAATTTATCTTCACAGAGAATGTGTTTAATGAGAACAAAGTTTAGTCAAGACATCACACTAGACAACAAATGGTTAATAAACATTGAACAAACTAGTCCATCAGTTGTTAAACATTAAAATATAAGTTTATTAATAAATAGTAGAGTCAGCAAATAGATGTTTTGATCAAAAGGAGATATGACTACGATTAATTATCTGTCTTGCATTTGGTTTAAATTGATTTAATGTTATCATATCATTTAGGTACAAGCCAAGTATGCAGTTCTTTTATTATGAAGAATTAAAATTCTCTCTGGGAATATCAACACACATATGTTCGTAGAAGTGTCCAGTACGAAACATGTCAGGGACGATAAGTTTTACTTTAACTAACTGAGGCGAACCTGTGGCAAAACGTGGGAGCTAAGCCCGTGAATGATACACTGGATATTCAGGTTAAACCCATAACTTATGTGTCATTGGCGAGGCGGACAAAGACGTCACAAATGTATGCAATGATGAGACTAAGAAAGGTGCAAAGTCTTACCTGTCTCCATATTGCAGGGTGCATGAGCACATCAACAACAGCCTTACTAGGCATTCCCCTACTACACCTCATGTTAATGGGAGAAGTAAGGATGGGGTTATTTAGGCTGCAAAACCATCTGAGCAAAAAGTACGTCAAATTAGGATACAAATCCATCAAGGATATCATAAGTGAAGCCAATTTAGATAAGAAAACGGACTATATGGCTACTAAACTTCTCTTCGGTCCTAGATATGAGGTAACAGAAAGAACTGGTACACAGAGCGGTCAAAGACTAGGGATGTAACAGTACCAGGAGTGTAAATGCAATATGGAGAGAATGACGTCTGACATAATGCTATTAGGTTTGAAGGCAATATGTTCAAGTGGTTGTGTAGCTACCTTAAATGCAGATTGATCTTAATAAAATACTAGCATGGTGCAATGAAAACAAAATGAGCATTAATATTAGCAAATCTATTAATTTCTCTAGGAGATTTAACAAGTTATCATGTAACTGCAACTGGATTGGGGAACCACTTAAAGCGGTATCTAATATAAGAGGGATATAGGTGTACAACCAGACTCTAAATTGAGTTTCACAAACCATTTTGAGTATGTAAATTACCAGGCTTTTGAAATGTTAATTTTGAGAACTTCAAGAAGTTTGCAAGACATTAACTTTATCAGACTTATTTATATTTCTTTATTTAGATCTGTTGTTTGGTCACCCACATATGAAATCCATATAGGGCAAGTCCATGTAATTTGACAGTCGCCCTGAGATAAACATGTGTTTTCTGCACAACAGGTGGTTCTTAAAAGTTATTTGATTTAGTGCTTTTTTTGACGTTGTTTTAATTGCATAGTTATGTTAAAAGCTGTATATGTCTGTTTATAATAAAAAGGATCATTAAATCAATACAAAACAACTAAATTACAAATCTAAAATCTATCCAAATAATTGTTTTCCCTCAGGGCGACTGTCATTACTGTCAACTTGTCAGTTGGTGGACATATGCCCTATTGCCAATGTTGAAAGAATTCAAAATAAATTCATTGGGTGTTTAAGTTTCAAATTACACAGTTAGTTATGTGATCACCGATCACCCAAGCCATTGAGATACTATACATGTATAAGCTTGTCAGTGACATTAACCCTAACTTTTTAAGTAAAGGTTTACACAAATCTAAGACACCCACCTAATTATTCTTCTCAAAGATGTGAATACCTTATCCACAGCAGATGGCCCTCCCCAAACGATCAGATCATAACTTAAAATAGACTGAACATGCCTAGTAATAGGTTGTTACAATATTCTGATCTTTCATACAGCATAGTATGCTTGATTCAACCTTTTAACAAGTTTTACGAGATGTGCAGTTCAAAACACATACCTTCATCCACCACTACACCTAGAAATTTAGTTTCTCATTGAATAGGTTATGACTTACTGTCAACCCTGATATAAACATTGGTTTAATTATATTATGAAACTGAATTGCAGATGTTTTTTGTTCATTTAATATAATACCATTCTCATTGCACCACTTAAGAATATCATCAAATACACAGATCTCTCAGATATGGCCTTCCAATTCACATAATATATTATGAATAGAAGTGGTCCCAAAGCAGAACCCTGAGGAACTTCCATTCCAATATTTCTAAATGTCGAGTAAAAAGACTTTATTTCATTGTCAAGTTCATACTTAAGTTCCACTAGTTGCATTCTGCCAGCCAGATAAGATCAGAATAGTTGTATTGGAAGTCCCCTAGCCCCATAGCATTGTAACTTATCCAGTAATCTGTTATGATCCAGTGTATCAAAGGCAATTGAGAGATCAAAGTAAATAGCTGCAATTAAATAAATAAACTGGAAACTATGACCTGCCGTATATCATCCTAATTTGAATGGAGATGACTGGGTCTTTGTAAAGAGGAACTACTAAGAGCAGATAGCTGTTGGTACCCTCAGATTCTGGTGTGCAGACCTAGGACAGAAATATCAACCTGTCTAGGATCCTATGCAACTGTAGTTCAGGTGAAAATTTACTCCATTGATTTAGTGTGAAGAGATTGAAGGAATCTCATGCACAAAACTCAATTAACATTTTCTACGATAACCAAGCAGTTTTGAAAGCACTTAACTCGCGTGTGAAGTCAAAATTTGTATCAATCTGCCCAAGAAGACTCTCCTCAATAAGAACAAATTGTTTCTGGTATGGAACCCTGGTCATTCTAGTATGAATCTCTGGTCATTCTGGTATGGATTCCTGGCCATTTTGGTATGGATGGCAATGAAAAGGCAGACTCCCTTACAAAGGAAAATGCCACAGGAATTATTATCATACCAGAAATTGTCATTTGCACCCATTAAATTTTTCCAAACAAACATTAAATACCTGGAGAGTTTTTTTCTTCTGGTATAATTTTTCAAGATTGCCTCACAACAAGAAATGTTCTATAGAATAGCGGGCATGACATGACCTACATTGTCTAGCAGTCCTTTTAACAGGCCATAGTCATATAGTAAGACTCGGACTGTCTGAAGATCCGACGTGCTGTCTTTGTCTGGAAGGTGATAAAACAGCAAAGCAAATACTTTGTGCCAGCGCCTCCACGGCCTGTGACAGGTATCTGATGTTTGGCAGGGTTCCTCTCTCGCCATCAGACAATATGTGTAGGTGTAAGCCACAATAGACTCCCTAGTTGCAGTGGAGGGCCAAACAGACTCACTCACCACAACTGTAACCTAACCTAAACAACTTATTGAATTTTTTACAATTTAAAGTAGCTTTCTGATTAGAGATACAAAAGATTTATCAACTTGATTACCGAAAAAACAATTATTGTAAATTTCAAATAATTGCTTACTTTGAAAATGTATCTCCTTTTTCTGCCATTATTACAATTTTTTAAAAATGTTCAAAAATACTAATGTTTTTTGACCTTCTACTTTGGATAAAGATGGTTCACAAAACTTTTCAGATGAGATAGCCTACTTGTATGGAGTTTATTTTTTTTAATTCACTATTTTCAAGCAACATGGATTTTAGGTATTTAATAAACACATAATTAATACAGAGATATAGTAAATAAATAAAGAATTATCTTATCTATAAGTTTAAATAACACAATAGTTATCAATATCAAGACCATTTTAATTTTATCTAAATGTTCTCTTAATTGAACTTGCATTGACGTCAAAATAAAACACTTCAGAATATATAAACACCAAGTAATTATACAGGGTGTCCAGAAACTCTCCTGCCAATCATAAACTAAAGATACTATATAAATATAAATTGCTATTTAACATCTTAACTGGTATTTGTAACTGTCCTCAGCTTCTTAATAAGATCTGCCTGTCCGTGCCACCTCGTTTAACTAGGCAGGTAAGAACATTTAATGTGCCTTTCCATCGATACAATTATGCTTTCCACTCGTTTTTGCCCAGAGCCATGAGACTAGCTAATTCCCTTAATAGTTTACAGATTTTCAGTAATTCTATTAATCAATTTAAGAACCACCTGTCTCAACTAAACGTTTGAATTTAACGGATGTAATTTCCATAGTTTTGTTTTTGTTTTGTACTATATACTTAGTAGTAATGTTTTTTGTTACGCTTTTAAAATTCTTATATAATTTTTTTGTTTTTGTTTTGTTTATTTTACCATTTTTACTAAATTGTCCTTTTATTTCTGTATTCATTTTTATCATTGTATTGTATTTTTTTTATCATCATATTGCATTTTTTTATCATCGTATTGTATTTTTTTTATCATTAATTGTATTTTTTGTATTACTGTATTTTATACTGCATTTGTAGGTATTTCAATTATAAAACAAAATTTTTCATGTTCACTTATTTTTTATATGTAATTGGGCTTGCCCGTAAATAAATAAATAAATATATGATTTTAGGTCCATCTAACCTAATTTAACTTAATCAAGTTCCTTCTATTCACCTTTATCAAAAGTTCCTTCTAAGGGAGCTGTTAAGTCAGATTTTAAGCATATCTCAAAAAAATCGCTACCTACAAACTTCAAATTTGGTAGGTACATTGTATAAACTTGCAGTATCTGTTTACTACAAATCCGCGTTTTTTATTGCCATCACAAGAGTTCGACGTGGGAGGGGCAACAGGAAAATTTGGTTAAATTTTTGTGTAAATTTGGTTAAATTTTTGTGTATCAGTTTTTTGGCAAATTTTACATTAAATTCAAAAGCGGTGAGGTGTTTTCAAAAAAAAAAAAATGTGCTCTTGCACCAGCAAAAATTTAGCATAAATGTCTGGTTAGGTGTTATCGGCAATCAACTACTTGGACCAGAAGTAGTGATACTGAGGGTTGATAAGCCAGGGTTGAAAATTGATAAAAAAGGTGAAAAAAAAACAATCTACTTATGTATGCCAAAGAGAGTTTAGATTTTGTTACCTTAGTAGACTTTAAAATAATAATAAAAGTCATTTATTGGTATGGCCATCGACTGAGGTCCTTCAGCCAGTAATACTTACATTATTTAATATAATAGACTTAATAGTAATAAAAGTAATATTAGTGAGTATATAAAAAAAAACCAAAAAAAAATCCAAAGACAAAAACAAAAAAAAATAGTTATTATTAGTATTTTAACCTCATTATTGATCACTTTCATATTCCTTCAATGACTTGAATTTACCACTTCCCAAACTGTCTTATGAGGATATCTTCATTTTGACTGCTGTGTATGATCTCATTCTATGCATAGTGTATCCGCATTATTTCTTTATTATGCATCCTCTTGGAGAATGTTTGGGATAGAGTTGTCAATCTACACTTTAGTGGCTGTACTTTTGTGGTTTGGTATAGAAGTTTGTTTGATGGATTGTGGAGAGGGTTTGATGGATGTCTAATTTTTGTGATGGCTCCCATGGTTGCTGTCTGTAGTGATTTCCATACAAGTCTTCTTATTGTCTGGTATATTATATGGCCATACTCGAGTATCAGTGCTTTTGCACCAGCAAAAATTTAGCATAAATGTCTGGATCGGCAATCAACTACCGGGACCAGAAGTAGTGATACTAAGGGTTGATAAGCGAGGGTTGAAAATTGATAAAAAGGTGAAAAAAACAACTACAATTAACTTATGTATGTCGAAGAGAACCTTAGTGGCATACATTTTGTGGCAATACTTCATTTTTTAATAATTTTGCAAATATGATGTAAAAGTTATAATTAATAACAATTAACTAATGTTTGAAACTTTTTGTACAGTGAAACATTTCTATTCTGATGCTGACTGCAGATTGGCTTCCAATTTCTAATGATACAAATTTTTATAACCTACTGTCAATGTATAAAAATATTGGGCATTCTTGAACAATTAATGTATGCCATTAAATATTAATAATCAATTAATTATTTCCATGTATCTTTGCATCGTGGCATATAATTAATTTGATGCACTAATAATAAATAAAAACAATTTACAAAAAATATATAAGCGTGAGAGTTGAGTTGTAATAGCTACGTAATGTAGCAGTCACTATACATGTAAGCTATGGCTACTTAGGATATCATGGAATTTGTTTCATGTTTATAAGTTGAATTAGCAAATTGATCATACCATAAAGCTAAAATGTATATGATGTACTGTGTACAGATGTATAAGTATATATATATATATACATATATATAAGTATATATATATATATATATACATATATATAAGTATATATATATATATATATACATATATATAAGTATATATATATATATATATGTGTATTTTTAATAATGTGCTCTGTATAGAGGCAAACTGTAGTTAATTGTTGTTATTACATTACCACTATACATCGAAAATATATGCCACTTATTTTTCAGTTTTTGCTTTCTATAAGATTAATAAAAAAATCAATGGCATACATTGGTTTATTATTCTAAGAATTAAAAAATTTCAACTTTTTAACTGTGGCAGCCACTAATTTATATCCAAAAAAAACATCCGCCATTGAATATTTGAAGAGTATTCGATAATGTTTACTTATATATATCAAACGGCATCCATAAGTTCATTGTTCTTAATTATCACTTTTACATCATATTTGTAAAATTATTAGCAATTGAAGTATCGCCGCAAAATGTATGCCACTAATGTTTTTAACATCTACTAAGATAGCAAAATATAAACTCTCTTCGGCATGCATAAGTTAATTATTTTTGTTTTCGCCTTTTTATTAATTTTTAACCCTCGCTTATAAACCCTTAGTATCACTGTGATTTGTATGCCATGTTGTTTTTGATGATAAAGAATGCATCCATGTACACGGCATTCATAATCCATAAGTTAATTGTTCTAGTTTCGTGAAAATTCTAAGATTTTCAATGTACACTGTAGCGTCGATTATCCAGTTTGTGCCTTGGGGAATCGCCTTATTCTACTTGTTTTCCACATGAAACTCGATGGTGAAAACGGCTTCCATTCGAAATAATGAAACCTACATGTGTTATGGGCCACCGGTTTATAACTTTTTGCAAAAAAATTAACCGGATTTAATGGTCGACGTCCCCCTAATGACAATGCCAAATTTATGGTTGACCTGCTCATTTTAGTCGTATAGTTCGTCAATATCTTAACGCCACGGATGGAAATCAATGTATTGGACAAGGAAGGCCAGCCACTTGGCCTGCAAGATCGTCCGATTTTAATACATGCCATTTTTGTTTTTAGGTCTACTTAAAATCATTAGTTTAAGATGTTGTAATACAAAATCGGATTCAGCTGGGGGGAATCATGAAATTCAAAATGATCCCAGAATGTTTTTAAGAGTTTGACAATCCTTAAAGAAATGATTGGATTTGGGACTTGCCACAAATGGTTGTCATGTAGAACAAATGTTATAAAATTCAATAATTTTCTTGTTGTTAATAATCTTAATTTTTCATAAAATAAAACAGAGTTGGTCAAAAAATTAAAATTGATAACAGCATCATCTTCAAAGGGTGCTAGCTCCCTTAGGTAGAACTTTTGGAAAAGGTATATTAGGTTAGATGGACATAAAATCATATCTAGTAAGTATCTGTAGTTAGTTTCAAATTGATTTAAATTGAACACATGTTCTAAATCCTCAGCCTTTTCCTTCTAAGCTGTTTTTTCGTTACTGCATTTTTTGTTGATTTATGGCATTTGGAGGTATCCATGCAGCCAAGTTTAGGAACTAGGAAATAATATTTTGAACAATAGCCTTGATTCACATAATTTAACATATCAAATGTACAGTTTGATATTCCTAGTTGCTAAGCAAGTAGTTCATATATTTTATGTCAGCTATGATGCTCAACAGCTACTAGGTTAAATTTTCTGTGAATATAAAACATCTTCCTTTAACTATACCTTGTTTTTAAACTAAGAGGAGCGATTTGAATTTAAGTTGGCATTTCTGCTGCCTAGTGATTGGTCAGATTGCAGCCCTCTTTTGTGTTTATTTATATAAAAATATTCATTACTTCAATCTAACTGTACCACTTTTTTGCGTTTGTTGTTTATGGTTTTATTTTTAACAAAGTATTATAATCCAACGAGGTTAAGTGCTATTTTTATTATTTATTCAGTTTGATGAACAAAATCCATGCTTGTTTTTTCTTGTTAATAATATATAAGATTCCAAGTAAAATCTTATTTTTCCAAATATTCTTACAATACAGTACAATATTATCGCATTTTTCGATATCAAAACATTACTGTTTACTTTTAGTTTGTGCTATACCGAAGCGTCAATCGTAAATAAAGAATAATTTAAACATACAATTGCATTTTCTACGTACTTATTTATCCTCAAATTATTAACAAATTTTACTTAAACTACCTATTATAACCATACATTTTTTCCCAATAATGTGTGATTTGCTCACTACTTTCGCCATGGCCTGTGCCCAATGATGATTTGATATTTAGACATGCCTTGATCTCTCATTGGATACGACAACTACCAGCAGTACAATATGTATTTCACGTAATTGTCAATTAGTTCAATAAGTCTGAACACGACCCTTTCGGAACACACTCCCAATCTAGTTACTTTTAGTGGTGTGTTTGAGGTTTCCTAAAATGCTCCTCCTAGTTTAAAAACAAGGTATAATAAACAATGAAATGCCTAAGTATCAGCTAATATCCACTTATAATTGTTATTTAATCAACCAATCAATATTGATCATATCAAAAGTGGAGGAATACTTTAGATTTTTTAATCGTTCATTTCAAAATATTTCAAGTCATAAATTAAATTTTGTAATACACTTTTTTTTCGTTTTTGGGAAATATTAAACAATATTTTTTTTTCAACGTTCGTTCCTGATAACGGTAGCCGAAACGCTACCAAAACGTTGAAATAGAAATATAAAAAATATTGGGGTTTAATTTCCCAAAAATAACAAAAAGAATAATTAATATACCACATGGCATATACAGAACATATTCAAATACACTAATTGTTTAACAATATTTAATCATTTAAATATGAAAAATTGTTTGGAAAGAGTATTTATTTACATTGCTAGATATGCAATTCCACTTTAATTATCTGTAAGAAATATGTCCACAAACCCAAAGAAAAATTATTTTATGACTAAGATTAAAAGATAATGATCAATCAACAGCCCACTATAAAAGCATTTATGTGATAAAATGAATATCTGAGCAAAGAAAATAAATGATTGCATTCCTAATTTTGTTTAAAACATATTCTGATTAGTGGATATCCAGAGCAACACCTATAAATTAATACTTTGTTTTTATATTGCATAATGCATACTTATTTACTTACTTATAAGTTTAATTGCAAGGATTATTGTAGACTTAAAATTCGTGAAGAATACAAACAAATTACACTTACCTTTTATCCTTTTCCCTCCAACTTAAGTAAAATAACAGTAATGACGACAGTACCCTAAAAAGAATAATAGGTACTATGAAAATTTTATATTACATCAAACACTCTATTGTGTACTTATGTATAAAAATATTCTTACCTATCGAATTCATGCGAGTTACCAGTATCCTTATTCTTAAAATAAAAATTGACATTCATACAACTGGAGGATGTAGAAATAATCCAGTGGTAAATAATTAAATTTATATATCTACTAGTAAAATCGAAGTTACTTAACACTATTACCAAACTTAATATTTAAATATACATAAAACTTGAAACTATTTTCTTATCGTTCACTTTGTTTTGTAGTACTAAAAACTCAAATTATGACACCACCTTACCTTCTTAACCTATAAATTTGACATTTTGAATAAATGACAAAAGACAAACTTCAAACTTGCAGACTCTTGTCCAGAACCAAGGTTATAAATGAAGGTTGTATAATGAGTCCGCAGTGGGGTTCTGTGTTATGTTGATATCAACAGTCGCCACAAAACGACACTATTCGTATTCCGTGCGCCATACCACAAGACTATTTGTCGTTTTATAGCGACAAACGGACTTCGACTCACACGCCTAAAAACGATACCTCTTGACATCTCGAGACAGAGACAAACACATGTTGTTTTGCATTACGGTAAGAAAGAGGGAAAGAAATAGAAAATGTGTTGGAGCTTTTTAACGTCTTGTGTTCGAAAATACATTTTCCTCGCTGAGGAATTCTCCATGCTCTTGTAATAAATTAATCTTCTCACAATTGGGTAGATTATCCCTCAGGTTATAGCCCAAAAAAGGAAGAAGAACCTACTCACAAGGTTATTCCTGTTTTAACTAGAAAAAAAAGGTTATGGCTTTAAAGAAATTGACAGAAATCCTAAATTGCGGGGGTGCCGGTTGGGAAAATAAGGTCTCGTAAACTAAAATCCATGGAGCATGGAGACTAGATATAGGTTGGTTATCTAGTCTGCATATAACCGACTTTTATGGAGTAATGCATGGAGGAATCATTGATCCTTAGATTAGGAATGGATAATGGATCAATTATATTTTCTTCTTTTTTTGATGGCCGGTACATAAGTGAACAAACAGCTCAAATCCAGCACCCTCAGAACTACTTTAAGTAGGTTGTCTATGGTTTTAATCGCTGACAAGTGACATTTGTCAAAAGCATAAAGTCAAATTATAATGTTAAAAACAAACAATTCATGATACTAATCGTAATAATTTTTAAAAAATGTCTCAAGACACAGCTCCCTCCCTAAGCCAATACTTCGGTGCAACTGGAAATAATGAGGACCAAATTGATTTTTCCCAAGAGCTCATTGAAGCCACGGGTCAAATTAGCAATTTAAATATTGAAGACAATCAGAAAAGTAATCATAAAAATGTACCAGAAGTTTGCAGAATATTTTCAGAAACGCCTCTGCAATCAAAAGATCCGACAGAAGCATTTTTTGATTTAATCGGTACTAGTAATCACATTACCCATAACAAAGTTATTTCAGATTTAGGTTTGCCGCCCAATAGTGAAGAAACTTACAGTAGCTCACGACTTGTGGTAGGCAATGAAACTGATAGGAGGCGTGATGCTTGGATACCTTCTCAAAATACAAGGCAGTGTTTGATTGCTGCAGCTACTGCTTCTCCTGGAACATATTTTCCTTCAAGGGACATTTTAACCATGCCTGGAGTTCTTCTTGAAGAAGAATTAGTAAGTTTAAAACTGAAATATTGATCAATTATTCAAAATTTGTTTTTTAATATAGGAAGATGCTGTAGGACAAGCTGTTTCAATGTGTCTTGGAGAAGCAGAGGCTGCACAACGAAGAGTTTTAGGTGCTAATGATGTAACACAAGATGAAAGAGGTCTTAGGGAGCTAGTGCAAGCAGGAGCATACAGAGCAGCAATTAATTTAACTGCAAGGCTTCTAACCATTTATGGACAAGGTAGAGGTAGGGCTGGCCATCCTAGTAAGCATTCTCCCCATTCTTTGCAGTTGTGGTTTACAAGAATAGCATTGTTGATAAAAACTAAGGCTTTTAATATTGCTAGTGCCGAAGCTGAGCCTTTTGGACACTTGGATAAACCAGATATGTATTTTCAAGTAAGATAAGCTGAACATTTAGTATTATTTGTTTATATATAAATTTTGTAGTTTTATCTTGATATGTATGGTGGAAAACCAGGCTCAATGGCTTCTTTTTCTTTCCGTTTACTTCTTGCAGAATTACCAATGCACTGTGGAAAAGCAAAAGAATCAATAACAAAATTATTTAATATTTTGGCAACAGTCAAACAAATTATTTCTAATCTAAAATGTGGTCAATGTGAAGATGGAAACCCAATGGAGTTAACTGAGAGTGACATAGGTGATTCTTTGAGGCTGTGGATGGGCAGGGAGGTCAGGGTAATGCACTCAATTATAAACAGTGCTCTAGCAGTTAAGGACTATGAACTTGCAATGGATTTATTAGGACAACTTTGTGAAAGGTATGTATTTTAATAAATAGATAAATTTTGCTCTACATATCCAATAATTTTTCCAAGGTAATACTAATATTAATTTTAATTGAATATTCAACAGAGATGGATCTCCACGACCTGCTTTACTCTCTGCTTTGGGTAGACTGCATTTACAGATGGGTAATATTGCTGGTGCAGAGGTATGTTTCAAGGAAGCAGCTGAAATTAAAGGTGATCATGCAAGTGTAAGGGAGCTGGTAGATAAAGGACTACTGTCTATAGCTCAAAGTGCTTTTGATGAAGCATATTTGTCTTTTCAGGAGGCAAGTATACTGGAACCATCTAATGTTATGGTAAGTGTCAATACTTATACATTGTGTAAAAACCAAACGGAATAAATTCATTATTTCGGTTACTGTACATATTTATGAAAAATCCCAAGACACGTTAAATTTAAATTATAAATTGACATTCTTCAATGTGAAAATGCGATCCCTACCTTCAACCCCTTTCGAATGACTGGTACAACCCCCAATTTTTTAAATGGGAATGTAAATCTGTTATTTTATACATTCCCGTTAATCTAACCATTTTTCAGAATTGGAGGTAACGAATTTCAAACTAAAATTATAATACTGAGAACTTAAATACAATTACATTTTGATGAGTTATTAGTATTTTTAGAAACTTATAATTTAAAAGATTTAGATGAAATAATATTAGGTGAAACTCGCACGGTTACTGAACTCCAAAATTTGGTCATTCCTGGATATGTAAACATTTTTAAAGAAAGTGTGATTAATCAATGTGATGGAGTTTTGATTTTTATTAATTGTAATATTCAGTTTGAGATAGAAAATATAAAGTTGCAATTCACAAATGTACAATAAGCTCATTAACTTTTAATTATAACAATATACTCTTTAATATTTTACCTTGTTATAGATCTCCATCTATATCAGATAATGAGTTCTTAAATGATTTTGAACAATTTCTCACTAATTTACCAAAGTGAAATAATATTGACATATTTATTGGTGATATTAACATCAATATACTTGACTCTATGAATCCAATTAACAATAAGTATTTGAATATGTTAGCTTTTCATTGCTTTGAATCATACATTAAGTCATACACAAGAGTTATTTCAGAAAGTAGTACATGTATTGATCATATATTTGTTAGAAAAAATATCCTTGTAATAATCATATATACAAGTCAATGATACTTGATACATATCTAAGTGATCATTTTCCTATTTACTTGAACATAGCTACAGACACTATAGCTTTAAGTAGTAAACATCATATTAATAACTCAATATTACATACAGATACTGATAAATTCTTGAATCTTATAAAAGATACTGATTGGAATAGTGTTTTATCTATAAATGATCCCATTATAGCTTACCAACAATTCTTAAAAATGTTTAACACTATAAAAATCAAAGTAGTATAGTTAAAACACATTTTAACAATAAGAATTCAAAAATAAATTCAATTAAGCATAGGGATAAATTAAAAAAGCAAAGTTTGAAAAGTAATAATCTAAATATTCTGCATCAATATAAACAATTCCGTAATCAATTAAACAAAATAATTATTAAAGCTAAAAATAAGTTTAATGCAGACAAAATTCAAAATAATAAAAATTATATAAGGAAAATTCACAAAACTGTTAGAGAGGCTTCTAATGAACAGACAAATAAACAATCTAATAATGAACTCGATATTCTGGATTCTAATAATAACAATAGCACAAACTAAAAGTAAACAGAAGTTTTGATATCGAAAAATACCATAATATGGTACTGTAATGTTCCTATGTAAAACTTGATGTGCAAAACTATCTATATATAACAGAAAGGTTGTATGTATGTTCCTTATAGACTCCGAAACGGCTGGACCAATTTCAATCAAACTTTCAGACAATATTCAGATTGGCCCAGCGAGTAATCCTGCAAAGTTTAGTGGTGATCGGAGCATTTTTTTTGGAAGTGTCAATTTGAAAATTGACATCTTTTTAATACTGATATTCTATTGTTTTCATAACTCAATTTAAGATTTAAGATAATACGAGTGTCGTATATGTTTATGTCATTAATGAAGTATATTGAAGTACATTGAAATATAATGAAGTACATTGAAATATAATGAAGTACATTTTGAAGTATAAAAAGCATATTGAAGTATATAATTAATTTAATTGAAGAATTTAAGGTAAATTATAGCACCGCGGATGTATCCGTGTACTGGTGTTATTTCGTTTGACTGTCACTATGAAAAATCGTATTTTCTGTCATTGATCATGTTTTTTCGCAGAATCATTGCAATCAATAAGAATGCCACCTAAAAAAGCTGCCATTGGTAAACAAACCTCAAAATCGGAGAAAGTAAAGGAAAAAAGAGCGACTGAAACAGCTGAGGAACGCGAGTCACGTCTCCAGAAAAATCGTGACAGGATATCTAAGAACAGAGCTACAGAAACTGAAGAAGAGCGCGAATCACGGCTTCAACAAATGCGTGAAAGAGCATCTTCATCGCGAGCTACAGAGACAACCCAACAGCGTATCCGCGACCAAAAGGCCAAGTCACCAAAAATTTAGCGGCATTTAAATATAATAAAGACTACAGAAATCACAAGGACGTAGTTATCGGCGCCATGGACAAAGTTTGTTTGCATTGTGGTGCTTTGAAGTTCGCTAAAGAATCCCCTGGAATGTGCTGTTTGAACGGTAAAGTTGTTTTGCCACCAGTAATTCAGCCACCTGAGCCACTTCTTAGTTATATTTCTAATCGCACTCCGACTTCCAAACATTTTTTTTCAAAACATTCGAAAGTATAATTCATGCTTCCAAATGACGTCCTTTGGAGCAACTAACATAATTAATAATGCTGGTTACATGCCCACCTTTAAAGTGCAAGGTCAAATTTACCACAGAATTGGATCATTGCTCCCAGTTCCAGATAAAGATGCCAAGTTCCTACAAATTTATTTCACTGGAAATGAAGCTGCAGAAGCTGATCAGCGTTGCGCAATCAGTACTGAAGTTAGACGAGGAATCGTTTTAAGTCTTCAAGCTATGTTTCATGATCACAACAGCCTCATCCGTTCATTCAAAACAGCTCTAGACCAGATGCCGACAGATGATTATAAGGTTGTGATAAGAGCTGACAAAGCACCACCTGGGGAGCATAAGCGGCGATACAATGCACCGGTGAAAGACGACGTTGCAGTTGTTATGGTCGGAACAGAATTCGAGCGACGCGATATCGTCCATCTCCGAAATGCAAATGTTCAACGCGTTGCGGAAACTCATCGATCATATGATGCATTACAGTATCCAGTTCTTTTTCCACGTGGCGAAGATGGGTATCATTTCAACGTAATGCAAGTGAATTTGAATACAAATGAAGAGTCAACAAAAAAAGTTTCTTGCATGAACTTTTATGCCTACCGCCTTATAATTCGGAAAAATGAATTTAAAAGTCGAGGTAAAAGTGGAGTTCAATATCTAACAATAACACAAAATATCATGTTTGTTTTGTTACCTAATATACCTAACCAAAGAGATACAAAACTGAAATTAAATACCCATCTATAAACAAATATAAGCAATCATTTTCCATCACGACTTAAAGTTGTCCCTCTCGACCGGAAGTTGTTCCCTTTATCGGTAGAAAATATAATCAACCGGTTTAAATATTCACAACCGATGGAAAATATTCCCCGCCGGCGGAGGAAATCACAGACAAAACTGGAAAATGCGCCCCCCTGAAAGCTGGATGTTCTCTACCGGCTGCACTAAGCCAGAGTTTATCTTTACTCTAGCAAAGTGCAGATATATATATATATATATATAGTTATAGTAGATATTTGCCGAATAATAATGTACAAGGACAGGAATATTGGGGAAGCGGCAAAATTGTAAAATGAGTACTCTTTACACTATTTTCCAAGCTTTCGGAATATCTTTATTTCCATTCTCAAGGACAGCATTCGAGATTGTATTACAAGTTGTTTCAAATGGTAAATACATCTAATAATAATAATTTTGATTTGAATTTTTTAAAAAGTAAATGTCAAAATGATGTCAAACAAAATCGTTTGCTTATAGAAAAAGAAATAGTATATAATTATAACTAACTTATATCTAAAAATATCAAGATTGGCTAGGTTCGTCTTCTTTTTTTTAATTTGTTTGATGTTATTTTAACCTCAAATGTTTGAAATAGACGAATTTGAAATTTGATGACACTCATGCTCCCCATCAATAGCCAAAAGGTAGTAATAAATATCACTCAAATTTTTATGATCACTCTTTCTATTGATGATATTTTGTTCTTGAGATATGTGAGCCATTTCCAAGAAAAGTCTTTTTTTGGTATTTGATTGTATATCTAAAATACTGACAGAATCAAAATCCATAATATGGTCTTTATCAATTATATGTTTGGCCAAAGCACATCTATCGGGATATAATCTGGAATCACTTTTATGGAGAGAAATTCGGTTTTTTAATTTTTGGCTAGTGTGACCAATATATTTATCCTCGCAATTTCTACAAGGGATACAGTATACTACATTTGAAAGATTAAGAATATCAGTTTTATCTTTAACTCTTGTATAAATTGATTTGATCGTTAAACATGTTTTATTTGCAATTTTTATGTTAGTAAGTGGTTTGAAAGTTCTAATTAATTTTGGTGTAATTTCTCTAATGTATGGCAAAGAAATATAGTAATAGGGAATTTCAGCATGTTCTGAAATAATGTCCAAATTTGGAGAGTTATTATAAAATATGTTTTTTATCAACTTGTTTGGATATCCATTATCTAAAAATAATTGATGAAGGATTTTTAAGTTTTTTTCATGAAATACAGGATCTGAAATATTAATTATTCTATTTTTCATTTGCCTTATCAAATTAATTTTCATAGAATACTTATGATATGACCAAAAGTTCATGAATCTTCCAGAACTCATTGGTTTCCTATACCAATCAATAGATAAAGTGTTATTAGAATTTCTTATCATTCTAGTATCTAAAAAAGGTATACTTTGTAATTCGTCTTCCTTCTCTATTGTAAACTGAATGTGTTGATCATAGTTGTTAAATATGGAAAGAACTTCATCTACTTTATTATCTGGTAAAGCTAGAATAATATCGTCAACATACTTTTTTATGAAGATTAAATTGAAAGGCAATATTTGTATAACATAAAAATTGCAAATAAAACATGTTTAACGATCAAATCAATTTATACAAGAGTTAAAGATAAAACTGATATTCTTAATCTTTCAAATGTAGTATACTGTATCCCTTGTAGAAATTGCGAGGATACATATATTGGTCACACTAGCCAAAAATTAAAAAACCGAATTTCTCTCCATAAAAGTGATTCCAGATTATATCCCGATAGATGTGCTTTGGCCAAACATATAATTGATAAAGACCATATTATGGATTTTGATTCTGTCAGTATTTTAGATATACAATCAAATACCAAAAAAAGACTTTTCTTGGAAATGGCTCACATATCTCAAGAACAAAATATCATCAATAGAAAGAGTGATCATAAAAATTTGAGTGATATTTATTACTACCTTTTGGCTATTGATGGGGAGCATGAGTGTCATCAAATTTCAAATTCGTCTATTTCAAACATTTGAGGTTAAAATAACATCAAACAAATTAAAAAAAAGAAGACGAACCTAGCCAATCTTGATATTTTTAGATATAAGTTAGTTATAATTATATACTATTTCTTTTTCTATAAGCAAACGATTTTGTTTGACATCATTTTGACATTTACTTTTTAAAAAATTCAAATCAAAATTATTATTATTAGATGTATTTACCATTTGAAACAACTTGTAATACAATCTCGAATGCTGTCCTTGAGAATGGAAATAAAGATATTCCGAAAGCTTGGAAAATAGTGTAAAGAGTACTCATTTTACAATTTTGCCGCTTCCCCAATATTCCTGTCCTTGTATATATATATATATATATATATACATTTACAAACAGGATAAAATAAATGCAAACTTAGCAATTATAAAAAAGATATGTTTAATATCAATAAAATATTAACATTTACATTTTTTTTATAAAAGCCGAAAAATTGAAACAAGAATTACAACAAAGATATTTTTACATACAATATTTTATAATTGAAATATTACCACCACTACTTTACCACCCCTTACAATACATGCACAAAAAACTTTACCAAATATTAAGTAGGTAATGAAAATTCTGTAGCTCCAAACTGCAAAGTCACTTTTGTAACCTAAAAAATCCTTTCCTAATAAGAATTCTAAAACACAAAACAAAATTAATAAGAAAAATTTTAATGCAAACCCTAGGAAATAAAAAAAAATAAAATTATAAGATAGGCCTATCAACAAGCTTAAATATGTGCATATATTCGAAATGAATCCATCCCTAAAAAAATTCCTGAAACAGAATATCAAACAAAATTAAAAAATGTTGAAAAAATTTGATAACATCTTGAAGCCTGTAAGAGAGTGATAGTGTGCTGAAAAGGAAGCGCGGAAAAAAATTCTTAGTAATTAATCGCCAAGTATTGCCGTTTTGCATGTACCAACTTAGAAATCTACGATATTTTGATGGCCCATACTGGGCAACTATTCCCCCTACTTGCCAACCCATTCCCATTCGACAAACGGAAAACACTTAAGCGTACTCGCCCATCTGAATGACTGCTCGTTTTGCAAGCGAGGCTTACCGACACCCTAGGTAACGAGTACTTTCTCACAGTGTGATACTGCGTGCATCCGTGCGGGAAATAGTCAATCGTAAACAACAAAGTCGGTACATGTGGCTTACTTAACAATTACAATAAAAAAATAATTCACAATTCCAAACCAAATGACAGGGCAGAAAAAAAAACAGAACAGAAAATACGAGGAACGACATAGCTTACCTATGTCTTTTGAAAAGTACCTACTTATTAACGAAAGGCATAGCATTTAGAAAATGTTCGGATTGACATAGCTTATCTATATCGTTTGAAAAGTACCAACTTATTAACGAAAGGCATAGTATTTAGAAAATATGAGGAATGACATAGCTTACCTATATATTTTGAAAAGTACCAACTTATTAACGAAAGGCATAGTATTTAGAAAATGTTCGGATTGACATAGCTTATCTATGTCGTTTGAAAAGTACCAACTTATTAACGAAAGGCATAGTATTTAGAAAATATGAGGAATGACATAGCTTACCTATGTCTTTTGAAAAGTACCAACTTATTAACGAAAGGCATAGTATTTAGGAAATATGAGGAACGACATAGCTTACCTATGTCTTTTGAAAAGTACCAACTTATTAACGAAAGGCATAATATTTAGAAAATATGAGGAATGACATAGCTTACCTATGTCTTTTGAAAAGTACCAACTTATTAACGAAAGGCATAATATTTAGAAAATATGAGAAATGACATAGCATAGTATTTAGGAAATATGAGGAATGACATAGCTTGCCTATGTCTTTTGAAAAGTACCAACTTATTAACGGAAGGCTTATTATTTAGGAAATATGAGGAATGCCATAGCTTACCTATGTCTTTTGAAAAGTACCAACTTATTAACGAAAGGCATAGTATTTAGGAAATATGAGGAATGACATAGCTTACCTATGTCTTTTGAAAAGTACCAACTTATTAACGAAAGGCATAGTATTTAGGAAATATGAGGAATGATATAGCTTACCTATGTCTTTTGAAGAGCACCATTTTATTAACGAAAGGCATAGTATTTAGAAAATATGAGGAATGACATAGCTTACCAATGTCTTTTGAAAAGTACCAACTTATTAACGAAAGGCATAGTATTTAGGAAATATGAGGAATGACATAGCTTACCTATGTCTTTTGAAAAGTACCAACTTATTAACGAAAGGCATAGTATTTAGGAAATAATGAGGAATGACATAGCTTACCTATGTCTTTTGAAAAGTACCAACTTATAAACGAAAGGCATAGTATTTAGAAAATATGAGGAATGACAGCTTACCTATGTCTTTTGAAAAGTACCAACTTATTAACGAAAGGCATAATATTTAGAAAATATGAGGAATGACATAGCTTACCTATGTCTTTTGAAAAGTACCAACTTATTAACGAAAGGCATAATATTTAGAAAATATGAGGAATGACATAGCTTACCTATGTCTTTTGAAAAGTACCAACTTATTAACGAAAGGCATAGTATTCAGGAAATATGAGGAATGACATAGCTTACCTATGTCTTTTGAAAAGTACCAACTTATTAACGAAAGGCATATTATTTAGGAAATATGAGGAATGACATAGCTTACCTATGACTTTTGAAAAGTACCAACTTAACGAAAGGCATCGTATTTAGGAAATATGAGGAATGACATAGCTTACCTATGTCTTTTGAAAAGTACCAACTTATTAACGAAAGGCATAGTATTTAGGAAATATGAGGAACGTTATAGCTTACCTATGTATTTTGAAGAGCACCAACTTATTAACGAAAGGCATAGTATTTAGAAAATATGAGGAATGACATAGCTTACCTATGTCTTTTGAAAAGTACCAACTTATTAACGAAAGGCATAGTATTTAGGAAATAATGAGGAATGACATAGCTTACCTATGTCTTTTGAAAAGTACCAACTTATTAACGAAAGATATAGTATTTAGGAAATATGAGGAATGACATAGCTTACCTATGACTTTTGAAAAGTACCAACTTATTAACGAAAGGCATAGTATTTAGGAAATATGAGGAATGACATAGCTTACCTATGACTTTTGAAAAGTACCAACTTAACGAAAGGCATCGTATTTAGGAAATATGAGGAATGACATAGCTTACCTATATCTTTTGAAAAGTACCAACTTATTAACGAAAGGCATAGTATTTAGGAAATATGAGGAATGTTATAGCTTACCTATGTCTTTTGAAAAGTACCAACTTATTAACGAAAGGCATAGTATTTAGAAAATATGAGGAATGACATAGCTTACCTATGTCTTTTGAAAAGTACCAACTTATTAACGAAAGGCATAATATTTAGAAAATATGAGGAATGACATAGCTTACCTATGCCTTTTGAAAAGTACCAACTTATTAACGAAAGGCATAGTATTCAGGAAATATGAGGAATGACATAGCTTACCTATGTCTTTTGAAAAGTACCAACTTATTAACGAAAGGCATATTATTTAGGAAATATGAGGAATGACATAGCTTACCTATGACTTTTGAAAAGTACCAACTTAACGAAAGGCATCGTATTTAGGAAATATGAGGAATGACATAGCTTACCTATGTCTTTTGAAAAGTACCAACTTATTAACGAAAGGCATAGTATTTAGGAAATATGAGGAACGTTATAGCTTACCTATGTATTTTGAAGAGCACCAACTTATTAACGAAAGGCATAGTATTTAGAAAATATGAGGAATGACATAGCTTACCTATGTCTTTTGAAAAGTACCAACTTATTAACGAAAGGCATAGTATTTAAGAAATATGAGGAATGTTATAGCTTACCTATGTCTTTTGAAGAGCACCAACTTATTAACGAAAGGCATAGTATTTAGAAAATATGAGGAATGACATAGCTTACCTATGTCTTTTGAAAAGTACCAACTTATTAACGAAAGGCATAGTATTTAGGAAATATGAGGAATGACATAGCTTACCTATGTCTTTTGAAAAGTACCAACTTATTAACGAAAGGCATAGTATTTAGGAAATATGAGGAATGACATAGCTTACCTATGTCTTTTGAAAAGTACCAACTTATTAACGAAAGGCATAGTATTTAGGAAATATGAGGAATGACATAGCTTACCTATGTCTTTTGAAAAGTACCAACTTATTAACGAAAGGCATAGTATTTAGGAAATAATGGGGAATGACATAGCTTACCTATGTCTTTTGAAAAGTACCAACTTATTAACGAAAGGCATAGTATTTAGGAAATATGAGGAATGACATAGCTTACCTATGTCTTTTGAAAAGTACCAACTTATTAACGAAAGATATAGTATTTAGGAAATATGAGGAATGACATAGCTTACCTATGACTTTTGAAAAGTACTAACTTATTAACGAAAGGCATAGTATTTAGGAAATATGAGGAATGACATAGCTTACCCATGTCTTTTGCAAAGTACCAACTTATTAACGAAAGATATAGTATTTAGGAAATATGAGGAATGACATAGCTTACCTATGTCTTTTGAAAAGTACCAACTTATTAACGAAAGGCATAGTATTTAGAAAATATGAGGAATGACATAGCTTACCTATGTCTTTTGAAAAGTACCAACTTATTAACGAAAGGCATAGTATTCAGGAAATATGAGGAATGACATAGCTTACCTATGTCTTTTGAAAAGTACCAACTTATTAACGAAAGGCATAGTATTTAGGAAATAATGAGGAATGACATAGCTTACCTATGTCTTTTGAAAAGTACCAACTTATTAACGAAAGGCATAGTATTTAGAAAATATGAGGAATGACATAGCTTACCTATGTCTTTTGAAAAGTACCAACTTATTAACGAAAGGCATAATATTTAGAAAATATGAGGAATGACATAGCTTACCTATGTCTTTTGAAAAGTACCAACTTATTAACGAAAGGCATAGTATTTAGAAAATATGAGGAATGACATAGCTTACCTATGTCTTTTGAAAAGTACCAACTTATTAACGAAAGGCATAGTATTTAGGAAATAATGAGGAATGACATAGCTTACCTATGTCTTTTGAAAAGTACCAACTTATTAACGAAAGGCATAGTATTTAGGAAATAATGAGGAATGACATAGCTTACCTATGTACCAACTTATTAACGAAAGGCATAGTATTTAGAAAATATGAGGAATGACATAGCTTACCTATGTCTTTTGAAAAGTACCAACTTATTAACGAAAGATATAGTATTTAGGAAATATGAGGAATGACATAGCTTACCCATGTCTTTTGAAAAGTACCAACTTATTAACGAAAGATATAGTATTTAGGAAATATGAGGAATGACATAGCTTACCTATGACTTTTGAAAAGTACCAACTTAACGAAAGGCATCGTATTTAGGAAATATGAGGAATGACATAGCTTACCTATGTCTTTTGAAAAGTACCAACTTATTAACGAAAGGCATAGTATTTAGAAAATATGAGGAATGACATAGCTTACCTATGTCTTTTGAAAAGTACCAACTTATTAACGAAAGGCATAGTATTTAGGAAATAATGAGGAATGACATAGCTTACCTATGTCTTTTGAAAAGTACCAACTTATTAACGAAAGGCATAGTATTTAGGAAATAATGAGGAATGACATAGCTTACCTATGTCTTTTGAAAAGTACCAACTTATTAACGAAAGGCATAGTATTTAGGAAATAATGAGGAATGACATAGCTTACCTATGTCTTTTGAAAAGTACCAACTTATTAACGAAAGGCATAGTATTTAGGAAATAATGAGGAATGACATAGCTTACCTATGTCTTTTGAAAAGTACCAACTTATTAACGAAAGGCATAGTATTTAGGAAATAATGAGGAATGACATAGCTTACCTATGTCTTTTGAAAAGTACCAACTTATTAACGAAAGGCATAGTATTTAGGAAATAATGAGGAATGACATAGCTTACCTATGTCTTTTGAAAAGTACCAACTTATTAACGAAAGGCATAGTATTTAGGAAATAATGAGGAATGACATAGCTTACCTATGTCTTTTGAAAAGTACCAACTTATTAACGAAAGGCATAGTATTTAGGAAATAATGAGGAATGACATAGCTTACCTATGTCTTTTGAAAAGTACCAACTTATTAACGAAAGGCATAGTATTTAGGAAATAATGAGGAATGACATAGCTTACCTATGTCTTTTGAAAAGTACCAACTTATTAACGAAAGGCATAGTATTTAGGAAATAATGAGGAATGACATAGCTTACCTATGTCTTTTGAAAAGTACCAACTTATTAACGAAAGGCATAGTATTTAGGAAATAATGAGGAATGACATAGCTTACCTATGTCTTTTGAAAAGTACCAACTTATTAACGAAAGGCATAGTATTTAGAAAATATGAGGAACGTTATAGCTTACCTATGTCTTTTGAAGAGCACCAACTTATTAACGAAAGGCATAGTATTTAGAAAATATGAGGAATGACATAGCTTACCTATGTCTTTTGAAAAGTACCAACTTATTAACGAAAGATATAGTATTTAGGAAATATGAGGAATGACATAGCTTACCCATGTCTTTTGAAAAGTACCAACTTATTAACGAAAGATATAGTATTTAGGAAATATGAGGAATGACATAGCTTACCTATGACTTTTGAAAAGTAATACCTTAACGAAAGGCATCGTATTTAGGAAATATGAGGAATGACATAGCTTACCTATGTCTTTTGAAAAGTACCAACTTATTAACGAAAGGCATAGTATTTAGAAAATATGAGGAATGACATAGCTTACCTATGTCTTTTGAAAAGTACCAACTTATTAACGAAAGGCATAGTATTTAGGAAATAATGAGGAATGACATAGCTTACCTATGTCTTTTGAAAAGTACCAACTTATTAACGAAAGATATAGTATTTAGGAAATATGAGGAATGACATAGCTTACCTATGACTTTTGAAAAGTACCAACTTATTAACGAAAGGCATAGTATTTAGAAAATATGAGGAATGACATAGCTTACCTATGTCTTTTGAAAAGTACCAACTTATTAACGAAAGGCATAATATTTAGAAAATATGAGGAATGACATAGCTTACCTATGTCTTTTGAAAAGTACCAACTTATTAACGAAAGGCATAGTATTTAGGAAATATGAGGAATGATATAGCTTACCTATGTCTTTTGAAGAGCACCATTTTATTAACGAAAGGCATAGTATTTAGAAAATATGAGGAATGACATAGCTTACCAATGTCTTTTGAAAAGTACCAACTTATTAACGAAAGGCATAGTATTTAGGAAATATGAGGAATGACATAGCTTACCTATGTCTTTTGAAAAGTACCAACTTATTAACGAAAGGCATAGTATTTAGGAAATAATGAGGAATGACATAGCTTACCTATGTCTTTTGAAAAGTACCAACTTATAAACGAAAGGCATAGTATTTAGAAAATATGAGGAATGACAGCTTACCTATGTCTTTTGAAAAGTACCAACTTATTAACGAAAGGCATAATATTTAGAAAATATGAGGAATGACATAGCTTACCTATGTCTTTTGAAAAGTACCAACTTATTAACGAAAGGCATAATATTTAGAAAATATGAGGAATGACATAGCTTACCTATGTCTTTTGAAAAGTACCAACTTATTAACGAAAGGCATAGTATTCAGGAAATATGAGGAATGACATAGCTTACCTATGTCTTTTGAAAAGTACCAACTTATTAACGAAAGGCATATTATTTAGGAAATATGAGGAATGACATAGCTTACCTATGACTTTTGAAAAGTACCAACTTAACGAAAGGCATCGTATTTAGGAAATATGAGGAATGACATAGCTTACCTATGTCTTTTGAAAAGTACCAACTTATTAACGAAAGGCATAGTATTTAGGAAATATGAGGAATGTTATAGCTTACCTATGTCTTTTGAAAAGTACCAACTTATTAACGAAAGGCATAGTATTTAGAAAATATGAGGAATGACATAGCTTACCTATGTCTTTTGAAAAGTACCAACTTATTAACGAAAGGCATAATATTTAGAAAATATGAGGAATGACATAGCTTACCTATGTCTTTTGAAAAGTACCAACTTATTAACGAAAGGCATAGTATTCAGGAAATATGAGGAATGACATAGCTTACCTATGTCTTTTGAAAAGTACCAACTTATTAACGAAAGGCATATTATTTAGGAAATATGAGGAATGACATAGCTTACCTATGACTTTTGAAAAGTACCAACTTAACGAAAGGCATCGTATTTAGGAAATATGAGGAATGACATAGCTTACCTATGTCTTTTGAAAAGTACCAACTTATTAACGAAAGGCATAGTATTTAGGAAATATGAGGAACTTTATAGCTTACCTATGTATTTTGAAGAGCACCAACTTATTAACGAAAGGCATAGTATTTAGAAAATATGAGGAATGACATAGCTTACCTATGTCTTTTGAAAAGTACCAACTTATTAACGAAAGGCATAGTATTTAAGAAATATGAGGAATGTTATAGCTTACCTATGTCTTTTGAAGAGCACCAACTTATTAACGAAAGGCATAGTATTTAGAAAATATGAGGAATGACATAGCTTACCTATGTCTTTTGAAAAGTACCAACTTATTAACGAAAGGCATAGTATTTAGGAAATATGAGGAATGACATAGCTTACCTATGTCTTTTGAAAAGTACCAACTTATTAACGAAAGGCATAGTATTTAGGAAATAATGAGGAATGACATAGCTTACCTATGTACCAACTTATTAACGAAAGGCATAGTATTTAGAAAATATGAGGAATGACATAGCTTACCTATGTCTTTTGAAAAGTACCAACTTATTAACGAAAGGCATAGTATTTAGGAAATATGAGGAATGACATAGCTTACCTATGTCTTTTGAAAAGTACCAACTTATTAACGAAAGGCATAGTATTTAGGAAATATGAGGAATGACATAGCTTACCTATGTCTTTTGAAAAGTACCAACTTATTAACGAAAGGCATAGTATTTAGGAAATAATGGGGAATGACATAGCTTACCTATGTCTTTTGAAAAGTACCAACTTATTAACGAAAGGCATAGTATTTAGGAAATATGAGGAATGACATAGCTTACCTATGTCTTTTGAAAAGTACCAACTTATTAACGAAAGATATAGTATTTAGGAAATATGAGGAATGACATAGCTTACCTATGACTTTTGAAAAGTACTAACTTATTAACGAAAGGCATAGTATTTAGGAAATATGAGGAATGACATAGCTTACCCATGTCTTTTGAAAAGTACCAACTTATTAACGAAAGATATAGTATTTAGGAAATATGAGGAATGACATAGCTTACCTATGTCTTTTGAAAAGTACCAACTTATTAACGAAAGGCATAGTATTTAGGAAATAATGGGGAATGACATAGCTTACCTATGTCTTTTGAAAAGTACCAACTTATTAACGAAAGGCATAGTATTTAGGAAATATGAGGAATGACATAGCTTACCTATGTCTTTTGAAAAGTACCAACTTATTAACGAAAGATATAGTATTTAGGAAATATGAGGAATGACATAGCTTACCTATGTCTTTTGAAAAGTACCAACTTATTAACGAAAGGCATAGTATTTAGGAAATATGAGGAATGACATAGCTTACCTATGTCTTTTGAAAAGTACCAACTTATTAACGAAAGGCATAATATTTAGAAAATATGAGGAATGACATAGCTTACCTATGTCTTTTGAAAAGTACCAACTTATTAACGAAAGGCATAGTATTTAGAAAATATGAGGAATGACATAGCTTACCTATGTCTTTTGAAAAGTACCAACTTATTAACGAAAGGCATAGTATTTAGGAAATAATGAGGAATGACATAGCTTACCTATGTCTTTTGAAAAGTACCAACTTATTAACGAAAGGCATAGTATTTAGGAAATATGAGGAACATTATAGCTTACCTATGTCTTTTGAAGAGCACCAACTTATTAACGAAAGGCATAGTATTTAGAAAATATGAGGAATGACATAGCTTACCTATGTCTTTTGAAAAGTACCAACTTATTAACGAAAGATATAGTATTTAGGAAATATGAGGAATGACATAGCTTACCCATGTCTTTTGAAAAGTACCAACTTATTAACGAAAGATATAGTATTTAGGAAATATGAGGAATGACATAGCTTACCTATGACTTTTGAAAAGTACCAACTTAACGAAAGGCATCGTATTTAGGAAATATGAGGAATGACATAGCTTACCTATGTCTTTTGAAAAGTACCAACTTATTAACGAAAGGCATAGTATTTAGAAAATATGAGGAATGACATAGCTTACCTATGTCTTTTGAAAAGTACCAACTTATTAACGAAAGGCATAGTATTTAGGAAATAATGAGGAATGACATAGCTTACCTATGTCTTTTGAAAAGTACCAACTTATTAACGAAAGATATAGTATTTAGGAAATATGAGGAATGACATAGCTTACCTATGACTTTTGAAAAGTACCAACTTATTAACGAAAGGCATAGTATTTAGAAAATATGAGGAATGACATAGCTTACCTATGTCTTTTGAAAAGTACCAACTTATTAACGAAAGGCATAATATTTAGAAAATATGAGGAATGACATAGCTTACCTATGTCTTTTGAAAAGTACCAACTTATTAACGAAAGGCATAATATTTAGAAAATATGAGGAATGACATAGCTTACCTATGTCTTTTGAAAAGTACCAACTTATTAACGAAAGGCATAGTATTTAGAAAATATGAGGAATGACATAGCTTACCTATGTCTTTTGAAAAGTACCAACTTATTAACGAAAGGCATAGTATTTAGGAAATAATGAGGAATGACATAGCTTACCTATGTCTTTTGAAAAGTACCAACTTATTAACGAAAGGCATAGTATTTAGGAAATATGAGGAACATTATAGCTTACCTATGTCTTTTGAAGAGCACCAACTTATTAACGAAAGGCATAGTATTTAGAAAATATGAGGAATGACATAGCTTACCTATGTCTTTTGAAAAGTACCAACTTATTAACGAAAGATATAGTATTTAGGAAATATGAGGAATGACATAGCTTACCCATGTCTTTTGAAAAGTACCAACTTATTAACGAAAGATATAGTATTTAGGAAATATGAGGAATGACATAGCTTACCTATGACTTTTGAAAAGTACCAACTTAACGAAAGGCATCGTATTTAGGAAATATGAGGAATGACATAGCTTACCTATGTCTTTTGAAAAGTACCAACTTATTAACGAAAGGCATAGTATTTAGAAAATATGAGGAATGACATAGCTTACCTATGTCTTTTGAAAAGTACCAACTTATTAACGAAAGGCATAGTATTTAGGAAATAATGAGGAATGACATAGCTTACCTATGTCTTTTGAAAAGTACCAACTTATTAACGAAAGATATAGTATTTAGGAAATATGAGGAATGACATAGCTTACCTATGACTTTTGAAAAGTACCAACTTATTAACGAAAGGCATAGTATTTAGAAAATATGAGGAATGACATAGCTTACCTATGTCTTTTGAAAAGTACCAACTTATTAACGAAAGGCATAATATTTAGAAAATATGAGGAATGACATAGCTTACCTATGTCTTTTGAAAAGTACCAACTTATTAACGAAAGGCATAATATTTAGAAAATATGAGGAATGACATAGCTTACCTATGTCTTTTGAAAAGTACCAACTTATTAACGAAAGGCATAGTATTTAGGAAATAATGAGGAATGACATAGCTTACCTATGTCTTTTGAAAAGTACCAACTTATTAACGAAAGATATAGTATTTAGGAAATATGAGGAATGACATAGCTTACCTATGACTTTTGAAAAGTACCAACTTATTAACGAAAGGCATAGTATTTAGAAAATATGAGGAATGACATAGCTTACCTATGTCTTTTGAAAAGTACCAACTTATTAACGAAAGGCATAATATTTAGAAAATATGAGGAATGACATAGCTTACCTATGTCTTTTGAAAAGTACCAACTTATTAACGAAAGATATAGTATTTAGGAAATATGAGGAATGACATAGCTTACCTATGACTTTTGAAAAGTACCAACTTATTAACGAAAGGCATAGTATTCAGGAAATATGAGGAATGACATAGCTTACCTATGTCTTTTGAAAAGTACCAACTTATTAACGAAAGGCATAATATTTAGAAAATATGAGGAATGACATAGCTTACCTATGTCTTTTGAAAAGTACCAGCTTATTAACGAAAGGCATAATATTTAGAAAATATGAGGAATGACATAGCTTACCTATGTCTTTTGAAAAGTACCAACTTATTAACGAAAGGCATAGTATTCAGGAAATATGAGGAATGACATAGCTTACCTATGTCTTTTGAAAAGTACCAACTTATTAACGAAAGGCATATTATTTTGGAAATATGAGGAATGACATAGCTTACCTATGTCTTTTCAAAAGTACCAACTTATTAACGAAAGGCATAATATTTAGAAAATATGAGGAATGACATAGCTTACCTATGTCTTTTGAAAAGTACCAACTTATTAACGAAAGGCATAGTATTCAGGAAATATGAGGAATGACATAGCTTACCTATGTCTTTTGAAAAGTACCAACTTATTAACGAAAGATATAGTATTTAGGAAATATGAGGAATGACATAGCTTACCTATGTCTTTTGAAAAGTACCAACTTATTAACGAAAGGCATATTATTTAGGAAATATGAGGAATGACCTAGCTTACCTATGTCTTTTCAAAAGTACCAACTTATTAACGAAAGGCATAGTATTTAGAAAATATTCGGATTGACATAGCTTACCTATGTCTTTTGAAAAAAGTATCTTGTTGTAAAAGAAAGGCAGGATGATACTGAGATATGATGTCATTCGATAGAAATTGAGAATTACTGTATACTCACACTCCTTTGGAGTAGACCAAAACTTTACGAAACCTAAAACAAAGAATAAAAGAATTCATTAAAGAACGATTCTAAATAATTTAACTAAACTAATAATTTTGAAAAATCATGTTTTCTTAGACGAACAAAGGCATCTAGGCAAGAGTAAAAAAAGTTTTTCAAGACAATAGAGATTTTAAATAATATTTTTATTTCACAAAACTCAATCTGGAAAAAAATTTGATTTCAAATAAAGTAAGGGTTGATAATTTCACTCCCTTATAATATAACAGGAATGTTGAGAAAATACCGGTGGATAGTAATTGCGAGTGCACGAAATCTACAACATTTAAAGTTTCCCACTTTACTTAAGTTTGGGAAAAAAGAAATAAAAACTCAATTTCACTTATCCTCTTTTCAGGGGTGATATCTCGGAAGGGAGTGGAGTGATGAAATTTTTTCATATGAAAGACCTATTATAATTTTATACGGGCAATCACCAACTGAATTTTTTCGCATAAATTCAAAAACACCCTGTATGCACTATAAAATATTAAAGAAAATTCTGTTATTTAAGATGAGTCATGGGGAACTGTACATACTCCTACCTCGTATTGATTCCCCTAGGGGGTATGCCAAATATAAAATTTCAACTTGTATTTGGTTTTAGAAAACCTTTATCAAGATTTAAGAAAGTATAAAAATAGATAATGAATTATAAGTTTTCCTTCAGTTATGAAGGTTGGACGGATGGTACTATACAATTCCAAAAGTTTATATTCCAAATTGCATAGTATTGTCAATTTATCGAGTTTCAGAATATTGTAAAGAAAATAAAATAGAAACATTAAAAAAGAAGTAGTTTATTTAAAATAAGAAAATTTGAGAATACTGAGTATATAGCTTATATTAAATTTGAAAAAAGTATCTGTAGTAGATACTGTAGGCTAAAACTAATTTAAGATTAAGATTAAATTTGAGCTAAGAATATTCAGCTGTTTATTTTCTTAGTTGAAAGTTGGCCATCTTTCATAGTTTTAATTTAAATCTTAATTTCTTAGTTTCTTGCATGGACATCTACATTACATTACATGGTTTTATGTTCTTAGTTTTAGTTTTAAATTAATCTAAGTTTTAATTTCTGCTTGCATGAATCCACCTTAAGACACGTATGAGAATTCGATAAAATGTAATACCTATGAATTACTAAATACATATTATACAGGGCGATGTTTTCATATTATACAAAACAGCTTGTTTCTCTTGAAAATCGGTTTTAAAAATTAAGTAAACCAGTTGTATTATTAAAAATATAACACGAATTAAGATTATTAGTTATTAAAAATTTATACAAAAATCAATATATTTTTCTGATTCTATTTTGCTAAACTTTTATTTGAATAAAATGAACTAATTTTTAAAAACCCTGTATGTTAATAAACAGAATGGAAGCAGACACATTTTAATTGTCATTTAATATTTCCCATAGGAGCCCCTATACGAGGTAGAAGTATATACAGTTTATCATGACTAACCTCTTATATAAGAACAATTTGTCATAGCTAGGAATCTATACCGGCCGGCTTTTTAGTATTTTAAATATTTTGGTATAAAAAAATAGTAAGAGAAAGCAAAAATCGATTATAGCAAATTTAAAATCTAATAAACAATTGTAAAATACTTCGTTTATATATTAAAAATCAATTGTTTATAGTAATAAAATTGTTCGTATGTGATTTAAAATATTTAAAAAAACAGTATTACCAATAACTACCAGTAAATAAAATGAAAACTTACCGAAAATGTATCAGATTGTAATTGGATTAATAATCCATATAGGCACTATTCACTACACTCCACGATACACGTTAATTTCGAACGCACGCACACCGGCATACCGATATTTTCTATTCGAAAGTCAACACGCTACTGAATATAAATCGACAAAATTTATTAGTTAGTCACCCCGTTAAACAAGTAAAGTTGTTTATCACATCTACGTTTAATATATATTAATATATACCGGCCGTCCTAGAAGTGAATCTAAAAGTAAATTATTTTGAAAACCTTATTTATTAGTCTTTTTGAGTATTTTAATGAAAAAGTAAAAGTAAAAAGGTGCACAAAGATATAAATAAAACTGTATTTCTGTTTTTAAGGATGCTCGAAGAATTTTCAAGAAAATTTTTATTGTTAAATCATTTTTCAGGATACTTTTTGCATTGTCTTAAAAAATAAATAGCCTGTCATACTAATGAGAAGAACAGAGACCCCAAAAAGAGAGATGCATATATACTGCTCTGTAACAAAATAGCACTGGACAAAATAGTGCTAGGTTAAAATAGCGTCAGTAAAAATAGCGCAGCACAAAACCAGCGGCAGACAAAATAGCTTATTTCCTTCCTCTTTTGGGAAAACTTCATGTGGAATACAAATTCTTTGATATATTTTCGAGAAGGGGATGGGAATAAGCTATTTTGCCTGCCGCTGTTTTTGTTCTGCGTTATTTTTGTGCGGCGCTATTTTGACGGACGCTATTTTAACCTAGCGCTATTTTGTCCAGCGCTTTTTTGACTGACGCTATTCTGCTACAGAGCCACTGAGAGGTGGCTGTTTAAGCCTTGGGTATGTTCTGTGGGTTTAAGCGTTTTTCACTCAACGGTTTAAGTAAATTTCGGTGAAATTTGAGACTTTTAAATATTTGCGTAACCGAGATTCTACTGAACGATAGATGGCACCATCATCAGCCTAAAATATCAGATCAGAGAGTAGTCGATCATTGCAATCAGTGACTGGAATTACGCGTTGTGTTTGCTATTACCAGTTATTCTCTGATCGTTTCTGATTGCGGTTTGGACAGACCTAATGTATAACTCGCCACTGTCTTATTCTTTCAATTTATATAAAAATATATTTGAACACTTTTTTGAAAAAGCTCCTAATAACGTAGATGTCAACATTTAAAATTGACTACTTGTCGATTTAAAGATGCTGGATTATTCATAATTGCTGACAGTCCGATTTTTGGAGCTTCTCCTGATGCAATTACAAATTAATATGTAGTGGAAGTCAAATGTCCAGAAACAGCAAAAAGTCTAGAGACTTATAATAAAAATGGGGAAATTACTAATAAGTACAAAGATCAGCTTCATTTGCAAATGATGGCAACAAATAAAAAAAGGGACTTTTTGTTGTAGCAAAACCAGATTTTGAAATTTCAAATGAAATAATCTGTCAGTGGCTTTCTTATGATGAACCATTTATAACAGATATATTTACCAACTGTAAACATTTTTGTGAAAGTTTTATTCTTAATAAACTTCTCCCTGCCGTGTATTTTTACAAATTTACAAATCCATCAGGGGTACAAGATATAAGATATTTGACTGTGTTCCATTTTTTGTATTGTGACCAAGTTAATGCCTGGTGCACAGGATAAGTAGGCTTCTGAATTTCTATTTCAAAACAATCAATATTGGATTGCACATTATTATATTTTGCTCGAAATGGAATAGACAAATGCTTTTTTATTTGGCTTTCTGAAGACCAAAATATTAATGTTTTCATATAATGTTCAATTTTATAAAAGTCAGTTTTGAATATTTTTGAAACTCCCAGTATTTACTGATAATGAAAATTGATCTGCTAATTTTGCAAATGCATCATTTAATTTGATTTTCATTAGGCATATTATAACATGTTCTTTATTTAAATTATTTTTACCAATTAAGTTTATTAAAATGTCATACCACACTTTAGGAACACTGATATATCTCTTCGGATATTTCTCAACGAGAGTGATTGAATTCTGCAACTGTTCGTCATTTGATTCACTTGTGTCAGTTAGTGACACAAAATCACTGCTTGAGTGTACAGTTTCAGTTGCTGCCTCTGCTGATGTGATATCTTCTACCTTTAAAAATTTCTTTTTCGTTAGTGTTGTAGTTGCTTATTTTGTAATAGTCAGATCTAAAGTATCCAATTTAACAGTATTCTGAGAAGGTAACCGACAACTAACAGCAACACTTTTTACCTCTACGGGACTTGTTTGTTGGTATTGATTGATCATTCCCCAGGAGGTTTGAGTACCAACATCATAATCATGAGAATCTTCTGTTAAAACAGGTTCATTTGGGACTAACAACTCATCTAATTTTAGCTTTTTGATTGAAGAAGATTCTGGCCAATTGAAAACGTGAGGCACAACTAATGGTTTCAAAATAATTTCCCTCCCATCAACGAGTGTTTAACATAATTTTCCATGTCACTTTCGAAATAAAAATCAAACATTTTAATATATTGATACTTTCTACACACACATATAATATAATCACTTACATCAAAATGATCTTCACAGCAAGAGAAACTAGTTTTAGAGTTTATTTCCTTCTAGCAACCTCAAACCACAATTTTCGACTAACTTCTACTGCAGGCACAGTTACAAACTTTTTACGAGGCGTTGTAACTGTTGTATGATTATAAAACAAGATTTATATGATTTTGACATTATTCCAACTTGAAAAATTGTGGAGAAAAACTAACTAAAAAAATATTAACACAATGCTATTTATTTTATAATATTGAAACGTCAAGCTGTATAAACTGTAAACAAAAACAAAAATAAAACACTCATATACATTATAGACTTCGACAGTTCTTCAAACTTCAAATGGCCTTTTTGTAACTGGCTATTTGTTCATAAAACATCTAAATCAGAAAGTGGCTAGCTTCATCTTTAAGTGCGTGACGTATCTGTAGTGAAAGTTGCAAACATTTAGGAAATCTTAATTACCAGTTTTCTCCTCAAATATTCGGTTTAAAAATTTTTTAAATTAATTTTTGCAAAGTAGTGCTAATATACTTCAATAAAATTCCAAATGCCGGATATCGGCTTAACACCCCATTGTATGTGGCTTGCTCTCGAGTTGGCACATCTAAAAACTTATATGTTAATACTCCAAATGAAAAAACAAAAAATATAGTCTACCCGCTGGCGTTAAGATGAGTTTTAAAGAATAAATGTGCCCGCTGCGCAAAATGATTCCAGCTTTTTGGCTCCGTCGAAGAGAAAAATCGAATACTCTCCTTGGGCTGTAAATAAGGAAACCTTAGATCACATGTTTGTCGACTTCGGTTTCGCCTCGGACCACAATTACATGTAATCTTGGACCTTCCTTACTTTACTGCCCTAGGTATGTAGTATACTATTGTTTAGTACCTGATAATGTATATTTTTAGTAAATAACTTCTTTGTTCTATTGATGTAACCTATTTTTGTCTTTTTTAATTATAAATTGAAACATAAGAGTTCAATCTGTCATTTACAACTGATGAAATCATTTTTAGAGAGTCAATTGGAACGTCTATTTTAGTTTCAAGGAGTAAATTAAATGTATTTGGGGAAGTGAGACAGAATAAAGCCCGGCGAAGCGGGCTGGGTACGCTAGTATTTACAAAAATAAGATTTTACTGAAAACTTAAAACTATAAACAGCAAATCCAAAAAAGTGGTAATTAATATTTTCATATAAATAAACACAAAATGACAGATGTCGTTGTCAGTTGTATCAAAAGAGCTATGTGAAACGGGCGGCAATCTGACCAATCACTAGGCAGCAGAAATGCCAACTTAAATTCAAATCGCTCCTCTTAGTTTAAAAACAACGTATAGTTTAAACAAAATGGGTGTTGTACCAGATTGGATCAGTGGGTAACCAGAGTTTTACTAACGGGATTGTTAACCGCCCAAAATTGAGTGGTTAAAACAGTTATCCTAGTTTTCTAACCTAAAAACTTTGTTCAAAGGAAAAATTACAGTCTGGATTCTGTAATTTTTTTATTTTTCCAAAATTCTTATGGAATATCCTGATTTAGTAAATTTTAGTGATGACGAAGATTTTAATGAACGTCCACAGAACTTTCGGGGACGAACTAACCATTTTACAGAATGGAATTATAGGGAATTTTCGGATAGATTTAGACTATCTAAAAATACTGTTAACATGTTGATATTTATATCAGTAGAAAATGGACCTTGAGGACCTGAGGGTTATTACTGCATTAAAAACACTTTTAAATTTTCCCTCCGGCAAAACTAGATTATTTACCTAACAGTAGTTCATTCGTCTCAAATTCGTTGATACCAACCTTTCAAAATGATTGATTAACAAGACTGCACTAAAACACCACTCGTACAACACACACCGGTTTAAACTTTTGTTAAATTTAACCCTATGGTTAAATAAACCAGGTTTAGCCGGCTGTTGGTACAACTCGCCCTAAAAGTTGTGCTACATTAAACTCTAGTTAGCACAACTTTCTTTTTTATCAGCCGATTTCAATTAAACCATTCCTGTTATTTTGTGCACAAAAATCGTTATTACCGCAAATTACACTTAGGGCAAGTTGTACCAACAGTGGTGTTTTAGTGCAGTTTTGTTAATCGATCATTTTGAAAGGTTGGTATCAACAAATTTGAGAAGAATGAACTACTGTTAGGTAAATAATTAAGTTTTACCGGAGAGAAAATTTATTTGTAACAGACTCTATATCTATCCGAAAATTGCTTAGTTGGTTAGTTCGTCGCCGAAAATTCTGTGGACGTTCATTAGATTTTTGGAAAAATAAAAAAATTATGAATTAATACAGTTTCCTGTAAAATTGTCGTATTTAGTAAAGCGTTTTAACAATAGATGTTAGACTTAGAAGTGTAATTCAATATCTGTCGGGGCATGTAGCCCGGGAAGTAGTTGTTTCTTCTTCGTTGAACGGTCACTGTTTTTGAAAAATATTTTTCAAAACTAGTTGTGAAGCGTAGAATAGAATAATATATTTTTTATTCTTCGACATCTATTATAAAAAAATTACAGAATCCGCAGATTATTTTTCTCTTTTGAACAAAGTTTTTAGGTTAGAAAACTGGGATTATTGTTTTAACCACTCAATTTTGAGTTGTTAACAATCCCGTTAGTAAAACTCTGGTTACCCACTGATCCAATCTGGTACCACACCCATTTTGTTTAAATTGGTAGTTATGTTTTAAACCTTGCTTTAACAACGTTGTTACAACTCGCCCATAATTTGCACAAAATTATCGATACCTATTGAATTGATTGTGCTTAAATGGTACATGCTCACTTCATCAATATTTTGAAACCAATTATTTATGTAATGTAATTTGTTTTTGCAGATTTTAAATAATATGGGTGTTTGCCTATTATATGGGGGGCATTTAAAGGAAGCTATACAAGCATTGGAATCGGCGATAGCTTCTAATCCTGTACACGCCTTAAACGAATCGTTACTATTAAATTTATGTACTTTATATGATATGGAATCGTCGAAAGGAAGAATGAAGAAATTCGCCCTCTTACGACAGATATCCAGATACCAAGCGGACGCACCCACAATGATTTTGGAAAAACTTTATGGCTGAATTTAAACTTAGCATATTAGTTGGTGATTTCTTTTACTTCTGTGACGGCATAGGAGCAACGATAAAATTGTGTGCTTGAATGCAAGACAAATTAATTTAATTTGAGTTTTTATATGTCTATTTAATTTTACATCACCCAAGAGCTGGTTACGGGGGCGAAAGAAATAATTACGTTTAAAAAAGACAGATTCAAATTAGGGAACGGTAATTTATTTCGACGGAAATTATGTAAATTGCTTAGCTAGCAAAACCTCTTTTGCATGCAATTCTGTTGACACGGGACAAATTTCACAAAATAAATTAACTCATTTGGTCAGACAGAACAATCCACAAGCACATAAACTGTCCAAACGTCTGGTCTTTGTCAAACTTGAGGAGAAATTTTTGCATAAACGAATCCTAGTATGCATAATTTAGAAACTAAAGTTTTTATAGATCTGGATACACATATATGATAAATACGGCTGTTGAAATGCTAAACATGCAAAAAATTATCTTTTTTGTTAAATGTGGGGTTCCAAGTTAATTTTTATTCACAGCTTAATCTTTATAATGGTGAGTCTATAAAAAATCCTAACAAGAGTTTATGTTATGTAGTTTATTAAAGTTCTAACTTAGTATTAGTCTCATCACTGTATTGAGATCTGACCTTGAATACACATGCTTTTAATGATCATATCTCTCCCATAATACGCCCCTCGAAAGTGATATATTCCGGGAAGAACATTCCGTTACCCCCGTCTCATCCGATGTAACATCATCGTCGTTTGCGCGTTATGCTCGTCTCAGACCTAAATGAATAGTGGCCGACATGAAGTGGTTTTCCCTTTTGCTGTGTAACCACGGCGGTTTTATCTTCAGCGGTCTTCTGTATTGTACTTTGCCGTGTGTGATTTGCACTGCCTTCATAAGAGGTAACTCCTTAGACGACGAACTATGATTAAAGTCGACTTAATAGAGTGATTTTCCTTGTTATAGCTGTCGCTAATCGAAAGCTCGACTACTCTTTCTGTGCATGTGCCGAACTTTCTCCCAGGAAAATCCCCTTTATTTCTTGAGTTCTATACCTAGTGACTTTTGGCCATTACCTGAGCTAACTGTCTTGTCACCTAAACGAGAATCTGCTGCTTCCTCGGGGTAGCAGTCGTAGTTCTCTTGTCGCTTGGGCGTAGCTGACTCCTGGAATCGTTTCTTTTGGGATTGGCTTCGGTTTCTTCCTTCTGGCAGTCCGCGCAGGTGCGGGTTAGTCTCTCGGTCTAAGGGGCTCGTTGGAACGGTATGGTCCTCAGCACTTGTATTGAATCCCTAGCAATTATAGCATTAACATTTTATCTTCGTAGTTCTTCCCCTGGATCTTCCTTACCTATCTTCTCCTTTTGTTCTACATCCATCTCCACCATATAGATGGGTAGTGGTCTTCTTTCACCGTACCTAGAGTGGATCTGGCTGATTTTGCATATCCGGATATTTTTCGATGTCCACTTGCAGTTTGTTTATGTCATCTCAGTTTATCAGTCCTCGGATGACGATCTTCCCCTTCTCTTGACAATATGTTGTCAGTTGTCATTATATAATGCTATTTGTCTATAATTTTGTATGTTTACTGTAGTTTGACAATTTTCGATCATATGGAGTAAGAAAAATCCAGATAATTGAAATAAACCACTGTCAAAATCCGATAACTTAGGAATACTATTAGGGAAAAGTTAAGACTGAGGATGTTTTATAAATTCACCATAAGGTTTTTACTGTCGCTAAGCTAATTGATTGGGTATAAGTACTTTGTCTTCCGAAGATCTGCACAAGAATATTTATCACACCTATGTACCAAACAGATGTAAGTGGTTTCTTTGGCATTTAGCCTTTTGACTTATTTAATTGGAATAATCTGCATCATTTACCATTCGCCCCTGTAATTTTTTGTACCTCGCTGACTTTCAGAAAAGAAGACAACAATTATAGATGCATGAACAATCGTTTTAGCTTATAGTGCTGTCACTAGGGTGTTGTATTATTAAAACAAAGTGTATGTGCACAAACTCACTAGTTTTAACGTAAATAAAGTTTTTAAAAGGGAAGTGATCAAATAAAAATTACGCACTCTTATAAATTGGCCATTTTGCAAACGAAATGGAAGAAAATAATTGATAAATATGTAAAGTATCGATATCGCCGAAATATGGGGACAATACTATCATACTTATACAGTGTCACTCATTTAGATTGGAAACTTGAAATTTGAAGTTATTTACCGATTTTAACCAATTTTTTTCAAATGTCAAATAATAAAACATCTATTTCGAGACAAAATTTGAAATGGGTAATCCAATTTTCAGGGCATACTACGATACTTTTTCGTAGTCGAAAATAGAGAATTGTTATTAGCAATTTGTTTGTAAAAAAAATATATACGCCACTGGATTGGTGTCACCAAAATTCCACAAAAATATATTAAATGACAACTTTGAACAATGTCTTTGAAGGAAAAATCAATTATTTTTCAAATTTAAAGCTAATCTTGAAATAATGTTTATTTCTGTTTATACAATTTTATGTATTGAGCAACTACCTAACAAGTTTCAATCAAAAAAATATTCTATGGGGACTTTTAGTACATTTTAGCTTTTTTGGTGAGAACGCACTGCCTCTTCAAAAACTTCCTAAGCTATATCAGTTACAAAAGAACACCCCGTATCAATAGATGGCAAAGGAATTTTTTTTAAATAATTCTAAGAATAAACTACCAGCGGAGAAAAAAATATTTGAAGTAACGTAATATTATATAAAAGTAACGGAAGCAATCTGAATCCAGTAGCGTAGATATTTTTTTATAAACAAATCGCTAATAACACTTTATTTTCACTCTATTTTCGACTACGAAAAAGTATCATATGCCCTGAAAATTGGAAAAAACATTTAAAATTTTCTCCCGAAGTAGAAGTTTTATTAAGTACTTGACATTTAAAAAAAATGGTTAAAATCGATAAATAACTTCAAATTTTACATATGTTTCCAATCTAAATGAGTCACACTGTATGTACAGGATGAAATAAATGTTCAGCTAGTGTGTGATTCTTATCTGATTACTCCTTTTGTAAATAAAAGTATATTACTTGAATTTTACTATTCAGCCATTTCTGTAAGTATTTTGAAGTCTCATATTTTTATAATTATATGGCTGAGAGTGAATTCTTGTTGTATATATAGATTTTGTATCAACTGAATGTCGTATCAGTATTTGCATGTTTTTGCTCAGTGCAGTGTAAGAAATATTAACTCTATTGACAGGCTCAGAAAACATTTGCACATTTTATTTTGGAAAATTAATACAGGTTAGCTCTATACTGTTTATTACACATTAGACATAAAAATTATCCAAAGCCTTCACTTTGAATCAGAAATTCACCTGGAATTTTAACAAGGAAAATATTTTGCTCAGGGTATTATAACATCAGTGGTAGTTATTTTTGACAAGATTTTTCAATGTTTGTAACTTGAATGCACCACCACTATATTGAAATCACTAGCAAAATTAATACAATAAATCCATAATGGGTCAATTTTAGTTAAAGTAAATAAATTTGCTAGTATTCATAGTTTCACATCTACAACTATGTTTTGCTGGAAAAATAGTTCAAACATAAGAGGATAGGCAATAAAATCTGTAGGTCACTATCACTTCTTGAATTTACTATACATTGTAGATTTTGAACATCTTGTCAATGTAAACATTTCATTACCAACTTATCTTGGGCTCAAATTTCTTTTTAGGATGGATATGAGATTTAAATAACTGAATAAAATTCATTCATTCCCTGTAAGGAGTCATATTTCATCCAATTTTAAGATTTTTGTTTTAAAATATTCGCTATCATTATTACAATACACTTTTATTTAAGACTAAATTAATTGTAAAAAACTGTTGTTTCAACTAATTGGTTATTGATTTGTATATTATTTTTAATATTGTATGTTATTATCTTATGTATTTTATATTGAAAACTGTGATTTTTTTATTTGTTAACTCCAAACTGCTTAAATAAAGTTGGCACAGCAAACAAAGTTTTCGTTCAATAGAAATTTATCCTAACAAATTATTGTACATTTTCAGATTTATTGTGATCCTCTGGATCTAAAATACATTCTCCAGACCGACTCTTTTTAAATAGCCAATCAGCCTCGAGACTGCAACTTTCATGTAGTTTCTTGTGGATGGCTTCTTATCGCCCAGTATAAGAAACCGTACATTCGCCAGGCAGTTGCCCTGGTATAGGATGTGTTCTGCAGTTTCCTCCTCTACGTAACAAAATCTGCATATGGCTTCGTCTGTAAATCCCAAGAGCTTTGCGTGCCAATTAAGCTTATAGTGCCCTGTTAGTATACCTACTACTTCTTTGACAGTTTTCCTATCTTTGCTTATTTGGTCTGCCGTACATTTAGGCGAATATCCTCTAAGGCAATGTTTCACCTGTCTCTGTCCTGGTAAGATTTTCCACTATTCTAGATATTTCTGTGACCATGTTTGTCGGTTTTGCTAGGCCACAGAAGGGTTCCAGTCCAATGATTGGCATCTTCGTTTTAAGGCATGTAGACAATCCCATACTAGCTTAGAATTGAGTGCATTTAGTGCAGCTTGGATGTCTGAAGATGGCAACTGTGTACAAGGTTGACTCAACCTATATGGGTACATATTTCTTCCAGTCTTTCCTACCTACTTATTATTAAAGCTATATCTTGTGGATGTTGCATCAATGGGTTGCCCCATGAAGCAATCAGCTTCTCGATAAGCTTTTGATAGTCAGCACAGCTTATACATTGTTGCATTGATAGGTTAGTCTTTTGGATGCTACTCAACAGCCTTATCACCCCCATTTGCTGTCCACCACATTACTGATCCGTAGGCTCGTTGGTCTATATTCATTGTGTCATTTTTGTGTTCAGTATCCAGTTCTTTCAACACATTCTCGGCATGTACCGAGTGTAATGTGAGTGTTCCATGAAAGCCTCTAATCAAAATTTACTCCTAGGTAAATTGTTTCTTTGGCAAATAGAATCACCATTTCTTCTAAAACTATTGGTTACACGCAAGGGCGGATTTACCTTTTTTTTATAGGGGGGGGTAAGACTTACCAAGACAACATGTTTAAAACAAAATTTTATTAATAAAAAACAAAATGGTTGAAACAAAAAATACTAGTCTAATCAAATAATAAATAAATTATTACCCCCAGTACCTCCCCTTGGTTACACGTAACTAACATAAAGCTAGTCTGGCATGGGGTTACATACCGGAAGTATGGCAAAAGGTTGAAGTCATTTACATACCCAAGGTAGCTAACGCCAAAGTCATACAGGCCAATAAGCCTATCCTCCTTTCTACAAAAACATTAGAAAGGTTACTGGACAGGTACATAAGAGACGAAGTGTTAAAGGATAAGCCCCTAAGTAATCGGCAATATATGCCTATCAACCAGGCAAATCTACGGATCTAGCGCTGGATGATCTAAACAGGCTATTCTCAAAGTCAATTTGAAGACCAAGAGATAGCGATGGCCACTTTCTTAGACATCGCGGATGCATTTAACAATGTTACCACGAATTCATTCATGGGGACTTACTCCAAAAATGACCCAATGGCTATACCCAATTAAGGGTTGTTAGACCAATGATAGCCTATGGATCAGTAGTGTGGTGGACAAGTGGACAAATACACTCTGCAAGTGGGAGCTATAAGGCTATTGAGTAGCTCACAAAGGCTTGCTTGCCTGTGTATTACGGGAGCCATAAAAACTACTCTCACAAGTGCGTTGGAAGTTCTGCTGAATCTGCCTCCACTACACATTTTTATACAAGGCGAGGTCAGATCTGTAACGCACAGATTACTGAAAAGTCAACAACACATAAGACAATCGCACGGTGCTGACTATCGTGGAGCAAAACGCGGATGTCTTAATGGGGCCCATGGACGCAACGGCCACGAGATATAGCTTTAATAATAAGTTCCAAATAACTATACCTGGTAGGGAAGACTGGAAGAAAGGCTGAGGCGACCTGGTATACGCACGGCTCCAAGACAAAAGTAGGAGAAGTAGCAGGAATTGTAGGGCTAAAACAAAGGATAGCTATTCCAATAAGCCTATATCTAAAAACGTCACAACTTTCCAAGCGGAAGTGACGGCGATTCACCACTGCGTTGAATAAATTAAAAGGCATGAAAGGACCTACCGATATCTACCGTTCAGTTGCCATTTTCACCGACAGTCCAGCTGCACTGAAGGCACTCTTCCATAGAGGTCAATTCTAAGCTAGTATTGGATTGCATAGGTGCCTTATTAAACGCACTTGGAGACCATTGCAAGGTCATGGTAACCTGGGTACCAGGGCCATAAGGGCATCGAATCGGCGGATGAACGGCCAGACAAGGCTCATCAATGCCATTCATTGGACCGGAACCCTTCTGCGGCGACGCAAAGTCGGCACTAAATATGGCCACAAGGAAGTTGGTGACACAGAAATCTCTAGAATGGTGGGTAACCTCACCAGGACAGAGACAGGCGAAACAGTTCATTAGAGGACATTTCGCCAAGTTTTACGGCAGACCTAATAAGCAAAGATAGGAAAACTGTCAAACCGGTAGTGGGTGTGTTATGACGGGGCACTGTAAGCTTAACAGGCATGCAGAGCTAATGGGGTTGACAGACGAAGCTATGTGCAGATTATGTCACCTAGAAGAGGAAACTTCGGAGCACATCCTATGTCAGTGCGATTGCCTGGCGAATGTGCGGTTTCTTGTACTAGGTGATGAGAAGCCACCGGCAAGAAACTACATGAAAGATTCAGTCTCGAGGCTGATTGACTACTTAAAAAGAGTCGGGCTGGAGAATGTAATCTAGATTCAGAGGACCACAATAGATCTGAAAAGGTCGCAGTGGAATAGCCCGATTAGCCACCTCATCAAATCTAATCTAACACTATATATTGGTTTCAGGTCTGGTAGTACTATCTTTGTTGTGAAGTTTATAATTTTTTGCCCATACAATTTATTGCACTTGTGGTGGCCATTTACTCCAATTTTTGCAAAAATGCCCTTTTCTGATGTTTTGGTTTTATTATGATTTCTTTAATCTTAAACCTCTATTTTCACATATTTCTTGCATCACTGACATCAAGGTGAATATGATAAGATACTGAATACAAGTTGCACACTAACGCTATCTGACCCTCGTTTCAATAACCAAGTGCCTTCAGAATCTGAAGGTAAACCAAGGGATTTTTGATTACCTTAAGTCTCTGAAGATGATAACTAGGTTACCGAAACGCGCGTCAGATAGTGTAAAGTGTGTACTGTCAGTGTTGTAGTGTAACTTGTGTTCAGTATCGAATATCGCCAACGGTTCCAGCCCCTCTCAACTTAGTAATAAGATACATCAAAGTTTATTTCGTTTTATTTAAAAAAAAATTCGCCCTAATTTAAATATGTACATATTGTGCAAACATAGAAACAGTTTGCAATAAATAGAATTTTCCCACATTTAATCATGAGTAGTTATTTTCATGGTCTTGGTTTTTTAGGTAAAGAACCAAATGCTGAAATCACTGTTCCTTTTGTACCAGTTGATGAGGTTGTTAATGTGGGTTGAACTAAACCTGCTGGCTTTATGGATTGGGGTGCTGTACCTCCTCCAGGCTGGTCCCATTTGCTTTTCCTTTTTTTATCGTCATCAGATTTTTTGGAACCAGAGACAAACTCAACTTTGGCTTTCTTATCTTTTTCACGTTTGTCCATTTCTGCTTTTTGAACTTTTGCCAATTCTTCATAGTAAGATTCTTTACTCCACTTTAAAGGATCATACATAGATGGTGGGTAATTTGTTCCTGAAAAAAAGGAATACCAATAAGCGTCAACGTAGGACTCAGATGGAAGCACTTTGGAGAGGAAATAATACTACAACCATTACAACTACTCAAAATCCCCCTAGTCAAACTAGTGGCCTATATATAGAAAACACGAAGCTTCTGGAATGGAAGTAGATAACATGGGAAATGGTAAAAAGATTCAGTTCAAGTGCCTGGGCTGTTGAGCACAACCCAAACGAAAGAATGAAGCATCAATGTGAAAATAAGTTACTATCAAGTATCTACTAACCTAATTCATTCAAGTCGCAGAACTGTATTAATTTTTCATATATACTAGGATTCCTAAAATCTTTCCTTTTCTGAATAACTGCATTCATATCCATTTGTTGGTTAAGCATTTTTTCATACAACTTTGTAATTTTATCTTGTAACTCTGTAGAGCAGTGTCCTGAAGGTTCGGGTGGTATCATACCTTCTTCATCCACAAAGTTATCATCAGCATTGTTACTAGTATCCTTCATTATAATAACTTCATGTGGTAAATATTCAGAATCTCCGTCTTCATCAGAAACAATAGTATCATCTATATAGGAAACTAATTTGGCAACTTTTGTAGTTATTTTAATAGGTACTGGACTGGGTGGCTGAGAGGACATGTTAGAACGATTTTCTTCGGAAGAATGCGGAGAGCCCATAACAACATCTTGGTCATTCAAATTTTCATCATGACCCTCTTCTTCACCTTCCGAATCAGTGTATGTTGCCGTTAAAGATGCTAATGCTGTCATGTTGATAATTTAATTTAGGCGACTAACAGTATAGGAGTTTTATGAATTATTCATTAACGAAAACGGAGAAATCAAACAGCAAACCTGAACGTTGTCTCTGGAATAGGTATAGAGATAATAATATTATCTATATTATCATTATTATCAGAAAATATTATACACAATAGCACAGAGCACAACACACTCATGTCACATGTGACATCTGACATCACAATATTTGACATTGACAATAATGAAGTTTGTGCTTTGACAGCGACACTTTGATAACTGAATTTGGCCTTTTTTAAATAAAATTCGCGAATTCAGTTACTTCGTAAGTTTTTAACATAAATAATATTGGTTTAAGCATTGTCTTTTAGACAATGGTTTAAGTAACTCATAAATATGATTATTGAAAAAATTGTAACAAGTACCTATTGTTTATTGTTTGTAACAAAAATCGTTAAGGCCTTCATGAAAAAGTTATACAGTTCAGAAGAAAAAGGTCAATAATCAAAAGAGGAATTAGAATTACTAATTTCTTAAAAGTGAAAATAACATATATTTTTTGCTACTTTTATGCATTAAAGTATTATGGTCGAAGCTAGAGCTGAAGAAGTATCAAATGCAAGTAGTAATACAAAGGTATTTGTATAACTCTTTTGTTCACTATTAAGTGGTAATTATTGAAAAATATACAAACAAATTTTAACTATTTTTTATGTACTATAATTGAAGCATTAGAGCTTACAATTTTTCGTTTGTAACTTTTACATGTATTTTAGGTAAAAGCAACTAACACCAAACCAAAATCCGTATATTCTTGGAATGTAGTGGATGTTCAAAAATGGTTGAGAAGACATTGTAGTGATTATTACCAATTGTATGTTGAAAATTTCACTCAACATGAAATTACTGGTAGATCTCTTCTAAGGATCAATGACAACTCCCTTCTAAGACTTGGTATTACAAATGAAGTTCACCGTGAAGCAATATGGAAGCAAATTTTGAAACTCCGTTTGAAGACTGATGTTGTAGAAATTAGGGATATTCAAAGACGTAACATTAATAATATGTATTATGATAACTCTATAGTTTAACTAATAAATGATATTAGATTACAAGTTGTTATACTTAACATACTGTTAATTTTTATTTAAGAAGTACATTATGCTAGAAAAATATATTTTTCATTAACATTACAACCAACCAATTCAGCTGTGCTAAATGATTAAATTCTAAATTATTCTAATACTTCATATTTTTCCAGTGTTGACAACCAATTTCTGAAGAAACTGCTTAAGGTTTGTGCTGAACAAGGTAAACATTTTTAAAACCGTCATGGATATAGTAGGTAGAATTCCATGGTTTTTGGAAAAGAGAATGTAAAAATTAAGATCCTGTGCCGTTTTTCTATAATTGGGAATTTATTTTGAGCAATTGCCAAATTTTTAAATTACATCTGGTGTAATGGTCATAAACTTTCCAAAAAATTAGCCAGATGGTATATAAAATACACTATTGACAGGTTTATCATGTAATTTTATTAAAGGTGAATTTATTATTTTATTAAATTTAAATGTATTTTCATTTATTAATGAATTTTCATCTACCATACTTTAATCTTATTAAAGATTAATTTACAATTTTATTTATATAAGTATTTTATTAAATTTAAATCTATTTTATCATTAGATGAACAGGAACTTTAATATAATGAAATATGTTTAGATTAATTAAATTTAAGACTTCTAAAGATTATGCGCTCTTGAAATTTGTGCTTATCTAATGATAAAATAAGCGAATGGGAGTAGAAAAAATAGTGTATGTAATTCGCATTTAATGGCTATTAAGACACTCGTATTCATTAATAATAATCATTAAATGCGTAATATAGTATTTCCGTCGAACGAGCATTTTTGAACTATTAATGCACACAATGACAATGCAATTAATGATTTTTTTAATAATCAACGATTAATGTATAGGCAATCAAACATACAACAAACTCTGTTTGTAAAATTGACGTATAAAAGTTTAAAGTGTATTGATAAGGCCGATACTTTTTGAATATTTATATAATCTTACTATATATATATATATATATATATATTTTTTTAATCAATAAGTGGGAAAACGTCGGAAACAAACAACAAGTGAATACAGAAAGGGTACCGTAGAGTCAACTTCAATTTTCTACCGCCATTGGAAGAGGGAGTATTACTTGGCTTGATTCTCGAATATAATTTTGTTTATTATGACCTTTTGTTTTTGTTGTGTTAAAACATTTCTTTTAGACCTTCTTCTTTTTAATAAAAATTATTTCTCTCCATAATATAGCCGTGTATTAATTATTATTAGTTGTACCTGTAAGATATTAATTTAATAATTGTTGTTTGCTAATTTCTGTGCACACAACTAAAGTTGCTCATTCCATCCACCACCAATTATCAAGAAAATTCTACCACTTTAATGTATTGTGGTTACTTTCTTAACGGATTGGACTACTTTGGTTTCATTATATTATTTTTCAGGTATCCTATGTGATATAATCGAAATTATAAAAGGTTACCAGGTCTTTATACACGACCACTTTGCCAATATGTAATTAGATTATGAAATTATTTCCGCGGACAACTATATTGAAGTGCAATAGTCCAGTATAAAACGCATAAAAAAACAAAATTCTTGGATCAATATATTTTTTCAAGATATTTGTAATTTTCTCAATAACTGTATGCACCGTTTTGCGTTTACAGAATGTCCAGGGCCTGATTAACCCTTAGGCTAATTAGGCTGCAGCCTAGGGCGCAGACGAGTCCGAGCATTCTATTTCTGCCAGAACCCCAAAAGGGTTAATAAAAAGTTTTAATATTTATGCATGTTCCCGAATGTAGATATAATATTAAGAATTTTTTTGACAATGGTTGTTACCAACTGCAGCGGCGAAAGGTCTTTTTCAGCACTTAAAAGAGTAAAAAATTACTTGCGCTCCACACTCCGCCAGCAAAAACTTGCAGTGCTCTCGCTAAATGTACATAGAAAGTGATTTTTTACAAACTATTAAATTTGAAAAAATTGTGAAGTGATTTGCAAACGCTAAAGCACGAAAAAGGACTTTTGTATAAGCTAATAATAATTACTATAATTTTCAAATAAATCATTAATCAGTTGCAAAAATGTTTCACTTGTATGATGCCTCTCCTCTTTTTTTTAAAGATAACAGAAATGTAAATATTTAAAAAATAATTAAAGTCGAAGCAACTTCACATCACTATATATAGATGACCACGCTCATGATCAATGGCCGCAACAACTAAGTTGTCTATAGAAACTAAGCCAAAATACAAGTCATATGCGGCCAAACACGACATGGATTTGGTTTTCTACTTGGTAGCCTGCAGTCACTTTTGTCATGATTTTGGTCGTATAATGCGTGAGGTGCTTTGTCTTATGTACGGTCAGCTAAAAAAATGGTTTGCCACCCTAAGGTTGAATGTCGTGCAGATTAATGACAACGTTAGTTTCGCTTGCAGATCGATCTGAAAACTTTTATTGTAATGTTTTTGTTATTTATTTAAATAGTTTTTACTTGTGGGATAAAATTATACACACTACTATGACTAATTACTATTTATTTATTTAAAGAAACGCACACTGTATTAAACTTAATTTATATACACTCTACTTAATATATATCTACTAATTTATTTTCACTCGGTATAATAGTTCTAATTTAGTTTTACCACTTGAATATTACAATATTTATCTTCACTATTTCTCTCGAATTAACTGTTCCAATAATTATCCACGCACTCAAAAACCCGCGTATATATAGTCCTTCTCAACTCTAGAAAGTTCCAGTACCTTTCTACAAACAAAGCGAATATTCTAGAAAGGAGCGCAGCCACCAAAATTTACAGTCGAGGGACAGGACCGGCTTTGAGTTGGTGACCTCGCAACAGTATTATGAGCCATGTTAAAATTTTCACACTAGTAAACAAAGTCAAAACTAATATTCTACTTTTTAGGCCGACCGTAACACACCTGGCGGGGGCGCGTCCTCATAATTAGCCTAGGGTTGATCAGAACCTTAGAAGGTCCCAGAAAATGTTTACCAAAATTATTAGCAAATATCTCTGAATTATTTTTCAAATGCAAATATCTTCGACTCTTTTCACCGGACACCTTATATTTCAATCCTATGTAAAAGCTGAATTATTCTTCTTTCCGAAAATATATATTTGTTGAAATTTAATTGGAAAATTAGTAGCTATTTGTTTTTAAATAATTTTGAGATCTCGCCTTTTCCGGCTCGTGCCTGCAATAAAACTAACCTGTGACGGCTCAGATCAGACAAGCTCAGGTATAATTTTGATTTACACCCTTATAATAAATATTGCAGATTGCTTAGGAGTGTGACTGAGGTGAAGAATTAAGTTTTAATACCAAGGGCTTAAAAAAACATTTGTCGATTGGTGCCAAATTAATTATAAAATAATATTTACAATTCATTAATTGATAGAGGATTGGCGTTGAACCTTTTTAGCAGACCCAAACTCCTCTTTGAACTGTGAAGGATATTATGAGAAATCCAATTGGTTCTATAAAAAGAAGAAAGGACAAAGTTCCCAATTCAATAAATCCAATAATTTATGATCGAAAACAATATGTAACTACTTCAAAGAAGCTTCAACATTAAAAAATAATACATTTGCGATGAAATAGCAGCAGAAAACATTCAATATAGAGTACTTCACCTTCAACCTCCTTGCTTTGGTTATCTCTGTTTGGTATACCTAGGCGAGTATTATATCAAGACCAGTTAAGTGTCTATTATAGATTCAACGAATAGTGGTTTGGCCGCATAACGAGTACAGAATATTCGACCTGGACATTGATCGGATATCCGAAAATCCCGGCTATGCAGATTTCAATATGTTACAAATTGTGGATTCGCATAGATGAGGGCCTTTTTTAAGTTCAGTACATCATCAAACGGGAAACAACTACAGAACAATAATTGGAAAACAAAATATTGATTAAAAGTAAAACAAAAAATATATAAAAATAAATAAATAGAGTCAGTGTCAGTAATAACAAAAGTACTCATAATATGGAAGATATACCTACAATAGAAAACTGAATTGATATGGATATATGCGAAGAGGATGAATCAGTACAACGATTATATATATAATCGTTGGAATCAGTATACGAGAATGTGTGAAGGAATATCGAGCATAAAGAGCAGGAATAAACAAGAAAAACATGGAAAAATAAGTCAGAGAAGTAAGTCACAGATCATGAAGTCAGAGCCGGATTAAGGCATCGCAGGGCCGGTAGCAAAACTTGAACTTGGGGCCCTAGGCCAGTAGCAAAGCTTGGACTTTCTACTAGCCACAAAGAAAAAGGGGTTGAAACTTAAAAAAACACTAGTTAAAAGGATGTTTTATTGCCTTTAATTGATTAACTCCCCTATAGCAAAGATTACAAAATATATATAAGATTGTTCACTCGTACGAATTCTATCGATCAAAGGATTCATACCGCTGGTCAACTTTTTTTAACTATTGTAACAAAGATATTTGATAATAATAAATTAGTTAGTTATTTAGTACTTATAGATACTGGGTATTCATAGAAATTTGAAAATTCACACATCTAATTTATTAATAAATATATCCTGCAGCTGCATAATATGTTTTTACTGTTTTAACCTTGTGAATCTAAAAAATACGGAGTGTCTAATTTAAAGATCAAAATTGTTTTAGTAGTCCTATTATTCTGGTGGCCAATAAGTATGTATAATTTAATTTGTGATATTCTGTATAAATAACCGCTAGATCATCAATAAGCATCACAAAATTACTGAAATGTTGAATAAAATCTGTCAATTGATTCATTTTAAAAATTTTAATGTATTTTATGCCTAAACTTTCCTTTTCAAATTCATATCCTGAACATTTTTCGAAATAATTAACATTTAAACATCTTATATATATTTTGTAATCTTTGCCTATAGTACGACTTATTTTTTGCTCTCTCGGTTTCTACAGAATTTGATCAGTCACGCCATTTTTTGATTTTTTTAATTGGGTGAAATTGAAACAAAATTATATTGTCCAAATAATATAAGAAAAGGCCACTTCGTTAACTTTCATCATAAGCTACGCTTGTATATGTCTAACGAAGTGGCCTTTTCTTATATTATTCGGACAATAGGTGTGTATTATGTTTTATTTAAAGTGTATAGAATACTTCGTTTTTCTACTTTTAACAAAGAAACACAGGCCTTTTATAATATTAACTAGTAAACGACAATAGGAAAGTTTATTTAAAAAAAATAAATCACAAAACAGCTCTTGGAAAAAAGAAAGTAGGCAATAACTCCAATAACATTAAAAACATAACATAAAAAGTCAACATAAAAATTCAACATAAAAAAATAAAATAAAATAAGGAACTCAGGTACTTGTCAGGCAATATTTAGAAGTACTAAATAAATTTGAATCGCAAAAACACTTTTCTTGACTTAATCTTAGAAAATTTAGAGATAACTTTGCTCATGTCAATATTTTTGATTAATTTATTTTCGATATTCATAAGAGTGAGATCATTCAAACGCTCCTGTCCCATTGTGCTCCTTAACTGATTTTTAACTCGTTTTAAGGTCGAAAGAGACCGTTCCCCGCTGCAGTTAGTGATCATTAAACTCAAATAAATCCGTAATACAATTTCTAAATTTGGGAAACATGAGTCTAATGAATTCTCTATAAGAAATTTATAAAACTGTAGCTCCAAAGACTCGGGCTTAGCGTTCTCAACAGTAGAACCCATATCTGTTTTTAGTAGCGCAGCAAATTGTACCAGCTCGTTACCCAGACAATCTTCTACATCTTCTGGGTAAGCATTAACAATAATTGGAGCCTTCTCCAATATTTCTTCTGTAGCTAAATTTTTCATTTGGCGAAGCATTCCGAATACACTGTACACTCGGTGGTAGGCATCCATACGTTTTGTTAATGCAGACAGTATATTATCAATTATTACAATAAACACCTGTGTTTCAAAATGTTTTCCATGTGTTTGATTTTCTACAGTTTCGTCGAGTGCTGTTGAGCCGCATAAATGATCGTATTTGGTATTTCTTTTTCGCTTTCTTCCGACTGTAGTATGGTATTCTTCACATTCTGACAGGGAACTAGCTTTTGTCTCTATATCAGAAAATTTGGACCGCATTGCTTGAATGTATTCACGTAATGATTTATACAAAGAGTACGCAGTGTTTAGGTCTTGGTCAGAGGATTAAAGCGAAGAATTAATTGCTTGCATTCGTTTTAAAATTTCATTCCATGCAATGGTCATTATCCCAGTTTCCAATTTACTCATTTTCGATACCAACCCATAAGCTTGATTACGACACTCTATCTTTTGCTCACAATTATTAGATAAGTCATCTAAAACTTTTTTAATAGTATTAAAACTATGAAAAAGTGCTTTCGTCACATCAGCTCGAGCAGACCTCCTAGTGTCTGATAATATTTTTAAAGTTGTTGGGATTTTGAAGCTCTCTGAGGTCCTGAACGGGGGATTCTGAGTAGTATTTTTCAATGCTTCCGTAAGCGGAAAAAAAAGTGTACAGGTTTTCAACGAAATCGAAAAAAATGGATGCTTCTATACAAGACTCTGCAGCGCACTTGACAACTAAATTTAACGAATGGGCAAAGCAAGGAATGTATTCCGCATATTTATTTATATCTTTAATTTGTGCCTGTAAACCGCTGTATTTTCCACTCATGTTGCTGGCATTGTCATAACTCTGCCCTCGACAATCCATAATATTAATACCGTGTTCAATTAGGAAATTTCGTAAAGCTTGAGCTAGTTGTTCACCAGTATGTCCTTCCATGTCCAAAAATCTCACGAACCTTTCCACCGGTCCAGATGGCAGGACGTAGCGTATTATATCATAATACTTTTTTGTGCGGTTCAAAGCGCGGGGCCCTTTTAAGCTCGGGGCCCGTAGCATTTGCTGCTCCTGCTACGTTGTTAATCCGGCTCTGCACGAAGTAAGTAAGTAAACAAAAAAGGTAAGTTAAAAGCTTTGCTGATTTAATTATTGCTTATATAGTGATTATATATAGAGCGATTTTTTGCCTATGTTTGGTTCTGATTTTTTAGATTCAATAAAAATATTTTGGACTTTCGTCCCGGTCTATATGAAAATCAAACCAGAGCGGAAAGTAGTAGTTAGAGTAGGGGTGCCTCGGTCGCCGCCACTGCCTCGATGCGTAGTGTGAGTGTGAGTAGCGAATCGTGCAACGCAGGCGCACACAGTGTTGCACAGCATCGAGCGAATGTGCGTTTCTGACGAACGGTGGCGGACGCGCTCATCGTAGAAACATCACGGCCGGTCTGTCAAATATCCATAAAACAAAACACTATCTACAAATTGCGAAAATCAACACGGCCCTTTTTGCAGAACAATTTAAAAGAACGATGAGTGGCGACCAGTGCTAGTTTTAGTCAGTGGCAGGTGATAAGTGACACAGGGTGTGTGTGGTGGTTTTCAGTGTTCGAAAGGGTGGAAGCAAACCGGCGCGACGTTTTGTAAGGAGGGAACGTGCAGGATGGGGTGCACTTCTTCTGCAGAAGAGCGGGCAGCCCTGGCCAGAAGCAAGCAGATCGAGAAAAATCTCAAGGAGGATGGGATTCAAGCAGCCAAGGACATCAAGCTGCTGCTGTTGGGTGAGTAGGGCGGGGGTTCGATATTTCAATAAGTCGTCTGGGTGCGGACGCTAAGGTCATGCGCAGGATACGACGTCCTGGCAACCCTTTGGGCTATTTTATCTACACCCAAAAATAAAAATACGTTTATTTAAAATATAAAATTCGACAATAAATTCCACCCCTATCGACTGTTCCGCGTCCCACTTTTTTTAACCCTTACGTAGGTAGCGTAGACGCCGTAAATAAATAAACTGGGAGGGGGTGAAATCCTCCAGGGAGGGATACTTTTTCAATAAAATTATTACAAAATAGTCGTTTATTCTAAAAATATGTATAGAATACGCGTGTTGCTCACGAACGATTATTTAATCGGACGCCTTTAATTAGCTTAATGCATATATTAAGTTGATTCATTCGCTGTTGAATACATTATACATATAGGTACATGCAATGACATATAAAAAGCTTAATTATAATTAAAATGAGAAATATAGTAGAACGTACGGCTTAAGTATTATTCTTTGATTATAAAGGGGTTGTGTGTTTCTGTGAACTATGAACATCAACATCCTACTAAGTACATACAGGAAGAGTCATGAGTAACTGCACTCTCTCGTACATCGGGAATATCGAAAGACCATCAAAAAGTGTGCTCCCATTGTTTACTAATATACAGGGCGAAATGTAAATTTTGACTGAAATTTCTTTTGGTCATAACTTTTGAACGGTAATTCCAGAACCGGCTTTCAAGAAGTTAAAGCTGTTTGGAATAATACTAAAACATGTTACAATATTACTTTAGTGGTTCAGAGGTATTGTCATTTTATGGAATTCTAATAATATTTTTTACTTAATTACAGTTTCCTGTATAATTGTCATATTTTATTACTTTGTAAGGAGTTATTAATTCTATTATCATCGATCTGATTTTAATAAGCTTTACTAAAATATGACAATTTTACAGGAATCTGTAATTACCTAAGTAAACAACTACAAAACCAGGGTTGGGCTGATTAAAATCATGATTTAAATCGCTTGATTTTTAAAATTAAAATCATGATTTAAATCAATTTTTTTCTTTTTTATTCAGAACCAGATAATAACATAATATAAAAGTTTTCTCAAAAATCAAAAGAAGTATCTGCTTTTAGCAAAAACAACAAAAAAGAAGTACATAATTCCAAATTCTTAAACTAAACGTAACACCTAAATTTTATTACTGTATATTTTCAGTCTATTCATTTTCGTTATACAATTTAAACAAAAACACGAGTTTTCCTCCTTTTTCTATGCTTTTTGTATTATAATTTTTAGACTTATATTAAAATAATTAACAATAATTTCAAAGAATCAAAATGTTCAAATTTTATATTCAAATTTAAAAAATCAAAAAAATAAAATAAATCGTGATTTAAAAAAAAAATCAATGGTTTTTGATTTTTTTTAATAAAAATCAGATTTTGCCCCACCCTGTACAAAACCGAGATGGTTTTTTGTCAATATAGAATTTTGGTTCGTAGTTAGATGTGGGGATGTCGCTTTATCACATTTTTAACATTTCCTTTACTTGGGTTAATATATTGATGTGATTTCAGCGTTGTCCCCATTCCAGGATTATGCTCTTAGAGCTCTTGGACGGAGGATATCTACCTTGTACTGATGAAGCGCAAATACCCCGAAACCGGTCTACAAGTGATGTTGTCCCTTCTAATTACCAACCAGAATGGTTGGTTATATCTTGCAGATATACCAACCCCGTTTAACTTAGAAATATAATTCAATGTCTGTCGGGGCATATAGCCCGAGAAGTAGTTGTTCTTTCTTAGTTGAACGGTCATTGTTTTTGGAAAAGTATTTTCCAAAACTTTGTAAGGCGTTATAATAGTATTAATTCTATTAGCTCCGATATACTAATAATTTTGCTTGCTTCGAAAAAAAATAGTTGGATTTTTTTAAATAAACGAAAAGAAAATAGAACATTAAAAATGAACGAATTTATTTATATTAAGAAAATTTGAGAATACGCGATAGAACTTAAAGCACAAAACAACCGAAACGACTACAAAAATCAAAGGGAAAATTGTTGAGATTTAAAGCTTTCGAAATGAAATCCAACTGTTTCTAAACAACTCCTTTGTTTAATTTATTTTCTGAGTATTAAGGAACCATTTCTAATGATGTTAGGTACAAGAATCAATATTTTTGTCAATTAATTCTTGTTGTCTATAAAAGTTTAAGTAGTCCAAATTAAAGGAATAAATTCATTATTTCGTAAATCGGTGATTTTAGGGAAAAATCCTGAAACCCATCGATTTTTATTTTTAAATGAGCGCTTTTTCAATTTTTGACTTCATCTATGTGAGCGAGATAATGTCATCAATAAAATTTTTAAATCTAAAAGAGGGTCTTACAATACAGCAATTGAAAGGTCTTTTAAATATTCATTCATATCAATATATCTAAGTAAATAAGAAGTAAATTATTTATTAATTTTTTAATGATACAATTAAGTACAACCAAATTTAAAGTAAGTGCCAAAATTTTTTACCGTCAGCGAAATACAATGCGAAAGACGAGCAACGAACTCTTCTCGAACGTTCGCTATAACTTGCAATCTCAATGCGTATCCGCTCTTGGATTTGTGGTTTATTTATCTTCACTTTACTTTTCAAGTATTCCCATAAAAAGAAATCGAGAGGAGTTGAATCAGGGGACCTCGGTGGCCAAGTAGTTTCTCACCAAGCATAGTGCGATGGCGCACCATCTTGCTGTAGCCAAAAGTCATTTCTGCTGGGAACAATCGGTTAAATTCGGAAAGCAGAAAATTCTCCAGAAATTCTAAATATCTAGGACCTGTTAAGGTATGTTCGAAAAAGTATGGTCTTATAATCCTATCAACTATTTTTCCAGCCCAAACATTCAGTTTCTCTGGGTATTGAGTACATTTCTCCTGCATCCAGTGTGGATTTTCTGTAGCCCAATACCGGAAAGTCTGACGATTCACATGACCGTTGAGGAGAAATGTAGCTTCATCAGAAAAAAGAACTTTTTTTTAAAACGTCGGGTTTCTGTTATTTTTGTCCATTAGAATATCACAACATTCAACTCGTCTATCAAAATCTTCCATTAGTTCTTGCACTAAATTTACTTTACTTTATAGGGATGCCACTTCTTTTTTAGCGTTCTAAGAATTGTTTGATGGTCAAACTCATTGTAGCACGCTACTTGCCGTGAACTGGTAGGGGGTTTATCTTCAAAGGCTAGCAGAACATCTAGTTTCTTGTTTTCAGATATTGCTTTTCTAAGGGGAACTAAAATGACATGAGAGAGAACGCACCCCCATCAACCCCCTATGCCCCACCTACAAAAATTTAAATGGCAACCCCCTACTTGTGATAGGTCGTTAGAAAGCCCGTAGAAAATACTTTCCAATGTTCTAAGTCATAATTATACAGGGTGTAATAATAAAGCAGAAACATTTATTTGAGAACAAAATGAAAAAATGGAAAAAATGTTAATTAATTTAGTAAATATTCAAAATTGTTTCCATTGTTTTGTAAACAATAGTACAACCTATTTTCAAACTCCATACGAACGTTGGCAAATGTTGCTTTAGTAATATCACGACCTGCTTGACTAATTCTTCGTCGTAAATCGTCGATTGAGGTTGGTTTAGTTTTATAAATAACCGACTTAAGGTGACCCCACAAAAAAAATCAGGTGGCGGTAAGACTGGTGACCTAGGTGGCCACTCAATGGGACCTCTCCTTCCAATCCATCTATTTGGATAATTATTGTCTAACCAGTCCCTAACTGCTACTGCGTAATGGGGAGGTGCTCCTTATACCCCTGCCCAAACATTTAGTTTCTCAGGATACTGAGTGTGGTTTTCTCTAAACAGATGTGGATTTTCATCATTCCAATGACGACAGTTTTGTTTATTTACATTACCATTTAGATAAAATGTGCACTCATCACTAAAACAAATATTTTTCAGAAGTCTAGGTTCATTCTTAATTCTTTCAGTCATAATTTCACAAAACTGAATTCTTCGGTCTGGATCGTCATCGGACAATTCTTGAAGACATTGCATTTTATAGGGGTGAAATTTATGAAGCTTCAAAACTTTCCGTACCGACTCATGTGATTGTCCTGTTATTGATTGATTGATTGATTGATAAAGTAGGATATATTCCAAAATGTCCAAGGACTTCAATTTGAGTTGCTTCATCGAGTGCTCTTGTGCTCTTTCGGACCAACGTACCAAAATATTTTCGGACCAACGTACAAATAATTAATCTATCACAAATGACGGATCAACTTTCGTTTAGCTGAAATCAGTTATGTAAGAAATATTCGTTTATTTACTATTTGGAACCTTTTCCAAACAGTAACTGTTTTACATTTTAGACAATTTTCTAAACATAAACACGCAAAAATCATCTTGCGGAAATATACCATTTTCATTTATTGATTAATTATTGTAGAATTTAGAATGATTCGAACTATACTCCGCAATTACACTCAGTAAATAGGCGTGTACAAAAACGTTCGACAGATTTTTACATCTCTGCCGAAAATTGGAAGGCCCGCAATCATAGTACAGGTTTGTATTTTGAGATTCTTGAAGCGATATTAAGCTGATAAGAATAGATATTATTCATTGATCTGTGTTAAAGGTCGGGAAGAAGATTAAACTCAACTTTTACATTGTTTATATTAAAAATTATTTATATTATAAAAATGAAAATCTCATATTTCCGCAGGAGTTTTTTTGCGTGCTTATGTTTAAAAAAGCGTTTAAAATATAAAGCATAAAAAAGTTTTCATGTAACTGGTTTCAGTTATTCTAAAGTCGAGAAAATGGTGCATTTCCGCAGAAATTTTGTTGTGATTTTGTCTTTGGGGAGGCATCTATATATTGAAAAAAAAATGTTGAAATTAATTTCAGTTAAAAAAAATTTCACCCATAATTTTTGTTTTTCCGCAGACATTTTTTTGTGATTTTGTGTTTGGGGAGGCATCTATATATTGAAAAAACAAAAATGTTTTTTGAAACTGGTCTCAGCTAAAAAAAATTTCACCCCAAATGACAATGACATTAAGGTAAGTATCAAATAAACCAATAATTTTAGTACAGAAAGCAAATGCAAAACAGAATAACAAAATGTGTTGTTTAAAAACTGCAAAGCAAACAAGTTTTTTTTTAAATACAATTAATAGAACATTTAAGACTTGAATAGGGACCGTACTTGCACTTTCAAAGCGAAGTATCGTTCCACAATTAATTGTTATTTTTGTTGTCAAATACATTTTTCTGCTTTATTGTAAAATTATGACTTAGACCGTTGAAAAGCATTTTCTACGGGCTTTCTAACGACGTATCACAAGTAGGGGGTTGCCATTTAAATTTTTGTAGGTGGGGCATAGGGGGTTGATGGGGGTGCGTTCTCTCTCATGTGATTTTAGTTCCCCCTCTCTACCCTAGAAACGGTTTTGAAATTTTTTTTGAAATCTCTTTTCGTTCACGAGATACAACCCCATTGTAAGTTTTAAAATTGACACCCTGTATACACCATTAAGGTGAAAGGGCGCAATATTGTAGTACCCTTCAACTTTGATTACATTATTAACTTTTTGTGTGTCAGTCTTCTTGCTTAATATTGGATAACTATTTTTTAATCAACTCAATTATTTTTTTATCAAATAAGAAAAAAAAATTTATTGGAATGTTAACTGTATTCAAATAGATACATAATTTAAACGTAAAGCGGTAGTTACTTTAATAAATAATAGTTTAAAACACAAAAAAATATTTGCTTCTACACCCATACAAAGTAAAAACTTTCCTCCCTCACATGAATGTTACGTTTGATTTTTAAATAAAAATCTGAACTTCTTAAATACATTTTTTAAGTTGAGAATAAGGAAACAAGTACTTTATAAGGACTTTCCAATATCCAAATCCCTAGATAATTCCCTCACTGTAACTTGTGGATCGTCTACTGCCAACAAAATCACATCTTTTTGAATAGGCGTTGATTGATAAGGTGTAGGCAAGGGCGTCCATGTGGGGGGGTAATTACCCCCCCCCCTCCAAGAATAATAAATAAATAGTAAATTATTATATTCTTAACATCAATAGTTTAATTCCATCAAACATCAATGCGGACTATTCTTCAATAAATCAAAACTTAACAGAATAGGTATTTATTAAATTTCACGAACGAAGCAAAGATTTCTTCTTGTCTCTATTAAATGCCGAGTTGGAGCTTTGGTTTCAAAAATGGGATGGTGCCACTGATGAAAATGTGCCTAGTTCGGCGTTATCTGCTGTATACAGGTTTGCGATAAGGATACTTATCCAAATGTATACCTAGCTCTATATTTAATCTTTGTCATGCCTGTTAGTGTAGCAAGCTCAGAAAGAAGTTTTTCAACCTTTAAAAGGTTGAAAACGTGGCTTAGAGCAACAATGGGCCAAGAAAGGTTAGTGGCATTAGCATTGCTACATATTCATAGGGACATTTAGATGATGTACTAGAGAGACTTGCAAAAATGAAAAAGGGGCATTTAAATTTGATTTTGTAAATTTAATAAAATTTATTTTTGTTTGTTTTTAGTTTTGTTTCTAATTCTAATATATGTTATTTATGGATCTCTACAATATGATTTTTTTTATTACCTAAACCAAAAAGCCCTTCCCCCCCTTAAGAGAAAACATTATCGACGCCCCTGAGTGTAGGCCTACCCGACAATGAAAAAGTGGATGAACCTCTAAAGAAAACTGCAAGATATGGGAATTAGTACTATCAATCATAAAATTAATCTGATAGAGAACAATAATATTTTTAAGAAACAGTTGGAAAAAGCCTGCCTGTACCTATGAAAAAGTAATGTATGGAATGTACCTGTGAGAAGTAATTCGAGTCCACGGAGCACTGGCGGAAGCGTGGAGCAATTGGCCTTTTCAGTAGATGCTCAAATCTCAAAACAAATATGTTCATTTGATAGCTTACTGATATTTTTTCAGCTTGGGAAACTTTGTTTTGAATATAAATGACAGAGTTTATAAAAAAATAAACAAATATGGCAAGTATAGTAATTTTTTACAAAAATCGTAGTAGAAAGCTGATGATGAAATACATAGTATAATTTTGATATGTTTTGGACACGCAAATGTTTTTCAGTAATTTACCTTCTCATCTCCTATCATTGGTTTTCCCATCTTCACCTCTATTCCCTCCCCCTTTTTACTATCCCAGTACCTATCTCTGACCTCCTTCAAACCTTCCCAGTCTCTTTGCCCCACCTCCCATCGTGTTTGCATTATCTCCTTCCTATCGTCCTCCCACCTCAACCTCTCCAATTCCTTGACGCGCCCATCTGCCACTGCCTTCTGCTCCTCCAGTCTTTCCACCCTCTCCTCCATCCGCCTAACCATATCATTCAATCTCTCTACACTCTCCCTCTCTTCTTCCTTCCCATTCTCCACTTCCTTCATTCCTTTATCGTTCAGTTTTCTCTTCTGTTCCTTGTCTTTCAGAGGCGATACCTCCGTTCTCTTCACCCCAGTATCACTCCACCCGCTCGTCTCACCCGCCTTATCATGCGTTCGTTTTACTTGCCTCGAACTACCAAAAATTCCTTGCCTTCCTTCATCCATCACCTCCTGTTCTATTTCTGTTTCTATTCTTTATCCATATTCCATCCCACGAGTAGCTAGGGAATTGAATGTCCACCACCACATATCCCCGCTTGTGGTGGTAAGGCCCGGAGTCACCGTTTCTGATTGACTTTCGCGCAGCCATTCATCCATTGTAACGGTAGCTAACAACATAGATTACGGATTGTTTTATCGAGGTTTACTCCTCTAGGCTTTTTCTCACGGTCGCCTCCGGGCGCAGTGGTTTCCGTTGCCCTTCCTTCCCCTACTAGATTCTATATCACCTGACTTGTTACCCCTTTCCCCACATACCCTACATCCTGGTTATCTTCCAATTGAATTTTTCATTCTCGTGGATCTTTTTGAACTGGCGCTAGATATCGATCCAATTTCTCACGCTGCTACCAAAATTTCCTAACTTCTAGTTTCAGTAGTTTAACGTTTCTCTTCTTATTCCTATCTCTTCTCCTTCAGAAATATCTCGCAACTTGATTTGCATTTGATCATTTCTTTCCCTGTACATTTCGGTTGTATCAAATTCTTGTTCTGATTCTTCTTCACTTAATATATATTCATCCAATGAAAACAGTCTCTCGCCTTTCCCTTCAACTGTCTTGTTATTGATTTTCTCTTTACATTACATTTAAAACGAAACAAGCGTACTTTTTTTAGTTTTTTTCATATAACGTAAAAAGTAGGCTGGAACAGTCTCAATGGTATGTATAGAAAAAATAATATAAAAAAATACGGGGATTTTTTTTTTATAAAATACTTAAATAAAGGCAAAAAAAATTAATGAAAAGGCCCATTAGGAAGCTGTAACAGCTCGAGCCTGATTTCAGTCATATCTATTATTGCAGTCGTAATCGGTATAGAAGAGCTTATTTTATTTTCCCAACCGACACCCCCCACTATTTAAATTTTCTGTCATGGTTAGAACAGATCATTAATTCATTTATAGAGAATGGCAAGGAAAATGATTGAAGACGCCATTTTTTCGACACTGTATAGCTTCTTCTATAATTAACCAATGCATATGATGAAACCAAGAAAAAATAAGGTTATTGATAGAAATTCTAAATATTGGGTGGGGGGGAGCGGTGGGGATAATAAGGTCTCGTCGGTATAGTCGAAACAATTGGCGAATTGACAAATGTTCTGGGAATGGCTAATGAGACGACGACGAAATTGGCTCTTTTTCAACATTTATTGCCTGAATGTTAACGGTGGTCACTTTGCCACATGATTAAATAGCAGTTTTTTCTTGTTAACAGTTGTATTTTTACTATTTGTAAATGTTTTATTCTTTAAAGAGTCTTTCTATCATGACACAAAACGGGGGCATACGAAAAATTGAAAGAGAGCCAATTTTAAACAACGATTAAATAACAATTGAAGGCTGGTATCAAAGGCAAAACAATATGATTGAATAGATATTTACCAGACCTTTTAAATGAGGTGTGACTTGATACCTAATGCCATTTGAAAAAAGGTAAGGGGTGTCTCCAGTAGGGAGGGGGTGAATCTGACGTTTATGACATTAGCGCCAAAAAGTGTCCCCCTCAAGTTAAAAGTTGACGTGTTTCGGCATTTCTTTCTTATATGTCCCATTTTTGAAATATTAAGGGTGGGTTCTTTTCAAATGAACACAGTGTATATATATATTTTTTGGTTCTCTAAGCTAAAGAAGTGGCAGACAAGAAACTATAGCAGCCATTTATTGTCTCATCAGACGTAATAAAGTTGAAAATTGTACGTAATCTTTTGATCCGACGCATACAAAGACAGAACGGCGACGCATTTAGAAAATAACCAGATTTTATGACTTACATCAGTACAATAATAAACGTTTTTATTTTTAGTTTTTTCCATTTGTTTAAAAGGACTTTCTGCCATATAGTTTTAAGAACGCAATTCCACGAACTTTGTTTCGTCATAGATGGAAATGTAAATTGGTGCATTGCACCAAAATAAATGTAATGACGAAATGTAATCGTGCTCAATTTTGCTTTTCAAGACATTTAAAAAAATTGGTTTATAAAATATGCAAAGAATGGTTTGATAGATGAATATTTCATTAATGTTTTGAATATTAAATGTTACTTTTAAAGTAAATAACATAAATTTTCCAATATTTCAGTCACTCATTATTAATTACATTTCTTCAAGTCCCAGTATATTTATTTTGTAATCTTTGTCCCAGTATATGTTTAACATTTTTAACAAGCTTAAACCCGATGCTCCGATCAGGATAATGTATGTAATGTGTGTAATGATAATTGAAGTGCAAGGAGTCACTCAATTGGTCATTTATTTTACTCTCCATATTGATGACAGGTGAAACGATTGTAACGGTAAAAGTTGTACCTCACAGGGCACCAGCTCGAAGGGCTCCGGCTAGAGACTCCTCTCAAGGGTGATTCGACCCCAAGTTTATGTCACACAGGGATAACAGAAGGGTTGTAAAAATTGAGGGCGCCACTACCTTTTTAGCGATAAAAATACTAAGAAAACTAAGGCGGAAAAGGTAGAAACGCCTTGTAGAATTTAGATAAAAGTTAATAATAAAAACTACTAAAAATTACCCCGGGCGATATCTCCCTCAACTTTTATAGTTGAGGATTTTAATAAAAAAAAAGAATTAAAAACAAATTTACAGTTTATTCTGCCACAGGAAATGAACAACGGAATTTACTAAAGGAATTTGTACTTTTATAGGTACTTAGCTTAGATGAAGTGGTTTCCTGGAGAAGAAGTCAGGTCTTGATCCGAACTGATGAGTTCTGTTCTAGGGCGGTAGTTTGAGCTAGGGCGGTATCCTTGGCTATATTCTTGGGGTTATATTCTCCGGTTTATATTCTTGGGTTCTATCCTAGCCTAGGGTTATATTCTTGGCTTATATTCTCGCCTAGGGTTATATTCTTGGCTTATATTCTCGCCTAGGGGCTGTGCTTACCTAGAAGTACAAGTGGATCAGGGATATGTAGGAACTTGAATGTTATGGCACATTATGTTGGTCAGCTTTTCAGGTTAAAGAAAAGGAAGGCAGTTATTTGAAAGTCAAAAAAATTGATTTAATTTACTGAAAGCTTTCCAACATTATATGTCCCATGTTAAAACAGTAAAAATAGCAATTATCGACTGAATTAAAAAAATATACTAATGATCCGAAAGAAGCTAATATTAGCAATAAGTTATTTATTTGGTTATATGAAAAAATATCGTGCTTAGGAAATATATGAAACCGGCACTGGCGTTACGAAAGAATATTTTATAGGTTACCGGTAATTTATAAAAATGTTATTTTATAATTAAGAGTTATTTCGCAACTGAAAAAGCTTGAAAATATTTGTATAAAAGTAAAACTGTGGATTATAAAAAAAATATTTGGCTTAAAACTACCATATTAGTACAAAAGAACAGTTTATGACCACGTGTTGAATTTAATTTCGTCTATCTCTGTAAAAAAATAAAGAATGCATACGAAAATTATATCAGACAGTGCTTTACAAGAAGCTTATTAATTATAGATTATGATTTTGAACTTACCACAGCAAAATTCCTAAGATAGATACTTAAGATATGAAAGATAGCGAAAGACGATGTGCCTCCTTAGACACACGATAACAAAAGGGGTGTTTAACGAGGCGTTGTCCGTTGGCAGGCGTCAATTGTCTTACGTTCGGGGTAGAAGAGTTTGGGATCACAGAACTATAATTGGATGTGGCTAGTGACGACGAGCGCTAATTAAAAGGATTTATTCTGTAAAATCGAAACAGGTCGATAGACATGTTACACGATGTATTGGAATTGTCTTTTGCTTACTTTACAGTATCTCACCATTATTTAAAGACAACTTGAACGACTGAACAAAGTTTGTTGAGTTGAATCGTATTAAAATTATTTAAAAAGTACCGGGAATTGGTAAATGAAACAAAAGATATTTATTATGCATCAAAATTTATTTTATCGCCTTCGAAGAAGGCCCCTTCCGAAATAATATTCTCACGCCAACGAATCATCAGAACATTTTTTAAAATTAAATATTGAGTATGGTTTGCACTAGTTCAAATGTATACCTACTGGTTTTAGGAAGAAACTATCAGTTACTCTTTTAAAAGCAAGAAGGGAAGCAAGAGCATCACGACTATGAGATATACGAGGGTTGTCTTTTATATTTGCATCTAGAAAAAAAACAGTAGATAACTTTTGAAGACTATTGTTTTTCAAAGTATTCTCCACGAAGAGAAATGCATTTTTGCATCCTTTGGAACCAATTCTTGAAGTAGTTATTCCATTCGATTGTTGGTACATTCAAAATACATTCAACTATCAGCTGCCCTCTCTTCGCTACGGCTACTAAAGCATTTCCTGCATGGTGTGACACACAACTGTTTTTCGCATACCGAATAAACCAAAAAATAGGAAAAAATAACAAAAAATAAGTGTACTTTAGACCAAACAACTGAATTAAAACTTTTAAAATATTTAATGTATTGAACAAAATATTAATTTATAGAATTGTTCAAGAACGAAATGAAATTACAAAATTATCAAGAAATCACCGTTCGCGTAACGTGCAAACGACCAGAGACAACCCTTGAAATACAACGAAGGTGACTTAGTTTTATTGCGTATAACGAGAAAGGCCGTGACTGCATCCTGTAGAAAGCTACTTACTCTCTTTTAAAGGTCTATCTCGATTCACCATAGTCCTTTTGAACGATCGATCCGAGAAAACGAAAACAACGAACTGTGGTCGCACCAGAACACACGCAAAAAAGGATTACAACCCTAGACGGGTTGTCTCTGTACTGAATGAGATATATATATATATATATATATATATATATATATATATATATATATATATATATATATATTTCATGTAGGCTGCTGAGAGGAAAAGAGAAAGAAAATGTGCGCACGCACTGCTCTCTCTTGTCCCTACAGTAATATACGATTATACTCTCTCTGTTTCTATCTTCACTAACTCATATCTCCCTCTCAACTTTCGTTCGCCTCGCCCGATCACACTTTTCGTAACGCTCTCGTCTCGCATTCACCAGCTTACTCCCCAAGTTAAGCGTGCGTAAAGAAGTTTTGCTTCAAATTTTTGACATTTACTGACGTTTAATTAAAAAATTTACGTGAAACATCAAAGTATTCAAGTGTCAGATGTGAGGAACTTGAAAAGCCTTGTCGTTAAGAATTTTCCGCCCTTGGACTACTAAACAATACTTTCCCTATTTTTAGTGTTCATATGATTGGTTTTCCGATAAGGTAGGCGAACAAATAATTATTAAGATCGTCTGGGACGAGATCAACAAAGTTTGATGAACGAGTTTTGTTTCTTAAATCATTAATTACAGACTAAGTCTACAGAAGAATTTTTAGCTCCATAGAAACGGTTGTTATCATATTTTTGTTTTACATATATGTTAGATTTTCGGTAAAATATTATTAGATGAAGTACTTATGTGTTTTTCTAGTCACGACTTATATGATGTTGAGTTTTAACCCTTCAGTGGTGACGCTGTCTGATAGACCGCAACTAATTTTTTTAACGAATTTTCACTTTTTGCTATGAATATTACAATAAAACAGCGGATAATTAAAAATATTTTACTTAGCAAAAAGGAACATTATTACTCTTTAAGTTTAGAAAAAACTAACTATATGATATACAATGTATTAATATAAAATGTATAAATTAATTAATTAAATGTATTAATACAGAGTATTAATCTTTGACGAGTAAATATTGGTGTAAGTTGCGAATAAATTAGCGTTTATTTGAATGAAATAGAGTAAAAAATAATTATTTCAATAAACTTAGCATAGAAAAAATTGGCTAAATTTTTAGAACATCACTACTTATGTTTTTACGTAGGGTCTAAATTTAAATTTTCTAAAAGGACAATAAATATATGGATTTGGAAGAGGAAGCCATCATGTGCTTGATACTTGGATGCGTCAGTTTAGTGGTAAATAATAAAAAAAAACGTATTAATAAACATTGGTGGGTTAGGCCATGGATATTGAAAAGAGATGAACATGGTGTTTTTCGGCTATATAATGAAGAATTTGAGAATGCAAAAGATAATGAAAGCTTTAAAAACTTCATTAGAATGGACAGGCAAAAGTTTACCACATTGTTAAGAATGTTTGAACAAGATATCACAAAACAGTCTACGCTGATGAGATCTACTATATATGCAAAACAACGGCTGATTATCACCCTCAGATTTTTGGCAACAAGAGAATCATTTCAAAGCCTGCAGTACACCTTCCGATTAGGAAAATCAACCATTTCCTCTATTATACCTGAAGTGTGTACAGCAATTTATAATATCCTTAAGAAAAATTATTTAAAAGTACCTAGTACCTCAGCAGAATGGCTGAATATAGCAGAAGAATTTTATAAACAATGGAATTTTCCAAACACATTCGGTGTAATGGATGGCAAACATATTGTGTTTAGAGCTCCTTCTGGGGCAGGTTCTGCTTATTATTAACTACAAACAACAAAATAGAATTGTTTTACTGGCAGTGGCTGATGCAAGCTATAAATTTACATACATTGATTGTGGAACTAAAGGTAGGGTATCAGATGGTGGTGTTTTTCAGAGAAGTACATTGGCTGCTGCCATAAGAAATAACAGCTTGAATTTTCCAGAACAGAGACCTCTGCCTAGACGAAGAAAACCAGTTCCATTCATATTTGTATCCGATGCAGCTTTTCCCTTGCAGCAAAATATAATGAAACCCTTTCCATTCAAAAATATGACTTGGTATCAAAGAATTTTTAATTACATACTGAGTAGGGCCCGAAGAGTTGTGGAAAATGCATTTGGCATTCTTTCAAATAGATGGAGGGTTCTACTCACTCCTATTAAGTTAAATGTTGACAAAGTGCAGCTTATTAGTGAAACATGCTGTTTTGCACAACTTTTTGTTAACAGAATGTCCAACAGTATCTATGCCAGATCCAAATGATGAAGAAGGTTCTAGTTTTAAGTTTTGTTTTGGTATGACTCAGCAAGGTGGTAACAGACCAAGAGAGGTAGCTTTGAATATTCGGAATGAATTCATGAACTTTGTCAACAACGAAGGTGCAGTTCCTTGGCAAAATAATTGTGCCTGAGTTGTACTTATTTAAATTATATTTCAGGTCATTTGTATTTTATTTTTATAGACAATATTGTTGATAGTAGGGTTTGAAACATAAAAATTAATTAAAATACAGTAGGTTACTATTTATTTCTATTGTTGGATCCTTAATTTGGGTGAAAAGGAAAAAGATTTATAATTTTATGTAGTGATTATATAAAACATTTTTTAGTAAAAATAAAAGATTTTTTTAGTTTTTATTACACTTTATTTCTATTAATAAGTCTTAAAGTTTATCATATATTTATAATAAACAAAATTGAAAACTTACTTAAAATTTACAAAACAAAAAAAAATACATGGTGAACCTAACTACATTAAAGATGACAACACATTAAAAATAGTTGAAAATAATTATTGTTAAGAATCAGTTATTCTTTTCTCTTTTGAGCAGCCCTTTCTTGTGCATCTAAAACAATATTGAGCATTTCTCTTTTTGTCCTTCTAATTTCCTCTTCATCTCCAATTTTTCTCAATTCTGTAGACATTAAGCTAAAAATAAATGTAATTAGTAGAAAATAATCAATTACAGAAATTAATATTTACCTTCCAAATGCACTTAAATCATCTTCTTTTCTTCTATTTGTTATGTTTGCCAATACATTTGTGGCGTTTTTCATCAGATTAGCTGCATCTTCTTCCAGTTTCGTTTTCTCCGTTTTTTTCTTGATCTTATTAGGGGGAGGTGTTAGTGAAGGAGAATATAGGTACACCTTCTTCCAGCTCATTTAGGGCAAGGATGAGTTGCGCGCAGCGGTCATTTTCTACCTGAATACGAGTAAGAACTCCAAAATTAGGAGCCGAATTGTGCGCAACAAGATAAACACAAAATTAAAGAGATTAAGGAAATATAAAATAAATTAAATGGTAAGGGTATTTGTACATTTATTTCAGGAATAATAAGACACGGATATTACAAAAGTTTTTAAGTCTATTACATTGGTTTTATATAGATGTATTTGTTGATTGACCTAACCCAACCTAACCTCTGCCTACTCCCTACCCCCGCCAGGGCAAACTATTATGGCAGTCCCGATAACAGAACATTTATTGGTTTGTTATTGTCTTGAAATTCTATTACAACAAATATCCTATTCACGGTATTTTGGTTTTTTCCTCATTTTATTAGCATAAGCACCCCTTTGCATTATCGTCAAAATTACGTATTCCGGGAATGCCGATAATCCCTTGACGGTTACTACCTGAGACATCCCTTAATAAATAAGGTAAAATTTCAACCATTGCGCGCAACTCACCTATGCCGCTCATATATAGGTCCTTCATAAAGGACTTCCGTTTGATCTGGCTCTGATGTATGCTCCATTTCCTCATCCTCTTTCAAACCAGAGGTGCTCGGTACATTAACAATATTTGATTGAGATTCTCGAATAGGATCTGAATCAATCAAAAAGCTCAATAGATCGTAACACCATAATTTTGGAACATATATTTCATTGGTTCCAGCACCACTCACAATGCTCTTTTTATTTTTCCATATTGCCTCATACATTGGGTTCGTAAATGGTGAATTTTTTTATTAATTTCCTCAACGGGGACATCATAACCATTTTCAAACAAAGCTTTTTTTAATCTCATTTATGGAGCCTAATCTTTTGTTTTCTAATTTGTAATTGATGTGGTTTGTTTTATACAGATTTACCTACGTTTCATAAACTGCTATTAAAATGTTTGTTGAGTTTCTATCCCAATCCTGACTCATTCTTATCGATTTAATTTTAATTCTTCATACACAATCCACAACAGCAACATAACATAGAGAAATAAATAAGATAACATAACCAGATAACCTCGTAACTGTCATTTCAGTTAGTTACACCAACAGAAGTTTAAGGTTTGCGTAAAAAAAGTCACTAAAAAAGAAACCAAGTTGCTGCAACTTGTGGCATAAAATTAGAACCAGTTCTATTTTGGTGCAATTCGATTGCATTGATAAGTTGCACGGTAGGAACACCTAAACTGCTTGCAATTTTGTCGCCGCGATCGAGTTGCAGAGACGAAATTGCACCGTCAGAACCGGGCTTAACACACACAAACTATCGAGAGCATATTGGGAGTGGCACGCGGTTTCCCCACTAGAGGTGTGGCGTGACAGAATTTTTGAGGAACTGTAGCTCACAGTGACTGCTCCGGAAAAATCACAGTGACAAATCACAGCTCCATTTCGGAGCAGTGACAGCATTTTTATTTGTCTAAAAGTGACTGTCTTTGTCGTGATATTAATATAGAATAGCTCCAGTTCTTGTCACGTTACTGTGTCCTTGTTTTGTGACCGCGGGCTGGGCAGCAAAGTTTTGCAAAACACGGCGCGCGCATGTAATGATTGCGTGAGCGTGACATGGTTAATGTCAGTTGTTACGAGTCTGGAGCTGGAGTCTGCTTGTGTGAAGTGTGAATCCCTCAAAGTTAGAAGTGTTAGGTTAGAACGTTAGTAAAATAATAAACAGTACCTAACATACAATGAATAGGAAAAGGTCAGTGTTATGGTCATATTTTCAACCTACAACAGACCAAGACCAAAAAGCAACATGTAATATGTGTAGGCAAATGGTAAGTTATAAAACTTCCATAAGTAATTTAAAACGGCACCTCCAAAGAAAGCATCCTTTAATAAAAATTGCTTCTGAGTCTGAGACGTCCAGTAACGAATCTAAAAATGATTCTGGCAATTTAGCATTAAATAATAATGATAAAATCCATGAAGAAAATTCAGTATCCCTGCCGTCAAATAATACAGCTCAATCAACAAATAGCATTGAACATCAGCCGTCAATTACCACTTCCATTGCCGGTTCGTCAAAATCTGTAGTCCAAAGTAAATTGCATTTTTTGCCAAAGAAAATTAGTCTCCAACAAAAAAATAAACTTGATAGAAGTTTAATGGGTTTATTTACCAAAGATTTTCAACCCTTTACTGTACTTGAAGATGAGGGTTTCAGAAACTTCACAAAGTGTTTAAACCCTTCCTATGAATTACCTAATAGGAAAACAGTCACACAATCTCGTTTGCCAGCCCTATATGAGGAAACTTTAAAAAATGTACAAATGAAAATGACTACCGTGAAGTCCGTTACCCTTACAACAGATTGTTGGACGTCTCTTACAACAGAAAGCTATATGGCAATCACAGTTCATTTTTTAAGTGAAGATTTCCATGCTAAATCCATTTTGTTGGACTGCGTTAGTATGCCTCAAGCTCATACTAGTGAGAATCTGACACAAGAGCTAAAGAAAATAGTTGTTTCATGGGGGCTGGAAAGTAAAATTTTATTAGCCATCTCAGACAACGCTTCAAATATAAAAAAAGCGTTAAATGATCTTTTGAAGTGGAAGCACTTTGGTTGTTATGCCCACATTTTAAATTTAATAGTGGAGGATAGCCTTAGTGTTGTAGATGAGCTTTTACAAAAAATTAGAAAACTTGCATCTCATTTTAAGCGAAGTTCCACAGCCACTGCAAAACTCGCTGAAGTTCAAAATCAGCAGGGAAAAATTCCCAAAAAATTATTGCAAGACGTAAAAACTAGGTGGAATTCCACTGTCTATATGTTGGACAGAATTTTAGAAATTGAAGAAGCCGTACGAACGACAATGGCTTTATTAAATACGGATTCTTTACCCATTGTAAGTGTAGAAGAGTGGCAGCTTCTTGCTGAATTTAAAACAGTTTTGGAACCCATGGAACGCTTAACCAAAATAATGAGTGGGCAAAATTATACAACATTGTCCAGTGTAATTGTGCTTACTAAAGGGTTGGAAGATAATTACAATAATATAAATAAAAATAAAGAAAAGTTTTGTACTTTTGCTTTAACCCAGACAGTAGTACAGAATATTTTATGGGGCATCCAAAAACGTTTAGGAGATCTTGAGAATAGCAAAACATTGCTTATCTCCACGTTTTTGGACCCAAGATTCAAAAACATTGGATTTTCAAATGATGAAATTGCTGATAAGGCTAAAAAGCTAGTAATAAATTTAGTTTCTGAGGTAATAAACAACGAAACAAAACGAACCGAAAGGAAGGAGAACACAACTGACAGTGACGAAAACATGAACACAGACGTACATCAACCAGAGAAAAAATCTAAAATTGAGTTTTCGCTTTGGTCGAATTTTGATAAAAAGGCAGCAACTTTCAAGCCTAGCGGCACTTCGGCATCAAGAGCTATTATCGAAGTCCAAAGATATGTCCAAGATGATCAGCTAGACAGGCATTAAGATCCGCTGTCATGGTGGCGTCAACGTTCATATAATTATCCATATCTGTCGAAAGTGTGCATCGAAAAATTTGGAACTGTTTCAACCTCAGTGCCTTGTGAGCGGCTATTTTCCAAAACAGGACAATTAATTAGTGAACGCAGATCGAGGCTAACCCCTCAGAAAGTTAGACAAATTATGTTTTTAAACGTTAACCAAAGCGAATAAGTACCTACATATTTAATTTCTTGACAGATTTTTTTTATGTTAACCCAGGCGAATCTGGCGAATTAGTATTTCATTTCTTGACAGAATGTTTTTATTTATTTTTAAAAAATAATTTTCAGTAGGTATGTAAGCGTTATCCATGTGAAAATTTAATTTTTTTATATACATTTTATTACTGAGTTTTTTAATGTTTTATGTTTGTTTTATGTTTCTTCAGTTACTTTTATTACTTAGAAAATTTTTTAATAAATAAATAGTGAAAAACTTGAATTTTTATTTCAACCAGTTCCGAAAAATCACTGTTTGGTTTTTAAAACTTCAGTGACAATACATAATACATCAAAGAGGTACAAGCTCTTTGCAATAAATTAACCAGTTCAGAAGAATCACTGATCCAAAAAATCACTGTGATTTTCTGGCGCAAAGAACTATCTGCTCCGGTTCCGACAAAGGAACGGTGACAAAATCACCGACAGTGAAATCACGCCACACCTCTATTCCCCACCCAGTACAAATAATGCAGAGCGAATTAAATCGTTGCGGTCCGTCAGACCATGCTGTCACCACTGAAGGGGAAACGAAGAGAACATGCTGTGCTGAAACCTTTGACAAAAATTTAGAGTCAATATCTTCAGAAAGACTAATCCAATAATTTTCTTCTGAGCCCAAATTTATTTTTGCTTGCGAATACAGTCTGTATATCATCCGGTATTTTATTTTTGTACCACACAATTTAACATAACAAGACAATGAACGTAAAAACATTACCCAGTATGATATTTTTTCATTATCTCATACAGAAATGTAACAACTCTCGGCAACGTCGTCTCCACCGTCGATGCATACCCCACCAATTTTATCATTATTTCCATTCCAAAAGCAAACACACGCGGACTGATTGTAACGTATATTATCGCATTCGGAGGGTCTTCTATACCGATATGAGCGACTCGTTTAACATATCGACAACCGATATTTATCCACTAATTCGATTGAATTTTTTCGCCGTACGCCTTTAGTGACTATACGCCCGGTCGACGTCGTTATTTTTTTTTGAAACTAGTGTTTTGTGGACTTAATTGTGTGTTTTCTGTTCCCGGTGTTATATTGATCAGTGATAAAAAAGATATTTTGATATGAAATTGTGATTAGTTTTCCTTAATAGGTACCTATTTCTTTTACCAAACGATTTTTATAGTAAATTTTATATATAAAAAAACAATAACACCCTTGTTCAATCAGGAATACTTTTAATTTAAAAAAATTCCATGGGGTGACGCCCATTTTAATGTTAACCTACCGCACTTTATCTGTGACGGAATTTGTATACTTGCCAAATCTTTTTTCAATTTTTATATATATGGAAACAATGATTTTTTTTATAACTATATTTCAACGACGGCGGATTTTTTTCTTCTTTAATTATTAATGTCACTTGTAGAATATGTATATAGGTAGGTCAAGAGCGAAAATCTATTTATATCTATATATATATATCGGTAGACAATATTTAAATTTTGTGTAGGAAGTACCTACTTTATAATTATCTTCGAAACGTTTGTTTATCTAAAAATAATGTTTTTGTAGTTTTAACAAGGAATTATCAGTAAGTTTCTATAGCGTCATGAATAGGAAACTGATCTAATTGGTGTTAATATCGCGAATTATATGTACATTTTAATCATGCGCAAATGTTAAGATTTATTATATTTAGATGTCAAACTTCAACTCGTCATTTTTAATAGATTTTCTACTTGTCGACAATTCAACAAACAAAATTTTAAGTAAACAAGAATATACAGGGTGTATTTATATATCCCGAAAACTACTCGTAAAATAAATTAACTATACACAGGGCGCGGCAGATAAACCGTCGTTTAGAAATACATATCTCGAAAACTGAAGGTGTGTGAAAAGTGAAAATTGGCTTAGTGTGGGCACCGTAGATAATTGTTTATCTACGGTGGTGTGGGTTCTAAGGGATGAAAAAATTGCCATATATTTTCTACTTTCGATTATACCAGAGTAGAAAATTGTTTAATGCCGACAACTGCGCTTCCCGACAAAAGCGCTTCAGATAATAAAATTTTTGTATTTTTGAGCTATGGTGAACAATATAATTAGTATAACAAATGCCTACAAACTAATAAATATATCGTATAATAATAAATGCTACAGTCAAAAAATATTGTTATTATTTATTACAAATACAAATTATAAAATAATACATACACTGTGTTCATTTGAAAAGGACCCACCCTTAATATTTCAGAAATGGGACATATTAGAAATAAATGCCGAAACACGTCAACTTTTAACTTGAGGGGGACACTTTTTAGCGCTAATGTCATAAACGTCAGATTCACCCCCTCCCTTCTGGAGATACCCCTTGAATTTTTTCAAATGGCATTAGGTATTTCCATCTCATTTAAAAGGTCTGGTAAATCTCTATTCAATCATTTTGTTTTGCCTTTGATACCAGCCTTCCGTTGTTATTTATTCGTTGTTTAAAATTGGCTCTCTTCCAATTTTTCGTATGCCCCCGTATTGTGTTATGATAGAAAGACTTTTTAAAGAATAAAAAATTTACAAATAGTAAAAGGACAACTGTTAACAAGAAATAACTGTTATTTAATCATGTGTTCAAAGTGACCATCGTTAACATTCAGGCAATAAAAGTTGAAAAAGAGCCATTTTTAAACAACAATTAAATAACAATGGACGGCTGGTATCAAATGCAAAACAAAATGATTGGATAGAGATTCACCAGACCTTTTAAATGAGGTATGACTTGATACCTAATGCCATTTGAAAAATTCATGGGTATCTCCAGAAGGGAGGGGGTGAATCTGACGTTTATGACAGTAGCGTCAAAAAGTGTCCCCCTCAAGTTAAAAGTTGACTGTTTTGGCATTTCTTTTTAATATGTTGCATTTCTGAAATATTAAGGGTGGGTCCTTTTCTAAATAACACAGTGTATAATATTAAAGGAAATAACTATAAATGTAGAGGATAAAAATATTCTCCAAATAGTTACAATTCAAAATTATGAGATAATCCTTGTAAATAATTAATATGGTCCAATCTATTATAATTTTGCACTAGAGTTTTTACTAGCATATATTTACTTTTAGAAGCTTCTGGTTGCCGAAATCCAGAATTATATCGATCTAATTTAATTTGCACCTGATAATGTTCCGTTTTAAAGTGTTCAATAACTTTATATACTGATGTATGGTGGCAGTCGATTGTCTGTTGGAAAGCTCTATGCCATCCTTCTTCAGAATTATTGGTTCTTGGTAAAACACTAATTACTTTATCATAATTATTACACACATCAATCAGAAACAATATGGTTCCAATCTGCGATTTCTTCTTAATCTATCGATGTATGTATCTCCCCAATAACTTATTATTTCGTCCATTTCCTGGACATTGGTCAACTAAGATTTCGAATGCAGATCATTTTTGTATGAAGACGAAAATTTCCATCGTTCAGGTTCAGGTGTGTGTGTTGAAATTGTTTTCTCCACGATCATCACAGAATTTGATAATTCTGAAATCAAATTTAATTACAGAATGCTGGAATACTCTCTCTTGAGATTGAAGAAATATTCTGCAACACCTCTGCCCCCATGCAATTTAAATGTATTAACATTCTCTCTAGTGATAGGATAATATTCTCACACTGGTTAGCAATACTAACATTAGCCTTGACGCAGTTGATTGTCATCGTAGTGTCAAAACTTGAGTAAGTGTCAAAATTATTGCTGTCACGTAACCGTAACCTAACCTAACAACGCAATTGTTGAAAATACCCCCAATAATGCACCATTTTTTTATTTCGAGAACTGTACAAATATAACAATTAATACAAAGTAGAATGTTTCTTGGATTATTGAGTGTTTACCTAATATAATAATTGTGATTCAGTTCTGTAATATAAATTATCTTTTGTTCATTTCTATTTAAAATCTTTGATCGTGGAGAAAGTCGGAGTTGGTAATTTGGTCCCCAAAGATGAGGTCACGAAATTTCAAAAGGTAATTTGGTCCCCATAGCTGACAGGTATAAATTCCCTACAAGTAATTTCGTCCCCGCAATCAAGTAGGTATATGCTTTCGGTTCAAAGAAGAAATAAAATCAGGCTACAGTTCCGTATCCGAGCATCTGAATTTTTTGATGAAACTCAGCAGGTAGATAGTTCATGTAAAGACCTTTCCAACGATATATAACATTTTGCGCGGAAACGTTTCGGTGCGGAGAATCAGCGTTTTAAAGTTAGGTTTGGTTAGGTTTGGTTAGGTTTGGTTAGGTTTGGTTAGGTTTGGTTAGGTTTGGTTAGTTTTGGTCAGGTTTGGTTAGGTTTGGTTAGTTTTGGTCAGGTTTGGTTAGGTTTGGTTAGGTTAGGTTTGGTTAGGTTAGGTTTGGTTAGGTTTGGTTAGGTTTGGTTAGGTTTGGTTAGGTTAGGTTTGGTTAGGTTTGGTTAGGTTTGGTTAGGTTTGGTTAGGTTTCGTTAGGTTTGGTTAGGTTTGGTTAGGTTTGGTTAGGTTTGGTTAGGTTTGGTTTGGTTTGGTTTGGTTAGGTTTGGTTAGGTTTGGTTAGGTTTGGTTAGGTTTGGTTAGGCTAGGCTAGGTTAGGTTAGGCTAGGCTAGGTTAGTTTAGGATAGGTTAGGTTATGTTAGGTTAGGTTAGGTTAGGTTAGGTTAGGTCAAACTAAGTAAAAAGCAAAATGATAGAAAATTATAATAATTCAAGGGTTTTATTTCCATCTAAACTACCTCTTTTTCCTAAAAATTTCTAAGAAGCAGAATTAATTATAATATTTTAATTTGGGGGCGAAATTACCAGTCGGATTATCGAAATGTTTGTGTTCTAACGGATTAACACAGGTAGCGGGGACCAAATCGCCCATCCCCGAGAAAGTATAGTCTGCTATAGTCGATAGTCGAAATTCTGTAAAGTGACGTCATCGGTTATCTACCAATTTAAAGTGAACTCCATGAGCGTATCATAGTTTAAGGGTGCGAATACTAAAATATCTGGAATTTCAATTTTTAACATTTGAAATAATAACTTATCACAAGTTGTTCATAAGTAAGTTAAAACAAAATAAAAAAATGTTTAAAAGTCAATTCCAACTTACTACTACTAAAACTAAAATTGAGGTAACATTTTCGTTATTTGCTAACCGGCATTATCATTACGTAAAAGAAAGTTGTTTGTCAAGACCAAAATAAATTACCGATAAGTATAGGTATGTTGCGAGGTCACTTGTAAAATGTCTGACTAACTGGAAGCGGTATCACTCCCTGACGACTCCTCAGAATCATCGCTTTCTCCTCCTATATCGATAATGAGTGGTTCCGTCATTACTTCTACACGTATGTCTAAATCCCAAAACTTTATTTCTTCTTTTAATACGTGTTGAATACATTTACGCCAACTCTCAGCAGTAACGGTATGCAGCGCCTCGTCAAACAGTTTCTCAACGTCAGCCATTTTGAATGTACTGTTTTTTCTCGCAACATAATTTTTCACTTGGGCCCAAACCAGCTCGATGGGGTTTAACTCACAGTGGTAGGGAGGAAGTCTAACAACTGAGACGTTGAAATCTTTCGCCATTTCATCGACAACGTACTTAATATAACTGCTTTTATGTTTCCGTACGAGAGATAATAATTCAACTTTTAGCATTGCCTCGTTGTGCGGAATGCTTTTACTCTCTAACCAATCAATTATAACCCTCTTGCGGCTAGCTGAAGTAGGTATTTGCTCCAGTCGACGAGAGTGGTATGAAGCATTATCCATAACTATCACTGAACCAGGAGTTACCTTTGTTAAAATTGATCTAAACCATGTTTCAAACCGGTTACCATCCATCTCTTCATGGTAATCGACAGTTTTTTTGGACTGAAAACTTAGTAATCCACCTTCTACAAATCCTTCCTCGCTGCCAATGTGAGTGATAATCAGTCGACGTCCTTTCCCAGAGGGAGCTTTTAAACCGGAAGAGAAACCCTCCATAAAGGCTTGTCGATTGCTTCGTATATTCATGTCTTGCCACACTTTTGACACAGTGTGGCCTTCATTTAACCATGTTTCGTCAAGATAATATATGTGCCGTCCTTCGTTACGAAACTGTCGTATCTGTTTTAAATAATTTCTCCTCCATTCCACAATGTCATTTCGTTCAATTAAGGCACTGTTTCTACTTCTTGTTTGGTAACGAAAATTCATTAATTTTAAAGTTCGTCTCAAAACTTTATCACTGATGTTTGGTAAAGTATCATCAGCTTCTATTACCTTGCTCAATTTAGCTACCGAGGGGATTTCATTCCTAAAATAAAAAGAATGTATTTCCCTACGTATAGCATTCCGTGTTTGGTCGTCCAAAACAATTTTCTTTCTTCCCCTACTTTCCGGTTTACAGTTTTCACCTCGTTCTCTTGTCAAAGATCCGTCCCGCGATTTCTTTAGAATATTGTATATAGTACTCTCAGAAACTTTAGTTAAATAACTGCACTTAATCACAGCGTCACTAACACCCAACTGTTTGTCCATGGCACGCAGTCCTTCGTACACATTTAATATGAGGACTTTTTCTTCCCGAATTAAATTGTTACGACGCCGTTTTTTATCGCCAACACCGCTACACTCCGCCATTATTGTCACTAAATATACCGATATAAATATTACAATAAATACCAATAATAACCGATTTATCACACAAAACCACAACACAAATACTGATGTTACGTTCATGAAGAGAATAAACACCTCACATAACTGTTTACTATCACTGTCTCATTCGCGTAGCTCGATCTATCTATCTCGTTCTCAAAGCCGGAACATTGAAGCGACTCTCCAACATTGTCAAATCGGCGAGTTTTTCACAACAAACTTTGCGTTCAAGAAATATACATAAACACTTTATTTCACATTTCAAGTAAACTAATTATTATTAGTCTGCTTGAAATTTGAAATAAATATATTAAATTGGTATTGACTTAATTACATTGCATCTTTTGTACCTGAAATATTGACACAATGGATTTGAAGTGTATTTATAAAATACAGCATTTCTCTCTAGAATACATATGGCAACTGCGCTTTAACCAAAGTGTTGATTAGATAGCTCTGACTCACTTTACAGAATTTCGACTATCGAGTATACTCGGTTAGAATGAAAATTCGTGATGCTCGTGGTTCCTCACGCTCGCCTTCGGCTCGCGCTCGGAACTTTCCTCTCGCATCGAATTTTCATTCTAACTTTGTTACAGAATATACTATTCTGTTCCAAATATGAACATTCCGTTAGGTTCATTGTTGTCAGAATTCCATAAAAGAAAATTTTTGTTTCTACCAGTTGTCCTTAACATTTCGGGAATACTAATTTCCACAACAGTAGTTGGATTCACAAGTTTTTAATTGTTTATTATCTGGAGCGCAATTGACGAGGCGCTTATGTCGGGGCGCTTTTGACGGGACACCAATATTCAAAGAAAAATTTACGCTTCCTAAAATATCTTGAAATAGGAAGAAGAAATCGACATGTGGTTTTCTCCATTTTGTTGCTAGTTCGGTCTACTTACAGAGTGGACAACTATTTCTACCTAAATATTAGACGATTTTTTCTTACTTGTTCCAGGTATATTTTGGTATCGTTATAGGGTATAATAAGTTTAATGCTAAATGGCATTGGCTTATCAACTGCTATAAACTACCTGGTTTAATCTCATTGTGTAGAAATCAACAAGTAAAAGATACAAAGGTGCTACAGGGTCGAACTTGAGAAATTTGAATTATATTTTGCATAATATAGGAGATATACAAGTAACTTATTTAAATCTACAATTCTATTCTATATTTAGTTCAGTGTCGCTATCGCTATCCTCATCTAAATTAATTATAATTGGCACAATTGATTCTACAGAAAGGTACGAGTTTTAAACATTTAGGTATAACATGACTAACAGAACTTTTCCAACTCTCGGTAGAAATGTCATTCAGACAGTTCCTAATTAATTATACACATGAGCTCTATGGGATTGAACACCAGTGCCGGATTTGCCTTAGGGCAAAAAGGGTAATTGCCCTAGGAGCCCGAAGGCTACAGGGGCCCCACAGCAAACGCAAGAAATTATTAAAATAAAGTTTATTTATGACTATTTAATTTTTTGCTTCTTCTTTTCCAACTGATGCCTAGGTCCTACCTAATATATATTTAGTTATCAAGTAACAACTCAATAAGAAAAAACAACGGCAACGGAACACTGCTCATTTTTTTTCGTTAAATGTATTATTTTCGTTAATCTATGATAAAGAGACGGCAAGGGACGAAACAAGTTCACTGGCAATATTTATGATACAATATGTTATAACAATATCAGAATACCGCCAGTATGTACTCGTATATGAGTATATAAGGGACAAACTTAATTTAACCCTTTTTTAAATTGCCAATTATCGTTTCTTTAACTAAGCAATGCAACATTTTTTTAGTTATGTCTAAGCGAATTTATGACAGTGGCGCTAAAAAGCGAAAGGAGGCACAAGAGAAAGTATTTAAATAGAAAGAACTTCTAGGTAAAGTTCTCAAGTGAACCAATTTCGTGTGTCGCCACCGATGGTGACACAAAAACTGAAATTGAAGTTATTCAAAATGTGGATTCTGCGCCCCCGAGCACATCAAAAACTAATGTAGATAGCGAAATAAATCTAATACAGAACGAAAATAAAAACATTTCTGTTCTCGGTGAATTTCGATTTTAACTTTATGGATGATGCTAAATTGTGGCAACTTAATGGAAAAAACATTAACTATATTATAAAGAACTTTAAACCACAAAATATAGATAGTTTAGATTTTTCGGTATTCGGTCGAGAATATGAAGGCAAAATGGATTAACTCGACGATATGCAAATAAAAGCATTTTTTATACAACTATTCCAAATGGAAAAAGTGTACGACGTTCGTGGATTTATTATTTAGAAGCAACAAAAAAAGTGTACTGCATTCCATGTAAATTATATTGCACAAAAAACTGCGAATATAAGGAAGGGTTTAATAACTGGAAGCATTTGTTTTTAAATTCTAAATCACGAAAATGGCGTGCTTTATTAATAAATAATTATTTTTATAAAATTTTATTTTACTGACTTTTAACATTATATGATAAATATATACGTTTCAGTTCAATTGATTAAACAGGTACATATATGTTCATGTTTTTGTGAAAAAAATCTTGCAATTCATTTTTGTTATATTATACTTGTTTGTTTTTTTAGCAATAAAAAAACAGCTATATAAAATATGGGGACCCCCATAGGGGACCCGATTTTTAGATGTCCTAGGGCCCCCTGGTATGTAAATCCGGCACTGTTGAACACGCTGTAGTAGGGAGGTAGTCGTAACACTTTATGCCCCAATTCTTCTGCAATTATATCACAAACATACGTTTTCATTAAAGAAAATGACTGTAAAAGTTCTTTTTTTGTATAATTTTCCTCAAAATATTTGCAGGCATGAAGTTTTGAATCTCCAATTTTGTGTTATTTGAGCCACGAATTTTTTTTTCAATTGTCGACTATAATAGCTTGCGTTGTCCATTACTATAACGCTGTTTGGGAAACAGAAAGTTTTTAAACCAATCCTCAAAAATCTCTACTGAAGTATCTTCGTGATAATCAACACAAGAGTCCTCAATGCTTTTGGCAGAAAGCCACAAAGCGTTTGGGATCCAAACATTTTCTGATCTTGCGTGTAATATTGTGATTCTCTTCCCTTTATTTGATGGTGCTTTTGTTTTACACTTATCAGAGGAATCAGACCATCCTTTGAAAGGGGTGTCATGCGTATCAAACCACGTCTCGTCGAGGTAGATTATTCGGTGCGGTATTTTCTTATTGACGTTATATATTCAGAACGCCAGTTTATTAAACGTGTGGATTCCTTTACTACTTGTCTCTTGTCAATTTTGCGATATTTAAAGCCCATTGCACACAGAGCTCGCCAAAGAGTAGTGAGGCTACAGTTGATTTGAGTTTCGTCATTGATGAGCCGGTGTTTTAGACTTTTGATTGTAGGGACACGCTGCTCATCATACATAGTGAGTCGTCTAGACTTTTTGTGACGAATCTTTTCGCTTTTTTCTTGATTCAATGGGATTTCCAACAATTCGTCTAACTGAAGTAAGATGCACCTTCGTCAAATACATACTGCCTATTTCGTACGTTGGGGTAGAAAATATTTGCTATAAATGTCTAATAATATAAATATAAATGTTTTAAAATTATTGCACGCTGTAACACAAGTGAACACTTCCAATGGAATATAAAGACTAAAAAAAATAACATAAAGGGTAAGCCTGGTAAGCCGTAATCCTCTATAACCCAACAAAATTACCTGCTTTCATATTATTCTGATGTAGGTCATTTCCTTATATTTCCAGTATTTTAAATTTATTCTTCAGTTCGGTAAAGGTATTCATACAGAGTAGACGTGTATACGGAAGCCGAGCATATCGAGTGTTTAAACTTTTGTAGGTAGAAGATAAGCGATGTCAACAACGGAAAAAGATCCACCTGATAGGGGAAAAAATAATATCAAATATGTGGAAATTAACATGGAGACGGAATCGGAGGCAAAACGAAATAGGGAAAATGAGGTAGATAACGAAATGACAAAAAAAGTAAAACTATCAGACAAGATAATTACGGAAATTAATGTAAGTATTGAACAAAAACAATTGAATGATAACAATAAAAATATGTATTCTAAATTCGATCAGGGTCCTTATTATGTATTTATTCAAAATAAAGAAGGCAATATTGGCAAACTTCATAAAATTGGTACTGCACGATTAATTTTAAATGCAATACCAGAGATACAAAATAATATTGTCAATATGACGGTAATCGGATTGAATAAAATTAAAGTAGAACTGAACTCATTTGACAGTGCCAATAAATTGATAAAATCAAAAATCTTAGAGGAAAAAAAGTATGAAGCGTATATTCCAGTATTTTATACACAGAAAAAAGGGGTAATTAAACATATAGATTTAGATTTATCGAATGAAGAATTAACAAATATCATTAAACCTAGATATGGAAATACATTAGAGGTCGTTAATGTCAGAAGAATGATCCTAAAGAAAAATGGAGAGATTATTCCTACATCAACTATTGTAGTCACCTTTAAGGGTCAGATGATACCTAACCAAGTAGTCATAGAAAAACTTGTTTACGATGTCGAATTATATATACCAAAAGTAGTGCAATGCTTAAAATGTATGAGATACGGACATTTAAGTACTCAATGTAGGGGGAAAACACGTTGTAGACATTGTGGGGATGAGCATGACACAGAAAATTGTCAGAAAACTAGTGAACCTTCTTGTATTCTATGCGGGGGTGATCATGCAGCCACGGATAGAAAAAAATGCGCGGAGTTTGATAAACAGAAAACTATTAAAAACATTATGGTAACTGAAAACATATCATATATCGAAGCAAAAAATAAACAAGAAAAAAGCTATGCAAATGTCATTAGAAATAAAAATAATAATTCGAACTCAAGTAATTATTATACAGCTTATATTAGAAGACAACGCGATAACGATAATAATTTTAGCTCTCAGGCGTCTACGTCCGGTTATTCGGAAGAACATAGAGCTATACTAGAAATGCCAAAGGTCCGATCTCAACCAGTTTATGGGAAATCTTCAAATTCTCAGAATTATCAACCACTCAATATCTCTAATACGCAACCAACAATTGAGGCAATAAAATTACGCGATACCATAGTAAATGCTATAAAAGAAGTGTTAGATAATCATACAGAGTCATTCAAAGATAACAAATTAAGAGGGGAATTATTAAAAAAATTAAATGAATTCTTTGATGGACAATAACTCCAATTTCAACATTTTACAGTATAATATAAGATCAATTACACATAACAAAGGGGCATTTGAAAAATTTTTATTTGACAACAATATTCATATGAGTTTAGTCAGTGAAACCTGGTTAAAGACAAATCAAAAAATATCTTTTAGTGGGTACCATATATTTAGGCTAGATAGAGAAGACGGATATGGAGGGGTAGGTATACTTCTTAGAAAAAGTTTTCCATTTCATAGGTCTAAACCACCTTATAATTTGAGAGAAGTGATGTGTACGTCTTTAAGTGTGAAAATAAATAGATCTATGAAAATAAACTTTTATTCAGTATATGCAAAACCGAAATTGAATATATCTGAGAGGGAATGGACACAATTTTTTGATAGTTTGGAAAAACCATTTGTAGTAGCAGGTGACTTAAATTGTCACCATTATGGGTGGGGTTGTGATATTACTGATAGAGCAGGAGTAAACCTACTTGCAGCAATAGAAAATGGAAATTTAATATTTCTTAACAACGGTGATCAAACTCTAATTCCAACACCCAATCAAATAAATAAATCGGCAGTTGATCTTACCATAGTATCACCAGATATAGCTACGTTATGCAATTGGCATACGCAACAAATGACATTAGGCTCAGACCACTTCCCTATACTTATAAAAGTACAGCTGGAAATACCTAATAAAATTACAGATTCAAAAAGATGGAACCTCAACAAAGCCAATTGGCCACTTTTCTCTGAGCGTATGGACTATGGCACCTCTAGTAATAATATTAGATATTATAATGAATTTATAAATGAACTAAACCAAGCAGCAGAATATTCCATACCCAAAAAGAAAAAAGTGGTCAACTCAAAATTTAATAAACATTGGTGGAATCAAGAATGTGATATTTCATTGAAAAATCAAAAAGAAGCCCTTTTGCGATTTACACAAAAGTCAAATGTTGAAAATTACATTCAATTAAAAAAAATGATGGCTATAACGAAAAGAATTATAAAAAAACGCAAGAGGGAATCTTGGAGATTATTTTGCGCTAACTTAAACAAAAATTCGCCCATTAAAGAAATCTGGACAGAAGTCAGAAAACTCAAAAATACATATATCGAACCAATAAGTAGACTAAGTCCAGGAGAATGGTCAACTGATTTTATAAATAAGATAACACCTCAATGGGCAGAAGAAGATATGGATAGTATACTACAAGTGAAGGAAAACATAGTTGATGATACAGGAGATCAACTATGCAGAAAATTTTCTATAAGCGAACTTAGAGATAGTCTCAGATCACACAAAAACACAGCTCCTGGAGTAGATAATATCCATTATATAATGTTATTTAACCTCCCTACGTCATGTCAAGTTATTTTGTTGGAAATAATAAATAATATATGGGAAAGTGGATCCTATCCAGAAGATTGGAAGAAATACATTGTTATTCCTATCATAAAACCGCACAAAAATCCAGAAGTAGCAGAATCATATAGGGGAATATCATTAGCTTCCTGTATACTGAAAACATTTGAACGCATGGTTAAGACAAGAATGGAACAATGGCTTGAAACAAACAAGAAGTTACCAAAAAATCAGTTTGGTTTTAGAAAATCCCACTCCACGATAGAAAATGTAGCTCATCTTGTAATAGATGCAAATCTATCTTTTTCAAACAACAAGTCAGTTATAGCTATTTTTGTAGATATTGAAGGAGCTTATGATAACGTGAATCTACGAATTTTATTCCAACAAATGATCCAAATCGGGTTTAGCCACACATTTTCTCAGAGAATTATCAAACTATATATTAATAGAATTATATTTATCAAAATAGATGAAGAGATTACAGGACCCAGAACAACCTCCCTAGGCATACCCCAGGGCAGTATTTTAAGTCCTCTTCTGTATATTATATATACCTATGATTTGGAAAATCTGGTAAACCGATGTAATGAAGTCACAGTGCTGGAGTTTGCTGATGATATATGTGCTTATGTTGACAATTGTGATATAGAGGATGGATGCAATTACCTTAGTACATTTTTTGGAATACTTAAAGATTGGTGTTTTCAAAAAGGACTGACTATATCCTTGAAAAAAACCAAGGCATGTATTTTTAGTAGGAAAAGAAAAATTCCAAATGAAATCCTGCTACAGAATACTGCATTCTCTGCATGTCCAAGTGTAACTTACTTAGGTGTGACGATGGACCGAAAACTTCTGTGGAAAGAACATATAGAGAAAATATCTAAGAAATGTGAAAAGGGCTTGAATATTTTAAGGGCTGTAAGTTCCTACAATTGGGGAGCAGATCCAGAAATATCTCTACTACTATACAGGTCATACATAAGATCCATATTTGACTACGGATCTATTCTGTATTCGCAAGCAGCTGCAACTCACTTAAAGAAGTTGGAAATTGTGACAAATAAATGCTTAAGACTAGCAATAGGGGCCTTAAAGAGTACGCCTATCTCAAACTTATATGTCGAATGCTGTGAGATGCCACTTAACCATAGGAGAGAATTTTTATGTAGTAAGTTCCTAATGAAAACAATGTCCAAAAATAGTAGTCTAGTTAATAAAATACACAAACTATATGTAAACGACTTAACCTGTGAATACTGGAGAAGAAAAAAATCCTTATTAATTTGTGAATCATATGCAGAATGTCTAGAACTCACAGAACATATGTATAAAAATGATGTGATTCCCTTATACCAAACAAATTTAACGATAATAAAGGAAATTAAGGTAGATTATTTGAGAGATTATTCTCTATATCCCCCGGCCATCAGAAACCTACTTTTTACTTCCGATATAAAATACAAATATTCTAATTATCACTTAATATTCACCGATGCATCAAAAAAAGGTGATGATGCTTCCTGTGCTTTCTGGGATCCAATAGAAAATTTTTCCGAATCAATAAAATTACCAAAAAATTTTTCGATATACTCTGCAGAACAACTAGCAATACGAGAAGCTCTAACCTATGTAAAAACAAAATTGACTAACAAAAAACATATTCTAATAATCTCAGATTGTAAAAGTGTTCTACAAAAACTTAAACATCTTTCTAGTAAACATAAATTGAATTATATACTTAAAGACATAATAAATACCGTTATAGATCTAGAACAGGAAGATAAACAAGTTAAATTTGTTTGGGTTAAAGCTCACTGCGGAATAATTCATAATGAAAAAGTGGACATATTAGCCAAAGAATCATTACAAAGTAAACAGATTGTAAACTATCCGCTTAGTCTAGAAGATCTCTTTCTGATATTAAAACATAAGAGTATTGCTAAATGGATGGTAAAATATAGAGATTCCAACAAAGGTTTATTTTATAAGGAAATAAAACCAACTTTTACATCAGCACCATGGTTCAGTGGGCTAAGTTTGTCGAAAGATTTGATAAGAACTATATCTAGAATTAGATTTAATCACACGTTGGTTCCATTTCATTTATGCAAAATTAATATCATAGATTCCCCAAATTGCGAATGTGGTGAACATGGTACAGTAGAACACAAAATATTAGGATGTGAACTAAACCGGATAATTATTGATCAGTTTATGAGTAATATTAGTAAATATAAATCTTTAGAACGACCAATTAATTTATATGAATTAATAATCTCAAACAATGTGGATATTTATAAATTGATTTATCAACATATTCGCAATTTGGGTTTAAGAATTTAAGCATCTTAATATATCTCAAGTATGTATGTATGTATATTATTGTATATGTGTATATATGTGTGTGTACATATATGTATATGTATATATTATATAAAAAGACGGGAAAAATGTAGGTTTGATTTAGCATATGTAATTTCAATTTGGCTCCTTGTGTCTATCCTCGTGTTACTATATTTTCCCTTCTATCCGTTGCCCGTTTTGTGTGTTGTAAAGTCGCTAAGAAAGGCACCTTAGCGTGAAAAGTATCCCTGTGCAATCCAAAAAATAAAAATAAATAAATAAATAAATAAATAAATAAAAAAAAATTAATAAATAAAACAAAAAAAATAATACAAAAAACAAAAAAAATAAAATAAATAAAAGAGAGTGAAAAAAAATATAATAAAAAAAAAAGTATTTATGTAGCTTATGGTATCGTATTATAAAATGTATATATCTAGATTTATTGTATAAATTAGATTTAAAAAACTATTAATGCATGGTAAAATTATGGTAAGTCAAGAAATTGATTAGGCTAATGGAACCGTAGGGATCCGCAGTCAATATCACAACCTCACACACACACACAAATTTATTCTTCATCGGGTTTCAGATACAATGTATAAATATTATACCTACAATCCGGTCCTTTTACATTTATGATTGGCATTCTCGGGTCTAATTGGTTTTATTATAATCGTTTATTAGCCAATACCGGGCGATTCCCATCTCGGCCGATCAGGCAGGTATACTAAATAAAAATCGCCCAAGTCGGCCAGAGTCTAAAATTGACCTGTTTTGGAATGGCCCATCTCGGCCAATAATACACTTAAATCAGATTGATTAGATTTCATTAATGTCTACATATAAAAATAATAGCTAACTATATTACAACAATTTATACATATTTACATTAATGTATATACATGAATGATAATATTTTAACATTAGACAACTTTGAAATCTTTTTATTTTTATACTCTTCAATTTTTTTAGCAACAAAAATTTGTTTTTAGGTTAGGTTAGGTTTTAGTTTTATTTTTATACTCTTCAATTTTTTTAGCAAAAAAAAATTGTTAGGTTAGGTTCCATTTTGTCTCCCCGGAAGCTAATTTCCGGTTTTGTTGTTTAAATTTAAAGTTATTTATCACTAAGAGTGGTTTTCCTCGTTGACTCGTCATTTCTCTAAATTCTGGATGAACAAATGTTGCCATTTTCCGAAGTTAAATTTAAATTGTTTTTACACGCACTGGTCAAGAATCAAAATAATACTGATAACTATTTTCGACAATTCAGGATAAATGTATTACAACTGACCAGTGTTCATTACTCTGCCACCATTGATAAGAATTCAAAGAAATTGATTGCATAGATTAGGGGTTGAAATTTGTCGTGGGTTTCTACCTGAAAGTAGTTTTGGCCGAGATGGGTATTTCCTAAAGTCATTAAAAATTGATCTGTCAGGTACCTTATTAAATCGGACGAGATGGGCTACGCCCCCAATACCATTTAGCGTGAAACTATACCATACTCTACCTGACAATTATCTATTGTAAAATTTCGCATGTATTGTTGCAAATATTCAACTAAAACAAATTTTTGTTAGGAGATTCTTTTTGTAAAAAATAGAACCAATACTCTTCACCATCTTGTAGCCGTATATAATCGGACATTCCCTTCACAAGAAGATTTAGGTCCATTTTTTAAATTATTCTCCACTTTCAGCATTAACAATAAACACAACCTCCAAATATTTTTGTGGTTATCACAGATTGTCTCTGTGGTTATATAAGTCTTAAAATATAAACAGTATATTGGGGTTCTCCATAAGCAAATCCAAAAGAAAAGTGATTGTCATAGGCGTAGCAAGATTTTTAATAAATAGGGAAACAATTCTTGAACAAAATATTTTCATTAAATTAGACTATTAAAGTTTGTTCTTAGTCTGATGGAAGAAAATAAATGCGAGGTATATAGGCGTGCAAAATATCATAGGAATTTTTTGTAATAAGCAGATTATTCTAGCAGTGTAATCCAATTTTCTTGTTCAAGACATCTTCAGTCCTCGAGATCCTTCTTATCGTCGGTTTATCTGCCGCCCCTGTAAAAATTTCTTACTTGCCGCGAAATTTCTTGAGACAGATTGATCTTTTATTTCAATTGACCATCATTTCCCGTAATAATTTATATACAGTGTGTGAGGAATTGTCATACTTTCATATTAAAAGAGTGTTCAAAATAAAACAAAAAGAATCAATATACCGACTATAGAGAAATAAAATTAGGATTTTCACTAGCATTACCACTAGAGGTCAAATTATTTCCGGAAATTTTTTCGAGCTCATAAATATTTTGAAAATTATCCCGAGTCGAAGACGAGGGATAATTTTCTAAAAATATGCATGAGCGGGAAAAAAATTGCGGATTTAATTTGACCTCGTGTGGTATTCGGTAAGAAAAGTCCACACCAAATTGTGTTTGAAAATCAAATAATTAAAATGTATTTTTCGATTTCCAACAACGTCAATTTTTGACGTTTGCGGTTTGGTCGACTTGATTATTTAGTTACCATGGCAACTAAGTGAAACCATAACCTAAAATTTATATCAGTTTTGAAGCTGTCAAGCGGCACGACGTAAAAAAGACCTTCTACTAGTTGTAGTTGCACGAAAATACCATCTCAAGACAAAACACAGTATATTATTTAATTTTACATAAGTTTTGAGTAACTACAGTGGTATAAAATTGCTTTTTTGCAAATATAAACCAGAGTGTCAAAAAAATATTCTGACATTATAAACGTAAAAAAATCCAGTATAATTCTCTGGTGGGTACCCGCCATGAAAAAATTTCCAATTCATCCGTTGCCATGGTGATCTGTCAAAAAAACACGTTTTGATTGGTTAAAAATTACAAGTGTGGAATTTTCACAAGAAAATTTTGTTAGGGGCAGTTCTACACCTGCTCTGTTTTAAAGGAATCCCATATCTATTATACTAGATTTCCTATTGCATTCCTATTGTAAGGGGTACTTCCTAATAGGATTCAGTCAGTCACTTTCTTATATCTATGAATAGGCTTTAGCTATAAATGTAGGTAGGTACTTGAATTGTGCAATCCTTAATATAATTAGGTAGTATCTTTTGGTATATAATATATATTCTAAAAATAAAATATATTTTTCAGTATTTGTTGCGCTTTTGTAGACAGAATGTCGTCAAAATTTAGCCCCGTAGTGTGTAAAGGTATTTAAGATTTTAAAGCAAGGACTATAGTACTAAACGTAAATTATTTAACATAATAAAAAAAACTATAAGACCCATCCCTACTCGGCAAAACCCTTAAACTGACTGCACGACACTGGCCACCGGCTTATCATATTAATGAATCATTAACCATTGTGCCGAATTTTACGACCCTATTGTATTTGAGGCGATACAGGACGTGTCGATTTAATTTTGGTAAAACCGACCTGTTTTATCATTTTATTTCACATAGAAAAAAAGAAAGACTCGCCCTATATTTATAGTACTTTTGAATAAATAATGAGACACTCTGCTCCTACGGAAAAAGAAATATAGTATAGCCACATTTATAGTCGACACTGTCATCAAAGCTGTACGCAAAATCCAAAAAAGGTTTTAAAAAACCTACATTTACTAGAAGGTATCTACATTGTATTTGATGATGACAGTGTTTTTCAAAATTGTTGAAGTTTCCGTCACGTTATTCGCGACAGTATACTTCAATACTGGTTAGAATATATAACTTGAGAAGTAGTTGTTTCTTCTTTAGAGAAGCGTTTAAAATTTTTTTCTATACTTTTCAGCATACATATTCGTTCAGAAATTTCTACTTTTTCGCACGTGTCTACTTTACCCCACGCCTTTTACAATTATTTGTTCCGTTTCATTGAATATTGCGTTAATAACTATAAATAATTACATCAAGAACCAGAAGATAACTTTTAATTAGTTTGTATCTAGTTAACATTTTTTTCATTTTCCACCCGCTCGTATAAAAAATATTGTTCTTAACCCGTCGTTTGGACTGCGGTCACGAGCGAAAAAGTATCAATTTCCTTACTAGTTAGGAAAATAACTATTTCAACACCAACAACACGTCTATCAATAACTGGCGCTGTAATAACTTGGAAGGAAGTTTGGATCTTTTTCATATAGACACATTAAAGAAAATAGTGGGTATTTGAATAAATAGATTATTTAAATATTTAGATTATGCATATTTTTGTAATGTATTCGATACTCAAGGACTGACTACCGTTTTCGCGTGAATTACATACATTGACGTAAACCATTTCAATAAATATTTTTGTTATTATAAGGATGTAATAATTGTTTTTTAAATCCAACTATTAACTCATCCAAATATTTGAGAAGGTACTACTTTTAGTGCGTTTGCGTTATTTTTTAAAACGATATCTTTCAAATAAATCGTTCCTATAACATCCAAGAAATATAAGTTAGAACTTTTCTACGTAAAAAGCGTAGTTCAGTTTAAAATGTTCTTTATTTATAATTCTCAGAAGAATTTCAGATCGGAAGTATATTTAAAAGGCAGCTGCAATTCATAATTCTTCCTAGGGTAGGGACAAGTATATTCTTGAAAAAATCTTGACCATACATTAAAAATACCGAAGATCTTAAATTAAATAAATCTGACTCAACTATTATATTATAAAAATAATATTTTTATTGTTTAGATAAAGTTCACCACGATAAGAACACGAATGAAACTGAATAAATTTATCAAAATTTAAAAAAAAATTAACTTTGGTTGGATTCCAACCAAACAACTGTAAGTACATGTGATGCGATAACAAACTAGATCGACATAATATACGAGTGTACCAAAAACATTGGAGATAATAGAGGGGCTAAAAATAATAATAGTATATACTTCTTTCTTTCGGCGTTGCCTATTTCCTCCAATATTACATTGGAGCTGATTCCGCAAAATGGATCCGACCCTCAAAAGGGTGTTTCAGTCCCTCTCTTTGCTAGTTCATCTGCTAATTTATTTTCTTCTATTCCAGTGTGCCCTGGAGAACTCAGTTCTGTCTGTTTGTTTATCCGACATAATGAAAATCCTTTGACTTCTATATCTGTAATCAATATTGAACAGAGCACACCTTCTTATGGCGTGAATTTATGCTTGAAAGATACTTGAGGTTTTTCCCAAGCTTTCGGAGTGTTTGGTTCATGGCCTGTACACTCCTATCACAGGTCCTTCTATTGCTTTCGAATGACATTCTTTCCAAGTCTGGTAATGGTGTTAGGATCCCATTCCTTTTGAACATCAAAATCTTACTGGAAAGTTGACGTTTTTTTGTGACTAAAGATATCGTAACGGCAACAGTTCGTAACATCGACAGTTCGTATCCACAGACAGCTCTTCATAACGCCAATATTTATTATTTTGTTTATTCTTGTTATCGTGGAAAACAATTTTTATCACTTTATCTATGTTAGAAATATAAATTCTGTTAATTATTATAATAAATACATTATTATCGAAATGGTTTTAATTTTTTTCATTATTATTTAGACTTAGTTTTACTTCTTTAAAGTGATAATAAGGATAAAAATTAAAATAGTTATTTTCCTAACAAGTGCGGAAAGACGCATGCGTTAGGAACATTATTTTTTCTACGACCGTATATACAAAAGAGTATACCAACCCATTTTTCAAAAATTATTTTATTTCAACATACATATACAAAACTTTAACTAAAAACTACTAATTGTTATAAATATTAATATTAAAAACACAATTTGTTGCATTCTGTAAATTACTTAAAATTACCGATCCAGTGGAGTTATTTGGTGTTAACTGGTAAGTAGATGACGTCGATGTACAGGGTTATATAAAAATATCTTCATTATTTTATATTTTCAAAAAATTAAAAATGTAATAAAAAGCTAGAAAAGATGTAGATTTTATTTGATGGACTATTTCGTAAATATTTATTTACCTGTTGTAACAATAGTTATAACTTCCGAAGTAAAAAACTATCTAATAAGGTAAAAATTTGCACTAGTGCGGGAAAGTGACACTTTTAAAACCAAAATGCGTGCGGGAAAATGGGTTACAACGCACGGTCGTAGAAAAAAAACGTATTCTTTATATAGTTGTCAAAAATATATGCAAAAAGTGGCCTTAAAAAAATACCACTAATTTTAGTGTAGGAAAGTATGCAATATGCATTTTTTGTCCAGTAATGCTAAACTTACTAAAAAAACTAAATGTTGGCGTTGCGAAGAGATGTCGTTACGAACTGTCGATGTTACGAAGTATCGTCGTCACGAATTATCGGTGTTACAAATTGTCTGTTACCATTTGTGTGGTTACGAACATGGCCGCCGTAGGGCATGTTTCAATTGCCCCTGTAATGCATATAGAGGATAGAATTTGAATTCTGGAGAGGTTGTCTCTCGTCGTCAATAGACTAGTCCTACTACTCCACGCAATGGCTCCATAAGTAATAATTTATTTTACTATGGCAGTGTACATCTAGATCAGGATCTTTGGGTTACAGCCCCAATTTTTCCCTCAGTTGGTGCCAATGCAAAATACTGTATTTGGGTCACTTTAGTTCTTCTTTAGTTTTAGCAGGCATGTTGGAATGTTTTCTTAAGTATAGTAATATACACAAAGTTGTTTTAATTAATTATTTTTTTTCATTATACCTTACTGAAATCTCTATCTTAACATGCCTATTAAGAGTACCGAAAATGACCTTTTTCTACAACTGCTATGAAAAGTGACGTATACCTTACTTAATTTCAAAACCAAATATTGCTCATACTGTGAGAAATAATATTTCTCACGGCACTTTGCCCACGCCACATATATTTATATGGAGAATCAAATAAAATCGACAAAAACTTAGTAGGCTACTGTCATCTTTAAATACCTATTTTTTTGTCACAAAACTGTCAGATTATATTGGAAAATATGTTAAAAATTTTAAAAAATTGTCGAAAATTTTGAAATATGGTCAAAAATTGTCAAAAATTTGGAAAAATGGTCAATACTTGTCAAAAACTGTCAAAGTTTTGAAAAAATGGTTAATAATTGCCAAATATTTTCAAAAATGGTCAAAAATAATCAATAATTGTTAAAATTTTGAAAAATGATCAAAAACTGTCCAAATTTTTGAAAGTTGTCAAAAATGATCAATAATTGTCAGAAACTGTCAAAAATGGTCAATAATTGTTAAAATTTGAAAAAATTGTCAATAATTATTAAAAAATATCAAAAATGGTCAATAATTGTTGAAAGTTGTCAAAAATGGTCAATAATTGTCAGAACCTGTCAAAAATGCTCAAAAATTGGCAAAAATGGTCAATAATTGTTAAAATTTGGAAAAATGGTCTAAAATGGTCAACATTTTTGAATAACTGTCAAAATTGATCAATTATTGTCGTTGTTAAAATTTGAAAAAATGGTCAATTGTCAAAAATTGTCAAAATTTTGAAAAAATGGTCAATAATTATAAAAAATTGTCAAAAATGGTCAATAATTGTCAGAACCTGTCAAAAATGCTCAAAAATTGTCAAAAATGGTCAATAATTGTTAAAATTTGGAAAAATGGTCTAAAATGGTCAAAATTTTTGAAAAATTGTCAAAAATGATCAATAATTGTCAAAACTGTCAAAAATGGTCAATAACTGTAAAAAATTGTCAAAATTTTTAAAAAATGGTCAAAGTTTTTGAAAAATTGTCAAAAATGGTCAGTAATTGTCAGAACCTGTCAAAAATGGTCAAAAATTGTCAAAAATGGTCAATAATTGTTAAAATTTGGAAAAATGGTCAAAATTGTCAAAAATGATCAATAATTGTCAAAACTGTCAAAATTGGACTACAAATGTCAAAAATGGTCAATAATTGTTAAAATTTAAAAAAATTATCAAAATTTTTGAAAAATGGTCAAAAATTTACGAAAAATGGTCATTCTATTGTGCATAAGAAGCAAGTTTCTATCGGCGGTCCGACGACCGCTCACCTTTTCTTTTTGTTTTACTAACCATAAAAATAAATATTAAGTTACTTTTCTTGTATTCTTTAAATTTGTGCAGTACGGGAAAAAGTTTTCCAGTGCGCTAACATGCGCTGCTAAGGGAACTGAACACAGTTCCCTTAGAAACACTAAACCACAATTGTATTATGACAGTCGATGTCAGTGTTTTGAATTAGAATTATAATAATTGTACTCTGACAGCAGATGTCAGTGTTTTGAATTATAGTCTAGTATAGTAATTATTTACTAGTTTTTGTATTAAGAAAGGTATAATGAAAAGTATCGTTCATTACACATCCTTAAATGCTTTTCCCGTGCTTGCACGGCTACGCCTCACACGGGAACCCGTCGCGCGCACACGGGAAAAGCCTATTTTCTGGACTCGTAATGAAATATACTAATTCCAGCATTTTAATATTATGCCTGGCAAACTTTTTATTATTTTTAGCCCGTCTATCATCTCTCAAGTTTTTGGTAAGAACCTGGGACACCCTATAAAGCTGCTTTCTTTCTGTCTACGTCATATCTTTCTTCTCCGTTTCCTTAAAATCTCACTCTCAATTGTCTACTTATCGTTTACTTGAAAAATACATATTCTATTGATTTCAGTCCTTGTAGAACTTTTATTATTTGCGCTACATTGAGATAACATTTTTTAGACAAGTTTTAAATCAATAAAACACTAGGTCATCGTTTCTCAACCGTGGGGTCGCGACCCTTGGGGGGGTCGAGTTTGTTTTTAAAGGGGGTCGCAGTCTGTTGAAAACTACATAAAGGTACAAAAGATTTCCTTTTAGTGTAGTGTTATATAACTGAATATTAAGATGTAATAAATAACATGAAAAAATAAACTTACTTTATTTCAATAAAATGATTAATCATGAACATTAATTAATTAATGCGATATTTGGCATTGTTTCGAACTTAAAAGTTTTTCTATGCGTGGATCATCTTTGCAAACACTCATAAGTAAATTATTTTCGAGTGACAACAGTAAATACTTTGTCAAAAATTCAGTAGATTTCAGTAAATTTATTTTATGTTATACAAATTTCAGGAAAGTATAATGAAATAAATCAATGACGTGAAATGTATTTTTATAAAAAAAATTAACCTATTTCCAACAAAATAGTGAAGGGGTCGCAAGACTTTTTACTTAACTTTTTGGCTTTTCCGTGGGTCGCGACATAAAAATGGTTGAGAAACGATGCACTAGGTAATGTTAAATAGGTAAAATACACACCATTTACAGTTGATAAGCGGTATTAGATAACCTGTTATGACTTAACACTAACCAACCGTAATGTATTTGTTTGCAAGTAAAATTTTTATCTATTTTTGTTTCTTATCAAACAGTATACAGTGCGAGAATAAACTAAGAAAAACCAAGATACCTTCTTAACATTTATGATTTCCTTTTTAAATACTGAAGGTAAAAGGGTTTATACATTAACGAGCCTTATAACAATGAGAATAGAATAATGAAACTTACAGTTTATTTCAGAAAGGTATAGAGTAATAAAACCTCATTAGGTATGCAAAGGGAGCACAGAGTGACCCAACGAATATTTAAGCCACTTTTATAGTTTGGAATTGATTTCATTGTAAAATTTTTTCTTTTTATCAAGTGCAGGTAGTACCACCCGGGTTGGGGTCAATATATGGGTTCAGCCTATTATTATCCATTCACAAACACTGAAAATGGTGTGCTAAAGGCGTGCCGGTAGGATACTCGTAAAAAGGAAAGAATTTTATTTTAACAGAATAAAAATTAGGCATTATGTACATAGTATTAGGTACACTAATTTTTTATTGAACATTGTACAAAAAATACAAAATACAGAAATTAAATTATAAAAAATCATAATATTCTTATTAATATTATTATTAATATTACAAACCTACGCCTATGGCCGACACCGAAATTGAGCCGAACTGGACGGAATTCCCCATTTTATTACACTATACCTTTCTGAAATAGACTATAGTTTAAATTTATTGTAATTTTCCAAGAACTAGCTTAACTATTAAATCGTTAGAAAACTTAGTTCTTCGAGCTTATACAGTGTCATCCCCAAATTAGGCACCATATGGGAAACTTATTTATTGAGGGTTTTTCAACAAAAAGTTATTCTTGATCAAAGTTTGTGCATACCCTAAAATTAAACTTGCACCAACAAAATATAGTAAAACACACGTAATATACGAGGAGCCTTCAATAAGTTGATTTTAATACAAAAGTAAAGAGCCATTATTTTTGAAAATTTCGGGAAATGTTATGTAGAAAAGTTATTCAGCATTAAAAAATACACCTAGATTTAAAGTAGTGGCCATCTGAGTGAAGTTTAACGTTTTGAACGTAAAAATCTCCAGAAATTCAAGGAGTTTGTGTCGAAATACTTATTTTATGTTGATGTTTTGTGATTTGATATTATTGAATATTAAGTTCTTGTTACAATACTGTAGAATTTTAAGCACCTTTCGGTATTAACAAAAAATAAAATTAACTGCACCAAAAATTATTTGAAAAAATTTACCGTGGTTAACACAATGGTTGTGTAATTTGTAATTTGTACTATTAGAGGCTTTTTAAATAACAGGATATTGTCTATTTATCAATTTAGCAAAGCTTTTTTTTGGTTAACCCCATTTAAAAAAAATGGGTTTAAAAATAAAACTTTTTAAAACTCCTCGAAATTTTTGACAATAACAAAATCAAATTTTTGAAGACTCCTCGTAATTAAGTTTGTTTTACTATAGGTTTGTTCCAACTGGCCTTTAGGAACCGTTCTGGAATCGTATCGAGTACTGTATAGTGCGCAAACTCGAATTAGGGATGGACAGGTTTGTTCGCGGATGTAATTCCGAACCAGTTCAGGGACTATTCGCTTGCGAATTATGAAAATTGGCGTTCGGGTTTAATACAATTCTGAATTTTTAATAACAGTTCGGTATTCGCGGATCAGATTGGATTGGTTCGTTATCGATTCGGAATCAGTCCTAGTGGTTCTCTGATTTTGGTAAGGACTCAGTTCAGTTCGGCTGCTCATGCGCAATTGATATGTCAGTTATTTTCTTATTTTAGTCACCTTTGGTTGTTTCACTTCTTTCTTGTTTGATTTGTAACGTTGTAAGCAAATATCAAACTCGAACTTAGCTGTCCAATCCAAAGGTGAATTTAAATGATCTATTCAATCTATTTTGGTTTCTTATTTATGTTTTCATTTAGATTCTGAGAAGTGATCTAAGACCGGTCGCGGTTTAATTAAAATTATTTTCTGGTTCGTAACTAGGCATGCGCTCTAGACAATTCCGAACTGGTTCGGATTGTAACCCGCGAACATAGCTTTTATCACCCCTTCAGGAAGGTAGTTTTTATACCGTCCCAAGAACGATACTATAATCAGTTGGAACGCGAAAGAAATATAGCACTTGCGCGAACGATACCTAGAACGGTTCTATCGCCAGTTGGAAGGAACCTAATATTTTGTTGGTGCATGTTTAGTTTTAGGGAATACACAAACATTTACCAGGAATAACTTTGTCGAAAAATCCTTAATAAGTAAGTTTCCCATATTATGGTGCAAACTTTGAGGATGACACTGTATAACCGATATCACATCGGGAACTTCCCAGAATCTCCAGCTTCTGAAATACAGAATAATCTTTCTGAAACATTGATTTTTGAATACTAAAGCTGATCGACCACATAGTCGTTCCATATGTGGTATGGGATAATAATAGATTAATAAAAGCCTGGAATACGACGGAGGAGAGTTTGAGGGATTTTACAGGGACGGATCAAATCAAAATAAGAAAGGGCTCACAGGAATTAATTAGAAACAGTTTCATTTAAAATAGTAATATGAGTAGATTCCACAAAGTAAGGGTCCAAGCAGTAAGTTATATTTAAGAATCTTCAATAAAATAGCAGGATTGTCTTAATATTAATCATAATTAAATGTTGTTAGTTAACAAGTTGAAATTTGGAGTATTATGTTTATACCTTGAAACTAAATAATAAACACAAAATTTTCATTCTGTACCCCTGTATATTTGGTTTGGATTCTTGGAATAAAATACCATGCTTTGATTCCACCATATGTCTAGTTGTTTACAATGTGAGCATTCATTCGTAAAAATTTCTATTCACGATTGTCGTATGTTGCATCTTGTATTCAAATAATAGGGTGCCATGTGTATATTTCTTACTCGTCTGTTTACAGTAGAAGACATTTTTTTCAGAATTTAAAGATTTTTTGCTCACAACTTACATTGTTTTAAAATGGATGGGATGTAAATTGTATAAATTTACAAATTATTTAAAAATCGCTTTGTATTTTGAAAACAAGACTCTTAAGTTCCAGACACAGCAATTTTTCGAAAGGCATGCAGGGTTGCCAATATTTCGATACATTTATGAGATTATTTGAATATACAAATACAACTCTGTTGGTGGGGAAATTTGCAGAGGATAGAGGAGAATAGAACAAAAAAAATGGAAAATTGAAATCTTATTTAGTTAATCCTTTATACAGATATTCGTCGCTAATTACCATAAAAAAATTTTTTTAACTAGACCCATTAAGCAAATTAAATAAAAATTTATATACAGGGTGATTGATTAGTGTGATAAAGCTCAGTAGGTCTAGTATCATAAAAGATACAAAAAATTGTTGATAGCTTTAAGCTTCGTTACAATGTTACAGGGTGTTCCATAACTCGGTGCCAGATCCAAGGTATGGCTTTTTAAATGGGTCACTCTATATTTTTATATAAAAATGAAATCCGTTTCACTTCCTCATTACAACAATATGAGGTTGTATTCTGTTATACATGGTTTTTAAAAGTTATAACCAATTTTCCGTGAAAATCGTAAGAAGTTTAACGCCCTGTATATTTTCAAACACGAATGATACATGATTTTCTCAGTAATTTTAAATGGATCACCCTGTTTTTTATATCATTGTCGAAGAGTACTATTACCATACTTCTGTTTTTATCAATCATTTTCCATACCCCAAGTTACTAGTTTTAGAGATATTTTCATGTTTCCATACAAGGTGTAATTCAGGTATGTACCTAATAGTTTACCAGATGTTATGTAATTAGGACCTAATTTATCTAAGTGAAGATAGTGTTGTTTGTTATTTCTTCATGAGTGTAGTTTTTGTAAACCTTGTAACTGCAATCTAAACGCTTAAAGCTATCTGTAATTTTTGAAGATAATATTTTTTGTATCCTTTATGATAATAGACCTAATGAGCTCTATCACACCAATCAATTAGTTCTTCTTATAAGGAGCATTTTTATCATAGCGATTTCGATAAAAAAATTGTCATAACTTTTTAAATAACCTTGCCAATCTATAATAACAGAGTTATCGACAACCAAAAGTCACCCTGTATATTAGAATTAAAAAATTTAAAAAGTTATTGTTTCCAAATTAAGATTGTTTTGTTTTCTTGTAAGTAAACAAAAATTGTTATTCACATTTAGTATTAATAATCTTGCAAGGATAATGATTAATTTAAAACGAGACCGATGTTACAATAAATTCTAATACACAATAGTTGGATATAAACTTCGTTAGTGAATGTTAGAATGGGTAACTCCTTCTCATTTTAAAGTCAATGAAATACTTGATAATTTTTAATGTTTTCTCTTACACCATTTTCGGAAAGTTCGACTATAAATTTGTCGTAAAATTAATCGAAGTAGTATTGTTTAACAAGAAAATGAATAATATTAGTTGGAGTGACATCATCTAGTGTGGAAACTACTTATGAAATAAAATTATTTGTGGCCTTATTTCATGGCATGGCATAAAAAAAGCTGGATCGCGTCAACTTTTGAATTCAATAGAGGAGTTCAGTCTAAGGTCAGTGTGACCAACAAAAAGTGGTTTTTATGACAAGAATGACAGTTAATGTCTACCATTCAAAACATAAGATTTTTGCAGGTTTTTTATCATTACGAACATCTATATATTGCTTTATTAAAACAATGAATACACCCCCGAAGCGTAAATCTTAAAATTTTAAATGACGATTTAGCTGAATTCTCAATGCATCGGTGGCCAGTAATTCTAGGAACTTTCGGCAAATCACCAATTCTCTTCTGTCATTATGTCACTAGATGTCAGATGTCAGTGGAAAAAGCAATCAGAAGAATAAAGTGATACAACTAACTAGAACTACTACAAAACTATGGAAAATAAACATAAACGATTAAACGTATATCAACAAAAACAAATAACACTGACATCTGACATAACTAGTGACAAAATGATAGAAATGAAATGGTGACTTGTCAAAAGTTCCTAGAATTATTGGCCACCGATGTGTTGAGAATTCAGCTAATATGTCATTTTAAATTTCAAGATTTACGCTTCGGGGGTGTATTCATTGTTTTAATAAAGCAATATAGATGTTCGCAATGGTAAAAAACCTGCAAAAATCTTATGTTTTGAATGGTAGACATTAACTGTCATTCTTGGCTAAAAAGTAGTCGTTGAAACTGATCACCTACCATTGGTTGCGATTTTTAAGAAACCATTGAATAAATGCCCCGCGAGGTTACAACGTATGTTGCTACACTTACAGAAATTTGATATAGATCTTCGGTACAAAAGAGGAAAATATCTTTATTTAGCTGATGCTTTGTCTAGAGCATATCTTAACGAATATTCTTGTAGTGAGTTGGACGAGGATATTGAGTGTCATGTTTGTCTAGTAAATTTGGAATTAAATGCTACTCCTGAAAAAATTAATCAGTTTAAAATTGAAACAGAGAAAGATCATGTTCTTAAAAACCTAAAGAATATAATAATTAATGGATGGCCAAATTCAAATAAAAAATTGTCAGATGATATTAAAACCTATTTTCCGTACAAAAGTGAGTTAACTATAGTAGATAATCTTATTTTTAAAGGAAAGTGTTTGGTTGTTCCAAATTCACTAAGGAGTGAATTGATAAACCGTATTCATTATAGTCATTTAGGCGTTAATAAATGTGTCAAATTGGCTCAAGAGCATTTATTTTGGCCAGGCATGAGTAACCAAATTAGGCAGAAAATTTCTAATTGCCATGCATGCTTAACATTTGCAAATTCACAAAATAATGAACCTTTGAAACCACACGAAATTCCTAATATACCGTGGAGCAAAGTAGGTTGTGACATTTTTGAGATAAAAGGTAATAAATATCTACTTGTAATTGACTATTTCTCAAAATATGTAGAAATAGCGGATCTAAAAAATAACACATCAAGTACAGCTATTATTAATAATTTAAAATCAATATTTGCAAGGCATGGTATACCTCTTGTGGTTATTTCTGATGGAGGCCCTCAGTTTTCATCGTTTGAATTCAAACACTTTACGGTGCAGTGGGAATTTACGCACATAAAATCATCACCTACATATGCTCAGTCAAATGGAATGTCTGAACGACATATTCAAACCGCGAAAAAAATGTTAAAGAAAATTGCACTTGATAATAAAGACATTAATATGGCTTTACTAATCTATAGATCAACCCCAATATATGAAAATATTTCACCAGCAGAAATACTCATGTCGAGAAAATTAAGATCAATTTTGCCACTAACTAATGATACATTGCAACCCAAAATAGCTCTAAGTTATAATGAAAGTGTTATTAAAGAAAGGCAGAGAGCACAAACCAAATATTATAATCGGAAAGGTTCTAGAAACTTAATTCCTATTCAAAGTGGTTCTACAGTTTATGTACAAACGAAACCAAATTCTATATGGACTTTTGGTACAATTTTAGAACGTGTAAGAAACAGGGTTTATAAAGTCCAATTAGAAAATGGTTCTGTTCTCTTTCGAAACAGAAAATTTCTGAAAATTGTAAATAAGGATAGTTTAGAAAACAACTCAACTCATGTTGGTAATTTTCCGATAGTTAATAGGGATAGTTAATAGGAGTGACGATAATTTAGGAGCTTCTTCAACTCAAAAAGGGGAGGATAGTGATAGTAGTGACTTAGATAATAGTTCCGAAAGTGTTCATTCTAAGGATGACATTGAAAATAACAGTTATTCAAGTAGAGACAATACTAATACTCCAGTAACCGATACAGTATCTGAACCTATTTCCTCAAATTCAGAATCTATGTTTCTGAATAGTAAAAAAGTAACTTCTTCTGGCAGAATTGTTAGAAAACCTAATAAGCTAAATTTGTAACTTTTCCATAATTTAGAAAGGGAGATGTGAGGTATACAGATACCGTACCGACAGTCGGAACAATAGACATAACACAACACATGTCAACCGCCAGATGTGACAGAGCGTTTTCATAAAGATTTATATTTAAAAATTATAATCATTACTTTTAATAAAAACTTAGTGTAGTAACGAAGTAGCTTTTATTACACCCCAGGTTTGGAACCGCTGCTTTAATGATAAGAGCGTACTTGAAGAAACCTTCCCCCATAAATCGATTGGACGAAGGGGTACTATATAGTGAGTGGCCAGCTAGGACACCAAAACTTACGCTGCTGTATTTTTTCGGTAGGGCTATCTCAAAAACATAGCTAACTAGTATTGTTTGATAACAGGCTAGGTTATTGCAGACAACTAGCTAAAGAACATTTTGAACATTTATTTTGTATGTAATATGTAATATCTAATAATGTAATGAAATATAATCAAATATATCGATTAACTCAAGTATTTAATTTCTTGAAGAAAATGATAAAGAATTTCATGTTTTCTCTCTGTTTTACTCATAATACACCATAAATGTTATTCCATTCAAGCCCTATTATCAAAGAAATTTAAAATTATATAACAATATACTGGGTGTTTAATTCAAAATAAAGATTACCGACTATGCTAGATTCAGGTGAATCACCCTGTATGTTTAAATCTTTGTGCGGTGAACGTTCAATTGAAATCAAAAGTTGACGTTTCCCATCGTAATTCTATACTGTGGAATAGTTTCAACATATAGTAGGGGAATTGGATTAAAAGTTACATAGTTTGTTTCAACAAGTACAGTAGAGTATTGGAATACAATAATCCCCTAACGAACAGGTGTTTAACGGATATTACAGAGTTGTACTCAAAATTGGCGAAATATTTTACAACAATTTAATAGTAACTTTTTGAAAATATATTATTCTGCTAAAATGATTGTGTGATAAATATAATCGCATAAAAATGTAAAAAAAACAACATAGGTACTGTAAAAATAATTCCTTTGATAAATTAAAGGATTTACTGTCATACTTTCAATAACATTGTGTACGCTATGATCCATATTCCACATGTCCTTTTCAAATTTTTCAACGTGACTAATGCACTTTTTCCAGGTTTCTTCATTAATATTTCCAACTACACTTAATAGTAATTCCTTTACATCTTCTAATTTGTATGTAATATTGTTTCTCACAACGAACTGTTTAATTTATGCCCAAACCAACTCTTTTGGGTTTAAGGCCGATCCTCACTTTCGTGCAAGGCACAGGCAAGGCACCGACTCGGCAAAATATCATTGAATTTTATGAATTTTACGAGGTTTAATTCACACTAGGAGGGCAACGTCTCGGCAAGCAACGGCCTTTGCACGCGGCAATATTTGCCTAGCATATGCCGTGCAGGTTCCGACAAGTGTAAATACTTACCCGGCAGTTAAGCTGCATTCTGAGTTGAAATGATTCCAGTTTAGTAGGGAAAAGTATAGTGAACATGACGAAGCGTCAGCAGAAGCCCAATTTTTCATTCGAAGATGATGAAACCGAGTGATTTTTTTCCAAAACTTTCGAACCATACGTTATATTCAATTTTTTTTATTGAACTCCTGTTTATCAACAATGAATTAAAAAAAATACTTGCCTTAAACAGACTGCCACTTTTTGAATAGGAGAAATGTATTCACGAAGAGTAGTTTTTTGAAGAAGTTCTCCAATTTGGTCCAATAAATTGTCAAACTCGTCCAGTGACTTTCGATAATACTTGAAAAATTTTGTCTTGTCATATAGAAGTTCTGGGTGCAACGTTGCGAATTTCCCTTCTTCGTTTCATTAGCATTTTATGCACCCAAAAACGTATTTTTCTCTTTCTGCAATTTTCGTTTATTTCTTGCTCTTCTTTGTCTAATATTAGAGCAATTTTTATTAACGTAGAAGTCGAAAACATATTTTTCACAAAGTTGGAAAAAGAATACACAGGCAAACTAACCCGCGGCAAGTCTACGCAATGTGAATTGCTTTAAGAAATCTTGGTCGTGCTGAACACGTGCCGTGCCGTTGCCGATCCGGTTCCTTGCACGTCTAATGAGAATCGGCCATTAACTCGCAGGGGTAAGGGGGGAGCCGTAAAACACGGACATCCGCTTTTTTTGCAAGTTCATCTATCACATATTTTTTATACTTTGACTTATGCTGTTTAGCAATCTCATAGAGACGGGCTTTGGTGACGCTGTGATTAAATGATATAACTTTATTTTGTAGCCATTCCATTATTTTATTTAATGTAGGTACCTACTTTATTTTTTATATAAATATCTTCTAATTGCGTTGTTTATAAATTCACTGGTTTTCTTCACTTTTCGTCCTGGTTTCTCTTTAGGTTCGCTTAAGACCTTATTTGTTTTTTGTTCACGTATTACTTGTGAATAGTCGATATTCCCACTCCAGTTTTCTGTGCAGATTTTTTTATAATGCTGTCAACACTGTTTTGCAACCAGTAAGAACTAGAATTTATTATAATAATGGACGATATTATCAAGGCTACGAAAAAACATACTAAAAAGATCCACATAGGCTATAATAGACTGAAACCCATCAACCTGTCTGAATGTGCTTTTGCAGATGACGTTATGATTTGTGCACCGAGCGAAGATGACCTCCAAAAAAACTTACAAACATGGGAAAGAGAACTCAGTAAAAGAAATCTAAAAGTAAATGTACAGAAGACAAAAGTCATGACTACCGGAATAACAAACACAGAAATTGACATAAGGCTAAAAAATGAAAAAATTCAACAAGTGGACTTGTTTAAATATCTTGGTATTAAGATCGACAGAGATAGTACCGAAGATGAAGAATTGAATGAAAGGATCACTAATGCCTCAAAACTCTACCATTCCTTGTCTAGAGCATTCATTGGTAAAAAAGAAATAAGTAGGAAAACGAAAATGACAGTGTTCAAGACAGTATATCGACCAATTCTCACTTACGGAAGTGAAAGCTGGATACTGACGCAGAAATTGAAGAGTAGAATACAAGCAATGGAGATGAGATACTTGCGCAGGGTTAAGGGAATAACACGGAGAGACAGAGTTAGGAATGAGGACGTTAGAAGTGAACTTGGAATTGAATCGATTCTTGACTTGCTAGACAACCAAAAACTTAAATGGTTTGGTCATTTAGTAAGAATGAACAACAGGCCAGTAAAAGATGTTTGGGAAGCGCGAGCAACTACAAAAAGGAAGAGAGGAAGGCCAAAGAAAACTTGGAACCAAGTGGTTGCTGAAATATTGGAAAAAAGAGGGAAAAGTTGGGAAGAAGCCAAAAAGATGGCAAAAAACAAGAAACAATGGAGCAACTTCATTTATGGAAAGGAGAAATAGATTTCCACCCTTACACCTTCGGGTATAAAAAGGGTTTAGATTATATATATATATATATATATATAAGAACTAGAAGAAGGCCTGTAACGACAAGCGATTTTCTTTCTGTACCGAAATACGTTTAAAATCATCGTTTTTTCGTTTAGACTTAATGGTCCAAATTTCGGGCATTTAGTACAACGTTCACTCATTGTCACGAAACTTTCACAAATACAACCCTCAAAGGGTGTTATTACAGAACTAAAACCATAATTAAAACTAATATAAGTACCTATAGGTCATAATGACGAAACTGTACATTAATATTTCTCAAAATACGTAACCAGGTTTTTGTTTTTCTACCGGCGAATTGGAGAACAATAGATAATCTTTCTGCGTTTGTTCATAACATGTCAAATCGATAGTGAAAGTTTGTTTACAATGAGTAAGGAAGCTATAATATTTTCTAGTAGATAATTTTATATTCGAAGTGATCCACCACAAGTTTTCTTTTATAAACTTCAAAATTGTGACACTTGAAATTATTTATTTTTCAATAGTACCTACCTAAAGTTACTATTAAATTATTGTAAAATATTTCGTCAATTTTGAGTACAACTCTGTAATATCCGATAAACATCTGTTAGTTAGGGGATTATTGCATTCCAATACTCTATGTACTCGTTGGAATAAACTATAACAATTTAAAGTTTTGGTTTACTGTTGGGTCTATTTCTGACCATTTTCATACCCCATTACTGATGTAGAAATATTTCTATGACATTAATAGTTATTCTATATTCCCGTTTTATCGCAGATACTTTTTCTTCATTTTTCCTTTTTAAAAATCTCTACGAAACCCACTTTTATGTTTTGATTGATTAACTTTTTTAATATCACTTTCTAGACTGACATAAATAGGATATAAAGTTTACTAGACATCTTGTATACTTTATTTTTACCACATTTTTGGGTTTAAAAAACTGTTAGACTTTAAACAAACCGGAACGAGCATAAACAGATTCGAAAACTTCGTATATATACATTAAAAATAGATTTTTTTTGTTTCTATAAATAGTGTACAGGCGTCACACCCTATCTAATTCACAACAAGGATATTATTGAAATCTTAAATTTAAATAATATATTTACTTGTTACCGAGCTTGTTACTTTTGATATAAAGGGTGTTACGAAAATATTGGTATTAATTATACAGAGCAAAAGTTGAAATTTTAAATCAATTAAAGCTGAATCTCTTTAGATTATGCTGTAGGACTTGGTTTTTGGAGATCTAGCACCATCCCCATCTGATTGTTTCAACCTTTTTCCCTTTGTTTTATTATCCACTATCGTTATTGATCAGAAAGCCTTTCTACCTTTTGGTGTAAGGCTTCTTACATACAACTGTATTTTTCTCGACATTCCTCTTTTCTAGTATTTCCCAAATATTTTCTCTCCTACTTTGGCCAAAGGCTTTTTCTAGATAGCAAGTCTATATATTTTTGTTATTTTTAACATTTTTTACTTATCTGCTTTGTTACGAAAATCAGATCTTGTGCTTTTTTCGATTTACCGGAACCACATTGTGTATTTTATATCCCAGCCTCACTAATATTTTTCCTGGGATCCTTGAAAGTGTAATGCCTCTATAATTCCTCCAGTCACTTTTGTCTCCCTTTTTATAGATAGGCAATATTATTTCGTTTCCCATCTTTTGGTATCTTTTAATTTTTTTACTTACATTTATAATATTTTTTTATTCTTCTGTTCCTTCCTCTTCCAGTTTAAAAACATGTGACCAGTTTCTGCTAAGCTCTAGAAGCTTCTTACCTTTCTTTGATAGGATGGATGAGCTTTGGTTTATTATTGAAGGCTTGTAATGTTTATAAAATGGTTTAAGATGAATCTGGAGCTCCTCTTTAGATTATACTATTGCTAAATCCCGTAGAATTTAGTTTTTTGAGATCTATCACAAACCCCTTCAAAGTGTTTTAACCTATTTTCATTGGTTTATTATCTACTTGTCTATTTTATGTAAATGGATGTCTTTTCCAGTTTAAATACTTGAAACCAGTTTCTGCTTAGCTCTAGAAGCTTCTTACGTTTTTTTGATAAGATGGATGACCTTTTTTCACAGTTGATGGCTTGTAAGGTTTTTAATGCCATTCAACTGTCCAATAGAATATAGATTTGAGGTCTCCAATGACTCTACGAAGACTTTTGTTCCTACAAAAAGCTTTTCTGGATGTAAGATGTGGAAGAATTTCCTGGTGCTCTTATTTCTATCCCAAATCGTTCTGTACTAGCTTCAAGTTCTTAAACTGCCTTGACAGTTAATCTGCTGACAAGTGTAGACCTTTTTAAAGATGGAATTTTGTAAAATATTTCAAGAATCATTTTTAAGTTGGAGCAAATAGTTATAAATCTGTTATAAAACATATGAAACTCTGTATAGTTAAAGTATAAAAAATCGTTTTGTTTATAGAAGTAGGTAAAGGTTAAGGAACACAAAAAATTTCATTTGAAAAAGTGTACAAAAAAAGCCTCAAGACGTCGTGCATCGAGGTTTGTGCCATGGGATGCACAGTTTCGGCAGAGGAAAGGGCGGCTATCGCCAGAACGAAACGGATCGATGTTCTCCTTAAGGAAGAAAAGCAAAGATCCCGCCGGGACGTGAAGCTGTTGTTATTAGGTATGATTTTTATTTTATTTTTGGAAGTTTCGTAGAATATACAAGTGATCCGCTTAAATAATAATAATACCAAAGACTTCGCATATTTTCTACCACATTTATTTTTATAGAGTAGTTATTGTACAAAATCTAAATAATTTACTACCGACGTAGTGGTATTTAAATTATTAAAGATCATTAATCAGTTAAACAAATTTAATCAGCCTTTCCAAATCAAGTATGTTTTCGGAAAACACAAATTTATTTTTTTAGGAGATAGATACGGAAGCGTAGAAGGGCCAAATGAATTTAAATAAATTACATATTTGGTCGCTTTAGTTTGAATTTTTCAGATTTAAAGAATTATTTCAAGAGTCATGTCTTACAACTTCCATATCACAAAATTATGTCTTCTATCTCTTAATAACGTCTTAGTAAGTCGAAATTCAAAAAATGCGACTTGTATCTCATAATTATGTATTCTATCTCGTAATTAGGTCTTAGTAAGTCAAAATAACGAGTTAGTAAGTCAACATTCAAAAAATACGACTTGTATCTCATTATTATGTCTTCTATCTCGTAATAACGTCTTAGTAACTCTTAATTTATGATAAAAAATTTATTTAAATTCATGTGGCCCTTCTACGCTTCCGTAGATAGATACTCCGTCAGAATGCTTCATGTCCTGTACCTTATTGAAAATATGTTATTTTATATTAATTACTATCTCTTCACTTCTTTTATTATTACTGGACTTGTGTTTTCTATTGAATCCAGTTTACATTATGGTCATATTAATTATTAAAAAAAGGTACACACGTTACGCCACTGGTTTTAATTGGCCTTCAGTAAATTCCTCTCATGTACGTTACAGTTTTGTATTTCTCAATGATATTCGTAACTTTATACAAGTAACTAGAAACTTGTGCATAGATTGAAAACAAACCAAGATATGTAAATAATACAATACTAGTTTTTATAATAAAATAAATAATTTGAATATCCTTGTATGTCAGTGAAAATTTCACATACCAGGAGCTCTATTACTCTTAGCTCATCGTACCAATCCTGGTAATGCCTCGAAGTCTGATTAAATGAGGAATACTATTTCGGTCTACTTGCTGCAGCCAAAATATCCATTGTATCTAATGCCTGTTGTCACATATATATCTCCTATATGTGCCTTGGTATGTGCTTGCTTCAGAGCAGTGTACTCATTTTTATATTTTTCCTGAAACCATTTTCTTTGTTACCCCAAAAACTGGATCAGGTCTATGAAGTCTACCAAATAATTAAGTTCTTATAAAGAGTGAAAGTGAATAGCTTCCTAGGTTTATCTGATCAATCAGTATTTCGTAACGAAATTGTATGTTGGTGTAATATGCTGTATCTTACGTCAGAGGTTTATAGGAGACTGCTAGGCGTTTTGTTGATGAGTCTAGCCTGTCTCAGTGGTCCTGGATCTATATTTGTGGTTTTTGGGTCTTCAACGAAAGAACACAAGTTTTTATCTGCTTAAGATATTTTTGGAAATTGATTGATTAATTTGATCAGTACAGCCAGCCAAGGTTACAAGTTTTCGGTACCTCAGAATTTTGGCTCTTGATTGCACTGATCTGAAGAGACTAGTTGCTCTTATCAGGAATTTTTATAGGCAGTCCCAGACCGCCCTGGATCTGATACATGCTAAGGATTTCAGTGATGCCTGAAGCTTGCCTGACCGCCACGGGAACCATGAGAACAACCCCAACAGCTGCATTAGAAGTCTTGCTGAACCTGCCGCCATGTCTACATACAAGGCGAAGCCAGGTCAATCACTAATAGATTGACCAGTGGGCCCATTAGTAGACTACACGGTAAGGTGTATAACGAGCTGGAAATCGATCCCATAATGGGAATGTCATCGGACGAGATGATTCTTAAGTATAGCTTCGGGAAAAACTGCAAAGCAGTCATAACAGGCAGAGATGCATGGAAGGAAAGACCTCGAATTAATGCCGAAAAGGCCTGCTACACAGATGGCTCAAAAACCGAGGAAGGTGTAGGAGTGGGAATATATATAGCCAAGCCAAAAACCTCACTGTGCTTAGGCAAACATGTGACGATATTCCAGGCAGAAGTTGCAGCAATACAGCTCTGTGCAGGAGAGCTATTAAGGCAAGAGTTTGAGGAAAATACCATTGCCATATACTCCGACAAACAAGCGGCTATAAAAGCAATCAGTTCCATGCAGATAAATTACAAACTCGTTTGGGACTGCTTGGAGACGCTATAAGAGCTGGGCAGTCATAATAGATTGTCCTTAGCCTGGGTACCAGGCCACTCAGATCAGAAGGGTAGTGAAGAGGCAGACTCACTAGCAAGAGAATGGGCACGATGTGCTCCCATTGGCGAAAGCGCTGCAAAAAACAAATAGCTAATGTATGGATAATCTGAACAAAAAGTTGGCAGACCCCGTTCGGATTACTAGAACTTCCGGATTATAGAATTCATAATAAGTGATATACACTGTGTTCATTTGAAAAGGACCCACCCTTAATATTTCAGAAATGGGACATATTAGAAAGAAATGCCGAAACAACTTTTACCTCGAGGGGGACACTTTTTGGCGCTAATGTCATAAACGTCAGATTCACCCCCTCACTTCTGGAGATACCCCTTGAATTTTTTCAAATGGCATTAGATATCAAGTCATACCTCATTTAAAAGGTCCAATCATTTTGTTTTGTCTTTGATACCAGCCTTCCATTGTTATTTAATCGTTGTTTAAAAATGGCTCTCTTTCAACTTTTATTGCCTGAATGTTAACGGTGGTCACTTTGAACACATGATTAAATAACAGTTATTTCTTGTTAACAGTTGTCTTTTCACTATTTGTAAACTTTTTATTCTTTAAAGAGTCTTTCGGTCATAACCTAAGACGGGGGCATACGAAAAGTTGAAAGAGCCAATTTTAAACAACGATTAAATAACAATGGAAGGCTGGAACCAAAGGCAAAACAAAATGATTGAATAGAGATTTACCAGACCTTTTAAATGAGGTATAACTTGATACCTAATGCCATTTGAAAAAATTCAAGGGGTATCTCCAGTAGGGAAGGGGTGAATCTGACGTTTATGACATTAGCGCTAAAAAGTGTCCACTTCAAGTTAAAAGTTGATGTGTTTCGGCATTTCTTTCTAATATGTCCCATTTCTGAAATATTAAGGGTGGGTCCTTTTCAAATGAACACAGTGTATATATCTACAATACGAACTAGTTCGGTTTATAGATACTTTTCTTAACCATTCAAAAATACATTTCGACCACAAAAAAATGGTTATAAAAGCTTTTATTTGTGTATTTACATGAATATTTTATAATAAAAATAAACCTCTAAGGATACTTTACATATGTATTGCAACTACAAAAAATACGATAACTCAAAAAGTAATTAGGATTTCTTGACACTTAGATCGACTGTCTTTTGCCGAATTCTTCTTAGAAGCATCACTTCATGCAGTGGCAATTCATTTTCATCCGCCCATCGTAGACATGAATCAAATGAAACGACCACCTCTTTCTCTAAACATTTTCTGTATAGGTTCTTTTCTCCTGTGACATTAGCAATGATTTCATCATCTTCTAAAATCTCTATCCAAATTTTCCTCATCGTCACCTCTTGCCCATTTTTCAGCCTCTATCGGATCATTAGCACGATTCACTCTGTTCACTAACTCAACTAGATCTGGTCCTTCTTCTCGTAGATCACTCAAAGGTATCAAATCTTCTTCATACCATTCATCGATGTCATTGACGACAAGAAGTTGAAACCATGACTTTTTCACCAATTTTTCAGGCACTTGCTCCAAGATTCAGCTAACGCAAAAACATCATCTTTCAGCGAAACATTTTTTCGTACCTTTTGTAGCAACCTTTCCCAATATGTTACTTTCACTTTTTGGATCACATTCTGATCCATAGGCTGAATCAGAGCGGTACAATTGGGTGGTAGAAGCATTACTTCAATATTACCATCATGGCTGGCTAGTTCTTGGTCTGGTCTGTGAGCTGAAGCATTATCTAATATCAAAAGGGCTTTTTCTTCAAAATTGCTGTTTCGGAGATTTTTTTTACGCTTGGTACGAATTCATAGTGGAACCATTCTTTAAAGATAACTTGATTAACCCCCGCACTTTATTGGTTTTTGTGATGGACAGGTAGGTGTTTTTTTTTGGAATGGTCTCGGATTTTTTTATTTGCCGATCAGAAGCAATCGCAATTTGCGCCAGGCATAAACGTAATTCGGTCTTTACTGATTTTGCGACCCGGTGCACCCTTCTCGCTTGCGTGTACTAATGTCTTTTCAGGAAGGCAGCGCCCGTAAAAACCAGATTCATCCGCGTTATATATTTGCTCTGAAGAAAGACCAAGCTGCTCAATTTTTTGTTTCAGTTCTGTACGAAAAGGTTCCACGGCACATTCGTCACTCGACAACTTCTCCCCGGTAACTTTTAACGAGCGAATTCCAAATTTGTGCTTGAAACCACCCTTTACTTGCTTCGAAGTTGACTCCTTCACCATAATTCATTTCTTAGAAAAATTGGCGAGCCTTTTGGAGTATGATTGCTTCGGAAATTGGTGCATGTCGTGCTCTTTGTTGTAAAAACATGTCGCATCTTCAACATCAGAAAATTTCACATTGCGCATCGTTTTCCTTGTTTCCGCGGTCCTTTTTCAGTACGCGACATATAACGAATAACTGACTATTTTCCAAAATTTTGACAACTTTTGACGATTATTGACCATTTCTCAAAATTTTGACAATTATTGACCATTTCTCAAAATTTTGACAATTATTGACCATTTTTCAAAATTTTAACAATTATTGACCATTTTGACTGTTTTTCAAAATTAGTGACCATTTTTCCAAATTTTTTACCATTTTTCAAAATGATGACAATTTTTAACCATTTTTGACAGTTTTTGACAATAATTGTCCATTTTTGACAATTATTGACCATATTTCAAAATTTTTGACAATTTTTCAAAAACTTCAAGAATTTTTGGCAATTATCAACAATTTTTCAAAATTTTGACAATTTAAAAAAATAATTGTCCATTTGTCCATTGTCCAAGTTTTTAAGTTTTTGACAATTTTTTAAAAATTTTAACAATATTTCAAAATTATTGACCATTTTTGATAGTTTTTGACAATTATCGACCATTTTCCAAAATTTTAACAATTATTGACAATTATTGACCAATTTTGACAGTAATTGTCCATTTTTGACAGTTTTTGACAATTTTTAACCATTTTTGATAGTTTTTGACCATTTTTGACCATTTTTGACAATTTTTGACCATTTTTGAAAATTTTTGAGAAAATGTCCATTTTTAACAGATTTTTGACCATATTTCAAAATTTTTGATAATTTTCATATAATTTTATTTGATTTTTAATCTGATAAATTGTTAATGAGGTTAATTAGGTTAATTATCGGAATATGAAAAGCATGTCCTTTTTAAAATAAAACAAAAAAAATCGATTTTTGTCAAATCGATTAATTTTGAATAAAGAAAAATCGATTTTTATTTAATCGATTCTTTATCATTAATATCACATCCCTACTTGCATAAAACGTTGCATCATGTTTTCGGTAGGAGCATGCGCAGTTACTAAGGACGGATTACGGAATTCGGATGTTCAGATTATGGATATCATTTTACGCAATTGGGGCGATCGGATTATGGAGTATTTCGGATTATAGGGAGTTCGGACTATCCATACATACCTGTAGTTGGATAAAAAAATGGTGAAACAAGGTTCCAAGAATGAGGCAGGCCAAAGAGTTCATCAAAGAACCCTCACCTAGACTTAACATGAATAACATCGGATTGGCAGAAACAACCATATGCAGGTTTTGCCAAGAAGATGAGGAAAACTCTGTACACATACTGTGTTACTGTGAAGGCCTGACTAGGCTGAGATTTTCGACGATAAGGGAGAAGAACCCTCCCAATATATGGAGGAGCTGAGGTTTGGCATTCGAAGTCTAGTTACAAGTACGGATCTAGACAAGGAACTCTAGAAAAGGATGCACATAAGCCCCATATTTATCTTATCTTATAATCTTTGACTAAATTGTGTTAGCATTAAATGCCTTATTTGGTAATAGTACCCTGTTTTTAAGTATTGTTGGTTCAATATATTATTATATATAATCTTAAAGCCCTTCAACCTAGCGGTGTAGGGCGTAAATTGTTGGTTCAAATTTTTCGAAAAGTGTCTGAATATGTTTCAATCATAGTAAAGGAACAATAATCATTTGACTGGTAGCGTTTGCTTAAAAAAATATCTATTTAAATAATTATTTATTTAGAAATAATATTTTAACACACAATAAAGTATTGAACGTGATAATATTATTTTATTGTATTCAATAGTCCAGCACCAGCCTTGTATACAAAAAAAAACCGCCGACAAATAGATTCAACAGATAAAATCATCGAATGGATAAAAAACGAAAAATAGTAGATATATGTTGGTGCCGGATGTGGAACTAATGGCTCAATAAAACATAAATAGACATAAATAATGCAGAGGAAATACAGCGTCGAAATTAACTTGTTGCCCACGCATGTTAACAGTAATTTCATTTTTGCGAAATATCTGCAAGGTTTAAATTGTTCAATTGTTTTTTATATATAATTGTATGGGATGCAAGCATTGGGAAAATAATGACAGAAGACAAAAAAGTCGGAAAATTGATTATGGAAGTGTGAAAAAATAGTTAGGTATACAGTGCTAGTCAAAATTCTCATCTCCTTCCTCCAATCATGATCAAGTGAAATAATTTCTTTTAGCTATTCCTTCACTTGTTCCCAGACTAACTCTATGGGGTTAAGTTCATAATCATAAGGTGGTAATCGGTGAACTTATAGACTCTGTTATTAAGTTCAATTTTGAGTTTGATTCCTGAAAAAGTAGTGGTTGATTTTGAAATTGCCATTCACAATGCAGTTCGTAAAGTGTGGGATAACGTTACAATTATTGGTTGTCGGTTCCATATTACTCAGTGTTGGTTGGGGATAAGTGATGAATATGAAAAACAAAATTGTGAAACTGGAAAGTGACTTCGTATGGTATTTTTAAATCCAAATCCAGTAAGGGGTCATCCATAAATTACGTCACACGTTAAAAAGGGGGAAGGTACCTATCACCGGAATGTGACATTGTGTGACAAGAGGCAGGGGGGGTCAAAAGCTTTGTGACGTCACATAAAATACACACTAAAATATTTGACTTTTTGTTGATTTTATTAAAGATTGTTTAATAAAAATAACTTTTTTCTTTTGATTATTTTTAAATACATGCATAAAATTGAAACATGTGTGACGTCACATCAAGGGGGGAAATTAAAAAAAATGTGACAATCTGTCACAAGGAGGGGATAGGGGTTAAAAAGTACTAAAATTCGTGTGATGTAATTTATGGATGTCCCCTAAGCGATTTTTTGTTTTTGAGCTACTTACGATAAAACCAAGATAAGTTAACGGTTTTTGCTGATTATTTGGATCATTATTTTATATTCGACGAAGCCACTGTTCCACCTTACATTTGGGCTGACTCAAAATAAAATCACGAACGCTTGCATTAATCATCCTAGTGACGAATTTCGTACCCGATTTTGATGTTTACCTACCTGTGTATTGTGACGAATTTCGAATCGCCCAGGTTAAGCTTATTGGTGCCACTATGAAAGATGGCAGGAAAAAATTAATCATTGAAAAATAAATAAGTATATATATTTAAATGTGGTCATTCCATCACGACCACTTCATTCCATCACGCCGCACACTTTTAATTTGTTTCGGAATTATGGAATTATTACTATTTTATTTGACAATTCTATTAATTCAAATATATAACATGTAACAAAAAAGTTATACACAATCATTTGCATCCATATGATTTTAACCTACATCGGCTTAAGAGCACAAACCTCTGTTGAAAGATAAGATAGGATGTGTGTACCTATCTCTAATAGGAAATAACCATTTTTATCAGCTGTACAAGCGATATCATTTCTGTTTTATACAAGGTTAGATAATTGATCGACAAAAAAGTTTTATCCCATCGAAAAAATAACAAGTCTTTCAACACAGTTCTACCGGACAAAGTTGTTAGATCTATTATCAACCCAAATCGATTAATTTATTCAGCATCCATCTATGGGAGCATATTATCCAACAACTTTGTAAAAAATTATTACGTAACAATTTTGTGACCGCATCAATATTATACATCTTTATCTTGTTAATAAATAAAATAGAATCTACATACAACAAAATCTACCTAAGATAAGCGATGCTAGTGCTATGTTTAATGAAGACTATTTACAATAGTGGATTATTCTTATTGTTACACTACTTTTTATTACATTAAACAACGTATTCGTTTCGATACACACTTTATTAGCTAACCCTCAACTCCACAATAACAACCAACTATATCATCTATTTTCGTCCCTCGGTCAGGGTGGCAGGTATCTGAATGGTAAACCATCCCACAGAGGCGTACCCTCCTTACACTCTGCCATCCTGATCCAGTCTGTCCTCAGTCTCCTTCTCTGGTTCATCTGTAATACATAAATAAATATGTAAACAATATATCGCACTATAATTTTGCGTTGCAAACTTTTTACATTTCCTCAAGTGTTTGGATCTACCAAGCGTATCATGTATTACCTGGTTATTCCAACAGACACTTATTTTCGGTTACGTTGACGTGCTGTGACCAAGCTAGTATATTTTTCTACGAGCGTGCGGAAAAGTATACTTTTCCGGTTACTGATGAAATTCAGTCTTCTAGCCTCATCCATAACGAAGTTACAGGAGGGGGGTTGAAAATGTCCTGAAAGGCTTCGAGAAAAGAATAGAATTTTCTCGACTTATGGTCTTTACTGTTTTTGCTAGACTTGGCGGGAGCACTAGCCTTTTCAGTAAACGATTTGGCAACAGTTAATGATTTTACTCACATTTTTTAGGTTAACTCACTTCCTCTTTCCTTTCATACCTTTCTGTTTTTTCCACTTAATCCTTAAAAAAAATTATGTTTTAGTCAATAAAAGGGATTTTAATTCTGATATTCCTAATTTCAATTTAAATAAAACGAAATTTGTCTCAAAAAAACGAAAGGGAGATGCGACATACAACCATTTGTCATTTCATAACAACGCGCTGTTACTGGAGCTTACTGAAGCGAGTTTCCGAAAAGACCCAATTTGGATGTCAAAGTTTCCATGCGAATGCGTTAAATGACAATCACTAAGAAAAAAAACTTCAGATAAAACCATGGAGACTAGATATATGGAGAACAGACGTATAGGATTTATGTCGAAAAAGTGTACAGCAGAAGCAGAAAATATCTCATGTAGACTAGATGGCGCCAGAGTAGCAAAAGGTTAAAATAAAGATGTTTGAAGACAAACTAACAGAGTAAAATTCGACCGAGTTAACCTAAAATATAAGTTTGTTTTTATAAAAATTCAAAATAAATTCAACAATAATGGCAAAAACGTGTGTTGTGAAAAGTACTTGCAATTATTTGCCGAGTACAAAAGGTGACCTAATGCAAATAAACAAACCCTACATTTACATAACCTTAAATGAATTATCACGCAGTTTATGTGTCAATAACTTTTGACCACCAGCTATAGTATCGCCACCAATTTTCCTCCTTCGAACGAACACTTTTTAAATACAGAGTTTGCCCTCCTTATATCTAGTCTCAATTCATAAAACCATGGAAACTATATAAGGAGAACGGACACCAATTTCTAGTCATGGTAGAGGGCGACAGTTTAAATCCAATACTAAAAACATCTGACTGCAGAACGATAACAGCCAATCATAAGCCTTGCATACACTTTGAGTTCATGGTGTTTTATTGGTTGCTAGCTCATTTGACAGTATGTTAGGAAACAAAAATGAAAAATTGTGTGAGTAAGAAATCTGTTCTACTCAAAAATATCGAAGATTGTGATCATTTGGTGGTAAAATATGATATTATGTCTTGCAAAAAACATTTCTTTCCTACTTTATTTACCTTTGAATATTTGTCATTTGTCTGTGGCGCCAAATTATTATATTCCCGCGATACATCATCTTGAACTGTCGTTTCCAATGGTCTCCAAAATGCCATTCTAATTAATTACTAATAAATTATATTTGTAAAACTTACCCTAACGTCTACGAACAAATAAATAATAATAACAATTCATTGACGCTACTTAATCAATTAACCTTACTAAACCAACAAATATATATTATATTGATAATATTTCTCTACAACACAATTCACGCACACCACTGGATGTTCTAACCCGGGTCAGGTCAGATGTTCGAACGTTTTTTATGTCCCAGTTGGCCGAGTTAAAACTAACCGGTTTCTTCGTTTATGCGAAATACTGGACTGGATGTATTAGTTTTTCATCGCAAGACTGCTACGTTGCCAGCTATTCAAAATTTTCTTAAATATAGTAACATACATAAAGTTATTTTTAATTAATTATTCTCTCACTATAACTGAAAACACTCTGGTTTTATTAAATTCAATTCACGTCTTCGTTTTAAATCAGCTGCACTACCAACTACTATTGCAATAATTTTTAATAACGCACACCCTGCCAATGTTTAATTTTAATCTTTCTAGTTCTTACTTTCAGTCAGTGGTGCCTACTTGGGTGGGGGTTTGGAGAAGAATTTAAATAAGGGGAATTTTTCGGGTGACAAATTTCTTAGGTTATTTTTTAGGGAGAACATTTATTGATTAGAATTTTTTGTTTAAACAATCTAGACGGTGTAGTCTCAAAGTCTCAAGAAAAATAAAATATAAAACATATTCATGTTGTAGAATTCGAATAAAAAGTAGCTTGGCGACATCTATGGTTCGATCAATTAACTTGGTAAAACTAGATTTAAGATGTCAGAATAAAAGCATAAAAGTAAACAATTTATATTGAAAAATGAAAGAATACCACAAAAAAATTTTAGGGTATTTTAGTTTGAATTTAGTATGAATTTAGGGGATTTTAAAATAGGCTTAGAGGAAAAATTTTGACCGGTTGGCATCACTACTTTAAGTTTTTATTATTCATTATCATATTAAGTTTGTACCTTGTTTGTTCCAACTAGCATTTAGGAACCGTTCTGGAATCGTATTGAGTACTGTATAGTGCGCAAACTCGAATTAGGGATGGACACATCAACTTTAGCACCCCTTCCAAAAGGTAGTTTTTGTACCGACCCAAGAATGATACTATAATCAGTTGGAACGCGAAAGAAATACGGCACTTGCGCTAACGATATCTAGAACTATTCTATAGCCAGTTGGATCGAACCTATTATTTTACAATTTGACTACTGTCATTTATAAATACTAAGGTTAGATGAGATGGTATTGGATTTGCAGTGGCGACGCCGCGGAGAAAAAACAAACTGCTTATACGATTTTGAGGACAAGTTTTGTCAATTTTTCCATTCGATCTCCTTATCTAGCCTCCATGCATAAAACATTTGCCTGAAAAAAATTTGTTTAAACATAACCTTAAAATGTTCATCAAATAAAATGAATTTATAACAAATTCCACAACAGAAATATACCATTTATTCCTCTACCGATTGCACAAATTACATTCGCATCATCAGAAGTAAATTATAGAAATTCATATGAATAAACAAGTAACTAAGGGCCAACTGCACCGATTCTTCTTTTAAGTAATACTTTCGTAAGTGAATAGTATATTATCTATAGTTCTTTTCACGATCTAAGAAACTGACCTGACAGACAGAATGACATGCAATAAAGCCATAAAAGTATTAGCCGTGACAGGGTCGTATTTATTTTGTTGTTGGCGAATAATAAATTATTACCTGAAAACTCTATAACTTTTGGGTCATTCTTATTATAAATACTTTATTCCTTAAGTAAAACTTGGTGTAATTCAACTGCACCGCATCTTATTTAGCTAAGTCGGCTGAAGACAGGATGTGGACAGGCTTACAGGGATTTTGGTTTTGGTAAAAATTGAAATGTGACAGATGTGACACTAATTCTGATAATAATGAGAATGACAATATAATGAAGTAATGAAGAGATGCGGCTCTCAGTGATCAAAACGGATAAAACTACAAAAGCGATGCGTGCCATCCGCGGCCCTAATTTCAATAACGACGAAAGTTTATATTTGATGGATTGTGAGGCTGAGGCAAAATATAAAAAAATCGTCGAGTGTAAGAAAACAGGTGGGATAATGTGGACAGAAAAAGATGCTGCGTGGGATAAAATAACAAGAGAGTTCAATGCTAATGCGCCCGCAGCTAAACCCAGAAACAAAGAGACCTTAAAAAAATATATACAAGTAAAAGGCTCATTTGAGAAAAGTTGCTGCCGAAAACAGACTGGAGCAAAGAGCCACTGGGGGTGGAACAATTATTACCAAGACTGACCCATGCTATGATATCTTGATGGACATAACCAATAAAAAAACCGTTGAGTGTCTGTTTGGAGGTGATGCAACTCAAGAACTATCAATAGAGTGCATATTTCTTGAAGTCGTAGATAGTCGGGAAGCTGACCAAGACAGTGTTGAGCAGGATTTTCATAGTTGTACAAAATAGAGTCTGAAGTATGTATTCACTTACATGTCAGAGGACCACTCATCATCTAATAGTGCTAATAGATATCTGACCGTTTCTTTTCGTAATCGAAACTTTTTTAAAAAATTATAATCGGATAGGCTGTTGTAAAAATCTTGTCTGGGAATTATAGTCCTGGCAACACCAAATTCAATTAATTCCATTTCGTAAAGGTCATCAAAAAGATCTATATTCATTATTAATTCCATTTTGTTTGATTTTATAAACTAACCTCCCTATATTTTGATAATCTTTAACATAAGTAGGACTTAAGTAGAACCTACACTTCGACTTACGTTGAGAATGACTTACGACGCGGTCAAAGATTACAAAATATATATAAGATAGTTCACTTGAAGGCGGTCTGATTCTTCTTAGTGTTTTAAACGATCGCCGCACTCATAAATCATATTTACGGCTCCCTTTTGTTGTAAATAACGACACCGCTAGGTACCAGGGAATTAGAAGAGTATATTTTATTCCAAGCTATACAGGGGTAACTTGAGAAATATATATTCAAATAGGATGATTTATTAAAGGTTTTTTTTATATAATGTTTTTAAATGTTAATTATTTCGAAAAAAGTTCGGGATATGAATTTGAAAAGGAAAGTTTAGGTATAAGTAAAAAATACATTAAAATTTTTAAAATGAATCAATTGACAGATTTTATTCAACATTTTAGTAATTTTGTGATGCTTATTGATGATCTAGCGGTTATTTATACAGAATATCACAAATTAAATTATACATACTTATTGGCCACCAGAATAATAGGACCACTAAAACAATTTTGATCTTTAAATTAGACACTCCGTATTTTTTAGATTCACAAGGTTAAAACAGTAAAAACATATTATGCAGCTGCAGGATATATTTATTAATAAATTAGATATGTGAATTTTCAAATTTCTATGAATACCCAGTACCTATAAGTACTAAATAACTAACTAATTTTTTATTATCAAATATCTTTGTTACAATAGTTTTGAAAAAGTTGAATTCCGTATTTGATAATAACTAATTTAATACCCACCTCTCAACGTCTTTGGGACAACGATAAAAGGATATTTCTGGTTTACTTATACAAAGTTTCTAGAGATTGTAGGCACATTTCTGGCCCTTAATTGCTTCTCTATATTTTTATCATTGTTTACATTATAAGTACTTAAAATCAAGACTGCATTCAGAATTCGTGGGAAAGTGATAAACTACCATTTATTATGTATACAACTAAGACTATTAACAAATATCACAAAATATTTATTTTATAAGTTTTGCTATTGAAGAGGAAAATATGAATATTATTTTTTCCTTATTGCAATAATTAATTAATAAATTTAAAATATCTATAAAACATAAACACGAACAACGAATTCTAAAATACCAGCGCTCGATAGGCGACAACCCGTATAATATGCAAAATTAAATGCAAGTAAGGATTTAGCGACATACTGTAGCATGGCGCCAACCGATAAGTTACCAGACAGTAACCAGCGGTATGAATCCTTTGATCGATAGAATTCGTACGAGTGAACAATCTTATATATATTTTGTAATCTTTGACGCGGTGCAGTCACACATATTTCCCAAGTCTTACTTAAATGCTTAAGTAGCACCGGTGCAGTTGGCCTTAAGATATACCTTATTTTTATATGTAACGTAGGATTTGTCATATATTAATATATTTCGTGATCTAAAATATCAGACAATTATAGGAGGTATACATTTATTTGCTATCTAAAAGACAATCTAACAATGGAGAATGAAGGGTATCTTTCTGTTCCCTTATAAGAAAGCAAATATTGAACATATTTTTTTATATTTGTTAATTTCTAATCATTCTTAGAAATTAAGTCTGTGATAATTTTGACAACTGTGTAAAAGTTCAATGGTATTATTCAATTTGCTTAATTTGACTTATCTGGATGCTTATTTTTAAAGCAACTAAGATGTTCCCAATATCTTATTCCAAGATTTCTTTGTGTTTCACCGATATAAACTGTATTACAATAAGAACATTTGATCTTGTAAAATCCAATGTTTTTGTGAGTACCGAATTCAATATTAACCTCATTGGAAAATTTGAGTTGAAGTTTTGCCAAAGTATGTTATCGATTGCTACTATTTATCTTCATTTTGTATTGGAAAAATTGGCTATTTTATATTTTGCTCTTTGGATCATTTTATCAATAATTTTTCGTTAAAAATTTTTTGAAGACATTGAAATTAGAAAAGTTCTGTGTATAATACCAATACATTTTAGACCTAACACCTTGGACCTTTCAGCTAAAGCATTGAATTTATTTTGATTAAAAAGTTCTTTCACGACTTTTCAAGCTTCACCCTGTACATGCACGTATATCATCATGCGAATTTGTTTTTTTCCAAATATAGAATAAAATTCTATATTAACACATTCTCATAGAAATTTTTTATAAACATTTCTTAAATGTTTTGCTATGAAATTTAAAATTGCCCAATCAAATCGCTAATAAAATATTTCGTTAACTAAATTGTAAACTTCAATTTTTATATGAACCGTTCTCATTTACACCATCGAGTAAAATATATCAATGACGTAAAACAGATTTTACATAAATATACAAATTCGCTTTCATCTCACACTTGCGCTGTTTAAAATAAACTCGAGTAAAGCCCAGTATACACTAATATTTTTAGAAGATTAATTCGTAATCATGTAACCGTTAATGCATTTTGGAATACATATTGTGCTACACATATTTTTTTATTGAATTTAAGTACTGAAATATTTTCAATTTTGATTGTTTGGTAAATAGAAAATATGACACTTGACAGTTATTTTTGGTACGTTTTAGGAGTTCTTGAAAAACTGCCAGGCGTTTTTTTATTAACCTAGCCTGACTCAGTGTTCCTCTATCTATAGTTTTGTTTTTGGGAGCTACTACGAAGGAGTTTCGGATATTGTTTTTGAACTTTCTAGTACTCTGACGTTTGACAATTAGAAAACATGACCCTTGACAGTTTTTATTTTTGTTGTATTTGGTACTTTTTGAATCGAATTTCATGAACATTTAAAAACTATTCAAACGGTTGTGAACATTCACTGAGATCTAGAAGATTTATTGTTCCATATTTCCATCAGTTTCTGAGGAAAGTCTCAAAAGACTAGTAGTTAATTTAGTCCTATTCAGGACAATGGCTTCAGTTTAGGCAAGTATTTCTGTTCTATCCAGTATACACAAAAAGTTAATAGATATGATGAATACCTTTAAAAAGTCATTTGGTTCTCCAATGCTCAGAGGCTGGATGTGAGCTAAAGCGATAGTTCGATGATCTGCAGCATAGATAAGGATAGTCGAGAAGCTGCTAAGTAATGGTGCACACACAAAACATGGAAAAATGGTGTTTCAAGGTTTAAACTGTTTTAGAGACCCAAGGATGAATCGTGATTGAATTTCGTCACAAAAAAATTAAATTCTAGTTCAACGTATACTTCATTCTAAAATATTTCGTTTTAACTTATGCCAACAAGATTGATTCAAGACCAAAACCCACAGCAGTTAGTCGTTAACCCGATAACAATAGCACAGTATCGTACTCGTTTCTTCGAAAAGCGAAAAGGTAATGCCTAATAGTATGATTATTTTACAACTGAAATATTTGGCTAGTAAAATAATATTTGAGACTAATTTTTTAATTTATTAAATTATTCTATTATATATTTTTTCTTCGGAAGGTACATTTCCGAATTTTTATTTTTCAAGTTGAAAGTATTTTTCACGATAAATGGTTGACCACCTTATCTATAAATATTCTAATCTGATTGTGTAAATATAAAAAGAGCTTTCATATTCCTTTGTCTGTCCTGTCTACTTTATTTCCAATGCCCTTTTTATATTTACATAATGGGATTAAAATATTTATAGATATAATAGAAAGTGGGAATTTCGGGATAATCATTTTTAATATTGTCTCAAAATTTTAGTTTGTAATAAACATTTCACTCCGAAAGTAATGTTGTGTTTAAAACTAAGTATGTGGCGTCCTAGGGCAAAAAAGTGCATGAATCGCCGGATGCGAAGCGAATTGTAAAAAATGTATTTGAATCATTGAAACATCGAGGTTATAGTGTAACCGATGCAACAAAAGAAACATGTAAGTTGACCAAAACCCCAATATCCACAGTAAAAGACATTATCAATAAGCCAATACATAAACGAAGAATACGAAGTGTCGCTAATAAAACCAAATGTGTTGGCGAAAGGATAAAATCCGAAGAACGATATGTGGTTAATTAAAGACGAAACGAGGATTTTTTTATTTACTGCCAGCTTTTTTGTTTTATTTACAGTCAGAGTTCATGTACTTTGTTCCTTTTCAGTTCTATTTCAATTTCATAGCAGTTATTATTTAAAAAATGTATCTTTGATACCTTAAACTGTTTTGCAGATACTTTGTATAGTACAAAAAAGTTTTTAAAATATGGCCATTATTAAACTATATCTTTTTTATTTGAAACATTTTTTGATAACATCTGCCAAATAGATGAAATAAATCAAAGCGTATACGGTGGGCCACCCTGTATGCTTCAACAGTTTAATTTGTTTAATTTCAATTAGTAAATAAAAGTTAAATTTGTTTTTAAAAATCCAGTGATGTTTTTCATAAAATAAATTTAATTTATGTTTTAGTATCTAAATTTTACCGACTACTTACAGATCCGTTACTGTTTACTGTACAATGAGGGATTTATAAACTTTTATTATTAAATCCCTAAGGCCAGACGCCGAGACAACTAAATATTGTGAAATGTTCTAAATGATTATATTTTATTTTTATACTTTTAGTGTAGAATAAAGAAAAACACAAACTAAAAATTATCGTCACAAAAAATTACATAATATATAAAAAGAAAAGATCCAACAAATAACATTCATCATAATCTAAAAAAATCTTCTTTTGATGAACTGCCATCGTCGGTTGTTATAATTTATTGATCGTATAGATTCTTGTACTTTTTGACCAAACCATTTCAATCCGTCTTTACTATCAATGATATGGCGGTAAACAGTCCCAATAATATCTTTTTGAAAACTTTGTTTTTATAATTTCCCATATTTGTTACTTCATAAGTCTCCCTTGAATATTGATATTTTTATACTCAACCCAATCTAGTAATTTAGTTTTAGACCAACTAGAACATGAAATTAGCTCCATCAATCGTGAAGGGTTACTGGCGTTATCCATAATAACTAAACTGAGATCTTCTATACTAGATTTCAGAAAGGTATAGAGTATTAAAACCTCATTAGGTATGCAAAGGGGGCACAGAGTGACCCAACGAAAATTTAAGCCACTTTCATAGTTTGGCATTGATTTCATTGTAAAATTCTTTCTTTTTATCAAGTACAGGTAGTACCACCCGGGTTGGGGTCAATATATGGGATTAGCCTATTGTTATCCATTCACAAACGCTGAAAATAGTGTGCCAAAGGCGTGCCGGTAGGATACTCGTAAAAAGGAAAGAATTTTATTTTAACACAATAAAAATTAGGCATTATGTACATAGTATTAGGTACACTTATTTTTTAATGAACATTATACAAAAAATACATTATACAGAAATTAACTTATAAAAAATCATAATATTCTTCGTCATCTGATCACTAATCTATCACTAATAGAAAAATGGAGTGTTGTATCAAGTTCAATAAAGAGTACCTTTTATGTAGGAAATTCAATGAAGAATTGCAGATAAAAGTCTTAAGCTTTAAATACAGGGTGTTTCAAAAATTTGGTACAATAAAAATTTACGAACCCCTCGTACCACGCCACTGGCTTACTAGAATTCGACAGTATTAATAATATGTTTTGAAGAGACAATCTACAAAAAATTTTAAATTTGTACTTTTATCCCCCGAGAAGATATGCAATAAAATGTGTACTTCTTCTGCACCCTTCAACATCCTGTATCTCACAAACTAAGAAGGTTAGAGAAAAGTTGTATTTGGGTATTTTAAATATTTTTTAACGATCTATCATGCCTCTAATGTACGGTACTTATTTACGGGACACCCTGTATAATGAAAGTACAAAAGAAAAAGAAGTCAATGTAGGTAAAACATTTGCCTGTCCTTTCGGTTTTGTTCAGTGCCATCTAAAGATGGAAAAACCCCTCCCCGTCCTTGTCACAAGTTGTCACATTTTTAGAACCCCCTTTCCCCCTGATGTGACGATACACATTTTTTAATTTTATGCATGTTTTTAAAAATAATCAAAAGAAAAAAGTTATTTTCATTTTTTTCTTATTTTTATTAAATAATCTTTGATATAGTCAAATATTTTAGATAACAGAGAAAACAAACGACTAGTTAGGAAACAATAAACGACTAATTATGTCAATTGAAGATACAAAACTTGAATTTTAACATGTGACGTCACAAAGCTTTTGACATGTCACATTCAATTCTTTAACGTGTGACGTAATTTATAGATTAATTAATTAATTAATTAATACAGAAGGAAAAAAGGTCTTTGGGTATTTCTCCGACTATACAGTATTCGCCAGCTAACTTGATGTCCTAAATGCTTTCTAGGGAGCTATTGACGCCGCCCATCCGATAACTGTAAACAGGCCGTTCAAGTTTTGAGGATACGCTTTCTGTTACAAATTAACACAACTTGTACAATTAATAAAGTAAAGTCCGTCCGGAAATATATGATCCTAACTTAATAAATAATATTTAATTCTTTGTTATAATTATTGGTATATTGATTTTAATAGAAACGGATCTGCTATATACTTGAATTCTGAGTACATAAATAATATTTTAACAATAAGGTACCCATTACAATAACATGTTCTTTATCTAATTGAAGATTATAAAGTTAGGATCTTATATTTCCGGACGGACTATAATTAAAATTTGTTAGAAACTAAATAATTTCTTCCAGGTAGTAATGAGAATAAAAGAAACACAAGATAATGGGAAATTATTTAAGATAGGTATATTTCTAAGAATAGGTATAAACAGTTTTTATCTTTGCGAAGAATCTGACTCACTGCCGCTACTGGAATCACTTTCATCTAGAGTAATCACAAGAGGGTTGACGTCATAAAACATATCTGTTTTACAAACACTTTATTTTACAAATTGTCAAAATTTTACCACCAATAGCAGCCGAGTAGGCAGGGCATTATTACTCTGTCTCTCTTAGTTGGTAATTTCTGGGACATCAAGTTAGCTGGCGAATACTGTACCCTAGAGAGAGTCCTTAAATTTTTTGCAGTGGGGTGAGTACTTGTGTTTTCGATTTTTATTGAGTTTTTGTAATATCGAATATGTCCATACGTAGATCAGTACTCATTGCCATTTATAGGATATTTTCACTGTTTGTTTTGGTTGTTTCATAACCTCAATATCAGATTAAATTTGTATCGTCGGTAGAAATACCGACAGATTCCAGACGGACTGATCGGACTTGAATTACCAAACAGTTAAGATTTACCTCCCCTACATCTAGATGTCATAAACGAATGATTTAGACAAATCTAACTGGTCGGATGTGAACACCGAACGCAACTTGTATTAGATCCTTCTAAATTGACAACTTGGCATTAAAAACACTTCAAATGTGACAATTTCGAACATAGATCAAATTAAAATTCATTTTGACGACAAAAAACGGGGATATCAAAATTGCAGTAAAAAAATCAAACACACAATGAGTCAAAATTCAAGCTCGTATTCTAAAAAATCCCTGGAATCCTTAAGTAGCATTCTAAAAATTCCGAAACCGATTTACTTTAAGAACATTACAAGCAGTTTGCAAATAGCTAGAAGTAAACTTTTACCTATAATTAATAAGATACTGAAAACCGCATCGGAAAATTCTCTAATAACATCAAACCAATCTCCCTCGAGCTACCGAATAACATTAGATCAGTACAACGATGTCATGGGGGCGGTACAACTACTAAAAGGAGTCGACGCAGCTCTCAGGAAAAGTTCAAGTAAGACCCAATTCAAAAAATTATTTAAACACCCCAATTTTCATTTCGATTCCAAAATTAAACTCAACGAAAGTGGAAAAATATACATCGACGCACCAATATTAAGTCAGCTGATAAATCTGCATAATCTTCTAGGGGATATAATTGATTTCATGCAGGACTTACCCCAGGAGGAGCAGTTCTTAGACAGCAATGAAGAAATTGCGCAATTGAAGTTGGAAAATATATCTTCGGATAGTCTAAACGAATCTCAACAGGTACGCGTTGAAAAAATCACCAGAGAAATCTTAACGTGCCTAACTTTACCTATGAACACTGATTTCACTGTAATGACATCGTCTGAAGCAGATTCAAAAAATGATCAAGTAACTACATTAGAAGAGGAAAAAAAAGAACCTTCAAAGCGTGCGAAAAAGGGAAGTAATATGAATGCAGATGGTGCTAGAAAGATTATCATCAGATGTATGGCTGATTTGGATAAAGTGCGTCATTTTCTGGAAAAAGATTTTTCCGTTGACGTGGAGAACAGCAAATTGCAGCCCAATGTTTCATCGCAAAGCGTTAGTTCACTTTTAACCGACAATCCACAAGATGCTTGTTGCTGCTTAGAAAATTGCCCAACAGAACAACCGTTAGAATTTACCTGGAAAGAAAACGGAGAAGCTGGTAGTAAGTTGGTCATATGCATCAAAGGAAAATCAGAAGAAGAAGGGGATATACACGTCGTAATCCGTCAGTGTCCGGAATGTAAATATTCCAAAGAATGTTACATCGATTCAAGCGAAGAAGCTGCTGAAGAAATGGAACCTGTGCATGATACAGATCAACCGGTACGCGAAAGTCCTCGTCATTCGACGGAAAAACCTTTGAAGGATCCCAATAAAAATTCAGCTGAACATAGTAAAATTTCATTCAATGATACTAATAAATCAGAAACTCCGGATTCCATTAAAGAACGTGATGTTGTGGAACATCATTACCATGAACCAATTATTAAAACAAAAGACGACAATAAAACGGATCCTAAGAATATTAACGTTATATTCAATCCCGACGATCCTTCTCATTCAGTCGTAGAAGGACCTGACATACACCTGAACGACACAATAAATTTGAACTTTATATCAGCCGAATGTAATCAAGATTTAGTTATTTCTTTATCTGTTAAACCGAAAGATGCAATATCAAAACACGTTTTAAACATCGACGATATTTTTAACGATTCCCAAGCGAGTATAAGCAAATCTACGGAACGTACGGATAGAAATGATAATATTATTTCGTTTTTTCGTACTAAAATATGTTCTTCGATGGAAATAGACGTCGATGTGGGTAGATCTAAACTGCAAACGATGGGTTTGCAACACCAGAACTTCGGAGTTCAGAGCAAATTGAACGATATTGGTGTTAATAATATTCTTAGAGCCAGTAGGCCGGCGAAATGTGGAAGAATGTCAGTGCTGGATGAATATTCTTGTAAGAATTTACCGTATTCTGCTAGTCTTAGATCGCTTCCTTTGAGCGATCGAGATATTCAGTGCGTTAATCAAAGTTTTAATATGAGCGTAAACAAAGTGAAACAGTCTAAAATTCACGTAAATACTAAAGAATGGAATTTACACTAAATTTACGAAAATTATGTTTATTGATACCTTATAAAATGCCTTGGATTGTGCTTGTTTTTGGTAACTTTTTATTAGAAAATTGTTTCTAATTATACCTTTTGGAATTTATAAAAATGTTTGGGATTGTCAAATTTGAATTGTTATTAATTTTTAATTAGCTAAACCCAGGGGTTCCCAACGTGTGCGCCGTAGAGAATACTTAAGGGCGCCGCGATGCTCTCCGCGTATAAAACGAAAAATTCAAATCGCGCGCGCTGCAATCGTCGCTCACTCGCCGGAAGGTACTTACTCCCGGAAACCGACGATATCCCTCTCCTCCCGCGCCTTGACCCGCACGCCATGCGTCTATGTGCGAGTTGTACCAACAAGGTTTAAAACATAACTAATGGTTTAAGCAAAATGGATGTTGTACCAGACTGGATCAGTTGGTAACCAGAGTTTTGCTAACCGCCCAAAAGTGAGTGGTTAAAATAATAATCCTAGTTTTCTAACCTAAAAAATTTGTGTCAGTAGATTCTGTAATTTTTTTATTTTTACCAAATTATAATAATGGAATATCCTGATTTACGAAATATTAGTGATGACAAAGAATTTAATGAACTTGTAAATTTACGTTCTTTTTTAGCCGTAAAGTTTTCTGACCTTTTTCTATTCTTATTCATTTTCAGTAAATAAAATAATATGCAAAAGCAAACAACACTTCAGGAGCTGAGGGTTAGAATCGCATTAAAAATTCTTCTTTTATATTTTCTCTTTGGCAAAACGTAAGTAATTTACCCCACAGTAGTTCATTCGTCTAACATTCATTGATACCAACCTTTCAAAATGATTGACTAACAAAACTGCACGAAAACACTACTGGTACAACACGCATCGGTTTAAACTTTTGTTAAATTTAACCCTATAGTTAAATAAACCTGGTTTAGCCGACTGTTGGTACAACTCGCTATTATGATTCTGGGAAGGGTCTAAACTAATGATTGAAACTGAATTATTTCCATCTTTTAGAAATTGACATTTTTTATTATATATAAACTTTTACAGTTCTCAATGACATTACTTATTTTATGATTAATATCAACAAGTCTAATAAAGGTCACAACAATTCTCCCCTCCTTATTACCAAACTATTTCACAATATAAATAGACAAATTTTAAAACATAAACATTCCTATATACTGTTAACATACTCTTGAATTCTTATTTTATGCCATTACGTAGTCTTTGGACGTCTTTCTTTTTGAGGTCGTAATAATGACGCATCAGGTGTTGGTTCAACTAAATGACGATGATTCAATAAATCTGGATTAATTTGAGGTACTGCTGGAAGCATTGGAACATCGAATGACTGACTGGGTTCAAACGTTACTGACTTTTTCCGGACTAGCGTTGATTTCAATTGGTTAACATGTCTTTTCAATGTTCTTCCTGTGTCTAAAACTACCAGATAATGAAGTTTCCCAAGTTTCTTCTCGACATTTCCGAGATGCCATATCTGTTTGTTATTTATGAAAACTCTATCCTGGATCCTCTCCCCCACTTGAAACGAACGTACCGGTTTGTATGGAGTCTGTGAGACTTGGGGTCGATAAGGAAAAATTGCATCCAAACGGATTCGCATCTTCCGGTGTAAATACAACTCTGCGGGAGATTCACCACAAGCTAGTGGAGTCGCGCGATACCGAAACAAAATGTTTTGAACTTTGTCTTGAATATGCGTACTGTCATGCATACTCGCTTTCAATCTATGCTTCAAAGTCTGCACGTTTCTTTCTGCGAGTCCATTTGTCGCCGGATGTCCTGGAGCTATAAATTTTTGGAATATTCCATTGAATTCGCAATATTTTTGAAATTCTTCACTTTTGAAAATGGATGCATTGTCCGAAACTATTTCCAATGGATACCCATGTACTGCAAAAATATTTTCCAATAATCTAATCCTCGTTAAACTATTTGGTGCATCCTTTAATATTTTAACTTCTGCCCATTTTGATTTCGCATCCATGCATTCTAAGAAATAGCATGACTCAAAAGGACCTGCATAATCAACGTGGATTCTCTCCCAATTACTTGTAGGTAAATCCCATGGATGAACAGGTACCTTAGGTGGATTTGATCTTGTTAGTGCACAGTTTTCACAACTTTTGACCAGTTTTTCGATGTCCCGGTCAATGCTAGGCCAATACACATAGCGGCGTGCCAATTGCTTCATTTTTGTAATTCCTAGATGTGTTTCATGTAGTTCTTCAAGTATACTGGATCTTAAACTTCCTGGAATTACAATTCTATCCATCCTGAAAAGTATATCGTCAATCAATGTGTATTCAGAGTCCATCGATTGATTTTTCAACATCTGAACAGTTTTGCTCAGATGTGGGTCGTTTTTGGTTCCATTTTTAATTATCGTAGATGTAACTTTTTCGCTTGAGATTTTAAAAATTACTTGATCATATATTTGATTCACTTCATCACCAATACGATTATCAGTTGAAATATTCGAATTTTTAATTGAAGCTCTAGACAAACAATCAACATTTTGATTTTCTTTGCCTCTCTTGAACTGGACGGAATAATTGAAACCTGAGAGAAATGATGCATAACGAAGTAAACGCGAAGACGTCATTTGTGGAAGTACTTTATGATGATGAAAAATTCTTGAAATTGGCTCATTGTCGGTAATAAGTAAGAAATAAATAATTATAAAAGTGATTAACACCAAAAATGATTGCATGAGCTTCTCTGTCAAGTTGAGTATAATTGCTTTCAGAGGCAGTAAGCGAACGCGAAGCATATGCCACTGGTCTTTCAACTCCGTCTATAGTATGGCTGAGTACTGCGGCTATTCCAGTGGTACTTGCATCTGTGGTTAAAACAAGTGGTAAACAGGGATCGAAGGGTATAATAACACGATTGCTACAAAAGCTCAGCCTTTAATTTTATGAACGCTGATTCGCACAGTGCTGTCCATGACCATCGTTCATTTTTTCTAAGCAAACATCGAAGAGGATATGAAATAGTAGAAAAATCGGGAACAAATCTGGAATAATAGGTGACTAGACCTAGGAATCTTTTAACATCATTTACATTAGATGGACGTGGCATATCTTGAATTGCACGTATCTTGACTGGAGATTTTGAAATTTTATTGAATTCTACAATATGTCCCAGCTATTCAATTCGTTCTTTAAAGAATGAACATTTATTTTTGTTAAGATGAAGATCATAATCCATGAGTTTTTGCAAGCATGATTTTAAATTTTCAGTGCATTCTTCAATGGTCAATCCATGTACAATTATATCATCAAAATACGATTCTGTTTTTGTAAGTCCCCTAAGGAGCTGAGAAAGAATGCGATTAAATTCGGATGGAGCTGTTTTTATTCCAAAACTGAGACGATTCATGCGATAAGTGCCACGGTGGGTTGAAATTGTTTGAATTGCACTGCTTTCTTCATTTACTTGTAGATGTAGATAAGCTTTATAGAGATCAAGCTTACAGAAGTATTTAGAATTTCGAAGGCTGTTCAAGACATCGTCTATGCGACGTATTGGGTGATTTGCTTGAACTAGTTTTTCGTTAACCCCACATTTGTAATCGACACATAATCGAACACCTCCATCTGCTTTCGGAATTACGACTAAAGGTGAACCCCAGTCGCTTGTAGGAACTAATGATATAATACCATCTGCTTCTAGGGAATCCAGTTCTTTGTTTACAAGCTCCCGGAGTGCATATGGTACACTTCTTTCTCTTGTAAACGAGGGCTTAACGCCTTTTCTTAGTTGAAGTGTAACTTTCAGTCCTGGAACACATCCAACTTTTGCTTGGAATATTGGTGAAAAATGATTGAATATACTTTCGATTGAGTTGACGTGCTGCATGGTATATTCTGGAGCTGAGATTTTCATGTCGGTGTCAATTTGATGAAGTTCAATACCTAGTCCTCGAATCCATTGTCGCCCAAGTAGAGCATCATGTCCCGCTGAAACGATGTGTAGTTCATCTTCAATCACCTTCCCACGGTATTCAACATTAACAGAGACTTTTCCCTTGGATTGAATTACATTGCCTGAATAGGATCTGAAAGCTATGTTTGATTTTTTCATGGGTATATTCAAATTTAAATTATTGAAATCGTTCTCATTTAGTAAAGAAAACTTAGAACCTGAATCGACTTCGAAACGTTGAGATTTCCCATTTAGGTTCACCGTAATATAATATTTATCAGAATCAGGACGTATTTCGAATAAATCAACCACTTCCAAATGATTATATAATGTGTCCATCTGGTTAACGCCATACTCAAAATCGGAACTTGTTTGATCGTCAGAAACAACATGCACTGATGTGGAACTTGTGTTTGTTATACCGGATCTTTTGCGATTGGCATTTAACAATGTTGTAATACAAACTTTTGCAACGTGTCTAATTTTCTTGCAGGATTGACAGGAAACTTTGTTTCTATCGACACGACAATCTCCAATTTTATGATTGTTTCAGCCACATCGTATACAAAGATTTCCGATACCAAGTGCCTTGTAATCTGGTTGACTGCGGCGGTATCGCAAATTCTGGTGATTTGGACTCTGTGATCGAGAATTTGATTGCAAACTGGAACGATTCCTGTTATGACTTGTAGAATTTGATATTTCGTTGATATCACTTGTGTTGAAATTCGAGTGATTCGAACTGGAGTGCTGAGATAATTGTTTACTCTCTATTTTCGAGGCTTCGAGAGCAGTTGCCTTTTTTAATAAGTATTTCCTCCAAAGGTGTAACGTTTGACTGTAAAATTTGTTCTCTTAACCAATCATCACGCAACCCACGAATAAACTGAGCTCTGAGGAAAATGTCTGCAATAGAAACAGACCTGATGCATTCACATGTAGTTGAAAACTCACAATCTGCAAGATCGCGTTGAAGTGCTGCAACATATTCGGCAATTGTCTGACGTTCTTTTTGGTAAACGTTTAGAAAATAATGTTGAGAAACAATGACACTCTTCTTTGGTATTAGCATTTGTTTCAAAACCTTCACTAAATCTTTGTAATTCAAAAGTTTTACTGCTTTGTCGGGACCAAGAAATGCTGCCAAACTATTATAATGTGTGGAACCTATTGAAACACAGAGCAGCTGAGCAATTTTCGATTCATCATTGATTCCTTTCATGTTATAATAGTTTTCAAAACGTTCAAGATAACAGGAAAATTTTTCTTTGTGGGCATCAAAATTTTCAAACGGTGCTATACTTGAAAAATTCACAGGAAAAGTTGCTGAGGGCTGTTGTTGTTCCGGACGTAATTGATTCTTAATCTCGTTAATGAGACTTTGCTGCTGCTCACGCATTACAGACATAAGTTGTTTAAATTGTTCTGCATCCATTTGAAAAAAATTATTGAAATTTCCTTTTTGTTTCTTGAGAATTGAATGATTTTTTTTCACTCGTCGCCAATTATTATGATTCTGAGAAGGGTCTAAACTAATGATTGAAACTGAATTATTTCCATCTTTTAGAAATAGACATTTTTTATTATGTATAAACTTTGACAGTTCTCAATGACATTACTTATTTTATTATTAATATCAACAAGTCTAATAAAGGTCACAACACTCGCCCTATACGAAGTGTCGTAATAACAGAGACCGCCAAGTTCATGTGAAGTTTTTGATCTACAGTAATGGATTGTTCCAATGGTCTATCCAGAGAGTGGAGATGGCGCTCGCGATTCTCATAAAATTTAAAAATACGCGCGCATGCCTCTTTCATTTATTTCTGTTTTATTTTTTCATTTCTCTCATTAAAGAAAACACAAAACTAAAAACACATAATTTATTGAAAAATACAAAAAGTTATTATATAAACATTATTGAGCTCCTCGACATGCATATATTGCCTATTAGACAAATTACAGGAACAATGAAAACATGCCAAACTGTTGAAGTATAATTATTTTGTGTAGACTATCTGCCTTAAGACCAAAAGCTTTCGGCCAACTTAATTTATTATAAAAATAATGTGTCAATGCTATACTTTGAATAAATGTCAGAGAAGATAATCATTGCACAAGATTCTTTTATTCTGTCTGGTCTGAACTATTGAATACAAGAATTGGTCAGTTATAAGCATTTATATAGTCTGTCGGTATTGCTTATACTACGAAAGGTATGTTGTATATTTTATTAAGTATTTTAGGTGCCCGGAGATTTATTCTCTCTACTTTGTTTTAGGCGCCTTTCTTTAATATTCGAAGTTTACAAGTTTGTATATATGTTTAATGTTGCAATATACTACATTAGATTGAATCCAGTTCTGTTTACTTACTTGCACCCACCCTACAAGGTATTAAAATTACAACACAAACGACGGCCATGGAAGTGGTTCTTAACTTCGCGCCAGATGGTGGAAAGTGTTGAAGAAAGGACAAGATACAGACTAAATGACGCATAGAAAAAAACCACCTCGCTTTTTAGAAATCAGAAATTCTGGGACATGCTACAGTATGGTATGATGAAAATGTATAACTTTTCAACGAAATTCGTTACGAAATTAAGCAACAATAAGTAATGGGATCCCAGCGCATGGTATACAGGCGACTCTAAAGCAATAAAGAGGACTGGGATAAGAGTGTACGGGACAGGAACAAAATACTACGAGAACTGGGAAAAAACCATCCTCAAGCGGAAATTCACGCCATAGGAAAGAGTGCCCAGTTCAATATTGATAAAATATATAGAAAGGATTATTCATGTTGGATAGTCATGCAGCCACTAAAGCACTGAGTTCTTGCGAAATCAGCACTAAAGTGGCATGCGAGTGTGTATGAAAACTCCCAGGAATGGACACCCCAAAAAGCTCAAACTAGTGGAACAAGAAAGCCAAATAAATTCAAAAATTGAGAAAAAAATGCGCTTTTTAAAATTAGTAGCATAAATGTTATAAATAAATATGAATACCGCTGCAAGTAGATGGCAGATCACAAAAGCAACTGTAATTCTTATCTCTTATTAACGTGAAAGGTAAATGGGTATTTATTGTATGTAAAAATTACATTTCTTATGACAAGAAGTTTAAACTAAAATAATAACAACTAAAATCATAAACAATAGACGACAATTATGGCACACAAAAAATACTGAGGTAGGTAGGTAAGTAGGTATTTATTGAAATAAAAAAATAAAATTCTTGCAAAAATAACTGATCTAAGGAGCTTGGAATTTTGCGTGTAGGTTTCTAGTTAGCAAGATGAGGGATAAAAAAATTGTATTATATATTAATGAACAAAAAAAATTTTATTAGTGTTTAAGGTTTTCAGCTTCCGTTTAGTCGCTCTGATGTCCTTTCGGCTCTGGTTATTTTCATCAGTCCATCTTCTACCATGTGGTTTTCTTTTTGCACACCGCAACTGTGAAATTAGGAAATCGACAGGGGCAAAATGTTACTACATGACGTCAGCCGGTTTTGCGCGCTTTGGGGGGTCGTTTGAATTTATTGATTTTTGAAAAAAAATGTGGATTAGGTTTTTTGGACGTAATTGCGAATCGTAAGTGTAAAATCCCAAATTTTATGCTTCATCTGCTCAAATCCCCCAGAAAAGTTTTGTAATGTGTGTGAGGAATTAACTTTCGCCTCCCAATCTTAAAATTTTAATATTCTCGTTTCTCAATGTCTCAATCCGCTAGGTATACCAACTGAAAACAACAGATTATGTATGGCAACCACCTGTTGCATCTTACTCCTCAGTATTTTCATAACACAATAATTTACCAAGAAACAGACCACGAATAACCTTCTTATTCTCCCGAATCGATGTATTACACTTGTAACAGGATGAATGTCAAAATCACATTTTGTACATTCAAATTATAGGGATTTGAAAATGAAGTAAATTTTTATATGGGTACCTAGAAAATATGACTGAGATGTGTAAAGACGATACATACATTCCGAATTAATTGGGTCAAACGGAATAAATTCGTTCAATTTAAGGTAGCGTTGACTAATTGATCTTTAGCTTGACCCGACTATAAGATTTATTAGATGATGACTTTTCTCATTGGCGGTACAGATGTTTTAAATTGCTGTAGTAGTGATTAGTTTGACGGAGATAATATATAATTTTCCATAAATTTTTTATTTCGTTGCTCTTGTGCTGTTAAATAAGTAAGCATCTTACTCCCACCACATGGAAAAGAAGAAACTGGTCCGAATCAGTTTTTCTTGGAGAATGATTTTTTATAGCATTTTTATCGGAGCTTTGTACACTAGATCTGTTACAAGATGTTACAATAACTACTTGTAACTTCTTTTCGACAATCCTTTTATCTTAATCCAAATTTTTCACCACTTCCAGAAATGCAAGTTTATATGTTGAAAAAATTATGAAAACCCAAATTCACCACAATTCCCAATAAAAATCCATCACCTGTTACATTCCAACTTCGTAAGAATTCGTTCCAATCTCTATACCGGTTACTTGTATATCTCTATATTTGTATTTATAATTATTCTTCCCTTTATTTTTGACAAATATTCAAGCAACAAGTTTCTGTGAACCAGTGTTAATTATTAATAGTTTTATTTAAATTTCGAGCGTATAATACGCCATCTTCCTGTAAACACTTCAATTATTGACTGAAATCAATGCGAAGAAGATTGTTGCCCGAAAATTCTGTGACCCAATTTTTTTTTCGCTGGCGCTGAATGAGAAACAGTTTTTATAAAGAGTTTTTGCAGTTTTAGCTAACAACTTAGCTGTAGCTGGTAAAACATATGAACGTTATTGAAAATCAAAGTAGTGACGTCTGCACAGTTGATTGTCTACTGCTTCAATCGTCTGTCACTCTAAACTTAATATTGAAATTTTTGAAAGAAACGTTTTGTATTTTTGATTTCATACCAAATTAGATCTCGTTGGTTAAATAAAAATCAAATACAAACTAACAACAGTCTGAGTTGACATAGCTAATAATTTTTATGTTGGTAATGGCTGCTGCCGCGTTTAAAATGGTTTATAAGGCATGGACACTGACAATTGACACTAATGACAGTCGCTTTTGGAAAAACAATTATTTGCTTAGATCTGTACTTTTGTTATTTTTTAATGTTTTGATGATCTTTTTTGTCATAAACACTTAGATATAGCATTCTAAAGTGCCTAGTTTTTGTTGGTTGTGGCGGAAAATTCTTAGCGCCACGGTTTTTGAAGTTTTTCACCATATGTCACTTGAGTACTTTGACGTTTCACGTACATTTTTTAATTAAACGTCAGTGAATGTCGAAGTTTTTTCTGATATATTCCTATTTTTTGGTTTATTCGGTAGGCGAAAAACAGTTGTGTGTCACACATGCAGTAAACACTTTAGCAGCCCTTAACTATCAGGTGCCCTCGCTTCACTACGCTCGCTTGTGCATCTAATAGTCTCGGGCTGCTAAAGCTCATTTTCTGCCTTTGTGACACAATATACTATTCATAAATTTCCATCAATGTTCTACATAAATGGGAGAGTTGATGTTTTGGTCCAAGAATGAAGGGAAAAATGGAGAAAATCCCTTAAAGAGCAGATATTACCGAAAAAAAAAGGAATAGGCAGTCATGGGTACTACCGACAGAAGTGAAAACACAATTGAATGAACCCTTTTAAAAATTCCATCGTACGCCTATGGTAAATGGAAATTGTTACAAATTACCCCCTTTAAAAAATTTCATCGTTCGCACATGGTATTACAAATAAACTAACATCTTATAAAAATTGTATCGCACGCTCATAGTAGATGGATATTTTCACAAAAATGCATTAACCTCCTTTAAAAATTAAATTGTTCGCCTATGATAGGCGGTAACGGTTAGGCTGTGTCCAACCCATTAACTTCGTATCATTTAACTATACTCACAACACTAAAAGTTACTAAAGTTCGTTTCAAAGGAGTTAATAGCACAGAGCGCCTATAATACACGGAAAACGGAGGTGGGGTGTCTCAAAAAATTTTATCTCTTATTTATGTTTTACAATGTATCTAGACTAAGAAGAAAGAAATTGTGACCCGGCCACCCGGTAATCGGTCAAATAACAATAGTTGATAAAATGCAAATGAAACATACGCAGTGAACCAAACGGTCCATAGTCGTAGAACAGGGTTAGGGTTTATTTATGATTTTTGCTTAACGTTTATTATAATTAATATTATAATGAAAATACAAAGTAATTGTGCACTAAGATTTATATACACACATATTCTTGTAAAAAATAAAAAAAATATAAATTATTGCAGGTGAACATTACTTTAACTATAATATATACAGCATTATTAACTAAATTCTTCATTATAAAAATCTGAAGAATCGTCTTGTCCTAAGTTAATAATTAAAGGTTCGATCTCTGTACTTTCGACGATTAAAGCCGGAGTCCCATGCATCCGTTTTCCGATCGCACGATTCCGAAAAAAAGCTATATTTCGTACGATAATATTTAGCATGTCCTATGCATACGACAGATTGGATCCGAACGTACGAAAATAGGGCGAGACCATAAACTCTTTGCTCTTCTTTTTTGGGATCTTTGGAGATAGAAACCACGGAACACGAATTGTTTTTATGTTCCGTGATAGAAACCTTTATATACGACGTCACAACCTCAAAATTTCTATTTGTTATTGAACCTGTGACACTGCATGATGGATACCACAATGGATACTTTGGATTTGGATAACACTGAAACTTTTAATGAATCGGAGGTAAGTGCCAGAGACCCAATCAACTGTAACTTATATTTACTGTTTCAACCCCTTACTTTGTGGAATTTATGCATGTTATGTTATACATGAAACAATTGTTTCCAAATAATTACACCTTATAATAAAAACATTTTATATGCAAACAATTGCCAATTTTTTTTAGAATTTTCTTAGAAGGTGGAATTATCTAGAAAGAGTAGTTTCAATTATAACATAACTGTAACTTGCTAAGCTTTGCAATAAAGCAATAAACATTTTAAAAAAAATCTATTGAATATAAAATTTCTTTTTATTTATTCGTAGGTTCTTGATGACATCCAGGAAATACCTGTAGAAAATGAAACCGTAACAACGGTCGAAGAACTGCTGATAAGTCTTGTCATGGCAAGGCCACCCTTATGGGATTCGAGATTGCCTATAAAGGAGAGGTCAAAGACCATAAGGGATAATGCATGGTTGGAAATTTATGAAGAATTTGGTAATAATCCTCAGTTCTCAGTTGAATTTTTGATAAAAAAGTGGAGAAATCTGAGAGACTCATATGTGAGGTTAAAAGGGGAGTATACCCCCAGTGGGTCTGGTGCGAAGAAGAAGAAAAAGTGGGAGTTTTTTGACCTCATGACATTTTTAAATGATTCAATCTGCTACAGACCAACAACGTCAAATATTAAAGCTCCCATGAAAAGCATAGTCTCTTCTCCGCTGGCATCTCCTGCAAATTCCTTGCTTGAAGGATCAGAGGAACAAACGCCAGTTTCCAGAAAGGAACAAACTCCAGTTTCCAGAAAAAAACAATCTGAGATCCACCTACAGAAAATGGAGTCTGCGATTGTTGACACGTTAAAGAAAATTAATGCGCCTCCTACAGAAGCCTTAGCTCCCCCAACGAACCCCATTTGCATCAGGATATCTGAAATGTTGAGCCAGATGCCTCAAAATGCTAGAACTGTTTTGGAAATAAAACTTTTACAGGTAGCATATGAAGGTGCGAAAGATTTTTTGTAGATATTAATAAATATATTGTAAATAGTTAATATACTGTTTTAATTTCCAAGATAAGTACAAACATAAATCATTTGCTGAGATACTTAACCAATAAGTACATCTTCTGTCAAAACAAAAAAAAGCCTACATAAAGTGAAGGTGTTAATTATTTTACGAATTATTTTAATACAATGTAAAAACAAAGTCAAAGTGGTACTTATTTTTATTTATTCCACTGAAACGTGACCGAACCTTCATTCATGAAGTAGTTGCTTAAATAATGTCTCATTGTTTCTGCATTCCTTCCATACATATTTGTACTTGTTCTTGCAACTGGAACAAGGTTGCTAATATCTTCATTTCTCCAGTCACCTCCTATCACTTCTCCCTCTTCAGTCTCTCGATCAATAGTAGTTGGTTTCAAGTAATGAGTCTCTCCTGAGTTCATTACAAAGTTATGGAGACAAACTGTGGCTTTCACTATAGCTACTACAGTAGATTCGCAGGCTATGATAGGCTTCCTAAATATGCGCCACCTTGAAACTAAAATTCCAAAGGTGTTTTCTATTACTCTACGTGCTCTGGATAATCTGAAAAGTATATCAATATTGTATATTCTCATATTTAAGTTAAATTTGTGTACTGGCATGATTAACAAACAAAAAGTATTTTTTATACCTACCTGTAATTGAAAATACGTTTAGTCTGTGGTAAAAATCGACCTGCATAAGGACGCATTATACTTGTAGAAAGAGGAAATGCCTCATCTGCGCAAATGAAGTAATTGATAGGCTCCTTGAGTTCACCTAATTCACGTGGAACAGGAAAATTTAAATCATTTGAAATCAAACGTTTTCCAATAGGACTGTTTTTAAATATGCCTCCATCACTATGTCGACCTTCAGCACCAATATCTACCAGAGTAAATTTGTAGTTAGCATCACATAATGCTAATAAAACAATACTATGTGTACCTTTATAGTTATAATATGTTGAACCTGCTTTTGGGGGAGCCTGAAAAAATTTGTTGTGTTACTAATGAAATTAATTAAATGTTAAAGTTAAAAAAAGTAATTATAAGCAGAATAAGTTATTCACAATACCTGTATTATTATGTGCTTTCCATCAATAGCTCCAACACAATGTGGAAACTGCCATTTTTCTTGAAAATCTTGAGCAATATGTAACCAAGCTTTCTCACTTGGTTCAAGTAGGACAGAACTGTTTAGGCATTCCCAAATTACATCACAAGACTCTTTAATTATTTTTGATACTGTATTATGAGCAATACGAAATGCATAACTGATAGAAATCATACTGTCTCCGCTAGCAAGGTACCTAAAGAAAGACATTTTTTAGACAAAGTACTCATAGTAATAATTAACTGTCCAATTTGCTTTTACTGTTTGGACCCTTACTTTGTGGAATCTATACTCATATTACTTTTTTAAATGGTACTATTTAATGAAAAAATTAAGAAAACTTCAAGATATGGATAATCATTTCGATATTGAGATATCATCGTCCGAATTACAGAAGTTACATTTTATGTGATGCCTACTACTTGATGTTTAATATTTTGGATAGACCAAATCATGACCAAATAGTGAGTGACCTATCTTGTGATTGACTCAATATATATATGAATAAAATGTAACTTCTGTCTTTCTGACGATGATATATCAATATCTTAGTTTTCATAATTTTTTCATTAAATAGTGGAATTAGTTAGAAACACTTAGTTTCATTTAAAAAAGTAATAACTGTACAAAGTTACCTTAATGTTACAGCAAGTCGTTCTCCAGAAGATATTGGCTCACGAACACAGTACATCTTTGTTAGTTTTGGTCCAACCAAGTTCAATAATTTTTTAAAGGTATCACTCGACATTCTTAAATAATTAAAATATTTCTCCTGATCCGTGAGCCTCATCTCATTGAGTAAAGTGTGGTAAGCTCCTTGATGCTTCCGATTTTCAAAAATACTTCTAATCCAAAATCTGCGTGGTCTTTGGGGACTCTGTCTCCTATATTTTTGTAAGATTAAGAGAAGAGATAAAAGTAATGTGTTATGTACATTCCGCAAATAATGCCGACGAATTTGTTGTCGAGGATTATCCATTATTCAGTTATTCCAATAAAAAATAAACAAACACAATAAAAATCTCAAAAATATAATAACAATAAAGTTAGGTTAAAAACCATAGAGAAAGTAAGTTGTCTATGTTAAAAACCGTACGATATCGGACAAAAGTTAAACTAAATTCAACTTATCCGACGTCGAACAACTTCTTAAAATTATTCGGATGAAACTTGGCGCCAAAAAATTCGGCCAATAGGAAATCCGTCGGATCATCGTATCGTCGGAAAACGGATGCATGGGACTCCGGCTTAAGTCGTCAAGATCCTACGTTTTCCCCTCCTCAGCTAAAACATGTTTTATGGCGCTTTGCCAGTTTTCGGCAGTCACAGGCTTTACACTGCAATACTTTTCCATGAACTTGTGGAAAGCTTATCTACTAATCGAGAATGATAGCTGGCGTTATCCATTACAATAACTGAATTCTGGGGAATGTATTCGATCATTTGTTGGAAATATTCCTCAAAAACGTCAGCCGTCACCTCTTCGTGGTAGTATTTGCTTGAATTAGATTAAAATTCCAATAATCCTTGATCCAAAAATCCGTTTTCACTGCCTATATGGGTTATAATAAGCCTGCGTCCCTTTCCAGAGGGAGTCTTAATCCTGTTGACCAACCCTCCATGACAGCTTGTCGGGATTTCAGTATATTTTTATCTTGCCAGACTTTCGATACGGTGTGTCCTTCATTAAAAATATTCTTACATTCGTTGCGATATTTTCAGATTGACCTTAAGTATTTTCGTCTCTAGCAAACAATATCCGGCCTATCAATAAGAAAAGATTTTCTGTTCTGTTTTTCCCACCGAAAGTTCATTCCATAAAGAATTCTCCATACTCTAGTTCTTGACAGTTGTGGCAGGTTTTCGTCATTCTGGACGGCTTGCACGACCTTGTCCAATGTTGTACTATTAATTCTACGAACACTGTTTTTAACATCGTCGTCAATTTTTAATGGTTTCTTCCCCGGGTGAGGAATAGGTTCACCGAGGTTCCGGCATTTTCTCTCACGTAAAAATCTATAAATCGTTGATTCTCCTACCCCTATCATATTGGCACAGTTCGTAATTATGTCCCGAACAGAACTTGTGGGTTTTTGCTGCACAAGAGCATCATGAACGTTAAGGATTAATGTTTTTTCCCGCAAAGAATATGCACTTTTGCTAACTCGTTGAATAGGAATTGGAGAAAAACTTGAACTTGAAGCCATCTTAATTAGACGAATAGACGTTACTTGCTAGTTGCCGAATACTAACTAGTTCAAATTTTATTCTATACAGATACTTAGATTTAAATATTAACAGGAAATTGGGTTGTACCTGTATAGGTTACGGGACAGTTAGTTCCGTCGCGCCTATGGTTTACAACTATTTTATGGTCCGAACCTCCGATCCGTGCTATCAACTCTATTGGGTCAGACTTTAGATAAGTTACTAAAGAGCGAGTTCGAAATAGTCTGGTTCAAAATCTATTAAATATGCTCTGATTGACTTGACGAGGAAACAAGCGAGTAATAAACAACCTGAAAATCTTTATCAAATTTCCATGATGCGTATAGAATCTACAATATTTTTTGTCAAATTTAATATTTCGTTATTTTTTTTAATTGTGTAGATGGCGACGGCTTCAGCAGCCGATGATACTGAAAGTTTGCTTCTGTTATCAGAGTACTTGGAAAAAGTTTTTATTTCATACTGTGCTGAAATAAGCTATTTCCCGGGAAATTTTTACTTCCCGGACTGCTTTAAAAAAACACAATATTCGCATTTTTAAAAGATTTTATCTTTAAAACTACAAAATCATGCCTTTAAAAACTATTTAAAATTAATATTAACAGTAACTGTGCAATGTAAATTTCCTTGCAAGCTGAATGCAAGAATATCTTTAGAGACAGAATCTTCACTAGACACGGTATTGGCGGTAGATATAGTTTGTTGCTTGGTCTGAAGAACCTGTATAAAATTTTCCCCATTTTGAATCATCCTTGCTACACAGTATGAAATAAAACATTGTACGATACACGACCGTGTACTGTCATTAAAGAACTCGTCTAGAAATTCCAGACTCGGCTCCTTCATCGCCTCGTCCGTAAACATCTAGACTTGTACTTTAATAAGCCATTTTCCGGACTTGTAACGTACATTAATCTATCAAATTCCTAAGATGCGTATGAATCTACAACATCTTTTGTAAAATTTAATATTTCGTTATTTTTTAACAGTATAAATGGCGGCGGCTTCAACATCCGATGATACTGAAATTTTTTTTTGTTCTTAGAGCACTCAAAAAAATGTATGAAACTTCTATGATGCGAATAGAAAATAAAACATTTTTTGTGGAAAATAATTGCTCCTTGCAATTCCCTAATTCAAAAGATAATGACGATTCTCCTGGTTTTTATAAGGTATTGGCGATCATCTTTCTCATTTTTTTTGCATTTTAGTTCATTTAGTGGTCACCTCTGTAGAATGAATTGTAAAGTTTCTCTAATAACCAGTAAAATTATTTTCTATGTTTTCCATACATTATATCAGAGTTTCGTAAAGTGTGGGACGCGATTCCAATTGAGGTCGCGGGACTTGCAGCAGGACCAGCAGGGGTTGCCAAAAATTTTACCAATTTTGATATCTGGTTAACTTAGAATCATTTTACACAATTACCAAATATATACAATATACAAAACGAAAACTTTAAATGTCTGTCTGTTTCGAAAGAACAATAGAATATTTACAGAACTAGGTACTCATGCGATAGCTTCTTATAATAACAAAGAAATTAAAATATAGTCATAAACAGTTTAGCAATTACTATTACAAACTGTCGTATCCTTAATAATTATTGAGATAATGAGTAGTTCGCAAATTACATTATTTTGTTTCTAAAAGAATGAATAAACAATAAATCTACTTTCATTTTTGTATTTCTCTTTGTAACAACGTATATAGGTTATTTCGTAATAAACGGAAAAGTCTCTTGAATCTCCAGCTGACTTATTAAGCTGATATGGAATGAATCACGGGTTAACATTTCAAAACTGGTTTCAGTCATTGTAATAATTGTTACATTGTAAAATAACAATTGGTTCGCTACAGTCGGTTAGAAAAATGTGTATAGAATGCAGGAAATGAATCACAATGTCTACTACATTCGCTCTAGATTAATCGCCTTTTATAATACGTTAATACTATTTCAAATAGAATTTATTTAATAATTTTTAGTTCCTGGATAAAAAGCTTTACATGTTTTTACAGCTACTAGACGTTGATTAAAATACATTTTTCTACAATCATTAATAAAAGTGACGTTTATTTTTAATCGATTTTCGCACATAAAATATGTATTTGTTAAACAATTTAAAAAAGTGACATTAAAGTTAGATATAGTAGTTTTTTTAACGCTAATTTTAAATATTTCCGCTAATGGCTCTGCAGATTGCACTCATTTTTCCATTCGTGAAAAAAAGCACCACTTTATGCACTTGTTGCATAAATAACTATTTTTTGTAAATGGAATTCAAGTTTATTCCAATATCCTAACCAGGATTATCAGGTTTAACGATTGATTTATTATATCTAAACACTCTCGATGCTATAGCTTGCACTGAGATCATAACATATTGAGCGATTGGCTAGGATAGATAATAGCAAATAGGAAGCAATCCACCATCCAAAAAAACCATCTTCGCTGCATACGTTATTGTTAATCTTTTTTCTATTCCTGATTGTACTTATTGTACTTCCTGATTGTACTTCCTGTTGAATATCTATCCAAAAATGCTTGCCGAACACTAAATAGTATTCTTATCGACCCACATTTTTTTAACAATGTAGCCTGGTTGATCCAAGTTTCATCAAGGTGGAAGACATACCGATTTTCTCTTCTCCAAGACACAATTTATTCACTCTCAATTAATAGAGAATTTCTACCGTGTACTCCATAACCAAAATTCAATTATTTCATTGTAATCCTTAGTTTGTTTCTACTTCTATTTGGTATATCCTCATATTCTATAGTTTTAGAATTTGTTGTTGGAATTTCTTTTCTGAAATAAAATTGGTGCACATTTTTCTGAGGATATTCAAAACAAAACAAAATATCGTAATATTTTTTAATTTTCAAGACAAAAAATTCGGTATTTCAACAATTACTAAATATTTTGCTCGTAAGCCCATGAACCAACGCCAATAAACAATAGTTACAGAGTTACATTACACCATCTTTTTAAAAAATAAATTATAGTTTCACAAAATGAGGTAGAAGTCATTGGTGTTGTTTCCATCGAGAATGGTCTCTACTAGTGGAACAGGTTGCAAGAAATTTTAACGTCAGCTCTTCCATCATCCATCGATGTGGAATCGATATTTAGAAACTGGAGAATATAAAAGACAAATTCAGGAACGGTTTTTATATCTTCCTAGCTATTTCAAATCGGGCCTAAAACAACTCATAATGAAGAGATTTTTGACCAGATAGTTAGGAAATGACTGAGAGAAGGTATTTTGAGACCAAGAAAACCTGTGCAAAATCCCATTTTATTTCCATATCACATAAGGTCTCGTTTAAATTTTCGACAGTGGATGCCAATTCTGTTCACAGATGGATCTCTATTTCGTATAACTCGTGTTGATGGTCGAGTTCATGTATACCGACCTCCACAAGAACGCCATTATGCAGCAACCATACAAGAAGTTGGTGGTGAATCTGTTTTGGCTTGGGGAGATGTTAGTCTTGATGAAAGAAAATGGAGGGTCAGGGTCATGTTATACCACCAGCTTATTGTATAAGCACAAATTTTGTTTTTAGGGGCTATAACGCGAAGCCGCATACTGCGGCCATCGCCATGAATTTACTTCGGCACCATGAGATCCAAACCATAGATTGACCACCACGAATTCCTAACCTAAACACCTTAACTTAAAATAAAACTAAATTTAACTACGCTTAGCCACAGGTTGTGTATTTGCGCATCTGTTGTTTAAGTACCAAGATAAGTTGGTTGACTTAGGCCACCCCTTCGTAGAAAAAACATCGATTGTTGTAAAACTTCAAGTCTTACAATTGTGAATAAGAGTAATTAACCTATTTACTGCGTATCTGGTATACATTTTTTATCGACTTCCCAAAATTTTCTCACATAACATTTTAATTTTTTTTTAAAGAATTTAATGTTTGTCTCATATAAAGCGGTCATCACCCTAAATCTACTTAACGAACATATTATTTAGTCGACTATCTAGAATTACATTACAATTTGATGTTTACCAACATAATGCTGCGTTAAGTAGTTGGCTCCCAGCAGAACACTAACTCAATAATAGCAGCTTTGTATGTGAAGCCGCGTTTTCAACTGCTAATTATGAATTTCAATTATATTCATATGGTTCTATAGACCGAGCAATAAATATCAAAAAGAATTTATTATTATTCAAATGACATTACATATTATGTTATAATAGTTTTTATATTTAAGAAGTATAGTGATGGTCACGTTAAAAGCAAAATTCTGTATTAAACAAAAAAAAACAGATCCAAAAAGTAATGCGAAAACGGTACAAAGTCAGTCTTATATATTTACTAGAACTAGACTATAAATTGTTACGTATAAATATTTTTTTCCTAGATCTTTTTCTAGCATATCTATATAACAAATCAAGACTTTAACTGTAGGTCGATTGCCTTAAAGTTAATTAAGGAAACTTTAAGTACTAAACATTAAACAATTACATTCACCTTCAATAAAGTACCTATTAAATAAATAATAATTACTTTATAAAAGTTGTCCAATAAAGCTTAAAAAAATTATGAAAATCTCTTACATACTACCGATTATATTTTTCCATTGTTGGCTTCTGTTCTCCCTTTGGATTTGGCACCCCGAACTTCTTCTATACAAAATGGATCTCTCTGAATATTGGATAATATATAGTTTGTTCTCATGAAGAAATATGTCCAAGGGGAAAATTCAGGCCTACTATTAGTTTTTGAGATACAATACTTTAAAGTTGGAAAGTAGTTGTTATTCAATAATATTATGATAAGCAATTAACGTTTTAAAATAGTAATCATCTACTTTTATGTTGTCAAAATTGAACATTTCAATATTCCATATATATGGTAAGTTAAAAAGTTGCCTTTTTTGTGGATATTTGAATGTTTATTTTTTATATTTTAAGCTTCATGGATACAGCGTGAAAAAAGATAGGGTATGGTAAATATTGCGAAAATGCGAGTTTTTTTTCTAAATCACCATGTATTTAAAATTTTCGTCGTTTACATATGGTTCACATTTTTTAATTTTTTATTATTACTTTTAGTACTCAATAAGATTCCCAAATTAAGACTGGACTATGATGAGTTTTTGAGATAAATATGCATTTTTAAAGTTAGTCAGGATTTTATAAACGTCACCGTGTAATTTGTCATAGAAAATATATTTTAGATACAGTTATTGTATATTATACAATTGTATATGTTAAATATAAAAAGACAAATATTTATACAAATTGTTTCCAAATATAACCAGTGGCGTAGAAAATATAAAGTGCAGGAGGAGCGATTTCTTTCATGGGCCCATTTTTTTACTATTGAGTTCCGTAGAAACCTCGTCAATGTAGGAGTATGAGATAATGTGTCAAATAAAGCTATTTTTTGAAAATTATTAAAGTTTTTTGCACATAGTTATATACACCCTTTGTGTCATCGTACAAAAGGGTCTGGACTATACAAATAGCTGGTGTAGGCAAGTGGAACTTAACAACAACCCCACTGCAACCATCAGAAAAGAAAACTCGACCTCAAAACCATTAAACTTGATGGGAGCGAGGTTGAATGGAAACAAGAAGTCAAGAATCTAGGTTTGACTCTAGACAGTAAACTCCTGTGGAACAAACACGAAAAAGGGATTATATACAAAGCAAAAATGGCTCTAATGGTGTGCAGGAATCTGGCAGGGAGAAATTAGAGTTGTAACCCAAAAATCCTGAGCTGGATGTACACTGCCATAGTGAGACTAATGATCACTTATGGAGCCATTGCGTGGAGTAGTAGAACTAGCCTCTTGACGACGAGAGAAAACCTCTCCAAAATCTCTCATGCATGTGCATTACAGGAGCAATGAGAACATGCCCAACGGCAGCCATGGAAGTTATACTCAACCTCACACTACTACATATGGTGGTGGAAAGTGTTGCAGAAAGAACAAGATACAGACTAAGTAGAGAGGGAATCATTAAAAAAAACCACCTCCTTACTTCTTAGAAATCAGAAAACCTTGGACATGCCACAAGATGGTATGATGAAAAAGTATAACTTTTCAAAGAAATTCGTTAGGGAATTAAGCAACAAGAAAGAATGGGATCCAAATACCATTACCAGACTTGGAAAGAATGCCATTCAATGGTACACAAACGGCTCAAAATCAGTAGAAGGAACTGGGATAGGAGTGTACGGGCCAGGAACCAATCACTCTAAAAGCTTGGGAAAAACCCCAAGTATCTTTCAAGCGGAAATTCACGCCATAAGAAAGTGTACCTAGTTCAATATTGATAAAGGATATAGAAGGCAAAGGATTATCATAATGTCGGATAGTCAAGCAGCCATTAAAGCAGTGAGCTCTTGTGTAATCCTAGGGCACAACATTTTGGAGATTACTGGATTGAAGAAAGACATTTACCTAAGTTAAAGCCTGCAGATATCCTAAAATTCCTCCGGGAAATATGACTAAAGGAGCTACTAGTCTCGGAGACTTTCTTCAGGAACTAACTAGAAGTAGGTAAAGGGGCACAATAGATCTTTTAGGTCTCAGTGAATGTCACCCCAATATACATACATACATACCTACTTTATTAAAGTTTTTTGCACATACATAGTTATATAACATGTGGAAAACATTCAGTAATTTTTCATCAAAAATTTTTCATAAACAAGCTAAGGACAGCGAGTTGACTGTGACCATTCAAAAAAATACGTTTTGCGATATCCACGATAACTCGTCACAAAATAATCAGAAACCCAAAGTCAAAACAACTATGTTCACCCTAAAAATGGCGCAATTTTCTAGCAGTAAAATCATTTTCAAGAGAAAAAAAAATGAAAAATTGGGAGCCTTAGGATCTAATGAAATATGTGTTAAGTATCGTACGGACTACTGAACGCTTACCAACGCCAACTTTCCCTTTGGAAAGCATTGGTTTCGATTCACCGTCATCGTACACACCAAAACCAAGGCCGTTGGCAAGCGTTGGAAAGGAAGTCTAAATGCGACTTGATAGAGTCATGTTCAACATAAATCGGATCGGTCGATCGGACGCCAGTTTTTGAGTTCAAAAAAATCATTTCGAAAAACGCATTTATTTTTCAACTTTGGAAATTCGACTGTCTACGGGTCTTTCGGCTCAAAACAGGAGGTTTTGTGAACATATATCTAAAGTGTACTCTTATATGAAAAAAATTCAGAAAAAAGGAATTTTTAAAGTTGTTTGCCCATACTCCTTCTTAAAAACTCTAATACGAATAAAATGAGAATTAGCAGTAGAAAAACTCAGGTATAACTTGTGATTTATTAAGTAAAACAAGAAATAAAATCGGAAAGTGATGTACTTTCTATTAACATATTCGACTTTTTGACGGCGAGCGTCATCTGTCAATTGTCGCGGTCAGTGTTGACACACACAGAATAATAATAGGAAAAAGTTCCATTCATACAAATGAAGTATTGCACATCAACACCTCCCTTCAATGCTACATTTATGAAAAGCAAACATAAATTCTAAACAATTAAATTTCACAAACGTTGAGTTTATTTCTAAAAGCTTGAAACTTTGATGCTGGTGTTGCTTTGGTTAATACATCAGCTATTTGTTCAGAGCTTGGAATATATTCTAAACAGATTTCATTTTTGTCAATATGCTCTCTAATAAAATGATAGCGAACATCTATATGTTTGGTTCGTTTAGTTTCCAGAGTGTTAGCCATCTTAATAGAGGATTGATTATCTTCATAAATTTTTATAGGGAAAATATTTTGGTTCAACATTTCTTTCATTAATTGGGCAATGAAAATACATTCAACTGAACAGCTTGTAAGTGAAATGTATTCTGCTTCAGCACTTGATAATGAGACTGTTGTCTGCTTTCTAGTTTTCCAAAATACAAAATTATCAAATACCTTTATTGCAAAACCAGAAATACTTTTCCTATCAGAAACATTATTAGCAAAATCAGCATCTGCATATGCGGATATAACATTACCATTGTTACTTGATTTAACAAATTTTATGCCAAAGTTTCTGGTGGACTTTAAATACTTTAAAGTTTGCTTGAGATAGTTCCAATGATCTGAACTATAATTATTTTGAAATTGACTGTAATATGTAATAGCAAAACTTAAATCTTGTCTACTACCTATCATAATATACATCAAGCAGCCTATTAATTCTCTATATGGGAGATTACTGTTACATTTTCTTTCTTTATCATAAGTTAAATTCAATTTGGGCTGCATAGGAATATTTGAAGTTTTACAGTCCAACATTGTGAATTTACACAAAATTTTATTAATTAAGTCTTCCTGACTAATGAATAGAAAATCTTCAGTTTTAGTAACAGTTAATCCCAAAAATTTAAAAGTTAGATTACTTGAGATATTTGGAGTTAAATCTCTCATTTTGAACTTAGTCATCAACTTCTGTTTCACAATATTTAATCTTTCAAGTGATTTAGAGAACAAAATCAGATCATCCACATCAACTACCAGATATAGGTCAGTATTTAAATACAAACATGGATCAGATTTTGATCTTGTAAATTCTAATTCAGTTAGATGTTCATGTAACTTCTCATACCAGCATTTTGGTGCTTGTCGTAACCCATATAGAGATTTTTTCAATTTACAAACCAAGTTATCAGATTTATTAACATTTAGCCCTTGTGGTATTTCCATGTAAACAGGTTTTTGCAAATCTCCATTAAGAAAAGCACATTTGACATCTAACTGAGTCATCTACATATCATACTCCATAGTTAAAGAAAACAAAATTCTAATAGTTAACATACGTGCAACCGGGGCAAACACTTCATACCCTTCATCATGTTGCTTGTAACCTCTTGCCACTAATCTTGCTTTTTTCACTTTTTCACTATTGATTTCTTTTTCCCGAAACTTCTTTTTCCCGAAACACCCATTTTGAATCGATTACATTTTCATTTTTAGGCTTATCCACTAATTCCCACGCACCACTTAACTTTAAAGCGCACAATTCACTTTCAATAGCCTGCTTCCATTCATTGCCATGTGCAATTGCTTCCTCATAAGTCTGTGGTATATCATCATCTGAGCCTCCGGCCAATAGCGCCGTCAACATGTCTTCATCATAATTGAATTCATAATCTTCATACTTCTTTGGTATTCTTATTTCTCTACCACTTCTTGTATGATTAATTCTTTCTTCATCTTTACTTTCAAGTTCGTTTTCCACTTCTGCTTTTTCTGTGTCGATTCTCTGATCATTTTGATTTTCTTTATATTTGGTGTCTGTACTTATCTCATTTTCAGTATCAATTCTAATATTTGAATCTTTGTGGTTCTCGTCAAAAATTATATCTCTTGCAGTTATAATTTTACACTTTTCAGGATCCCATACTCTATATCCATTATTTGTGTAACCCATAAAAATCATCTTTTTGCTACGGACATCAAGTTTTCCAGTCCTTTCTTGTTTTGGGTTATGTACATGTGCATTACAGCCAAATACTCGGATTTTATTCAAATTTGGCTTTTCCTTGTACCAAATTTCTGCTGGAGTTTGTTTTCCTTTTAGAGCCGAGGTTAAAGTTCTATTGATTAAATAAACAGCAGCTATAACCGCTTGATTCCAAAAATGTTTATCCAATCCAGCATCAAAAATCATGCACCTAGCTCTTTCCATGACTGTTCTGTTATACCTTTCAGCAATACCATTCTGTTGTGGATTATGTGGAATTGTGAACTGAATTTGGATTCCTTTTTGCATGCAAAATTGTTTGAATTCTTTAGATATATACTCACCACCATTGTCTGTTCTTAAGCGTTCTAGCTTACATTTAAATTTAGTTTCTACCATGGACAGATAGGATTTAAATTTTTCAAAGACTTCACTCTTTGGTTTCAAACAATAGCAGACTGTGAAATGTGAATAATGATCTATGAAGGTTACGAAGTACTTACTTCCATCATGAGCAGTTGGTGTAATTGGTCCGCAAACATCTGATGAGACAACTTCTAATATTCTGGTGGGCTTTCTTTCATCACTTAGCGGTTTGAACGGTAACTTCGTTTGTTTGCCTTGCATACAAGTTTGGCAAATACCATTGGCAGGATATTGTGATGAATGACCCATTCTCCAATGCCAGAGTATAGCATTTTCAGGGTTTTCCGTCATATTGGCTTCATGATTCTGCAATGTGAATTTGATTACATAAAGGTTGCCTTCCAATCGACCAGTAATCAATTTTTGGTTGCCTTTACATATTTTCACAGTGTTGTTTTCGAACAGCACTTTAAGTCCCTTGTCTTCTAGTTTTCTGACTGACAAAAGGTTATGTGTGAGGTTTTCACATTCCAACACATTACTTATGTTAAATTTTCTTCCTTCTGCTTCCAGCTGCAGATTTCCTCTTTTATTGCTTATTAAACATTCATCTTTCTTTGCTACATTAATAAGACAATTCACATCCTCAGTGTCAATCAAGAAGTCACCTACATTTTTGTTTACTAGATGGTTTGAGGCACCACTATCTATTATGAAGGATATTTTCTTATCAATTTCATTGTTTACTACAGCTGTTTTTGATGCTACAAAGGTTACTTCATCTTCGACTGTGACATTGCAGTTTGTCTCTTTCCTTTTCGGACATTCAGACTTTTTGTGTCCTTTTAAACCACAACTGTAGCATTTGAACTTAAATTTAATATTCTGTTTGTTTGAATTTCTTGATTTTTTCCAAACTGTACCTTTATAGTTAGCTGAAAAAGCTTGGGATGTATCATCATCATCTTGGTTTTTAATTTTTCTAGCTTTTTCTGCCAGCAATTTACTTTTTACAAATTCAAGTGTAACAGACTTATCATCTTGACAGAACAATACATCAAGGGCAGTATTTACACCTTGATATGTGTCTGGCATTGCACACAGTAATTGTGAAATCACTTCTGTGTCTTGAATTGTACTACCGCAACTTCTCAATTCAGATACTGTTCTCTCGAAATCAATTATAAATTCATTTAGTGAACTTTTTCCATGAAATTCTCATTTTTTTCTGAAGTTGTACTTGTTTGGCAATGCCTGTTTGTAAATATGTTTTCTGAAGAGTCTCAATCATTTCTTTGGCATGCTTCTTGCCTTTTACCATTTCCAGCACGTTGTCGGCAAGACTTATGATTATCAAATTCTTAGCTTTTGCATCATTTTTAGTAAAAGTCGCTAGTTCATCTGCGTCTGTTGGTGGGCTTTTACTAAAAACATCTAATACCCCATATTGATCAAGCAACGCTTCAACTCTAAATTGCCAGTTAGAGTAACCTTGGCCATCAAATGGTTTAATTAAAATTTGCGAAGTCGCCATTTTGTATTTACACATACAGCTTCCAGCGGATTCGTACTTTCCAACTTTTATTCTACCCAACTCACTCTCAATACAATTTAAATGAGATTACCTGAGTCCTGGGCCCATAACCTGGGAATTAGCAGTAGAAAAACTCAGGTATAACTTGTGATTTATTAAGTAAAACAAGAAATAAAATCGGAAAGTGATGTACTTTCTATTAACATATTCGACTTTTTGACGGCGAGCGTCATCTGTCAATTGTCGAGGTCAGTGTTGACACACACAGAATAATAATAGGAAAAAGTTCCATTCATACAAATGAAGTATTGCACATCAACATAAAATACACCTAAAAACACCACAGGCGAGAAAAAACTGTTATTTTTTTAAGACTTGCCAGGGGCTCCGTTTGTTAGGGACGGGTGGGGGGAAATGTCCCCCATGTGGCTTCGCCATTGAATATACCGAAGTTCTTATTCATTCACATGGTTCAAATTAATTATTTCATTCGCTACGCGTTTTTTTAAATTATATTCTAAGTAGGCCCAATCAAATGTAAAATAAATTAGTAGTCAATAGCTCCGGTGTAGGGATTGCAATCCCACAGCTCATTCAATCCCGCGGGATTGATATGCGGGATTACTCAATCCCGCGCGGGATCCCGCATCTTTGAAATTATGTTATAAAATCAAATTTAAACTACAGATTTTTGTGTAAAAATCAACAAACTTTTATTAAACATTCCTTACATTGAGCAACAGAAATTATTTCTTTTCTATTAATTAAGTATAAGTAATTAGTAATCTGTTTTCTTAGACTCATCTTTAAATGTTTGACATAACTTAATGGTTTTGTTTAATTTTACCCTTACTCCTAAAAAGTAATAATCAAATCACAACTTTCTCTAAGATGCTATTACTTTGATAACAAACAATGGAGATAACTTTTGAAAATACGCTCCTAAGAAGCAAATGGTATTTACTGTTTCATCACCGAGCCTGCTTATGAGTGAACTGCAAATATATCCTGATGCTGAAAACGCTCTCTCGGCTTCTACGCTAGTAGTCTGAACCGTCAGGATATATTCATAGGCGAGCGGCACGTACTCTCCTCTGATACCATCGGAGTATTTCTTTTCCTTATTGAAGCTGTTTTTCTAATTCTTCTTTTAGCGTTAGAGTAGGATCTGTATAAGTAGCAGATGTTTCAGCTATAGGTGTATATTCGAAAACGTCATCTGCTATGTTTCATCGTCTTGAACTACGACTCTTTCTATTATTTTCTTTATTTCTTGGCGTATTGCATATTTTCTTGGCTTGAAGAATATATAAGTACGCGAAAGTTTTAGCGCCAAATTTTTAATTTGCGGGATCCGCGGATCCGCTCTTTGAAGGTGCGGGATCCAGCAGATTAATAAAAGCAGCGGGATCCTGTTTTGCGGGATTGCAATCCCTACTCCGGTGTCAGAAATAAAAACATTAAACATTTAAGTGTTGGTGATAAAAATCCTGAGTAAAATAAACCCCGCAAAATGGCTTTACACATGGCCAAGAAACCATTATATGCACATTTCTGTTGAAGCAAACCCAATAACACAGAAATACTCTATTAAAAGACTTTTATGTCTAAAGAAAAATTATAATGATGACAACTATTAAAAATTATATATGACAAGTATCATTTTGTATATTATAAACTAGTACATAACAACTAGTAAACTAGAAGGAAAAACCTAGAAAATGATAATATTTCAACACTTTCCCTCATTAAGTGGTTTTTCTTTTCACTAAGTTAGTTTAATCCTATATTTGTACAAAGCTGTACTAATCTAGGTTTATGAAGAGCTTTGGTCATCATATCAGCCAACTGATGCTCAGTATGTACTTTCCTAACGACAATTTCTCCTTCTGATACCAATTCCCGTACAAAAAAGTGCCTTGTTCGAATATGTTTGGTACGTCTATGGAATTCGGGATTTTGAGCTAACCTCAATGCTGGTTCATTGTCAATATGAAGTTCTGGTACAGCTGATAAGTTAGTTATTTCTGTCAAGAGACGTTTAATCCAAACTATTTCGCGAACAGCCTTACTTGCAGCAACTATTTCTGATTCGGTTGTGGAAATTGCTACTGAAGTTTGTTTTTGGCTTAACCATGATACCGCACCTGTAGCATAAATACAAACAATTCCTGATGTTGATCTACCAGTGAGTGTATCACCACCATGATCAGCATCACTGTATATTCTTATGATTCCTTGCAGATGGTGTGGTTTATAAGTGATTCCATAATCCAATGTTCCTTGAAGGTATCTAAATATACGTTTCACCTTAATCTTCTTTACTGGGATGTTCCAACGATCTAGAAACAACTCCTAGTGCATAAGATATATCTGGTCTCGTAGATACCATAAGGTACATTAATGAACCAACAGCTTCTCTATAAGGAAAATTTAGAGATTCATCTTGATCTTTCCCTGATTGAGAATAGTCCTTAATAATAGGTGTTGAAACTGGTCTGCAATTTTCCATGCCAAACTTTTCTACTAAAATTTTCTTAGTATAGGACTTTTGGTGTATTTTTATTGAACCATTGTCTTTGGTAGATATCTCTATACCTAGAAAATATAAAGAAGGCTTGAGGGTAATTTTGAATTCAGATTTCAGTTTTTCAACAAAATCTGCAGTATGCCCATGATTAGAATGATTAGAAGCTAACATAAAGAGCAAGTAAAAGTTTGATTTTTCCATGTAGCTTTATGAAAAGACAAGGATCACCTTCGCTCATTATAAATCCATATTCCTTTAGAAATTTAACAAAACGTTGATTCCAGCACCTAGGCGCCTATTTCAACCCATATAGACTTTTGTGTAATCTGCATACCTTTTGAGAGTTATCATTGAATCCTTCAGTTTGACGCATATATATTGTTTCATCTAGCTCTCCATAAAGAAAAGCAGTTGATACATCAAACTGAGTGAGTTTCAACTTTTCATTTTCTGCAACACTAAGTAAAAGTCTTATAGTGCTAGATCTCGCAACTGGACTAAATGTTTGATCATAATCTACGCCTTCTTTTTGAGCAAAACCTTTTATGACTAGTCGAGCTTTATACTTATCAATGGAGCCGTCGGGATTCGTCTTTACTTTATAAACCGATTTACATGGAAGTGTTTTAATTCCTTCAGGGAGTTCTTCCAAAGTCCACGTTTGGTTTTCTGGTAAAGATTCCATCTCTATCTGCATTGCCTTTTGCCATTCTTCCTTCTTAGAGCTGTCTATAGCTTCTCTGTATGAAGATGGTTCTGAAGGTTCAGTTATATTTGCTAAAGAAGTCATTACAAAGTCTTCAAAACGTTGTGGAGGTTTTATTAATGCTCTATTTCGTAGATTTCTTGTTTCATCTATTTGCGGTTCTGAATTTTCTATTTCACCATCATCATTATCTTCTTCTTGACTTATAAATTCTGTCTTCTTCAAGATTTCTTCTGTTTGAATATCTTTAACATCTCGATTTTCCACATGAGTCTCTTCATTTTTCTGTTGAACAAATTCTAATTTGAAATTACTTTTAATTTGGAGAATGTTCTCTTGGAAAGTTACATCACGTGACCTGATTAATTTATTATTTTCTCTACACCATATGCGATACCCATCTACATCATCATATCCAATTAAAATACCTTTCATGGCCTTTTTATCCATTTTCTTTCCTTGTTGTTTAGGTATATGAGCATAGCATGTAGTTCCAATAATTCTAAGATGCTTAAGGTTTGGTTTCTTCCCAGTCACTAAGAATTAGTGTGTTTTTTTTATTATTGACCAATGTTTCAAAAATTATTGTTCCTCTTCCTAGGGCTTCAATTGATTCACCACTTGCAGTTATCACTTGATGAGCTGTTGTGAAAGGTTCATAAGTATCAAATAATTCTGGACAAAATGTAATGTGATTTGTAGCACCATTATCTACATACCAGTTACGAACCACTTCTTCTGAATTAAAACATTCATTTGAACAGACTAGAATGACGTTAGCTTTTGAATTTGTAGTACTTGGCTTAGAGGGTTTGCCATCAGCACGCCATTTGGGACACATTTTAACTTTATGACCTTTTTCTTTACAATATTTGCAATACCAATTCTTGAACTTATTTTTATTTGGATATGAAGACGTACCAGTAAAAAGAACTTCTTGATTCACTTTATTTTTAACTTTTTGATTCAAGGCTTTCTCATAAACACACAATTGATTCGTAAGGTTGTCTATTGTTCTATTATTTTTGGATATTAACATCCAACTAGATCTAAATGAGAAATAATTGTCTGGTAATGTTCCTAAAATTTTACAAATTAGCAACACTTCTGGAAGTTCAATTGCATTTTCTTTTTGAACTGCTAATTTCAATTCATTCCCAAGATTTTTAAGCTTAGACATATGTGTAGCTACATCGTCATTTGGTTCTTTTTCAAAGCTAAAGAATTCTAAACAGAGATCATAAACTTTTTCTTCTGTTGCAACATCAAATAGTCTGTGTAATTCTTGCCATATTTCTTTTGCTGTTGAAAATCTCATAATTTTCTTTAAAGTATCTTTGGTCATATTGGTTGTTAGGATAATCATTGCACTGCTTTCTACTTTTCTGTACTCTTTCAACTCTTCTTTGTACTTGATACCTTCTGCCTCCGTAGCATTTTCTGCTAAAGTTGTAGGTTCTTTTAGTGTACCTTCAAAGATTACAAAATATATATAAGATAGTTCACTTGAAGGCGGTCTGATTCTTCTTAGTGTTTTAAACGATCGCCGCACTCATAAATCATATTTACGGCTCCCTTTTGTTGTAAATAACGACACCGCCAGGTACCAGGGAATTAGAAGAGTATATTTTATTCCAAGCTATACAGGGGTAACTTGAGAAATATATATTCAAATAGGATGATTTATTAAAGGTTTTTTTTATATAATGTTTTTAAATGTTAATTATTTCGAAAAAAGTTCAGGATATGAATTTGAAAAGGAAAGTTTAGGTATAAGTAAAAAATACATTAAAATTTTTAAAATGAATCAATTGACAGATTTTATTCAACATTTTAGTAATTTTGTGATGCTTATTGATGATCTAGCGGTTATTTATACAGAATATCACAAATTAAATTATACATACTTATTGGCCACCAGAATAATAGGACCACTAAAACAATTTTGATCTTTAAATTAGACACTCCGTATTTTTTAGATTCACAAGGTTAAAACAGTAAAAACATATTATGCAGCTGCAGGATATATTTATTAATAAATTAGATGTGTGAATTTTCAAATTTCTATGAATACCCAGTATCTATAAGTACTAAATAACTAACTAATTTATTATTATCAAATATCTTTGTTACAATAGTTTAAAAAAGTTGAATTCCGTATTTGATCATAACTAATTTAATACCCACCTCTCAACGTCTTTGGGACAACGATAAAAGGATATTTCTGGTTTCCCCACCTTGCTGGAACAACCGATCACAGCAGGCATTTTAAAACCCCAATTATAATATTATTAATGTTACTTTTGGAAGACAGGAGTTAAAATAATGCGAACAAGAAATTTTACTTCCGGAACGTTTCCCGAAAAAGTAAATGAAATACTTCTACAAAGTTTCTAGAGATTGTAGGCACATTTCTGGCTCTTAATTGCTTCTCTATATTTTTATCATTGTTTACATTATAAGTACTTAAAATCAAGACTGCATTCAGAATTCGTGGGAAAGTGATAAACTACCATTTATTATGTATACAACTAAGACTATTAACAAATATCACAAAATATTTATTTTATAAGTTTTGCTATTGAAGAGGAAAATATGAATATTATTTTTTCCTTATTGCAATAATTAATTAATAAATTTAAAATATCTATAAAACATAAACACGAACAACGAATTCTAAAATATCAGCGCTCGATAGGCGACAACCCGTATAATATGCAAAATTAAATGCAAGTAAGGATTTAGCGACATACTGTAGCATGGCGCCAACCGCTAAGTCACCAGACAGTAACCAGCGGTATGAATCCTTTGATCGATAGAATTCGTACGAGTGAACAATCTTATATATATTTTGTAATCTTTGGTACCTTCTACAATTTCTAGAGCTCCAATAATACCTCTTAGTAATGTGCAAATTTTAAATTTCCACGTAGACCAATTTGATTTACCTTCTAAAAGTCCAATTTGTACTTTTGTATAATCCATTTTGTCAACTAAATCTGTGATGACAAAAATTGGGGTATATTTATTTATTGCGTTCCTGGGCCCATAACCTGTTGAAGCAAACCCAATAACACAGAAATACTCTATTAAAAGACTTTTATGTTTAAAGAAAAATTATAATGATGACAACTATTAAAAATTATATATGACAAGTATCATTTTGTATATTATAAACAAGTACATAACAACTAGTAAACTAGAAGGAAAAACCTAGAAAATGATAATATTTCAACAATTTCCACAAAATTCTTGAGAAGTGGCGGTCTACGAAAAGAGGCGGCGGTTAGCAACACGATTTTTTCAATTGGAAATAGAAAAAGATTAACTCCAAAACGCGCCTGCAATGTTATTTGCCAAGCGAACCCGCAAGGGTGTGGGTGTGAGATGAAGTCGTGCTGGTGAAGTGCAACTGCCTAGCGCCCGGTCGGTCGGCCGGTGCGGCGGCACCAAGTTTTCCTGAATGCGAACGAACTAACAAGCGACAGCGAGTTCTCAGTTATTCAATCAAGAAAACAATAACACTTCTTATTTTTTTATTTCACTTCCTGTGGGTTCCATACTCCATTTCTTCCCATAGATGTATGTTCCTTTCAAAGCAGGGGTAGTTTATCTTGACTTGTAAATTTACGATGTACCGGGTGTCTGATTAAGAGAGGTAACCCGCTGTATCTCAAACTATTTGTCGTACAACCTGGAGAAAAAAATTTGAATTACAAACTCGCATACGAAATACTGATGGAAATTATTTTCAAGTTTCCTACACCACCGCTAGAGGGCGTAGTTCACAATAATACAAAAACATACGTAAAATGATCTAATGATTACGAATATTCAAATTTTGTGGTACTATAACGGTACATTTATTATGGAAAAATGATGTTTTTGTGTTATTATTGTGAACTAGGCACTCTAGCGGTGGAGTACAAAACTTGAAAATAATTTCCAGCAGTTTCTCGTAGGCGAGTTAGTATTACAAGTTTTTTTCTCTAAGTTGTATGATAAATAGTTTCTGCGATACAGCGGGTTACCTCTCTTAATCATATACCAGTTACATAGTTGAATAAAATATTTAAACTAATAATTAAAATAAGGGGGGGCAGAAACTCATGCTCTACACCACTGATGTGGTTGATGGTTATTACTGAAAATCTACCGCGGAGACAAGGAAAGATTAATCTAAGGAATGGAAGATGGATTTTGTTAAATCATAACCAATAATTTCCAATGCTCAATTTAGATTAAAAAACGTGCATACCTGTATCAGTTATATTTTGGCAAGTCTATCTGAAGCTACGCGGCATCGGTAAGGAGTGAGGAAACATGGCCGATATCTGTCATAAACGTATCAATGGCGTATGGTACCTATTTTATAAAAGTATTAAAAATAATAATAATTATTATATAATAATTATATCTATATAGAAACTGATTTATGCTTTGCTTTGAAGGTAAGGTATTTTTCAAAACACGGTACCTATTTGTTAAAAACAAATAATGTTAAAAATCGTACTTGAATTCAATATGGATACGAAATAATAATATACCAAGTAAAACTGAAAATACGAAGGTAAATACTGACAACGCCACTGAATAATCAATGTCAATCAATTGTCGAAGTGAGAGGGAAGAACACACGCACGCGCTTGCCAATAGGAAATCAGGTGGTTACTTAGCAACGGCGGTTTGATAAATATTCACCAATTGAGTTAGTCGGAGGGCGTGGTAATTATGATTTTCGCACGACGTTGCCGGCTTGAAGAAAACCCATAACATATTTGGAAAAGTGTCCATCTTTTAATATTCTGAAATTGAAAAAATAATGTTAATAGACAAAATCCAATGAAACAAGCACATTAAAGAACTAACGTTTAATCATTATTGACATATTGTTAATAATAAAAAGTCCATTTTCTAATTATTATCACTACAAACTTAGCACTTTGGCTTTTTCATAGTTAAACGTGGCAATATCGAATGTTTTCGACCGCATTCCTTTCACAGCTTCAGTTATGTTTGCCAAACTATACATTTATAATCAACATATAAAACTTTTCGACTCACCCTATATGAAATATTGAAATGTACAATTTTGACATAATTTGGATCAAAAATCAGTCCAAAACTAATGTGTCGTGGGTAACGATTAACATTCGGGTAAAATATTTATAATACAATGGTTTTTCTAAACGAAATATTACTTTTGAAAAACCGCTAATACCTAACTTTAACGTTGTGAATTTAAAAAACTAATCATAGGACTGAAATGCGCCCACTTTTATTCTAGAGATCAAACTTTTCAACATATCCAAAATTCAGGAAGATGAACCCAGATCCATTTTGCATAATGGAACGAGGTTTCCAGCTACTGACACATAGAATAAATTTAGTGGTCAACAAGTGAATAAGTATTTTTGGTACATGCGTATTTGCATCGAAAAAATCTCAACTGCCTCAGTTATTTTTATGATTTAAAAAAATTTCTGAATAACATTTTACGAGGCGGCATTTTTTTCTCTCGTCTTCGTATTGGAGCATGATTGCTTGCTTGCCTGTGTTTATCGACGTACTTTAAACGTAGTCTCGACGTCGTTATGGTAGAGGGAAGGATAAAATTAGTAATCAATCCTCTCCAAAATTGAGCAAAAGAGAAATACAATACCGATCCTCTCCTCTATTTAATATGCCGCGCGGAAAAGTTTTGTATTGATCGTGTGACCAGGGCCGGATTCGAGGTATTCAGCCTTGACTCGAGGTCTTTATCGATGACTTTCATTTGCGGTACATTACAAGAGATCGTTGCTGTGGCAATCAGATAACTAAATAACGAAGTAACGGGGATGTGGGGATTATTTTTTAAGTGATTTATGTAAAAATATAACTCCATAAATTGGGAACTGGTAAAATAAAGCGCGTTGATACACTTTAACATTTAAATGTTACGACAGTGGCGTAGTCAACAAACAAATTTATTTTGGGAATAGAACAAAGGTCTTTTAGTGTTTTGGATAATTAGGTCAAAAAACGACATTAAATGATAACCGGGGTCTTCTTTTCCAGGAGTTCGTCAAGACATTAAATAAAAAACTAACAAAACTAGGCCTCTGAATAGGTATATACAGAGCAATTCAATGAAAACTATCCACCTCACGTCACTTTTAGGCAAAAATGAAAAAACACGTCAAAAATCATATAAAGGGGGACGTCTTTTTGCTCATATGTAGACGTTATAACTTTAAGCCCTTCCCCACTATGGTCACCACTCCCAATTTTTCAAATGGAACACCCATTATTGCATTGTTGGATTCTCTACAAGAGGATTACAAAAATGTATAAATACATAAGTGAAAAGTCAATCAGCTGGGAGTTACGGATAATTCCAATTTACTAATAGTAACATTTTGTTTCGTAACAAATCAGCAAAACAATACTAAATTCTTGGTTTTTGGACCATTTAAGAGATATTATAATGAACAGGCAGGCGCATGGATGGTCAGTCATCCAGGACAAACAATTTCATTAAAAATTATACCAGAATTAGTTGGATTAGGTTATGTCAGAGCGTTCTCACCTTCAAATATAACCAAAGGATTTTCCACGACTGGAATTTATCCCTTCAACCCACATTTATTTGAAGATCTCTATTTCGCAGGAGCTGAAGTTACAAACAGACCGTATCAAGAAGTGGGCCAAAACCCTGAAAATATCACCACTATACCAAACACCACATCTGCTTTATTTAAGAGTCCTGAAGAAGTTCGTCCTTACCCCAAGGCTCTGCCACAAAAGAAAAAAGAAGGCCGAAAGCCTGGTCGGACCAGAATCTTAACCGATACCCCGGAAAAAGACGCCATTGAGGCCGAATATAATGAGGGAAGAAAAAAAATTGATGAAAACGAAAATTCAAGAGGTCAAACGGAAAATAACGGGTGAAACTCAAAAAAATGATCATTTTGAACAACACAAAAAGAAAAGTATTGGATAGAAATACAAAAACGAAAAGAGGTGTGTGCGAAGGCTCGGACCATGAGGTCGAAAACGAGAAAGATCCATATTCTGTTACAGATGCCGCTTGCATCTACTGCAATTCGTTATTTTCAACCTCTCGTTCCCGAGAATAATGGATTCGTTGCCAACAATGTCTAAAATGGTGCCATTCGGCATGTGCAGGAGTTAACTATAACATAATAGTATATTGTGCAACAAGTGGGGAAAGTTCAACTTTTCTCTCGAGTGTGGAAGTTTGTGGCACGAGCCCGAAGGGCTAGTTCCGCAAACACACGAGTGAGAAAAGTACTTTCACCACATGTTGCACACTATATTTTTTCTACAACTGCACTCTCGGCAACAAATCTAAAGTTACTTTTGCAGCTTTCCAATATCTCTGGTGGAGTATTATTAAAATCGTCACTACTGCAAGTATCCATATTATTTATTATAAATAAGTATGTCTTGTTAAACTAATATTTAATGGAAATTGGGATTTTTATCAAAGCACGATTGAAACTACCTTTTACAATTTGAAAACTTCAAATATAATCTGACAGTTTTGTAACAACTAAGTAGATATTTAAAGATGACAGTAGCCTACTAAGTTTTTGTCGATTTCATTTGATTCTCCATATAAATGTATGAGGCGTGGGCAAAGTGCCGTGAGAAATAATATTTGGTTTTGAAATTAAGTAAGGTATGAGAAATACGTCACTTTTCATAGCAGTTGTAGAAAAAAATGTTTCTCCAGGATCATCACAGAATTTGCCAATTCTGATATCAAATTTGATTACAGAATGCTGGAATTCTCTCTCTTGAGATTGAAGAAATATTCTGCAACACCTCTGCCTCCATGCAATTTAAATGTATTTACATTCTCTCTCTTGTGATAGAATAATATTCTCACACTGGTTAGCAATAATAACATTAGCCTTGACGCAGTTGATTGTCATCGTAGTGGCAAAACTTGAGTAAGTGTCAAAATTATTGCTGTCACATTGAGTATTTACCCAATATAATTGTGATTGAGTTCTGTAATATAAATTATCTTTTGTTCATTTCCATCCATTTAAAATCTTTGATCGTGGAGAAAGTATGGTCTGCTACTCGGTTAGAATGAAAATTCGTGATGCTCGTGGTTACTCACGCTCACCTTCTGCTCGCGCTCGGAACTTTCCGCTCGCATCGAATTTTCATTCTAACTTTGTTACAGAATATACTATACTTGCAAATTATGTATCGATTAGATAGTGTTCTATTAATAAAAGTTTGCGTTTCTATTATTGCTTATACGTAATTTCTGATTGTATCAAACCTTTAATGTATCAAGCCTCCCATGTATAGGGAGGTTTGAGACACTTTGCATTGACTATTTCACTAGAGTAAATTGATAACTGACAAAATTTGAAGGTTTTGAACTGGCAATTTTTTGTCTTGTCGCGGCAATTTTTTGACGTTTAATATATCAAATCTATGTGTATAAAATTCTATCACTCTGTGATAAAATTCAATATAAAATATTTGTTAGTGGTTTCTAAGGAAACTAAGTTGTTTATTTATTTATTTAACTGTCTAAAAATTATTTAAACTGTTTCAAAAATTTAAATAAGTATTATTAACATGAATAATACAAGATTTGGAAATAATTCAATAAATGAAACAGAGAGTACAATTAAGCAAAGTATACCGCGAAATACAATGAAGACAAAAAAGTCTGCGTGGGAACAGTTTAGAATGTTTCTGGACGCACGTAATTATACTTTAGAAAAGGATACTTCTGAACAAGTTATAGCAAAAATTCTTGAAGATTATGATGCAAAACAATCCCCAAAATAATGCTACAACGTTCAATTATAATAATTGTACTTTTTACATGAATAAGTAATTTTTTTTTCATAATATTATTTTTTTGGCTTTGTATAATTGAAGTTTTCAATAAATAAAACGTTTAAACATATGATTTTTTAGTTTTTCTCTCGTGAAATAGTCATGTCGAATACCACTCAATTAAAAATTTTGTAAGGTAAAATTTTTCTCTTGTCGTATTCAAGTTTGTTGCTTTTAGGTAATTTTGCTCATGACATTTAATCCAAAACCACTCGCCTGACGGCTCGTGGTTTTGTTAAAAATGTCATTCGCAAAATTGCCAAGCAACAAACTTTCATGACAATCGAAACATTTTGCCGACAAAATTTTCACTCTCGTGGTATTATATATGACAATTTCAAAAATTCATAATCAAGGTTAAAATTTCAATATTCAGTAATTTATTATTGCCAAATTCATAAGCAAGGTCCTTAAATTCAGATCTGACATAAATGGATTGGTAAATGTAAATTACAAATTTTTCATCAACATTTTTGTAAAAAATGTATTAACCCTCCCTAGTCTCCCCTATACATCATTTTTACGGTAGATAGGTACTTGTAAATGTTGATATTTGAATGAAAACTAAGCTACCTACTTGACACTTTATTTAAAAAACGTCAAACACCAGTTTTCCGGTCGCTATGTTTTTGTTCCCAAGCAAAACATCGTTTACTTAATTGAGTAGAGTTGGTGCAATAGTGAAGGCATAGTTTACATTGGAATTATCCGTAACTCCCAACTGATTGACCTTTCACTTATGTATTATACATTTTTGCAATCCTCTTGTAGAGGAGAATCCAACAATGCAATAATGTATAGGGTTTCCATTTAAAAAATTGGGAGTGGTGACCATATGGGGGAGGGGGTTAAAGTTATAACATCTATATATGAGCAAAAAGACGTCCCCCTTTATATGATTTTTGACGTGTTTTTTCATTTTTTCATAAAAGTAACGCTTTCAGAATTATGTGGGTTGAAAGTTGAAATGCTCTTTATTATAAATGGGTTAAATCGAAGGTTGCAAGATAGCTTAAATTACAGACCCAAATCAGTTTCACTAATAAAGGTCATTAAGTAGTTGTATATTTTTTTCTCATTAAGACTTGATAGATATCGGATATTAAACAGGAGCCATACGTTTATATTGACTAGATTTCGGATTGAATTGTTTGTTTGATTGGAAAAATTGTTTCATTCAAAGAATATGTGATTTAAATCACTTGTGACACTTCAGAATTCACATCAATCTGAGTTTATAACTTTAATTTTATATATTTGGTTGAAGTAAGGAATATTGTGTTGGTGAATTTAAGCAGTAGGTTAGCCAGCCAACTCTGATTCCAGCGAAGGAGTTATTGTTTTCTTAAAACTGAAGTTGAGCCTGTGCAACAAGATTTATATTTTGCTAGTGGATCGTGCTTTACAGAATGCTTATCTAGCTTTTCTAAATGCTTATTATGATTTATTCCAATGTGATCTTTGACCCAAAATAAACCCTGACATCGCTATGATCCTTTTGTAAACTAGTTAGAACATATAAAGAATCGAATAAAATGACATCAAAAGTTTCTTTTGAGGATTAAAATCAAGGATTCCCAAAGTGGTCCTCAATGGGTCGATATCGGTTTCCCAGGGGCCGACATTAACGATAACTGATTTTGGGGGTCTATGTGGTCTAAAAATCGACACCTATTGATGAACACAAGTTCTTTTTATAAGATTGACTAATATTTTAGTAGAAAGTATCATTGTTGTACTTTTAAACGAGCACGTAGTCGAAAAAAAGGCTTCAGTGTGATTACAAACATTTTGACAAAACAAAGAAACCGATGAAATTCAACGAACAAGGAGATTTAAGGCTGCAATTCACCAATACTTGTATTGAACCTGATTTAGCTAGATTGGGAGAAAGTCATTCATCAAACTGAATTTGTATATTTTTTTGTTCTTTACTTTGCAATTTTAATGTACTTGAGTATTTTTACGTAATTTGTATTAATAGTTATTAATTAAGTATACTTGATATTTACTGAATTTTATGTGCATTTATTTCATAAAATTTTAATGAGAAAATGGTGTTCACTCACTTAACCAACAGCAAAGATTTTAAATTGGTTAGCATTTTGTATCAATAGGAAAAAACTAGAGATAGGATTTTGCTATGGGGGTCTGAGATATCAATTCATTTTGGAATAGGTGTCTCTGACTCAAAATAGTTTGGGAATCCCTGATTTAAATGATTGTAATGCCTCATAGATTGCTATGGATTCAGATGCCTATAGAGAAATTAATGATGTTAAATTGTTAAAATAACTGTTTCAACATCGAAAATACAAAAACCATGTGTAGATCCAAATAATTAACACAAATTTTTCAAATAATAATTTCCATTAAAAACTTTTTTCAAATTTAATTTATTTATTAGGGTTTTACAAGGCACACTATTATTCTCCAGTATATATTTGACGTAAAACTTATAGTGCAGAGATCTAATCGTATATCCCTTTTAGGTTATGTTGCGGAGCTAAACTCTGAAAGGTATTAATATTATTTTTGTCTACTTACCAAACATAATTCCATATTGTATTTGATGTTACGTAATTGTTGAAAGGGCGTTCGGTTTAAACGGAATACCTGACGTGAACTGAGCCTTTTTTGTGTCCCATTCGATTTTTTTATTTTATTGCTAGTAGGTATACTTACAATTTCCTCAGAAAAACACTACACTCTTTCTTGATGTCAGACTACCAACTAATGAGTCAACACGTGTGGCCATCGTAAAATCAACCCCTTTCAAGGATAACTAGTTATAGTTCAGTCAACGTTGTAATAAATAAGAAATTATTTGAAATTTATATTTCAACTTCTTCTTAATAAAACGAGATATAAGGTAGTGTCAATTGTCTGGTATTGTGTTTAAGATGTTTTTAAATATAAATAGGTTAATATTGTTTAAAGCAATGTTTGATATTCTGGTTATAAATAGCAGAGGAAAAAATAAATAGATTTTAGTCATTGTTTAGGTAATGATTTATTAAAAAATGTATTTTGTTCTATACATTAACGCTAAGTATCTTAAAAAGGGGATGGCGCTCCATAATTGCGGGTTAAAAATAATCGTTAGACAGTCGATAAATTTATTTAATAATTAAAAATTATTAAATACATTTTAACGATTATTAGTTGAAAGTATAATATTAAATGAATGTATCGTCAACTAAGCATTTTAAATTATAATATTGACTGGACTATGACGGTATCCTCGTGTTAGAGTCAAACAAAAAGCCGACAACTTTAACTTCGCACAATAAGTTTTACGTCAACTATACATTAATATGAATGATTAGACATAGTTTTCTCTCATCTTCATTTTTGTAAGAAATATTTTTATGATGGATATTGCAATGCTGTTAACGATTAGACGAAGTAGAGTCTGGAGGCACTTTTTTTACCAGCAGAACCAAAGTTGTAGAGAATTTAATTTGCAACAAAAAATGTTTTCACAAATATTGAAACGGCGAATATTTTGCCCGATATAACGCGAAAAGCATTCGCACCTCTTTTTACAAGATGGCGGTCGCAGGTCAAGGGATGCGGCCCCACAAACATGGATTTAACTAATCCCCTCTTGACATCAAAAAAATCAAATTGCGTGCTCTGACTTTTGCAATCCCAAATGTAACTTTTCAATGGACTAGAGAATTTTAATTTAGTATATGAATGGAAAATGTACAGTTCAAGTCCTAGCTAGAAGTAGCTTTTATAAAAATGCCGACCGTAATTACATCATTTCTTGGATTATTTAATTCTGCAAAATATACTGGCTATAGCTTTAGGTCTTCTGTGTCGCTTTTAATTGGCTTAGGGGGTGATATTTTGATAATTAAGCAATTTGGTGGATTGCGGACGTCAACCATTGCAGAGCAGAGGCCGTGTGAAACTGTGCGAGGAAGACGAAATGAAAATTGGAAACGGTATTTTTAAAGGCGATATCAAGAAAAGTGGAAATGTCGAGAACAATAGTACTTATAACATTATACAAGAATAATTGAAGATGAAATATGATTGTAATAATCTACTTTTAACATCAAAAATGGCACATTTTTGCTGTTAACATTAATGGGGAAGATCACTAAGAGATGAAATCCTTTCAAGTATATTTCAATCAATGAATAATGATGTTGGCTCAGTGTGCAGACAACATGATGTGTCAAAATCGAATTTAATAGATTTCCTGGTGTTTTGAAATCAACATATTAATTCAAAATTTAAAATTTTTCGAAACAATGCGGTGCTATGACGTACCAACCCCTAACACTATCTATCCCTATCTGCTTCTATTATTATATCTGTAGTGCAGTTACTCATCATTGGCTTTTGTATATCTGAGCTGTTTTTCCTTACAATACAACGTATCAACTAATAATAAAAATGTCATTTCACAACAAAGTAATTTGTTGGAATGATTATATTTTGTTTGTATTCTTCTTTTATCTCGAGAACCAGTTTGACCATTTTAGTGCGGCAAAACTGTTGGTGATGGAATATGACTTTTGCTCACAGCTCTCAGCTTGATCGACTTTTAGTTCTGTGATCTGTGACCTTAGTCGTCTTTGGCTGTGCATCCTGTTTGTTTTGTCCGTTTGTCGTCTGTAAAGTTATTGTTACCGTTTTTTTGTTGTATTTTCAATATTTTTCAAAAACTTGAAAACAATATACAAATACAATGAAGCATAACCTCAAATTTGATTGACTTTTGTTTTGTATACATGGAACCACAGGTATACGGATTTACTATGATTGGTCGGCTCAAGGTCGATAGGCGTGTAGGGGCTAGTACGTCACACTGCATTACACAAATGAAAGCAGCATTTACAAATGGCGAGTAAAATTGTATGTTTGAAATGAAAATGATGGAGATCACGATTATACTGTTTTTGAAAATTAGTTCCCATTGGAAATGCCTTTTTTCAGTTTTCTAGAATTTTTTAATTTATTTAATCGCAACCAGCATTTTTATTTTATTTTAGAAAATTGTACAACGTCTTATACTGGAAATAAACAATATTTTAAAACATCGTTTTTATTTCCACCGCTAGATGCCGAATCTTTATCAACCCTTTTTTACCTTTTATTCTTTTTTAATCAGGCAAAAACAGGATGAAAAGCGGCGGTGTTTGTGTTTTATGGATTCAACAAGTCTAGAATAATTTATGGGAAACGATTTGTGGAGAATTAGAATTAATGGAGATGTCCTGTCAGAATTCCTCTAATGGATTTATTGTCAGGGGTGTAGAAATCACCTTTTGAGTGGATTTATATTAATAGAAACGTAGACCGTAGTAAACAACAAATAATATTAATCGAATTATCAAGGGTTTTTATTTGTTTTTATTCGTTAATTAAAATTCGAGATTATTCACGATAATCAAATCGACGAAGATGGTGTTTCTTAAAAACGCGCATAGCGATGAACAACAGATATTTGGTTATAATAATATTAACCTTTTTAGTGTTTTGAACTTTTAATCTTATTGTTATTAATTAAAAGAAGCATTTTTAACAAAATATTTTTTCTACTCTCTACTTTAATTATTTTATCATCAGATACCTACGTACAAATTTAAAGAACTTACGAGTATATAGGCGTTACATTTCTCACCAAAATGTAAAACGGAAATTCAATGATGCTTATTACGAACTTTCATACTGTAAACAAGGATTTACTAAGAGCAAGTTATGAGAATGTGATATGGTGGTACTAGATATAATTATAAATTTTTTAATCAATGAAATACTTAGATAGAAATTCCCGAGAAACACTTTAACTCTAAATTCGTTTTTAAGAATCGGATGTTATTACAAAATGAGGGTTCTTAGTTAATAGAGAGTTATTGCAAATGCCAACGCCAATTTTAATAAAAGATCTGCTAATAAAGTATCCTTTAAGGCGATACCAAAAGTGCACTATTGCAGAGCGTTTTAAGTGAAATCGAAAGTAACCACAGATCTCGAACCTAGAAGTTTGAAGTATTTGTTTTCATTCACATTTTTTTATTTATGGCACAAAACATCCAATTTATGGTGACAGATCCGTCAAAATAAAAACTTAATAAAAAGTTCTTTTCCTTTATTTAACTACAGTACAGGAATCCTGTATTTTAGATTGGGATTGTCCTTAGTTGGACTCACTGAGCATGCGTATATGTCAAAATAAAAGAGTTTTTTAAGGGAACTACAAATCGAACGTTGCAATAACTCTCTAATACCTAATGCGAAATTTTTATTTTTCCAATACATTCTCCTTTCATACTTTTAAGCTGTACTTAATACTTAAAGGACCGCCATCCGAAAGAAAGTTCGCTCTTTCTATATAAATTAACAAATACCAATAAATATTAAAAAATGGTTTGCCGAACGCACGTCACTGATCGGTACTTTTACCATCGATGCCATCGAGGGAGCATTTAATAATGTTACTACGAATTCATTGATTAATGCAATGAATAGACGGGGGACATTCACAACAATATGCCCATGGATAGAGGCAACTTTGGATGATAGGATAATAATCAGCACTCTGGGGCAAGTCACCATCAAGGCAAGGACGGGTGGAGGATGTCTACAAGGAGGAGTGCTATCACCTCTACTATGGCCTCTACAAGGCCTAAAGCCAATAGTGCTAAGAGGAGCGGTTATTCCATTTGCCAAAGAAACAAATTACCTAGGAATACATTTTGATCAAAGGCTTTCATGGAACACTCACCTTCAGAAGACCACACAGAAAGCTATCATTGCCCTCGGCAGATGCAGAAGAATGTGTGGAAAAAACTTGGGACCCTAAAAATGACAAAATGGCTATACATAAGGGTTGCTAGACCAATGATTAGCCTATGGATCAGTAGTGTGGTGGACAAAGATACTGCAAGTGGGAGCTGTAAGGCTATTGGTTAGCATACAAAGGCTTGCTTGTCTGTGTATTACGGGAGCCATAAAAACCACTCCCACAATTGTGATGGAAGACTTGCTGAATCTGCACTGAAGACATTTGATTCCATAGAGGTCAATTCTGAGTTGGTATGGGATTGCTTAGGTGCCTTAAACGCACTTGGAAACCATTGCAAGGTCGTGCTAACCTGGGTACCAGGGCACTGGGCCACGAATTGGCGGATGAAACGGCCAGACAAGGCTCATCAATGCCATTCATTGGACCGGAACCCTTTCTTTGGCATCGCAAAGTCGACAATAAATATGGCCACAAAGAAGTGGATGGTACAGAAATTTCTAGAATGGTGGGTAATCTCACCAAGACATACTCACCAGGCAGACCTAATAAGCAAAGATACGAAAACTGTCAAAGGTATGTTAACAGGGCACTAAGCTTAACAGGCACGCAAAGCTAGTGGAGTTGTCAGACGAAGCAATGTGCAGATTCTGTCACCTAGTGCAACTGCCTGGCGAATGTGCGGTTTCTTTTATTAGGCGATGAGGAGCCACTGGCAAGAAATTACATAAAATATTCAGTCTGGAGGCTGATAGGCTACTTAAAAAGAGTCGGGGTGGAGAATGTAATTTAGATTCACAGGACCATAGATCTGAAAAGGTCGCAGTGGAATAGGCCGATTAGCCACCTCATCAAATCTAATCTCTACCATCGATGCTTTGTAATAATTTTATCGTTATATTGTTAAGATAAACAGATTGGACTAGAAAAGTAACACGTGAAATCAAAATGTGTTTGTTACCATGAAATTTATTTAGGCCAACGGTATACAACTTTTCGCCGATTTGTATTTGTAATTAGGGTGTCTAGTTGCCAGGCAAAAAAGAACCGAGTAGCGTTCCCCTATGGTCGGTAAAAAAGTGACCAGACCTGGGGTTTGAATAGAAAACTTTCTGTTTTAGAAATCGGTCAAAAATATGGCTAAATCCTACACAATAATATCAATCACATATTATTAACGTATTAACACTTAAAATACGCATTTAAAAAATTGGTGGGGGAGTGGGGGAGGTGGTAGAGCGAAAGCTCACGACTTCTCTCCAAGGCGGGTTTGAAAAATCGCCAAAAAGGCCTCGCATAGTTGTTAATGGACGTAAATTTGATTGAAAATGACAATTTTTAAGTAGATCTCATCCTCCAAAACGATTCGGATTTAACTTTTGACAAAAAACTTGTCATAGTTTAAAAATGTATATCATTATTTTAGTTACGTATTAACAATACATTACATTTCCAGATAATACCTTCCAATTTAAATAAATAACGTGCATTAGTACTGTTGAATGTTTCTCTAAATAAACACTAAATTTGCATATTATTTTATGCAACATACGGTATTTCAAGCGCCGTAATTGGTTTTAAAATGAAGTTATGTTGATTGTAAAGTTGTTTATTCACAATCGGTTAGTAATACAAACATTTCTTACCTTCACTTCCACGCTATCCGGAAAAGTACTTTTCCGGATAGAAGCATGTATCACTTTTCCGAAGTATGGCAATATCATGTTAGCTGGTTTAAAAAAAATAAGTTAATACAAACAACTGGTATTTATTTGATTAAATTATAACATAAAGAAAAATATTAAGAACCAAAACTAATTTGAATTATTGTAAATATTAATTGTAACATTTGAATTCTCATTACTGTGAACGGTTAATGTAAATCCATATTGTTGCTTAACATTGTATTGAGTTTCGGAAGTTGACAAAGAGGCCGACGTTGCAATTTTCACTTCTTTATCATGTAACGAGCTCTCCACGTATCCTTTCGCTACGGCGCTGGATTTCCATCCTTCTAATTTTTTAAACTGTAGGATGTCTCCACCTATATTTGCTAGCAATGTAGCTGAAGTACGTTCAAAACAATGTCCCGTAAACCCGTGAGCATTTTCTGATTTAAAAAAAAGCCGCTATTTTTTTGAGAAAACCTCCAATAGCATTGTGGCCACAAGGCTGATTTGTAATGTTGCCACTCCTTATTTGTAAAAAAAAACGATCGGAACCAATGGTCTTGTGAAGATCATAGTATTGCTTTATTATTTTTATCCATTCCGATTTTGTAATTGTAAATGTTCGGGAAGAGTAGGTTGTAGTTACAGGGATAACTATCATTTTGCTCTTTTCTAAAATTTCCAGATCACCCATTTTCATATTTAGGATTTGATCGCCAGATATGCAAATAATTAAAGCAGCCATGAAGTAAAAGATATCAATACATAATTGATAAGAGTTAAATAGTAGAAATATTACCTTTTGAATAAGATATTCCTCTGGAACCTTACTGATGTTTTCTTCTGAGAGAACATTGGATTTTTTATGCTTATATCCAGAATTCTGCCTTTTCAAAAATGCTCGCAATTTGGCATACTGGCTAATGTCGATATTTTGCTTGATTTTAAGTACAGACCATCATGTTGAAGATTTAATTTCTCTACTCATTTCAATAAAATATGCAAGCAGTATCGTTTCTGAAGTACGTTGGACACCCTCAATTGAGCACCATTTAATGTACGACGAAACATTTTTCTCGTACCTTTCTTTTCTCCGGAATTATTCCGTCCACCGCAGTCTCCGCAGCTTCTCGGACTTCTGGAGGAGTAGAGGTTAATTCAAAATCAGACATTATGTATGTTATACTTGTTTAGGCAAAAAAATTAAAATCTCGTAACGGAAAGAATATTTTTGACTTAATTGTCAAAACCAATAAACTAGTTATATTGCCTAGCAAGTTCTTTGTCGAAAAAAATACTAAATTAGGATTGTGATTTTAGTGTCAAATTCCAGTCCGGGATTAGGCTCTTAGAGCTCTCGGTCAACCGGCATTAAAGGTCCTTGTGGGAAAGGTCGCCGTTTGATTATTGGACATATTGGTTCCCCATCTGGTTTTACTGAAAATGGTTTGTTAGTATTTACTTCAAAAACTGACGGCGACTATCATATTATAGAAATGACCGCACAAGTTTTTCAAAATTGGTTCAAGTCGTTTTTGGAAAATATTCCACAAGGATCTCTCATCGTTCTCGATAACGCCAGCTACCATAATGCCCCGAAAGAAAAATTACCATCCTCCTCATGGAGAAAAGCTGAAATAATGGCTACAAAATGAAGGTATATCATTTATTCACAGCGTTACCAAAGCCCGTTTCGATGAGATTGCTAAACAACATAAGTCAAAATATAAAAAATATGTGATAGATGAACTTGCAAAAAAAGCAGGTGTCAGTGTTCGTTCTAAGCCATTAGCTCCAAGCATCCCTTTTTGTTTCCACTATTTTTCTGCACTCCTCATTATACCATCCTTTTTTTGTACTGTTCTTTTTAATGCCTATTTTTTCTTTTGCCGCAGTATTAATACATTCTTCAATTTTTCTCCATTTACCTTGAACTTCATCGATTTGTATTTCTTTTCCTTTATCATCCAGTAATTTTTCTATGCGCTTTCCATATTCTTCTCTAATTTTCATATCTTCTAATTTTTGTATATCCCATTTATTGATTATATGTCTGCTTTTAAATTTCTTTTTTATTTTTTGTTTTAAAATTGCTGTGACCATGTAGTGATCTGAGTCGGCGCATGCTCCTCTATATGACCTTACATTTCTGATCGATGATTGATTTCGTCTTGATATCAGAACATGATCAATTTGGGTATATGATTTTTGGTCGGAGGATCTCCAGGTATATTTATGGTATTTTTTGTGTTGGAATTTTGTGCTACTTATCACCATGTCTGCGTACGATGCGAAATTACAAAGCCTTTGTCCATTATTATTGGTTTTTTCATGTACGGTATGTTTGCCAGCTATAGTCTTTATATGATCTTCTTTACCAATCTGGGCATTAAAATCTCCCAAAACCACTATTGTATCTTCTTTATGCATTTTCATCATCTCTTCTTCAAGCTTCTCGTAAAATATTTCTTTTTCTTCATCCTTTGCAGTTTCTGTTGGTGCATATACGTTCAAGACTGATAAGTTAAGAGGTTTTGCTTCAATTCTCAAGAAGGCTATTCTCTCATTTACGGCTCTAAATTCCAAGATATTTTCTCTCAGTTTTTCCCTCACAATAAATGCTACTCCCCGTTGCCCTTGTTTTACTCCTCCCGAAAATAGTAGTTTGTAATCTTTTTTTTCAATTAATCCCTCTCCTCTCCACCTGATTTCTTGTAAGGCCGCTACATCAATATTGTACCTTCGTACTTCATTTGCAATTTCTTCCATCTTTCCGGCTTCTAGCATTGTTCTTATATTCCAAGTGCATATTCTTAGTAATTTTTTTTTTCATCTTTATTTTTTATTCTATATGTTTTCCTATTGAATTGTCCTATTACATCGCCTTTGTCATCATTATTACATCCTGATCGATTGTCTATCTTCAATAGTTTTTTGAGGAGACACCTGATGTTTTTTTTGATCGTTCTTTTCCATCATCATTCAGTGGGGATCTGTCTGCTAACGTTCTTTTTATGGTACCCGTTCTTTCTACCCCATTAGCACCTAAGTCTTCAAGTGTGCATTCTTTGCTGTTTATTACCAATCTATTGAATTTTAAAAATGCTCTTTCACCTTTTCCCCTTGCTTCTTTTAAATGTTTATTACAAACTAAAATTCTGAGACAATATTAAAAATGTACTTAATTAAAGTTTCCTGTAAAATTGTCGTATTTATTAAAGCGTGTTACCCATAAATATAGAAGATAATAGATATCTTCGATATCTAATATTAAAAATGATTATCCCGAAATTCCCACTTTCTATTTTATCTATAAATATTAATTTTAATCCCATTCTATGTAAATATAAAAAGGGCATTGGAAATAAAGTACATATATAGGTAGGTGCAGTACAGGTCAGACAAAGGAAAACGAGCAATGAAAGCTCTTTTTATATTCACACAATCACAATATTTATAGATAAGGTGGTCAACCATTTATTGTGAAAAATACTTTTACTTGAAAAATAAAAATTATCTTCCGAAGCACAAATAAATAAAAGAATAATTTAAAAAATTAATCTCAAATATTATTTTACCAGTCAAACATTTCAGTTGTAAAATAATCATACTATCAGGCATTATCTTTTCGCTTTTCGAAGACACCAACGACTACCTGCTGTGAGTTTTGGTCTTGAATCATCAAGTCAAAACGAAATATATTGGAACGAGGTATACTTTTTATTACTATTTCTCTGGCTGTTGACTTTGTTCCATTTTTAATAAGTAATTAAAGGTAGTATTTTTCTTATCTACAGAAAAAGGGAAGTATATATATATAATGCTGAATTAAATGTATCGTATTTAAAAAAATATTACAATAATTTAAAAGGAATCTGTTACTTTAAATAATATATTAGATAACGGACCGCATCCTCCGCTGACCTGTGTACAGTCTTTTATCTACTATGATTATTATATATCGGGCGTGTCTAAGCTCGTCCTAAAAATAAAATTTAAACATTAATCACCGAAAAACATTTCACTATGCAGACTATGACTAAGGACTAAAATGTCAAGGCAATTTGACCTTGAGCCCTCATACGACATGAATTTGAATAAATCGAGGAAAAAGATATCATGACCAAGAAATGAGCCTCGAACCTGACATCACTGTGGCTTTGCGAGCTACCCAAAACAGAAAATGTATGAAAATAAGGATCATCGTGATTGTATATTGGGTGGAATGAGAAAAAAGTAACATCCTTCACCTTGACAAAAGACTTGAAAAGACCAATCGGTTCAAACATCTGCCTATTTGTCCACCCAAAACGTCGAATAATTAAATCATGTACTATATAACCCTGATTTAGCTCCAAACGATAGCGTGGTCAATGTTTTCCAATACTTAAAGAAGACTATAATGAATTCAGAATGTTTGTCCCTTTAGTGGAATTCTAATCTACTTACTAAGTTATCTGTCAACGTCGGTCTCTCAAGGTCATATATTTTGTTTACCAAAACATCAAAGAAAATGCGTCGGGCTTCGCTTCTTGTTAGCTGGTGTATTCTTTGATACTGGCGTCCATTATTCTCCCATATAATTTAATATTGGCCATTCCTATTTAAATTAATCACACCCCCTATTTGTGCCGCTGCTAATAATGAGTCAAATTTATTTGTCTCCTCGTCTATTAATGTAATTAGCGGACCTCGCCCACTCGATATTTTTATTTCTTTTTTTATTGATTAAAGTCGTAATGAAAAATAGTAATTTGGGCGTTAAGGTTTTCACCACGGATATTATTTGGTCTATCTATTATTTATACAATTTATTTAGATAATAGATTAGATATAACAACTTTTGTAGTGATTCACATTATTTTTTCTATTTTAATTGTAAGCTGAAGGCTGAAGGGGGCACAATATATCTTTTAGGCCTCAGTGAATGTCACTGAAAGAAGAAATGTAAAGGTTGAAATGTTACATACGGATGAATTGCCGATAACAATCAGTTTTGATTTTGAAAAAGGTCCATAAGATTTGAAAAAAAATCGGATCACTAAAATAATGATTTGAATTAATTTTACAGATATTTTAAAGAAATCACTCATTTTTACCTTAAAAGAGCGATTATTTCAGTAAAAATATTAATACCAATAATAACAAACCGCCATCTTAGCGTAACCACTAATAAGATGCGCGTGACCTCACTCCTTTGGAAACATCAATTGTTGCATAATAAACCATTCATTATTGTTACGAAGTCACCAACTCAAAGCCGGCCCTTTCACTCAACTATAAATTTTGGCGAATGTGAGGCGTCTATTTTCTAGAGTCTTCTGGTACGGCAGTGTTTACGGATACGGGGAGCGTGGTAAATTCAAGAACCTTCGAGAATTGAGAAAGACTATATATATACGAGAGTTTTTGAGTTAGTCAGACAGTTAGTTAACAGTTATTACAGAGTTAGTTCAGAGGCAGTATACAGAAGTTCTTGGTAATCGGACAGTGACTGAAATAGTGAATTATTTAAGATAAATAGTGTAATATTCAAGTGGTGAAGATAAATTAGAACTATAATACCGAGTGTAAATAAATTAGTAGACATTAAGTAAAGTGTTTATATAAATTAAGTTTAATACAGTGTTTCTATAAATAAATCAATAGTAATTAGCCATAGTAGTATGTATAATTTCATCCCATAATTGGCCGAATTTGACGAAAATAAGATATCAACTTCACAAAACCATGCTTTCCATCTGCATGCACAATAATGTGTCTGTTCCTTCGCCATCGGTGTGTTTTATGGATTTTATAATTTCGTTCTTCTAATTTATTTTTGTGCTACCTTCAATAAAAATCCAGGTTTCTTCCAAATACACAAATGAAGAGTACTCTTACTTAAAGTTGATATAACTTCTCAATAATTCTCCAGCACTTTCACACAAAACCTTCTTATCTTCCTTTTTGAATTTAAATCCTATGAGCCACAAAACTCTCCAAAAACTTGATCTGGAAATTTCAAATTTTCCAATATTGAATCTAAAGAGACATTTTCCTTTTTTGTAGGGCATTTTATATAATATAGTGTCACAAATTTGAAATTTGGGAAAATCAACAGACTGACTTCTGTTTTGTTTCATCAATACACAGCATATCACACACACACACGTTTATATACAGATAAAGTTGGGATTTAGCAACGGGCCTCCATTGTCTTTCTCAGCAGTAAAATAAGCGAGTACATCATATATATAAAAATGTATCTACATCTAAAGGACGTCTTGACATTTTAGTGGTTAAAACATTACAATCTATTTCAAATCTCAATATGTACTAGACTAGACGATATTAATATAATATCTTATCCACTCACTACAATGATAAACCTCCGAGTTACTTTTGTAGAAATCAATTGGCGAACTTTTTTTTTTGGTTAGCTATAAACGACGCTATAAATCATTATTTACAATAAACAAAATCATTAACAAGGGATTTGGAATTTTTATTAAATACAATTTTGATGAATTTATTTTCGTACGTGTGTGCCCAGCTAAATATTTGTTATCACCTATAATCTGAAACAGTCGTATATTCGTGAAATAGCCTGTAAGTATTGCATATATTAGTAATAAAGACATAATCTATACTCTATTTGAAAAAGGCAGAGAGCAATAAACCCTTGTAAAATGACCATTCCAAGGGCGTACCTGCTTGTGATTCTGAAAATTGTGAATTTTATATTTAAGCATTGATAGAAGATAAAACTATTTCTGAAATTGGAAAAGATAAATTGTCTTTGTCGCAATCATGTTTTTCATACCTACTGACAGCCCTTCCTAAAGGAACGGCTATGCCTGCAATTACGAGCGACCCGAAGAATGGGATTTCTATTGTATTCAGGGTTGGGTTGGCAAATAAAAGCATAAAGATGTGAATTATAATGTAAATCGTTTTAAAATTCTGGAGTTTTAGTTGCCCACCCGGTAATGATTTTGCATGTTAAATTAGGTTTTATTACTCTCTGTCTATTTCAAACAAACTGAAGGACTCAAATTTAAGTTACAGTTACTGAGTTTCTCCTTGCAAGATTTAGCCACACATTTCTTACTGTTTTATTCATAGGAACGTTAACAAATATCTTGTTCGGAACACCCGAAAATCCCTCTAATGTGAAAAATCAAACTTTATTTAATTTTCAAACAAACACAAGTTTCTTAGCTTGAAAATAATTGATTTGTTGGATGCTATAATTTCTTGAACATTAAACTTGACCTCAAACTTTACGTTGAAATTTATGTTTGCATCGTTCAGTTTAATTACCCTGTAGATAAAAATACACCGCTCGATTAAGTGGTTAGTTCCTCTTTTCGAACCGTTCGTTCCTAAATATAAAAGCATCCATACACTTTCCGTTTTGAGTGGTGATAAGACTTGATATCGTGACACTTGAACGAGGCAAACGATCGGAAGTATTGATTTTTAGGTATAAAAATAATATACATATCAATGATAACATACAAAACAAAGACTCGTAAACGGATTTTTAATATGTTTGCAGAGCTGTTTAATGTTTAAATAGTATTTAATAATGATTTAAGGCTTTGTTCGTATTTTTATTGTAATAGAAATTGTTTTATTGCTAATTATAAGTAAATAGAGTTCTTTTCTATGTTAAAAAGAAAAAACTATTTTTCGTATGCTTTAATTATCATTAGATATGCAGGAACTGTGGTATCCATTAACATACAAATTTTCATCAAGATATATAAGCTGAAAATTTAAAAAGCGAAACCATCACAAAATTCGAACTTGGGACCGTCTCGGCCACAAACCCTTAGACAACCCCTGCGCTACGGACGGTTTCTACCCTTCAATGTTCTATTTGATATTAGGTTTGTTCCTACTGGCGATAAAATCGTTCTAGTGGTTCTAGGTATATATAGTTCGCGCAAGCACTGTATTTTTTTGTGTTCCTACCGATTATGTATCGTTCTTGGTACGGTACAAAAACTATACCATCTAGAACGACACCTTCCTTGGAACTAGAATTTAGAATTGTCGGAGCTGATATGCGCATACGTCTTGACATTTGTTCGGCCTGCTCGTCGTCCTCGAGGTACCTAGCAGTGTTGCCAACACAAACAATTACACGACTCCAATTTTCAAATTACACATCTTTGACACATATCTCTCCTTCTTGTCTTGTCCAGTCCGTACTGCGTATTCATAAAATTCAGCTTGGTCATAGTCGATGTCAAAACAGTGCACGGATTCATGAATCCAAAGAACATGAACATGGTTTTTCATGACTCCTCCCACCTTCTCTCCATTTCCTCCTCCATCCATTCCTGTACTTCCTCTCTGGTCGCACCCCTCCAGCGTTTATTTCTGGCTCTAGCCATCACGTCCAATGGGTAGGTCCTTGCCAGCACCGCTGCTGCCAGTCCACCCACTGTCCTGTACCCCGCACCACCCTCAGCAATATCCCTCTCTGCATCCGCAGGAGGGGCCTAACCCTCGCATCCACTTCCGCACTTTCATCCCACACCACCGCACCGTACAACATACTCTGCTCTACCGTCCTACCAATTATCCTCCTCTTCCACTCTCCCGGCCCCTTCACACTACACATCAATCTCCCCAGCCAAGCTGCCCTCACTTTCCCCTTCTTTGCCGCCTTTAACATGTGTGTTCTGAAGGATAATTGACTATCCAACCACACCCCTAGGTATTTCACAGACTCCTCCATACGAATTATCCTTCCCTTCACCATCACCCCCACTTCCCTCGTTTTGCTCCGTCCCTTCACTAGCAACCACAGAGTCTTATCTTCCGCCACTTCTAGTCCGCACCGCTCTATATTCTATACAATCTTCCTACACATTCTCTCCGCCTTTCTTTCTATCTCCGCCTCTCCCTTCGCCGTACATACCAGACACACATCGTCCGCTTACACCGTGATCTCACATCCCTCTTCACATACTATACCACAAACCTCATCAAACACACACTTCCATAGCGTCGGTCCAAGAACGAGCCCTGGGGCATTCCAGCCTCCGTCTCATACCTCCTCCCTCTAGTGTCTACTATCACACGTCCCATCAGGTAGTTCCCCACCAGGTTAACCAAACCCTCCCCCACTCCAAACATCAGCAAGGCGCTCAACACTGCCCGTTTGTTGAAACTGTTGAACGCGTTCCCAACGTCGAAGAACACGAGTAGGGCCAATTTCTTGTTCCTCCAGTTCCCCTCCCTAGCCCTTTCCATCAAGCCCATTACCCTGCCCAGCGCCGAGATACATGATTTTCCCTTCGCAAACCCGTGCTGGTTTACCATAAAACCCCCATTCCTACCAACTTCCTCCTCAATCCTATCCTTTATTATTACCTCCATAAATTTACCCATAGCACACAGCAGGCTGATGGACCTGTAGTCCCCCGGTGCTTCCCCTCTCAACCTTCTTCAGCAGTATCACCCTGGCCAGCTTCCATCCTTCTGGAAACTCTTCCTCCCTTGCACCCTGTTGCATTACTCCCCATTGTCATCCAACAGCCTCTTCATCATATCACCCCTCAGGCCATCTATCCCTGGGGCTTTCCTTACTTTAATGTTCCTTCCCCCTCTAATCTCCTTCTCCCAATCTTCCTCTCATCGTTCCTATTTCCACCCATCCTCTTCACCGCTATCTCATATGCTTTTCCTCATGGATTGTTTTCCAGTTCCCCCAGTAACTCTTCCCACTTCCCTCTTTTTTCCCTCTCCACCCTCGCTCCAGTTCCTTCTTCTTCTCTTTGTATCTCCCTTTTCGCTCTATCCTTCCTCTTCCCCTCAGCAACCATCTTCGTTCATTCTTACACTACCTCCACAGCTCCTCTATTTCCTCATTCCACCAGTAATTAGCCCTCCGCTCACGCCTATTGTCCCTCTTTTCCTCTCTTTTACATTGTACAATTCATCTACATCATGTCCAAGTCCCCTTTCTATCTACTATCTTACTTTCTTCCTCAAACTCTCTGCCTCGGCCTTCGTCCACCTCCATCCCCACTCTCCCAATAATTCCTTTCTCCCTTTCCTTATATCCGTCTCCACATACCTATGTAAGCTCAAGCTTTCCTCATCCTTCAGCACTATCCAACTACTCACTCTTTCCCCCAGCTGTTATATCAATGAATGACGAACCCCCATCACCCCTAACGAAGGTGGGCAGTAGTCCATCATTCAACACCGCCAGCCCGTTGGATGTCAACACTTCCTCCAAGATCTCCCCTCTCCTGTCCGTTTTCTCCCTCCCCCCCATACAGTATTCTTAGCATTGAAGTCCCCTGTCACCATTCTCCTTACGATCCTCCTTTTCCCTTTTGACACCCTGAGATCGTCCTCCAAACCTGCTATGCTCCTCTCATATTCTTCCAGGCTGACATTTGGGCTTATATACACACATGTCTCCCATTCGCACTACCACCCATCCGTTCCCCTTCCTCACTTCATCCGCCCTCAGTCCATCCCCCACAACTCTTATTCCTGCCTATCCAGTATCATCCATAATCTATCCCTGCTTTCCCACATCCACCTCAGATCCACACACCACATCCACTTCCCTCCTAAAAATCACTTCATCCAATATATCATGCGCTATCCTGCATTTCCCTAAATTTATCTGCAAGAAGAACACTCACTGGTACCTAGAGTACTAGATCTAACGTTTGGCCGTACAACCATCTCACTCGCTCGTGAGCTTTGCCTGCCAACGATTATCTTCATATTGCTCTCCTGACAAGCCTGACGACGGTACGCCCATTCCAGTCATCTCCTTACTATCACATCACAATATTATGACCTCATGTGCACATTTCGTAGATCAAATCCAACTTCTTATATATATAAGCTGAAAATTGAAAAAGCGAATCTAATGATAAAATTAAGTTATGGGGGAGTAGAAAAAATAGTGTAAGCAACTAGCTATTAAGACACTCGTATCCATATCAAATTTTCATACTCGTACTCGTGCCTTAATAGTCATCATTAAATTCTCATTGCATTACTATTTGAAGATAATTTTGTTTATTAAACTTCTTTTTTAATTGGAATCTAAGCTTTTGTAGTCAAGATGATGAAAACTATGTCGAACTCGATACACATACCGCGCAAACATTCACAGCAAATTATCTCTACTTTACAAAACTCCAACTCCCTCATTTTCTTACACCCTTTAGCAACCTCATTAAGGTAACGATGTTATCTTTTGACTCTTACCCTGTCTTTACCATAAAGAAATCGCAATTGGTATATAATTGGTATATCTTTTACAATAAAAAATAATTTTATCTTCAAGAAATGAAGAATCATTACAACGGTATTCGACTGTCACAGAATACAGAATAGCGCACACACACAGAAGCGACATTTTTTTATAAAGAAATATATTGTTGAAAAGGTAAGCGATTATGATTACTCTTACTCTCGGAAAAAGAATTGAGTAAATTTGAAAACAATGTAAACAGTAAATAATAGAGTGAAAACCACGTTTCTGAGAATTTTTAGTCTCCCTATCTGACTGTTTCTGACAATAGTCAATCGCAGTAATTTTGTTTTTTCCTTTGTGCCAAAAAGTGTAAAAGAATACAGGGTGATTCATTTATAAGTATGAACGTTTAACACATAAAATGTGAAGATTTAAACCAAAACACTTGAATAAAATATGACTCTATTCTGATGAACTTTTTTTGTTTCAGGTGCCGGAGAATCGGGGAAGAGTACAATAGTTAAACAAATGAAGTAAGTTTTTCTTTGAAAATTAATTTATTAATTTAGATTAGATTCGATTTGATGAGCTGGCAAATCGGCCTATTCCACTGCGACCTTTTCAGATCTATTGTGGTCCTCTGAATCTAAATTACATTCTCCAGCTTGACTCTTTTTAAGTAGCCAATCAGCCTCGAGTAAGTGTAATTTCTTGCGTGTGTCTTCTCATCGCCTAGTTCAAGTAACCGCACATATGCAAGGCAGTCGCACTGGCATAGCAAGTGCTCTGCAGTTTCCTCCTCTAGGTGACGGAATCCGCACATGACATCGTCTGTTAACCCCTATCGCTTTACGTGCCTGTTAAGCTTACAGTGCCCTGCTAACATACCTACTACCGCTTTGACAGTTTTCATATCTTTGCTTATTAGGTCTGCTGTAAATGTTGGCGAAAATTATAAATTTACTCTTTAGTAACATTATTTAATTAGACAGCTCTTTCGGGTAATAATTCTGACGAGAGGCTATTTTCCCGACCGGCTCCCCCCACTATTTAGAATTTCTGTCTTGGTCAACACAGATCATTGATTAACTTATCGAGAAGGGCAAGGGAAATAATTGAAGAAGCCATTTTTTCAACACTATATAGCTTCTTCAATGATTTTCCTTGCCCTTCTCGATAGAATTAACCAATGATCTGTTTTAACCAGGAATAAATAAGGTTATGACTTTGAAGAAATTGACAGAAATTCTAAATAGTGGGGGGAGCAGGTCGGGAAAATAGCCTCTTTTATAATTCTGGAGTTGTTAATGTCCGTAACGTGGTGGCATCTATCGGTGAGTGGAGTAAATAAATGTTTTCTATTCTATCTGTTGGAATGGAAACTGCCCAAAAACCCAAAAAGTAAGAGTGATAACTATACCAGGTAGGGAAGACTACCTGGTGTACCCATATATACCGCTCCAAGACGAAAGATAGGTGTAGGAACCGGGATTGTAGGGCTTAAAACAAAGAATAGATATTTCAATAAGCCTATCTAAGAACGCCACAATTTTTTAAACGAAAGTGACGGCGATTCACACCACTGCGGCAGGAAAGAACATACCATTCAGTAACAATCTTCACATACAGTCAAGCAGCACTATAGGCACTCGATAGAGGAGAGCATAGAGTGGAATAGACCAAATAGCTACCCCATTTAATATTATCTAAATTCTATACATCCACCATGTTCTCCCAATACACCGCCTCTCTAACTTCTTCAGCATTTCCTCGTTCTTCCAGCATCTAAACACATGCCCCAGATCATCCTCCACTTCACATCTCTCGCACACTCCAGTCTCTCTTTTCCCTATCTTATGGAGGTACCCTACTCTCGACCCATGTCCAATGACCACCTGTGTCAAGAACTAGTTCACCTCCCCGAATTTCCGGTCCATCCAATCTCTCCTACTCCCAATCGCTCTTTTTAGCATTCCTCATACTCCTCCCACCTTCTCTCCATTTTCTCCTCCATCCATTCCTGTACACTCTCTCTGGTCGCACCCCTCCAGTGTTTGTTCTTGGCTCTAGCTATCGCGTTCAATGGGTAGGACCTTGATAGCACCGCTGCTGCCAGTCCACCCACTGTACCCCTGCACCACCCTCAGGATTATCCCTCTCTGCACCCGCGGGAGTGGCCTAACCCTAGCATTTACCCCCGCTCTTCAATCCCTCACTTCCGCACCCTACAGCAAAATCTCCCCAGCCATGCCTCCCTCACTTTCCCCTTCTCTGCCGCCTTTGATATATGAGTTTTGAAGGATAATTGGCTATCCAACCATACCCCTAGGTATTTCACAGACTCCTCCATACGAATTCTCCTTCCTTTCACCATCACCCCCCACTTCCCTCGTCTTGCTCCATCCCATCAACTAGCAACCCCACCGTCTTATCTTCCGCCACTTCCAGTCCGCACCGCTCTATCTTCTCCACAATCTTCCTTCACATCCTCTCCGCCTCTCCCTTTGCCGAACATACCAGACACACATCGTCCGCATACACCGCAATCTCACATCCCTCTTCACATATTATCCCACAAACCTCATCAAACACACACTTCCAGAGCGACGGTCCCAGAACCGATCCCTGGGGCACTACAGCTGCCGTCTCATACCTCCTCTCTCTAGAGTCTTCTATCACACGCCTCGTCAGGTAGTCCTCTACCTCTATCACCGTACACCAACTAACGTCGTTAGTTACTGTACGGTGCCTCTATTAGGTTGAGCAAGCCCTCCCCTACTCCAAGCCTCAGCAACGCGCTCAACACCGCCCGTTGAACGCGTTCCCGACGTCGAAGAACTCTGTTCAAATTACATTTACGCTCACTATAAGAACAGGGTCGAACTTGGTTTTCGCCAGCAACAAATTACAAAATTGACGTTTTTTATATAAAGTATGTTTCACTCTTATCGTTAGTTTGCGACAAGTAAAGAAAGGCTACAAGAAAAAAATTGTTTAGACCACAACATACTGAAAGTACATCTTGAATTAACAAAAGTAAAAAGACGAAAATAACAATAAAAACCGTAAAAATAAGAACCTACAAATTCTAACAAAGCTACAGAATTCCGTGAACTGTTTTTGTACTATTTTAATTAAAAAATGCATTATTATAACTAGGCGGCTGTCAACTCACTTTCTATTTATGTAAATATGAAAAACAATTAGTAACATCAATCAATGATCTTAATCCGTACCTGGGTTCTGGGTGCAGATCTGTTTGTAACCCCAGAAAGTGTGCATTTATGGTTAAATTTTAATTAATTTCCAATAAGACGTTTAATAGTTATGAATAAAAACAATTTTTAATTCCTAACGAAGGAAGTGAGACACAAATTTGATATGAAGTACTATCATTTTTTTGTCCCTCTACGATTTCCTGGGAAACCCTGTATAAAAAAACGACAGTCCATCTTCTTTTTTTTATCAATCAATAACCATTTGTAGATTAATATCTCCGTTATCCCTATAAATTTCCGAGTTATGTAACCGCCTACAAAGACAGCGACATCGTTTTTCTGGTCTTTAAAACTAGTGACGTCAACAGGATATTAAATAGGACAGGAGTTGGTTGATTTCTGATCAATACTTAAACCTCGTCGAAATTTTCTCATTTCATTCACCGGTTGCTCGTAAAATTCAATTTTTCAAGGAAAAGTGGAGCAAAAAGGATATGAAGTGCTTTTTTGCTGTGGTGGTTATTAGCGAGAGAGTTTCTATATTTAAAAAAAATATATATATATATAAACGGTATTTGCGCTCGAATCGCTTTTTATAAATGCCACTCATCTGATGGGATAATCGCATTTCAATTGATTGAAAATTTCAAATAAAAACCATTGTTTATTTGTGAATTAATTAAGTTTGAATGACGAAAAGAAAAAATTAAACTCGGCGTTGTACGGAAAAAATACACTGCCCGTCAAAACAAACCACCTGAAATAGAAATTTTTAAAAATGTACATATTCTTTCTCACACTGCTTACCAAGCAATACAACGCATGAATTGCAGCCGATGGATAAGTCTGTATTTAGTAGCTTTGAACATTACTGGGACGAGGAAGTTTTAAAGTATTGGGAAAGGTACAAAGAACGCTCTATCACGAAACAACGTTTCGGGATAATCTTTTCGACAGTTTGGGACAAATGCTTGACTCCATTTATCCGACATTCTACTTCCAGAAGCATTTCCCCAAGTATCGTGGCAGAAAACAAGAATGTGGCTACGTAATACTTCCCTAAATAATCAAATGCAACAAATTAGAGTCATCACTTCACCTCCAGGACCATCAAATATTACTAAAAAACTGGGATAAGTGACAATTATTCAGAGGACGATAATGAGAATGACGAATCAGAAGAGTATGAAGATGATCCAACTAAAAAAGTATCCTTCAGTGAAATACTTGAAACACCTGAAATGGCACACAAGTATAGCACATTACAGAAGAAGGCAGCACTAAACAGTTGTGCACAGGTTGCCTCTTTAATAAGAAATCTGATTTGGTTCCAGAAAAAACTTCAACACCAAAAATGTCTGAAAAACTTCTAAACCTGTTATTGCCAGTATTAAAGAAAAAGAAGAAAAAAGTAGAGGCGAAACATGGTATAAGGAAGATCGAATTGCCGACATGCGTCATGTGCAAATGTTCCATGATGAATGTTTTGGACTAACAAAAGACAATAAATTTGAAGGTCCTTATTGTTGTCGAGTGTCTCAAATAAAACATGTTCGGTATAAAATATGTTTAATTATAAGTACCTTCTTATATTCCATATTAAAATTCAACTTATGTTAAAAAGTAACCCATGGTGTTATTGACAACAGGGGTTGACAATAACGCCAATTGACATACTACTAATTAATTAGTAATAGGCAAGGGTAATATAACAAAGACCTTGATAAATTGTCGACTATTTTGTTGCATCTAAATTTCGACTGTATTTTATAATAATTTAACGAGACATTATTTTGGCATTAATATTCTGATTATCAAATTAATAACAAGAGAAATTTAGCAGCAATAAAAATAGTCGGCAATTTATCAAGGTCGTGTTATATTTATGAAGATTATTTCTTGAATCCAGTTCTTTATATTAGTCATATTCACAAAATGAAACAATTTGGAATAATTTATTCAAAATATCAACAACAATCAACAAAATCCAAACAAACTTTATAATTATTTATCAATTGAAATTGAAAACACAATTATTGTATGTGACATTTTCACCATGTGTAATTTGTGACATTTGTTCAGCTTTTGAAGAACTGGCAGTATTAACCGTAGAAGGTCCACATTCATTCTGATTTCTCAATCTCTTCAAAGTACCCTGGCGATATTGTTCATCGTTGAATTGAAGAAGTAGTAGGCCAGTAATTTGAATGAGCTGCTGCTCTGGTACTCCGGATTTTGCCAGTTGGGAAACTGCAGTTGATTTGCAAGAATGCTTTGTAATTTTCAATTGGTTTGTATCTAAACCAATAGACTTGGCTCCCAATTTAGTCCATTTTGAAAGCTCGTTTTTCCCAACAGGCGAATTCTTGTACCACAATGAGCTTCCTTTTTGCCAGAATGGATTTGGAGTTAGGAACAAACGTGGACATGTGAATCCTGGTCCTCTTTTTCCAATCAATTATCTTTCCAGTCTTAACTGGACAGCGCTGTGGGTTTCGTTCATTTTTAGTAAGCCACTTGCTGCCTGCGCATCTATGGTTCCCTCCTTTACAGGTTTTTGTAAAAATTGGATTGTATTCTATCCTACCTGATTCATTACCATAATTCTGAATATCAAATTTGAAATGTTCAATCAACCTTCGCCCCCACGCCACGCTAATTCTACTGAAGCCAAATAGTAAAATTTTTTTTGAAGTCCATCTGGGGCTCGATTCTTGAATCTCGAAATCGGAATTTCGTAGTCCATTTTCGACAAATGTCGACATCGTCGTATGTTGTCTATTCTTGAAAGTCGAACTCGAGATGAATTCGACATTTCTCGTTCGAGACTGCATCGAGTGTCTAAAATCCTTCGACTTCTAATGTCGAGTTCGAAAGATCATTTTGTTTGTCATATTTTTTCCGTTAAGGTTATTTACTCACAAATAAAAAAATATTCAGTGAGGTTATATCGTTTCAAATCAGTTTTACTATAATAGTTCGTTATTTATAATTTTAATATCATAATTATTTTAAGTGTTACTGTTATTTTAATTTATATCTGTTTTGTATTGAAATCTAAGTAAATAAAAGTTGCTGACATTTTTGTCAAATTAATATCAGTTATTAATAGTAACATGAATCCTAATTTCGCATTCTTGGTGGCTTTTGAAAACATGGGAGATAATGTCCACTTTCCAGGCAATATAGAAGAGATGAATGACAGTGGACATTTGACTTTTACACTTTTACACAGATTTCTCTTTTATTCTGTTTCGTGTCACAATATTACAGCGTTGTCACCTATACATTCGACAAATAATGCCGTTTGCTTTTTAAATCTCGATTCGTATTGAAGAATAGGTTTTGACAACAGTGATCGACATTGCCGATGACAAATGTCGAGTTCGAGATTCAAGAATCGAGCCCCTGGAGTTTTTCCATCGCATTTGTCAATAATAGCAAACATATTTTCTATACTTGAGGCCTGTAACAGTGAAGGCGCCAATTTGTAACTGTGAATGTTGCTTTTAGTTGGGCGCCAATTTGTAACTGTGAATGCCTGTACCTCACAGGGCACCAGCTCGAAGGGCTCTGGCTAGAGACTCCTCTCAAGGGTGATTCGACCCCAAGTTTATGTCACACAAGGATAACAGAAGGGTTGTAAAAGTTGAGGGCGCCACTACCTTTTTGACGATAAAAATACTAAGAAAACTAAGGCGGAAAAGGTAGAAACGCCTTGTAAAATTTAATTTTAAGTTAATAAAGAAAAGTGACCCCGGGCGGTATCTCCCTCAACTTTTATAGTTGAGGATTTCTAATAAAAAAAGAATTAAAAACAAATTTACAATTTATTCTGCCACAGGAAATGAACAGGAATTTGTACTTTTATAGGTACTTAGCTCTTAGATGAAGTGGTTTCCTGGAGAAGAAGTCAGGTCTTTATCTGAACTGTTGTGTTCTGTTCTAAGGCGGTATTTTGGGGTTCTATCCTCGGGTTGTATTCTAGGCTATATTCTTGGGGTTATATTTAGCCTAGGATTATATTCTTGGGTTTATATCATCGGCGTTATATTTTTGGGTTATATCCTAGCCTAGGGTTATATTCTTGGCTTATATTCTCGCCTAGGGTTATATTCTTGGCTTATATTCTCGCCTAGGGTTATATCCTAGCCTAGGGGCTGTGCTTACCTAGAAGTACAAGTGGATCAGGGATATGTAGGAACTTGAATGTAATGGCACATTATGTTGGTCAGCTTTTCAGGTTAAACAAAAGGAAGGCAGTTATTTGAAAGTCAAAAAATTGAATTAATTTACTGAAAGCTTTCCAACATTATATGTTCCATGTTAAAACAGTAAAAATAGCAATTATCGGCTAAATTAAAAAAATATACTAATGATCCGAAAGAAACTAATCATAGCAAAAAGTTATTTATTTAGTTATATGAAAAAATATCGTGCTTAGGAAATATATAGAACCGGCTCTGGCGTTACGAAAGAATATTTTATAGGTTAACAGTAATTTATAAAAAATGTTATTTTATAATTAAAAGAGTTATTTCGCAACTGAAAAAGCTTGAAAATGTTTGTATAAAAGTAAAACAGTGAGTTATAAAAGAATATTTGGTTTAAAACTACCATATTAGTATAAAAGAACAGTTTATGACCACGTGTTGAATTTAATTTCGTCTATCTCTGTAAAAAAATAAAGAATGCATACGAAAATTATATCAGACAGTACTTTAGAAGAAGCTTATTAATTATAAATTATGATTTTGAACTTACCACAGCAAAATTCATAAGATAGGTACTTAAGATATGAAAGATAGCGAAAGATGATCTCTCCCCTTAGGCGGTCGTTAACAGAAAGGAAAGGGGTGTCTCTCGTGGTGTTGGAAAAAATGGAAGCGTCCGTTGGCAGGCGTCAATTGTCTAACGGTCGGGGTTGAAGAGTTTAGGATCACAGAACTATAATTGGATGTGGCTAGTGACGACGAGCGCTAATTAAAAGGATTTATTCTGTAAAATCGAAACAGGTCGATAGACATGTTACAGGCCGTTAAACTCCGTTTCCGTTTTTCCTGATGTTTCTGCAAGTTCTTTCTCTTGGCATTGCGTGCGTCTCGAGAACTTCTGAATTCGCACGCTTGAAATGGATCTATTTTTATGTTATACTTCTTGAAATACATCTCTTGAAGAGTTTTAGCTGTAAAGTACACAGTATATTCTTTATAATCTTGTCCATTTTCTTTTATCATATTCCAGTCCCAATCTTTCAAAAAATCATTCAGTTTTGTGAATGGCGTCGACTCATTCAATTCATATTGACGATGCTCGCAAAATTTGATAAACATTTGATAAACATACGCTATTTTTACTCCTCACTGAATAATCAGGGATTGTAGTCTCGATTACCCTATCTATTTCTTCGTTTTTGGTTTCTCCAAACCGAACACTTGCAACAGCTTCAACACGATTGATTCAATTTGACGTTTAAGATGTATTCATTTAGAGTACTGTCAGATGCACAGGCTCCATGGTATAAGTATCATGCTGAATAGTCGGTGACTATTGTGCACCATGCAAATAGTCGCTAATAGAGCGTGTTGATTGGTCTTGTCAAACAGGACAGTTTGATGACTGATATTTAGTACACGAAAGAAATAATCAGGATACATAAATCAAAGGGTCACCATTTGTTGGTGTATACTATAGTATAGGCCACAAAATGACAACCTCGCTTTTTCTTTGTGTTAATATTTATTTTAATCGCCGAAATTTGCAATTTTTCTTAGCATGGCGATATTGTATACACCTACCTTATATTATTTTGACAGTTACATGGCATAAGGCAACACTATTCCAACAGCTTAAGCTGTAGCGGTGCAAGTACAAGTACAACTTAGGAAAGGCGTGCTTAAATTCCAAACGGTGCAAACGGGCATTACTCATGATTTGCTTAAATGCTTAGGAATCGATGTGAAATGGAATGGAGTGGTTATTCACATGACAGGATACTGTTCTACCTCCTGAAACAAGGCATTTTCACTTCCTTTTAAAATGATATTCTATCCCTTACAAAGCCTATTAGCGCGAAAATTAGAAACATTCGTTAATTTATGAGTGAGAAAATTAATCTTCAATTTTATATTTCGTCCCGGCCCAAAAATATCCAGACGGCATAGTCGACATACCTACCGTCATAAACACGCTCAAACTTAATAATCTACGTAGTTGAGAATACCGGCATCAGATGTCAAAATCGTTATTGTAAAAACGACCATCTCTAGACACGTCAGTTGAATGTCACCAAGACGACAGAGCCGTCCGTACTTACGCGTCACGATGCGTTTTCAGTCACGTGGGTTTGTTTACGTTTAATTAATTTTTTAAAACATTTATATATTATATATATATAATCAAAAATCCTTCTACCAGAAAGTATGGTGTAGGAAGGTAATCTCTTTTTATCCATGTACGAATTTCCACCATTCTTTCTTGTTTTTGGCTTTTATTTTTGCTTCATTCCACGCTAGATTTCTCTCTTTTAAGATTTTTTTTATTGTTTTATCCCAGGTGTTTTTCGGTCTTCCTCTTTTCCGTTTGTTCTGTGGTATTGCCTGCCATACTTGCTTGACTACTCTGGTATCCTTCATTCTCTGTAGGTGTCCCCACCAACTCAGTTGCCTCTTTTTTATGAATTCCAGTAGAGGTTCTACTTTTAATTCCTCTCTTATTGTCTGATTTCTAATATGATCTCTTCTTGTTATTCCTTTCACTCTTCTTAGGTATTTCATCTCTGCTGCTTGGATCTTACTTTTCTGCCTGTCGTTTAAAACCCACGACTCGCATCCGTACGTGAGTATTGGTCTGTATATGGAGTGATACACTTTCGTTTTAGTTGGCGTCAAAAAATAATAGTTCAATACTATTAAACGCTTTACAAAATTAGAAAAATTAATTTCCAAAGAGCAGACCGTCCACTAAGAAGCAACAACTACTTCTCGGGCTATATGCCCCGACAGACATTGAATTACACTTCTAAAGTAAACGGGGTTGGTATATCTGTTAAGATAGAACCAACCATTCTGGTTTGCGACTAGAAGGAATAACATCACTTGTGGACCGGTTTCGGCGTTTTTGCGCCTCATCAGCACAAGGTAGATGCCACTCGTCCAAGAGCTCTGAGAGCATAATCCTGGACTAGAGACTACGTTGATACCACACCAATACATCAACCTCAGTAAAGGAAATGCTAAGAGTGCGATATCAGCGACATCTCTACATCTAATCACAAACCAAAATTCTATATCGACAAAAAACCATCTCGGTTTTGTAGGTATTTACTTAATTACAGTTACCTGTAAATAATTGTCATATAAGTAAAGCGTGATCTATAGACGTCAAATGGTTGGTTCTATCTTAACAGATATACCAACCCCGTTTACTTTAGAAGTGTAATTCAATGTCTGTCGGGGCATATAGCCCGAGAAGTAGTTGTTGCTTCTTAGTGGACGGTCTGCTCTTTGGAAATTAATTTTTCTAATTTTGTAAAGCGTTTAATAGTATTGAACTATTATTTTTTGACGTCTATAGATCACGCTTTACTTATATGACAATTATTTACAGGTAACTGTAATTAAGTAAATTCGTTTTAGTTGTCTTAGAAACTTCGTTTTTGTTGATAAAATTTTTATTCATTGCATAATAGCATTTAATGGCTTTGTGTATTCTCCTGTTAATTTCTAATTCTTGCTTGCCAGTATTTTCGATTACGACCCCTAAATATTGAAAATCATTCACTTGTTCTATTTCGGAATTATCGATAAATATGCTTAGTTCCTGTCGTTCTTCTGTAATCGCCATAACTTTTGATTTTTGCACGTTGATTTTCATTCCATGTTTCAACATCGATTCATTCCATATATTGACATTATTTTGCAGGCTATCTCTTGTGTTTGCCATTATGACAATATCATCAGCAAATGCGCACTCTGCTATTTGGATTCGTTGCATATTGTGATAGCCAACATATAGTTTTTCGACACTTTGGCTACACTCTTTTATGATGTCATCCATAAATATAATGAATAATATTGGGCTCAATCCACCTCCTTGCCTCAGTCCGTCGTGTGTTATGAATGTATTCGATCTCATATTTTTACTTATTACATAATTTTCCGTTCTTCTATAAAGTGCTTTAATGTTACTTATCAGCGTTTCGTTCACATTTCTTTTATAAAGGCTTTCCCATATCTGCTGCCTAGGTACACTGTCAAAAGCTTTCTCTAGGTCCAAAAAGCCAAGATATACGTTTTGTGTATTACCGGTTTTCTTTTCAATTATTTGCTTCAATGTAAAAATATGATCTTGGATGCTACGTCCTTTCCGGAATCCACTTTGCGATTCTGTTAGTGTTTGTTCTACTTGTTTTATCAATCTCCGGTTTAAAATTTGCTCATACAGTTTTAATGCGGTACTTAGTAATGTTATTCCTCTATAATTGTTACAGTCCATGGTATCTCCTTTCTTAAAAATTGGTAATATTACACCCATTCCCAATCCTTCGGTATCTCTTCTTTATTCCATATTTTATTGAATAGTATTCTGATTATTTCCTTTCCTTGTTCTCCTATTTTTTGATCATTTCAGACGTTATCTTGTCGTGTCCTGGAGCTTTTCCGTTTTTCAATAATTTTAAAGCCTCTTCTAGCTCTGTTTTTGATATTTCTTCTTCTTCTTCTTCTTGAAAAGGTATCGTTTCTGCTATATTTCGTGTTTTATTCTCTTTAGTGTTTAGTAAATTACTGAAGTACTCTTTCCATCGTTCCATTATTGCTTCTGCTTTTGTAAGTATCACTCCTGTTGGGTCCTTGATTCCTAAGGTTATCGTTGTTTTTTCCGTTCTGGTGCTTTTTAATACCTTGTAAAAAAGTTTTTGATTATTTTTACTGTTCCATTCCATTTTATTTCCAAAATCTTCCCACGACTTCTTTTTTGCATTTTGCACTGATATTTTGATCATTTTTCTTTGTTTTTTGTATTCGTCATAATTACTTCCCGTTTTATTTGCCAAGTATTTTCTCCAAGCTCTTTTCTTTTCTTGTATTTGCTTCTTAATTTCCGTCGTCCACCATGCTGTTTGTTTTTTCCTATTATTTGTTTTCTTTGTGCCACATGAATTTTTTGCCCCCTCTAGTATCGTATTTTTAATTTTTTGTCACAATTCTTCTACATTAATATCTTCAGTATTTCCCATTTGTCTTTCTAATTTCCTATTAACTTCCGTTTCATATTTTTTGCAATGCTTGGGTTATTTAGTTCATACGCTTTTATTGTTTCATGATCTAGTTTTTCTCTCCTCTTTTGGGTTGGATTAGTGCGTGTACTTCCTTTGATCTTTGCCACTACCAGATAGTGGTCACTTCCTATCTCTGGCCCTCTTTTAACTCTCACATCTAAAATGTATTTTTGGCATTCTCTATTTACAACTATGTAGTCTATGATAGATTTTTCTCTTCTGCTCTCTACCACCCTTGTGAATTTGTGTATGTCTTTATGTTCGTAGAACGTATTTGCTATAATTACCTAACATTTATAAATTACGATAACTAAAATTGCTTATCCTCCAGTTGAGGACCCAAATAATCTTTTAAGTTATATAAAAAGTTCATATATGTTACCGTATTTGTTAACCTTAGGTTGCATATCTAAATTGCTTATAATTATATTTTTATTGTTTGTCGTTATCACTTCCATTCCATTTATGCTTAGTTGTATTTTATTAGTTAATTCATTTTTTGTAGTTTATAAATCAGTCTAGAACTGGAATCCAAATTGTAAGGTTGTTTAGTAATAAAGTTAGTTTTTAAAAACACTTTCTCAGTTAATTAAAAGTTAAGTGGCGCAGTCAGTAGGATAGTCAAACGGTCGTTAGTGTATATAACAGTCGGTTCATTTCTATGATTTGTTGACTACTGGAACAAAGTGAAATTTTATATTTAAATTTTGGAACTCTTAGTTGGGTGAATTGAGTAACTCAACTAGAAGATCTTTGTAGTGCAAGAAGACAGAAAACTCAAAAGAATATTGTGTTCCTGTTAGCTTCGAGCCAATGGAAAGGATCTTTCTTCTTTTACTGTAAGTAGTGTTTTTATATGTCGTATAGAGAAAATATACATTTTAACTTATCTGAAACATCTGACGATTCTGACTCAAATTCTGATTCAAGTATTCCAAGTTCTAACTCACATTTTAATAATAAGAAAAAAATAATTTTAACCAATCCAAAACTTTTACCTTTAAATAATACAAATAAAATGGCGACTCCACAGTTACCTGTTTTAAAGAAGGAATACCTGGACATGATTCCAGACTTCAATGGCAACAATGCTTTACTTCCTAGGTTCATAGAAATTTGTGAAAAATTAGTTACGAAATTTTATAATACTGTAGATGTTGGGGATTTTCAAAATGAATATTTGATGTCCAGCATCTTAGCTAAAATAAAAGGTGAAGCAGCTATTAACATTTCTTCTTGTAGTATAAAAACTTGGGAGAACCTCAAGGATGCTTTGATAAATACATATTCAGACAAACGAGATATTTACACATTAAATATTGAATTGTCCGAAATGAAACAAGGTAATGAAACGCCTTTCGAATATTATAATAGAATTCAACATATTTTGAACTTACAAATTTCTTATCTCATGACACATTCAAATATTCATGAACATAATATATTAGGTAATTATTTTAAGAATTTGGCGCTCAGAGTATTGCTACGCGGTTTAAAAGAACCATTAGGTACATTAATGCGCACGAAAAATCCCGAAAATTTGAATATTGCTTTAAATGTTCTAACAAACGATTTTCAGGTTTATATGAGTCAAAATAATCAGCAAAAACATTTTTTTCCAAATACAAATTCGCAAAATTTTTCAAATAAAAATAAAAGTAACTTCCAAAATAATGTGGTACATACGCAGCCACCTCCTAGGCAAAAGCAAATGCAGAACTATCAAAATACAAATAGAAATCTTCCTCCAAATCCACAAAATCATTCATCAACTTCTTTTAATCCTCCTAATAGGAATACTACCAATTTTTCTAGTAACGGCTCAAATGTTTTCAAGCCTAACCAGAATCAAAGATTTCAAAATCCCACTCCAATGAGCATTTCTACTAGAAATACAGCAAGACCCACCCAAAATTTTCAAAATAGATTTCAAAATAGTTCTGCCAATCAACAAAAAAATTTTATCTCAGAAGAACTTCATAATCTAGATGATTTTGAAGGTACAAATAAAGATTCCGATAATTTTTTAGAGATACCAGCCTCGGTACCCAACGAAATACAATAGAACTTTTAAACTTAAATAATCCAGAAAGTGTACTACCGTATATATTTTTTCCAGAACAGAATTTAAAAGTATTGATTGATACCGGTAGCACAAGATCTTTTGTGACACCAGTGGTAGCTGAAAAATATTTTAAGAAATCTTTTGTTCGAAAACCGTTCAATGTAACTTCAGCTCTTGGAAGCTGTCAACAAAATTACTGCACTTTCATTCCTACTTCTAAAATATTTAATTATAAGAAACCAATTAATTTAGAGTATTGCGTTTTCAAATTTCATGACCATTTTGACTGTCTATTAGGTTTAGATAACTTAAAAAGGATTAATGCAAATATTGATTTAAATAATAATATTTTGATCACTCCTTATAGTCAAATTAAAATAAATTACTTCAACATAAAAACTGGATCCACGAATTGCATAGTAGTGCCTCCACGTTGTGAACAAGTAATTAAATTAAATATTAAAAATGTAAAAAATGGTGATGTAATTATACCATACACTCGAATTGGGAAACTAGAAATTCCAGAGTGTTTGGCAAATGTTGAAAATAATTTAGCTTTATGCACAATTTTAAATGCTTCAGAATCCACTTTCAAAGTAGATCTTAGCCCTTTTATTGATGTTGAGAAGTTCGATGAATACGAACAACCACTCAACCCAAATTTAAATAATATTTACACAGAAAATGTCAAATTCGATATTTCAAAAGTTAGGACGGAACATATGAATTCCGAAGAAAGCCAAGCAATTTTAAAATTATTACAAGAGTATAGTGATATTTTTCATGTTGAAGGAAATCAACTTACCTTTACTAGTAAAATAAAGCATCACATAAAAACTTCAAATGAAATCCCTATTTATTCAAAATCTTATAGATATCCGGAAATTTATCGAACTGAAGTTCAAAATCAAATTAATAAAATGTTAAATGAAAATATCATTAGGCCCTCTAGTTCCCCTTGGTCTAGCAATATTTGGGTGGTCCCAAAAAAGCTAGATGCTTCCCAAAAACCTAAATTTCGAATCGTTATCGATTATCGAAAACTTAATGCCATTACGATTGGTGATCGTTACCCATTACCAGATATTACAACGCTACTAGATAAGCTAGGACGTTGTCAATATTTCACAACTTTAGATCTCGCCTCTGGTTTCCACCAGATCGAGATGGCTGAGGAAGATATTCCTAAGACAGCGTTCAACACAGAAAATGGGCACTACGAGTATGTGCGCATGCCCATGGGTCTTAAGGGAGCTCCTGCAACCTTCCAAAGAGTCATGGATAATATTTTAAGAGGCATACAAAATGAAAAATGTTTGGTATACCTCGATGATATCATTGTGTTCAGTACAAGTCTGCAAGAACACCTGAGTAATCTGAAAGAAGTATTTGTCAGATTAAGAGATTCTAATTTTAAATTACAGGTTGATAAATGCGAATTCTTGCGAAAAGAAGTAGCATATTTGGGGCATATTGTCACCCCAGAAGGTGTAAAACCCAACCAAGATAAAATAATAGCGATAAAGAAATTTCCCATACCAAAAAATCCAAAGGAATTAAAAGGATTCCTCGGACTTTTAGGCTATTACCGAAAATTCATTAAAGATTTTTCAAAATTGACAAAGCCTTTAACTATTAGGTTAAAGAAAAACGCGGTTATTAATATAAATGATTCAGATTATAAAGTATGTTTTGAAACGTGTAAAAATTTACTAATTAACGAACCAATACTTCAATATCCTGATTTCACGAAACCTTTTAATCTCACCACAGATGCAAGCAATTACGCTTTAGGAGCTGTTTTGAGCCAAGGTAAAATAGGTACTGATTTACCGGTGGCTTACGCTAGCAGAACTCTAAACGTTTCAGAATGTAACTATTCTGTGATAGAAAAAGAACTTCTCGCCATAGTGTGGGCAGTCAAATATTTTCGCCCTTATCTTTTCGGTAGGAAATTTACCATAGTTACAGATCATAAGCCACTTCAATGGTTATTTTCACTTAAAGATCCTAGTTCCAAACTTGTTCGGTGGCGTTTGAAACTAGAAGAATATGATTATGATATTGTTTATAAAAAAGGTGCTTTAAATACCAATAGTGATTGTTTATCACGAATACAATTAAATATTAATGAAACTGATGTACAAGAACCCCAGTGTTCTAAAAATTTTTTAGATTATATGGACAAATTTAACAAGTCATTATCAGAAAATCTTGATGATAACGAATCCCTAATAGTTGAAACAGGTAATGATAATCTTAATAATAACGAAGATGAAGATGACATTACCGTTCATACAAATGTAGAAAATCCTGTAATAGGTATACCAATTTCAGAGTCAGCTGTAAATATTGGAAAAAATCAGTTAATTTTTTCAGAAGTGAATTTCGAGCCAGCCGCACCTACTATTATAAAACTGTATGATACTAAACAAAGAATTATAGTACAATTTTCGAAAAATAATTTTGAGAAAGATGTCATTAACTTTGTGAAAGAATTTGTGGTGCCAAAAGCTAAATATTTTATTTATTTTGAGGACCCTATTTACGAAAAATTTAGTGTAGTACTTCAAAATTATTTCAAAAATTCTCAAATTGACTTAGTTAAATGCAACAAAAAGCTGATAGACGTTCCTTTAAACGAAGTTAAAGAAGTAATTCAAAACTATCACGAAGGTAAGACTAATCATAGAGGATTAGACGAGACCGAAAACCGATTGAAAGCGCTGTATTATTGGCCCAATCAAAGAGCATCAATACAGACTTTTATAAATGAATGCAAAATATGTCAATTAACAAAATATGACAGAAATCCTATAAAACCATATTTAAATGTTACTCCCACAGCTACGAAACCTTTTCAAATTTTGCATTTAGATTCTATAACATTAGAAAATACTAAATTTTTGACATTAGTAGATTCATTCTCCAAATACGGTCAACTTTATCAATTGAGATCCAATCAAGGAATCGATGTAGCCCATAGTTTAATTAAATATTTCACACATCACGGTGTACCAGAACAAGTAATTTCAGATAATGGTACTGAATTAAAAAATTCTGTTGTAAAAGAACTATTAGAAACTCATAAAGTAAAAATACATTTTATCAGTTCACAACATCCAGAATCGAATGGAATTGCTGAAAGATTCCACTCTACTATTATTGAACACATTAGACTATTAAACAACCAAATTGACTATAAAAATGAACCCATTGAGAATAAAATTATCTATGCATTACTAGCTTATAATAATAGTATTCATTCGGCGACAAATTTAAAACCTAATGAAATCATCACGGGCCATTTAAATAGCAATACACCTTTTGATATAGAAATAGATCAGCAAATAGTTAATAATTATGTTCAAAACCACAGAGATAAGATGAAACTATTCTATTCAAAAATAAATCAAAGACTGCAAGAAAATAAGTCAAAAGTAATTTCTAAAGTCAATAAAAATCGCGAAGAATTACCAGAGACAATTCCTACAAAAGTTTTTGTGCGTAATAAACAAGCGCAAGGTAAAACTAAAAATAAATATAAAAATGAAGAAATTAAAAGTAAAAATACTAAGCTTAAAACTGCAAAAATTGTCACAAAACATAAGAATACTACTGAAAATATTCATTTGTCGAATATAAAACGTCCTAAAAAGACTCCGTATAAATTTATTTCAGGTTCGTCACCATCGGAGACGCAACAGTCGAAATAAAGGACATCACCCATAATTTGGGCATTCTTCCTATTAATCTAGGACCTGCCAAATTACAGAAGTCAAGTCACACTTTTGTTCATTTTTACGACTTGAGTCAATTATTCATAGAATATAATAGGTTACGTTCACAGTATATGTGCATTAAAATTAATATTTCTAATAATACATTTCTTAGAAGTAAAACAGATAACATTGTAAATATAATTCAATTAACTAGGAATAGTATAGAAGAAAAGTTCAGTAATCTTAATATTCATTCTATGATACATAGAAATAAAAGAGGCTTAATAAACGGTTTTGGATCAATTATAAAAACCATAACTGGTAATTTAGACTCTGAAGATGGTGATAAAATTAATTTAATTTTAGAACACTTAAAGGAAAATCAAGGCAACCTGCAAAATCAAATAAAGATGCAGTACTCTGTCAGCCATCAAATTATAGAAAATTTCAACAGAACAATTGAAGAGATTCAAAATAACGAGATTTTATTAAAAGCAAAAATTTTTGAAATTAGAGATATTTTACAAGCTCAAGCAAATTCTGAGAATGTTATTTATTTAAAAGAATTGTTAAACGAACTTTTGATAACGTTTAACGTAATTCTAGATTTCATGGAAACAGTAGAAAACTCGCTAACTTTTTGTAAACTGAGAATCCTACATCCGAGTATTATAAAATCAAGTGAACTATTCGTAGAATTGCGAAAAATATCGTCTCATTATAAAGCTGAATTGCCATTTGAAATAAATTATGAGAATATTTTAAATTTTGAATCAGTCATAGACGTAACATGCAAAGTAGAAAAATATAAAATAAATTATTTCCTATCAATTCCCATAGATTATAATATTAAGTTTGATTTGTTTTATATGTTACCCATACCTACCAAAATCGAATCAGAATTTGTTACTCTTATACCTAATACTAAATATTTATTAAAATCTGATAAATTAATCAGACCTCTAAACGACATATGCACGCACAGTAATATTTTCCATTGCCCCAATCATCTCCAGGACAATAATAATCATCTCTGCGAAGAACAAATTCTATTGAATGGAAATTCTCCAAAGTGTCAGTACATAAAAATAAATATTGAGAATAATCACATAGAAATTATTCCAGAAATTAATCAATTTTTAGCCATATTTCCATTTGAAGAAAAATTAATAATAAAGTGTGAACGAGAAACCGAAACCAGAAATTTAAAAGGAATTTATCTAATAGAAAATTCACCTTGTACAATAATTTTCCAAAATCAAGAATTAACATTTCAAGACAAGACCTTTGGACAACCATTTATAATTAATAAACTTAATTTAGATTTTCATCAGTTAAATATTTCGTCGATGAAAATTAATTTAAAAACTCTCAAATTAAAAGAAATTTCACCTCCATTTATGGAATCAATACCAAATGAAAAGTATTATTTCCATATCCCAAGTGTATGGACTGTGTTTGTCTATATTGGTATAACGATAATATTAAGTTGTATAGTATATAGGAAGATTATTTTAAAATATGGAAAAAAGAAGAACAACGGACCAACAGAAGGAGTTCAGCTGCCAGAAGGAGCTTCATTCTGAAGGGGGAGGTGTTACCGTATTTGTTAACCTTAGGTTGCATATCTAAATTGCTTATAATTATATTTTTATTGTTTGTCGTTATCACTTCCATTCCATTTATGCTTAGTTGTATTTTATTAGTTAATTCATTTTTTGTAGTTTATAAATCAGTCTAGAACTGGAATCCAAATTGTAAGGTTGTTTAGTAATAAAGTTAGTTTTTAAAAACACTTTCTCAGTTAATTAAAAGTTAAGTTATATCTATTTTGTGCAAATTCCCCATTCAAGTATAGGCGCCTTGGGCCCTTATTCTTGAATCTCGATCAAAAATGTCGCAAGAAAATTTGAGGTCGTATTCTCGAACCACCTCCGACATAAATGTCACCTTTCGACGTTTTGTCGCATATGTACATAAGTGGCTATGCTGTAAATTTATAAAAGTGTAGCAACTTTTCCAAAATGAAGTCAAACAAAAATCAAAAAGAAGAGTTTCAATAACGGTTTTAATCTATATTTTTTATGTGTTTGTCGTTAGACTCCGTTTCGTATAAGAGGAAGCCACGTGAAGTTTGCCAACTGGCTTGCGCAGAAACCAAAATCGGTCTTGTGTATCTATGTCGACTCGGCGACTAGCAGAAACTGCAGCATTGCGTCCTTCTAAAACCTGGTAACTCCCTGTTATAAAGAAATTTAGGGCCATAAATACCTGAAATACAGAGTAAATTTAAGCTTTATTTTATTTACTGAAGTTAACTTAACATTCTCACTTTACCTTTTTCACGAACCGCTTATGTCCTAGCATGTAGTATTACTTAATTTATTAAATTTGTAGTTATATCTTTCGTCAACCGAACATGTCTTTTAACCAGTTTCTCAGACATATAAAATGCATTTTGGAAGGCATAACTTCTACGTCCAAACTCTCCAAATTCTTCATCAGGGTATGGTTATGTAAGATTTCTTGTTGAAAAGCAATAACCTCTTCTTCGTAGTCCTCCATGTTTAATTTAAAAAAATACCTTTTCAACGCGTAACCTAACCACATAACCACAACAAATTAAAATCTCGCAGATATGATAATTTGTCACTTGCTTACACCCTAGTGAGTTTTTGTCGCATGAAAATTGTCGAACAATTTTGAAATTTTGCTTGCGACATTCACCCATCGAGATTCGAGAATAGTAGTAGTATCGGTCGAATATTCAGATCTCAATGTATGGAATTTAGTATAAATATATTATGTTTTCTCATTTTCAGAATTATACACGAAAGTGGTTTCACTCCAGAGGATCACAAACAGTATCGACCAGTGGTTTACAGCAATACAATACAGTCCTTGGTAGCTATTTTACGGTCGATGCCGAATCTTGGAATTAGTTATGGAAATAACGAGAGGGAGGTTAGTATCACCTTTTTTATTCATCAAGTGTCTTAATCTAAAGCTGGAGATCAACCGAAATCAGATTTATTGACATTTATGACATCCACACGTTAAAAAATTACTTGTCATTTGTCATTACCAATTTCTTGTTGATCCTGACAAAACATTTCTACTCGTTTTACGAAACTTGAAACTTATTGAATTTACTATTTGGACTACTTTGTGGAATCTACTCATATTAATGATTTAAATGAAACTAACTCAAGAGACCCACAATATGAAGTCGTCAATGAACAGATAAATCTAGGGAGCTCTCCACTATTAAACTGTCTTCTAGAGTAACAATTGTAAAGATCAGCAGATATAATTTTCCTTGGTTTCCTATACCATTGCACAGTTATACTGATCTTAAATTTGAAAAAAGAAATCCAGGATATCGCCATAATGTAATATATCTACTTTTTTCTATTCATATATATTAAGTCGATCACAAGGTAGGTTACTATTTGGTCTATCCAAAATATTAAACATATCAGGTAGGCATCACATCAAATGTAACTTCTGTCATTCTGGCAATGATATGTCAATATCGAAATAATTATCAATATCCTTTCATAATTTTTTCATTAAATAGTGCAATTAATTAGAAACAGTTAGTTTCATTTATAACATTAATTGAAACTTATTAACTATCATACTGATCCGATTATATTTTATTCTCTAAAAATATGTGTACAGTGTGAGGGTTGGCGTTTTTTATATTAAAAATTGATTTTCGATTTTTAGATAGACGGCAAAATGGTATTCGACGTAATACAAAGGATGGAAGACACAGAACCATTCTCAGAAGAACTCTTAGCTGCGATGAAACGATTATGGACTGATTCGGGCGTTCAAGAATGTTTTGGTCGTTCCAACGAGTATCAGCTTAACGATTCTGCCAAATAGTAGGTTTCTTTTAAATTTAATTAATTACTACAAATTAATGTTAAATGTTATTTTTGGAAAGTATCGATGTTGAAATACCAAATCTGAAGTAACAAGTGGTTGGTGTTGATAAAAACATTATTTTCAAGATACGAGTATCAACCTCCATAGAACTAGGGTTTGGTTGGGTTTATTTATTATTCTAACCATATTTCCATTTGTGCCGACCATTATTTGATTCGAAATGCTTTACGCGCGGCACTTTGATCTAAGAAATTCAGTTCCTTTTTTAATCGAGTGAAGTGAAAACTTGTGCAATTTTTGTTAAAGTTAATACTCATGGGTTGGTGGCGTAACCGACATCTGTCACTGCTTAACCGACACCTGTCCCCGTCAAGCTGTAGTAACTGAAGTTAGGATGGGTTCTTTTTTTCTATATTGGGTAATATTTATACCAAGTGATAGTTTGTCCAGATCATGTAGGGGAACTATTCCAGTCTCTAGGCAATCTAATACCTCCAAATGGGATCACTTGAACTAAAATTTGGCTAGTTAAATCGGCAAAGGTGAAAAGTTAATATGAGTATACTGTATGATTATATAATTCATGATAAAATTAGCCAATAAAAATTACGAATTGATCATAGTTACGGCGTATAGATAACCGATTATACGCTTAACGACATGGTTTAATCGCTTCGGTTTTTCGGTGGGTCCAACAATAGCTATGTGTATATAGCTAGTAACCATCTTTTGAAGTTTCTCAATAGATCAGAAAACGTCTTAAAATCGCAATGAATCACTTCGGAATAGCTTCAAGTTTAGAAATAAGCGAAGCAATTGGATCTTTAACGCCTCTGAACTAGCTGAAAACCCATTCATTATATAATCGTGACGAATAACTCTCGAGCAATCGATTATTTTTCACTCGTAACTCGACGTAATCATTTTAAAACCACTGGAACTACGCTCTTCTGATTTTTCGCATATTACGTCTCGTTACTCGTAAAATAATCGATTATTTTCGAAGCTCTTGTGATATTGTAACGTTTATTCTAATTTATATTTACAATTAATTTATATTTACAGATTTATATGTAATTCAGTCCTTATTTAATAATTTATGTCATACACTAAACACACTAATTATAATTTATATGAGAGTCACTTAATAAACACTTTATCGATGCGCGATTACTTTCCTTCGGTATCAACACTGACTGATTGACTAATTGACTGCAGCGATGCTTGTGGCCTGTTTATACTCGTGCGCCGTAATTCTAGAAGTATCTCGGCGTTCTCGCGGGCGCATTGGATATTCTCGATATTCTCGCGGATGCACCCGGGTGTTCTGGATGTTTCTCGAAGTTTGGGCGGAGGAGCCATAGTCGTCTCATACGGGGATTTCACTGGGGGCACTAAGTGAGAATATTATTGCAGTAGCTCGCGTAACAATATTATAACTGGCTATATCACTAGAGTGTTTTTTCTGTCAAAATACCATAGCAACGGCATCTTTTCTACTGACAAAAAAGTTACCTGCAATTACCTTGACAAAATTCACATGACATGTATTGTGATTTTTACAGCGACAAAAGTTTAATTTTTTCAATGTGCGTTGATCATAGCAAATTTTGTTACCATGGTTCAGATATTTATTTAAAATGTCATTGTGTTGTTTCTTCTTAAAAACATCAGATTAGTTCAGAAAAAACATATTTGGAACACAATCCATTACAGAAATTAAAAAGGCAGTGTCGGAGAATATATCTCCAAATACGTGTGTCCCCAAAGCTTCCTGTTGGCGACAGTTTTCGCAGTTTTTATTGATAAAAGATCATAAGCTTGAAAAGCATACTCCAGCCGAAGAATTAGCAAAAATTATGGAAGATTATGCCTATATGAAAAAAAACGGAGAGGACTACAAGGAGTCAAGTATCAAAAGCATATGGTACCCATTTACCGACATTGTTTTTAAATTAGCCCGTTTGGCAAAGGGCTCAAAACGAAAACAACTTCAAGGTAACCAAGAGAATAGAAAGTTCGAAAGCCCTTACAATGACGAAGACACCCCAGAGGGCTTACAGAAAAAAATATTTCACTTATTCTCTTTTTAACTTGCCTGGCGTGGCAACTAAGCAGTGAACTCCAAAGTACATTATTTCCAACAATTAGACCTAAAAGGAGAATGTACGAGACGTATCGAATACAATCCCATATTTTCAGGTGCAGGTGCAAAATCCTTGGCCAGTAGCAAATGGTTGGTAAGAAGCAACACTAACAAAGATCTTTGTAATTGAATTTACTGTTTGGACCCTTACTTTGTGGAATCTACTCATATTAATGTTATAAATGAAACTAACTGTTTCTAATTAATTCCACTATTTAATTGAAAAATTATGAAAATTATCAAAGGATATTGATAATTATTTCGATATTGATATTCTGACGATGATATGTCAATATCGAAATAATTATCAATATCTTTTAATAATTTTCATAATTTTTCAATTAAATAGTGGAATTAATTAGAAACAGTTAGTTTCATTTATAACATTAAAGATCTTTGTCCTACTCCTCTATTTTTAAAATTATTGAAAAAAATAAATACCAATCCAGAAATCACAAGTGACAGGCTTCTTTTGACAGTCCATCCAAATTGGAAAAAATGAATTTGGTACGAAAACATGCCTATTGGAATCAACAGCATATCAAAATGGACCAAACTCTCGGCAGAAAAAATTGGCATAAATACCATAAAATGTAAAGTAACAAACCATTCACATCAGTCTTCCACTATTTCTGCCCTTGCAAAAATGTGTTGGTGAGCAAGAAATAACAGGACATTCCCAAGCTAACTCTTTGAAACCTTATTTGCTCGCCTCACGGCTCGTGATTTTGTCAAATATGTCATTCGCGAAATTTCCAAGAAACAAACTTTCATTCCTTTCGAAAATTTTGCAGACACATTTTTTTCTCTTGTGATCTTTAGCCGCGTTCTTTGATTTTTGGAAGGGCAAAACTTATGTATCGGTCACCGCGTATCTTTAGACATACAATAAAATTTTTGTACGTGTTTTTCGATGTTTTCTGACCCAACAAACAAATTTGCATGACCTTCACATACAATCGGGTAATTTTTAATATTTTATTACAGTTTCTTAGATGATTTAGATCGGCTAGGAGCTAAGGATTATCAACCCACAGAACAGGATATATTAAGAACAAGAGTGAAAACTACGGGCATAGTTGAAGTACACTTTTCGTTTAAGAATCTTAATTTCAAGTAAGTATTTTTTCGTTTTACTCCCAAAAGTCTGGTAACAAGGGGGGCACCTTTCTTCAACTCCGTTGCCTAGGAAAGTCTCGGAGACTAGTAGTTACTTTAGTCCTATTCCCTGGAGGAATTTTAGATTATCCGCAGGCTTCAGTTTAGATAATTGTCCCTCTTCTATCCAACAGTCTCCTAGATCTTATGCATTAGGATTCTGTAGTGCTATGCATTCCGCAAGTATGTAAATGGAAGTTTTTCCTTCTATTCTAGAGAATCTACATTATTCTTGCTCCTCTAGTTTGAGCTTCTTGAGGTGCCCATTCAGGGGACAGTGTCCTGAAAGAACACCTGTCAAAAGTCTTAATAAAAGCAAAATGCCATTTTGAAATTTGGTCGACTTCGGCCGGGTATGACAGAGTTAAAAATTCTGCCTATACCATAGATCTACTCTGACCGCGGCCTTAGAAATGCATTTGTTCTAACTTGTTTGTAGTATCTATGATTGTCTTAGCCCTACTAGATCTTTCCAATGGTCAGATCTTCTCTTTTTTTCGGCGTTGCCTACTTCTTCCAATATTACATTGGTGCTGAGACCGCAAAAACGGTTCCGGTCCCCGAAATAGTACATAAGAGTTTAATTATTTAGTGGCTGCTTGACATAATCATATCACTTTCCTATGGCGTGAGTTTCCGCTTGAAATATGCTTGGGGCTTTTCCCAAGCTTCCAGAGTATTTGTTTCCCGGCCTGATCACTCATATCCTACACCCTTCTATTGCTTTAGCTTTACTCGAAGTCAAGTCCAGAAAAAGTGAGCAAGTTGATCTTGCAGACAACATAATTGATAGAGAATTTAGGTTATGAAATAATGTACAGAGTTATTCATTACCATTGTGGGATAAACAAAATTAATATTTTCACGAGAAACCAAAATTTTGTATCATTTATCTAGTTATTGAATATTTAAATCGATATGAAAGAAACAAAGCACAGAAGCAACAGGAAAGTATCGGAGATCAAGAGACATGAATGTCTTGTTATTGATCAACTTAGCTTTTTAGCTTTTCTCGATAGAAAATATCGCAAAGAACTGATCTTCAATAAACTTTTTTCAACGTAAAAACGCATTGGGCGTATCAAAATTTCTTTAAAAACATTACAATGCCAAACTACAATACCTTTGATTTACTATTATTTTACTTTGAATGATTACTAAGAAAAAAACTAATTAATTTTCAGATTATTTGATGTGGGCGGACAGAGGTCGGAAAGGAAAAAATGGATACACTGTTTCGAAGATGTAACTGCGATTATTTTTTGTGTAGCTATGAGTGAATATGACCAAGTGTTACATGAAGATGAAACGACAGTAAGTACAAACATAATCTTTTGTTGTTCTTCATTAGAATACATTAAGTCAACATGTTAAATTTTCAATGAAGTAATTCACCTCTATAAAATCGCTTCTGAATGGTATGTTGTTTCTCGCTTTTAATTTCTTCCACGCAGAAGTGAATCGCCGTCCTTTCGCTTGTGACGTCCTTAGATAAGCATACCTGTACTTTGGAGTGACCTGTATACCAGGTTTCCCCAGCCTGTATACCAGGCTGCCTCAGGCTGTATAGCTGTTTTGAGACTTTTACACAATGGGTTACACCATTAAGTCATCCGCTTTTAGCTTCTCGATAAGGTTTCGAGAATAAGCACAATGCGTTTGGCTTTTGTGTTGTTGACTTTGAAGTAGTATGTGGATTACAGATCTGGCTTCGCCTTGTATAAATATATGTAGTGGTGTAGACGCAACAGAACCTTCATCGGAACTGTGGGAGTGGCTGTTATGGCCCCCGTAGTACACAGAAAAGCAAGCCTTTGTGTGCTACTTAACAGTCTTATCACTTGTTGTGTCTTTGTCCTTCACACTACTGATACGTAGGCTATCATTGGTCTAACAACCCTTGTATAAACCCATTAGGTCATTTTTGGGCATTTTTTTCACACATTCTTCTGCCTTCTGCATCTGCTGAGAGCAATGGACTTCTGAAGAAGGTGAGTGTTCCATTAAAGCCTTTGATCAATATGTACTCCTCGGTACTTCATTTTTTGGTTTTAGGCCTGGTAGTGCCGTCTTTTTTGTAAAGCTATATGCACCAATTATCAACATATTTAAGGTTAGTCACATTGTTTCGATACTACACCAGCAAACTTGCCCCTGACTACAATAGCGATATCATCTGCGTATCTTAGACAGTTAAAGGAGTTCGTCTACTAAGGTTGCCCATAGTATTGGTGAAAACACGCCTCCTCGTGGACATCCCCCAACTTTCCTTGCCTTGATGGTGGCTTGGCCTAGAGTAGATATTATCCTATTCACTAGAGCTGCCTTTAATTATCGGCATATTATTGCGAGTATGCCCCGTCATTATTCAATGAATTTGTGGTAACATTGTTAAAAGTGGCCATTGCTATCTGTTTTTCTTCTATTGACAGTCAGAGAAGCTTGTTTAGATGATCTAGTCATTTGCCCCCTTTGATGCATATTGACGATTGCTTAAGGGTTTAAACTGAACACCTCTTTTCTTATGTACTTGTCCAGTAGCATTTCTAACGTTTTTAGTAAAAATGAGAATAGACTTATTGGCCTTTGGTGTTAGGTCAGATACTTTACCTATCTTAAGTATGTATATGACTGAAACATTTTCCATCTTTCTGGTATGTATCCGCATAACAAACTGGCTTTGGAGATCTTTCTAATAGATCGGTAGCCCATGACACTCGCTTATCAACCCTTAGTATAACTTGGATTGTAGCCATGTTTGTTTTATGATAAAGTAGTACCCAAGGAATGCATCCAAGTACACGGCATCAATTAGTTAATTGTTCTAGTTTCATGAAAATTCTAAGATTTTCAATGTCCACTGTAGCGTCTATTATCCAGTTTGAGTCTTGGGGAATAGCCTTATTCTACTTGTTTTTCACACGAAACTCGATGGTGAAAACGACTTCCATTCGAAATAATGAAGTCTACATGTGTCATGGGCTACCGGTCTATAACGTATGATATTATCACCACATAGATTCCCATGTAATGGTTGAAATTTATTTGAGGCCCATGGTCTTGTGGCATCAGTCGCTATTTTCCAGTCCGTGTGGCCTTCGTTCTCGTAAAGCAGGCCTAACTGCATCGAGGGCCAGGAAAGTGGACGTTTGTTAGTTCCTTTAGGCTTTTCTCTTTGGTTTCTGTATAGGTGTCGCTTTCCTGATGAAACCTACTTTTTTTCTGGTTATTCAATAATTTGCTAGGATTTTGTGCGTTCGAGAGTATGAGGGGTATCCGAGATGTCCTCTCGAAACTTCCTCTATTAATTGCTTTTTCAGTCTTGCTCTGGTAATTTTCTACTGATACGTTTGCTTATAAATTAAAACAGGTACTCTATTAATTTACTGGGTTTATATTTCGAGTCATATCAAATCCTTTATTGAAATTGTTTTATGTCCGTATGCACCGTTTACACTTAAACTCGTTTAAGCATTAAATTAGTTTATAATTTTGAGTTGGTATGCGCCATCGATTCTATGGAAGTTGAAGCAGTTTAACGCCCAATATTGGAGGTTTGACTTTAAACTGTTCTTTTTTACCCTTGGGTAACTTATGTCAATGTCTCATGAAAGGTTGGTTAGATTTGATGAGGTGACTATCATAAAAAAGTTGTTAATTCTAATTATTTAAACTGTTGCTCGTTTTATCAATGAAATACCAACATGAAATTCGGAATTCAAATAACAACCGTCATGTCCGTACCTGTAAACGAAAGTACTCAAAATTCAAATAACGTCAAGCATTGTCAACAGGATACGTTTTTCACACAAAAAAGTCCCTAAATTTTTCGACGTTGTCAAACTTCTTTCAGGTTTAACTAAACGTGTGCATACCAAGGCAACATTAAGGGCAAATAACTATTTAAACCAGTTTAATTAAACGGGTTTAGTACTATAAACGGTGCATACGTCCATTATAGTCGATTGTAAATAGTGCCTGCTCTAATACTTGATAAGGACACAACGAAATTGTCTTTCAGTGTCCCTTGGTCGACGCTTTTCCAACAAATACATTGTTGCCATTTTTTTGTTCGTATCTACTTGAAGCTGGGCATTAACAATTTTTTTAAAATATTTTTCAGAACCGTATGCAAGAAAGTTTAAAGCTATTCGACTCTATCTGTAACAATAAATGGTTTACAGATACCTCCATTATTCTCTTCCTCAACAAAAAAGATCTATTCGAAGAAAAAATTAGGAAATCACCTTTAACGATATGCTTTCCTGAGTATGCAGGTAATGGTCGAAGTTTTCATATTTTTTAATAGTATATTTCATTACGAGTCCAAAAAAAGGCTTTTCCCGTGTGCGCGCGACGGAAAGTCGAGCAAGCACGGGAAAAGCATTTATGGATGTGTAATGAACGATACTTTTCATTATACCTTTCTTAATACAAAAACTAGTAAGTATTTACTATACTATAGACTATAATTCAAAACACTGACATCTGCTGTCATAGTACAATTATTATAATCCAAAACACTGACATCGGCTGTCATAGTACAATTGTGGTTTAGTGTTGCTAAGGGAACTGTGTTCAGTTCCCTTAGCAACGCATGTTGGCGCACAGGAAAGCTCTTCCCGTGCGCCCGCACCGGAAAAGGTCATTTTCGGTACTCTTATAGGCATGTTAAGATAGGGTTTTCAGTAAGGTATAATGAAAAAGTATTTTCTATAATGTAGTCTTAAAGGTATAGCTAAAAAGTTAAAATTACACTTGGACAAATATGCTGTACTTACTCTTTGTTACAGAGCTACATTCACGATACACTTTTTCAAAAATATATTGATTTTTTACTATAAAATTATTATTTTTTATTACTATTTTTGTGTTTTTTCTTTTTGTTTTGTCAATCAGAATTCCTACTAGGAAAGAGATATTTTATTTGATTTATTTTATCCAATATTATTATATATCTTTAAAAATAAAACACTTTTTTCTCAAATTTCTATATCGCGTGACAAATGATGATCTGTTCCAAACAAGAACACGCACGTTCCTTATCTAAAATCTAAATTCAACAATAAGTCAAAAGAAATGAAAATAAAACAATTTTTTGTGCGATAAGAAACAATTGGAAATAAAAAAAGTTTAAGACAGGTCCAAAACTACAGTCTGTTTGAAATAGACAGAGAGTAATAAAACCTAATTTAACATGCAAAACCCTTACCGAGTGGGCAACTAAAACTCCAGAATTTTAAAACATTTACATTATAATTCAAATATTTATTCTTTCATTTGCCTACCCAACTCTGTACAACACAGGTATACAATAGAAATCCGATCTTCAGGTCGCTTGTAATTGTAGACAGCCGTACCTTTAGTAGGTGAAAAACATGATTGCGACAAAGACTAGCCGTATAATACAATATCAATTAATAAAAATACGTTCGCATTGCAGAGTCAATTATGATATTAAGATTTACTAGAACTATAGAGCTTATTTACAACATGGGGTTATTAATATTACTCGAACACGAAATATTAGTTATCGGAGAATGAAAAATCTAATGAATTTTCATCTGGTCCGAACTTTATAACTATTGGCTCTATGGTTTGTTCCATTAAATTGTCTAATTTCCACATCTGTTGCTCTTCTTTGATTACATGTTCTATGCATTTTCGCCATATCTCTGCATTAACTTGTTCCAGAGCTTCTTCAAAATGTGCACGAACATCTTTCATTTTATATGTGGTATTTTTCCTTGCCAACAATCCTTTCACCTGAGCCCATATTAACTCTATATATACGGTTTAGCTCGCAATAGTAAGGAGGAAGTCGAAGTATTATAATCCGGTTTTTTGTCATTTCGTCAATAGTATATCTTAGGATACGATGTTTTTGTATATTCACAATTGCCAGCAGTTCTTTTTTTAACATCATCTATAAATATAATTTCTTTATCTAAAATCCACTGAATGATTTCCGCTTTTTTTCCAAGCGGTTGAAGGCAATTTCTCACATCTCCTTGAATGATAAGGAGCGTTGTCCAAAACAATTACCGAGTTGGGCGGAAATAGAATTATCATTTGTGAAAAATAGTCCTCAAAAACATCAGCATTCATATCTTCGTGATAGTCTCCGGGGCGAATTGACTCAAATGCTAACAAACCATCTTTCAAAAACCCATCTGTACTTCCAATATGCGTAATTATCAGTCGTTATCCTTTTCCATTTTCAATGCGAAAATCCCTCATTGATCGCAAATAATTCCGTCTCCAACTTACAATTTCATCTTTTTCCATTAAAAGCGACTTTCTGTTTACTTTCTCCCATCTAAAATTCATCTCTCGCCGTATTTTCCACAATTTATCGAAACCCAAATAAGATATTATTGAGTCAGAACCATTTTTCGTGAAAAGAACTTCACATGATTTTAGGATATTGCTTAAATATAAAATTCACAATTATTGAGATTTTTAAAATCACAAGCAGGAATGGTCATTTTACAAGGGTTTATTGCTGTCTGCCTTTTCCAAATAGAGTATAGTCAGTGACAGAATTTTTGAAAAATTATGAAAATTGGCTTCAAAATAACCATTAGATGTTAAAATATTCAAAGCTTGGCAAAAATGATGTCGGCTGCCCACACCACTACTCCTACTTTCACACGAAATACCATTCAGTTTATGTTTGTCTCACAATTTACGAAGGTAAAGACAGCATCCAGTTTACTTATAGATCGTAGCAGATTGCTGGTGGTAACTGAAAAACACAGTATTCTGGAAATTACCTGTGACATAATGCCTCCAACAGTAAACTGCAACCTGTTTTATAAGGTTTTACTTCTGAATAGAGATGACTGAGTCCTCCATACTGAGGAGAGAGTAGATAGCTGTTGGTACACAAATGGCTCAAAAACACCCTCCGGCTCTGGTGTCTACAGTCGCAGACCTAGGACAGAAATATCAACCTGCTCAATAAAGTGTCTGGTCTGGAAGACTCCCTTGCAAGTGTGGGTGCCGCAAAACGGACCAGAACTTACCATTGACATCTCATCAAGTTTTGCCAAACAAACATTAAATTCCCGGACTGAACGAAGAGTTTTAGACTTCTGGATTGGTTAATTCGAAGGCATTTATACATCATTCCTAAAATGTTTCCAAACATAGTTAGACTATAGCAGGCATGACCTTCGTTGTCTAACAGGCCTTTTAACAAGTCACTGACGTCTGATTCATCATATGGTAAGACTGTTTGAAGATCCGACGTACCGTCTTTGTCTGTAAGATGATGTGCCTGACCCACCGCGGCTCTTGTCCTTAGACCTGAAATATGATTCACCTAATAAACTAAGCTGAATTTTGTGGTGAAATATGAATAGGTGTGAGACACAATAGACTGGAAGTCGCAGTGGAGGGTCTTACTTACCACAAACCTTACCTAACCCAGTTTGAAAGACAATTTGATATGCTTTAATGTGAGTATAAATTAATCAAGAAGGCTTATCGTTTATATGCGTAGCAACCGGTAAACAAATGAAACGTGTTTATTTGGTGATTGTTACGAAAATAACAAATCTGTCAAATATTAAAATTATTGCGTCTGCAACTAAAATTTGCATATTATTAGTTTTTCATAATCTCAATAGTGTTCAAGTGTGTTAGTTTAATGCATACTACACCACAAAAAGCCGCCCAAGTTATTGCTTTAATCGAAATTGGACTTGGTCATCGAGCTGTTGCTGGACAATTGGATATGACCCGCGCAGCGGTTCGAAGAGTGTGTCAACGTTAAGAGGAGACTGGATCCTTTCATCGGCGACCTGGAACAGGCAGAAGGCGATTTACAACCGCTTTATTGTGTCGACAACATTATGAAATCGTCACCTTAATGCCGTTCAAGTGCAACGACAGCTCCGTGAGGTGCGAGGAGTGGCTATTAGTCAGTGAACAGTAAAACGAAGCAGGAAAATAACCTGACCCCTAAAACACCTGCGATTGGTCCAAAACTTACTCCAGCTCATTGGCAAGCACGCTTGCGTTTTGCACGGGATCATCTGAATTGGACGTTGGAACAATAGGGATCAGTTCTGTTCTCAGATGAGACCAGAAAATGCCTCCATGGTAGCGACCGAAGAAGGAAAGTGTACCGAGGACCAAAATCTCAAATTTTATATCTTGTTATTCGTGACTCGCAGTTCCGCCAATGAAACCCGAAGTTAGTGCCACGTGACTTGATATCTGCCAATCGTGTCAAACTTCACATATTTTGATAATTGATTTGCTGTTAAAGAACTGATTGCTAACTTACTTTCTTGATATATTTATACAAATACGAAAAACAATAACAAAACCGAAATAATCTGTAGCGTCAATTTTTCTGTCGTATGACTAATCAAATTTCAACATCACCACCAACGAAAAACCAATATAAATTGGTCGACTCGGGAACAACTGTGAATAAACACGGCGAGCAACAAACAACGGGAACAACAGAGTTTATAAATCCAGCTTAAATGTATACAAAAGGAGACAAATAAATTCCCGAACCGCAATGTCACACCCACCATTCTGTTTTATAAAGTATATACCTAGATGAAAAATGTTAATCAGCCTGCTTGAAGAATAATAATTTACAGTTACAGTTTGTCAAACGTAGGAATATACACGAAAATGTGACAGGATATGCATACTAAGAAACAGAAAGTATTTGGAGGAAGAAAGATAGGCGTTATTCGCTTCGGAAATGTTTAACTCCACTATACTTTCACTGACTGTACTCTGCGATCTTCACTCGCCGATATTCTTCCAACAACTGATGAATTCAGCCGCTATCCATTGCGCACTAGGAGGAGCGTGGCCATATTATTTTAAAACTCGCGTCTCTTCCAACGTTTGCCGTTTCAATGTGTACAGTATTCGCCAGCTAACTTGATGTCCCAGAAATTACCAACTAAGAGAGACACAGTAATAGTGCCCTGCCTACTCGGCTGCTATTGGTGGTAAAATTTTGACATACGCCAATTGCATCGAACCTTATCAGGTGTTAAGATTTTCAGTAGCGTAGCGTCACACAGGTATTGTTTATGTACTCAGAATTCAGGTATAAAGCAGATCCGTTTCTATTAAAATCAATATATCAATAATTATAACAAAGAATTAAATATTATTTATATATTTATTAAGTTAGGATCATATATTTCCGGACGTACTTTACTTTATTAATTGTACAAGTTGTGTTAATTTGTAACAGAACGCGTATCCTCAGAACTTGCATGGCACTGTTTACAGTTATCGGATGGGCGGCGTCAATAGCTCCCTAGAAAGCATTTAGGACATCAAGTTAGCTGGCGAATACTGTACTCTATGTAATCAGCGGGCAGTCGACGTCGCAACGCTAACCTTTTAAATTTGTTTGTTTGTGCCACGTATTAGTGGATCATAAAGTCTCCCGAATTATACGTGAAAGAAAAAATATGGGACCTGCCTTTTAACTGCACTCAACAACTTTTGTTGGTCCATGTCAAAACGAAACATCTTTAAGCGGATTTTACCCACTGGCGTATAAATACAAGTGAAGTTAACGCCAATGTAAGCAGAATAAACTCTTATACAAGATCAACCAGTCAATACGTCGTTAAGCTAGAACTCAGGCGTTGTCATTATTTGTTCATTTCAATTTTCTTATTTTTTGAGCATTTTAAATGTTTTTCAGGTGCGCAAGAATACGGTGAAGCCGCCGCGTACATTCAAGCCCAATTCGAAGCGAAAAACAAATCGACTACCAAAGAAATTTACTGCCACATGACATGCGCTACGGATACGCATAACATCCAATTCGTCTTTGATGCCGTCACTGACGTTATCATCGCTAACAACCTGCGCAACTGCGGTCTCTACTAAACAACATTTTGTAATTATTCCTCCTCTCACAATGACAAGGTGATACAACCAGTATATATACATATATTTTTTCCGGGAGCATCGTGTGTCTGGTTAATTTAACCTCAAAAAAAGTTGATGTTAAACAGGAAGCGCTTATTACGCTTTTCCAGTTCTTTTTGACATTTATCGAGCAGTAATTGAGACATTTACAACAAATAGACTTACTGTTTATTGAAAAATGTTGACAGTACCAATTTAAATGTACCAACCCATGTCTTAATCTTCAAATTGTTATTTTTTTCTGCAATCTTTGACACTAACAAGCGCAAAACATTCTGATTATGATCGCCCTTCTTTTTCTTTAATCAAGAAAGCAAACATGCACAAGATTATTCAGTAATATCTTAAATGAACAAAATATAATGTTACTACAATGATTCGATTGATCCGACACATACTACTCCCTTTTTTCGAACACCTCCTAGTCTCCAGCTTTTGATAAATGTAGTATTGTTTTGTTAACTGGTGGATATAGTGGGGTAGCGCAGAACTGTACCAAAGTTGAGTGAGATGTTGAAAATGTGTTCTTTTTGTTATATGATATCAGATAAAATAATTATTAGATTGTAAAAAAACAAGGAGAATGTTCATAAGACAGAAGCAAAACGATTTCCGAATACTTCAATAATTGTATAATACTTGCTAAAAAAGTACCTACTGGGTGTACGACAGGGACAAGGAAGATATTGATTATTCCCAAAATCTACATCCGTAATAGTTTAGTACAATTTTCGTATCAAATATTTTCCAGTTAAAATATTTACAATTAGGCACCAATAACTCACACTGTATAAAATATAGTTTGCAGATTAATTCCTGGACTATAATCTAGGAACGAGTTAATTTTCGATGAAGTATCAAATCGATCGGAGGAGACACTATTTGAAGGATTTGAAGAGGAAAAGTAAAAATTTAGCAATCTTGAAATCTGAACATCCGAAGTAGGAAAGTTATTGTTTGGTTCTGTTTCTTTGACATTTTCCCAAATCGGAAAACTAAATTAGCTTTGTGCTTGATGATTAATATGGGAGGTCTACAAAGTTTTCGTACTTCTACGTCGAAAAACAGTTCATACAATTTTAATGTTTTTTATCAAAATGAATGCACAATTTGTTGAAAATATACGCACATTAAAAAAAATCGGTGAATTTCTCAACATTGTACAAAAAAAACGAAACACATTTAAACATTCATTTCTTTTTGTCTGAAAAAAATATTTAGTCGACGTTATTTTTTGTGTAAAAGAATTTGTGCCATTAGAGGAGATTGCATTTACTTTTATCCAGATCCCAGCACTTTCTTTAAGTATATGTAAATGTAGTTGCAATTTACTTTACATATGAAGAATCAAAATTTTCCAGTTTTACCGAAATTGAAAATAAAAATATTTATCAAAAAAGTATATCTGAAGAATATACAACATAATATTACTACTGAAAGTACAGGATCATATATAGCAATCGTAAAATGGACGTACTAGAATAAGATTCTACTTTTTAGGAATCAAAACTTCATCAGTTCAGATTTGAAAGAGTATAAGTATGGGAAATTTCTTGAAAAACCTTTGCAGTTCGTCTCTGTTACGATTGTTATTTAGTTGGGGTTTATCTATAAGAGTATTTTCCAATGAAAAAAAAAGCAAGTTAGTGATCCTTTAAAATTGAACAAAAATATCTTTGCTGAATAGTTCTTATTTCACAAAATTTATTTAGAAATAAATAATAATTTTTAATTGACGGTATTAAAGGAAACTAACTTCTATTGAAATCATTGATTTAATGAAAAATGTGTTTCGGTGAGCCCTCTTATTCGTGTATTAATATTTTTTTCTTTTTGTAAGTTATTTGTTTTCTTTTAGAGTATTTTTCTAAGTCTAAGTAATGTTATTTATGTTGATATAATTTTATTAAGATTTAAATTAACTTTTATTATATTTATTATGTACCAAATATTTTTACAAATATGTACCTATATATGAGTATACATCAGAACCAAAATTAATACTTTCAGCTCAAAAATAGCATGCAAATGACTTTATTTATAACTATATAGGCAAATATCTTTCTATACTTATACCGAACAAAGTACTAAACAGGAAATTTCTAACTTAATTGTCAAAATTGTCAACTTTTCACCAACAAAAAAGTTATAGATTAGATCAAGTTTATAACAAAGTAATCTCAATCTACTCCATACCTACTCATCGACCTGAAATCCATTCCGTTCATAATCACTTTAACATATTTTATAAACAAACTTTAAAAGAAAGTTTTTTAATCATAAGCATAGTGGATTTCCACTTAAGTATTCACTGTAATTACTATCAGCACTGCAAATGCTTTCCTTTATACAGTGTGGCCCGAATTTTAATTACCGCTACAGGAATCTCCTAAATCGTAAAAGATACCAAGAAAAGTCTGAGATATTCCGACTGGATATATCCGCAGAAAATTCTTACCAAATACGAGCTCTTAATTTTGATAGAAAGGTTCTCCGCATTAGAGTTTTCCATTTTTTTCTCAGTATTAGAAACGAAAATTCATATCTCTATCAATTGTTCGTTAAAAAATATCTCTCTTCATATTCTTGTAGGAAATTGAACGCTTTACAAAAAAGGTCTCTTAGAATTTTTTCGTAAACCTCACCGTTTAAAAGATATAAAAGGTTGAAGTTTGATTATTTTAAGACAAATTTCTATTTTGCTTGTGAATTATATAACTCGTTAACAAAAAAAATTTATGAAATACGCAATTCATAGTTTTTTAGGAAATTAACTGCTCTACAAAAATGGTCTCTTATGATTTGTCGATTAAATTAAGTGTTTAAAAGCTATTCATCGTCAAACTTCAATGCACGCCAATTTTAACAGTTTTAATAATTTGGAAAATTTCAATTCAGTCTTTGAGTTTCAGGGAAATTTATACAAATTTGAGTTTCTATGAACGGATAATTGTTTTAAATTATTTTTCTATTTTTTTTAGTCGTAAACATGTTTAGTTACATCTAAAAAAAATAGTGCATTATTTCTTACCGAGAGTCAATGATTCATTAAATCGTGAAAAAATATCGTTCTTGTTAGAAATTTATAATGAAAAGTAGTAATGTTAAAGAGAAAAAATGTTCAATTGGTTATTAAAAAGTTTTTTATCTAATTTTTAAGTGAGTTATAAAATTTCAAACATTTATAAAATATCGGTACACTTTCACTGTAAAAAAATTTCCTTATTGCAGTTCGGGTATTTTTTGCGATATTCTTTTACAATTTGCAATAAAAATTGTAATTGATCTTCATATTTCGTCAAGCATTGATTATATTCAGTTACTAATGCGACAGCTCGCTCTGAAACTCATAGACTGAATTGAAATTTTCCGAATGATTAATCAAAAACTATTAAAATTGGCGTGCATTGAAGTTTGACGATGAATATCTTTTAAACGCTCAATTTAATCGACAAATCATAAGAGACCATTTTTGTAGAGCAGTTAATTTCCTACAAAACTATGAATTGCGCATTTCATAATTTTTTTTTCTTGACGAGTGATAAAATTCCTAAGCGAAACAGAAATTTGTCTTAAAATAATCAAACTTCAACATTTGAAATCTTTTAAACGGTGAAGTTTACGAAAAAATTCTAAGAGACCTTTTTTGTAGAGCGTTCAATTTCCTACAAGAATACGAGATATGAATTTTCGTTTCTAAAACTGAGTGAAAAATGGAAAACTGTAAAGCGGAGAACCTTTCTATCAAAATTAACAGCTCATATTTGGTAAGAATTTTCTAGAGGTGTTCAACAGTCGGTTTTTTTGACACAGCCTAATCCGCAACTAGTCGGAATATCCCAGACTTCTTGTATTTCTTCTTAAATTGTGCAACTTTTGTCTTATTTAACTGACTGTGTATGTTTCACGGTTTAGAAGATTCCTGTAGTGGGAATTAAAATCCGGGCCACCCTATATAATATGCCAATTTAACGGAATGGCTTTTTACTCGATGATTAGGTTTCAAATCATTAAAAAAGACAAAACATGGTTACATGTTACATGTAGAAGGTTGATCGAACTTCACCTAGAGGACGTCCTTACATCCAATTTTTACGTAACGATTAGGATTTCTTCAGTAGAAAAAAAAATAATTAGAGTCAATAAATAATGTTTATATCAGAGTTAGATGTTTGCTCAAATGTTCCAAGATAATAAACGTGTTTATATATCATTAGTAAGTAAGTATTATATACTAGTAGAAAACATTTTCTTATGATTTGGACTTGGAAGAAATATTTTTAGGCCTTTTCAAAATATTTGATGACAAAATGATAGATTTTAATAACCTTCACATAGATTATATTGAACTGCAATTTTCCATGTTTGAACAGGAAAAAATGAAATAAAACAATTCTTATGTGAAAATTGAGAATTTCAAGTGAATCAGAACCATCAGGATATGCTCTAATGGCATCAAAAATGTAGTGTGTATCATATTTTTCATAGCACATGCTATGAAATACAAGTAACAGCAGTAAATCTGCTATGTTTTATGCATCCAAGTTATTTAAAATATTTGTTAAAACTTTTTATAAAAATTAAGGGATCAATTGAAAAAAAGTGTATATCATCATAACCATTCACTTAAGCAATAACAAAAACGAATAACTAGGTATACTTAGCAAAGAAAATTGGATTGAGATATCTTTAAAAAGAGCTAAGAATAAAAAATCTGACTAATTTGGTTCAATACTGATGTTATAATTTGAAGTTGAAGAAACTATTCCCTATTTTAACATTAGTATAGAATTAGTTGTCAAAAAATAATAGTTTTATTACCAAAACGCACAGAATTCAATGAAAATAAACAGTTTACAAAATAGGTTTGTTCCCGAAACGAGTTCCAACATGTTAATATCATAATGTACCAAGTAGCTTCCAAACAAATGTGTACTGGATCAGTTCTGAAAAGTAATATTGGCTGAATATTTTGATAAGAAAGAAAAGAAGATCAGTCGATCTTCAAACTGTCTTGAAATGCTATTTACATATTCTTTGCGAATTCTATAATGTTCAACAAATTCAGTGTCATTATATTACTGTATCTTTTCTTCAATATAGGTATAGTTCTCATTTTCTGGGCGCTGTCGATCTTCAAAATCTGAAAACTCACTATCATCTTCGGACATATCCGAAAATTCAACTTCTGATTCACTCCCAATAAAAAAGCATCCATTTTGATTACAATAACATATTACGTACACAAAAATCAATATCAAACAAATCGTCGCCTCGAAGTCAAAACCTCGTATCTCAAAATTCGCAACTTTTCGGGAAACACAAAAAGCGCAATATGATTTTCTGTTATAATAATTTTGATACGGGGCATTGTCATACTGAAGGCCTGGATAAGAGTAAAATCCGGAATGAAGTAAACACGGTGATTCAAACTAATTAACAATTTTGATTTCCTCAATATGAGATACGAGGGTTCTATGCTTCATGCGAGATACGAGAATTTCAAACAAATTTGCGCAGCCGCATTCTAGCTAAATATCGTATTTGCCACTTATGCGGTATGACATTCTATAACCTAAAATACCCGTAACTCAAAACGAGCAAAATTTGAGATTCGAGGTTTCGACTTCGAGGCGACGAAATATAATATAACCAAAAAGCAGTTATTAAAAAATAAGAGTACTGAAAACACATGCGCGAAATTAAAAGTTCTCTTTTTATTTTGGAACCAAGAGAACGAGTAACGATCTCGTTTTGAACAAGTTACTATAGTCTTGCGTGAACACCAAACAATTTTAGGTAGTTTTCCAATTACAGCATTAAAGCGCATTATGCGGCATAGTGCTCAACGGTGAATGTTCCAACTACAGCAACGCGTCGCTCAATCGAGCACTTTGGAAAGTAGTGCTTTGGGGTGATGCGCGCAATGATACCAGCTCAGTAGCAGAAAATATGATGCACATTCCAATTACGCATTAACACACCTCGGCATTGTGCGCCACTGAGTCGCATTATGCGCTGTAATTGGAAAACTATCATAATTTGCTCTGAACTCTGCTCTGCTGGAACGCTTATTTTATACTGCGCAGACTCAATATGTCCATAACAGTTAGGAACTTGCTTCGGGAACAAACCTAAGTGTACGGACAGAAAGAAAGCGGGTTACCGGCGACGTTAAAGGCAGGCTTGCACACAGAAAGAAAGCGGGTAATCGGAATCGGCTTCTGTTTTCGTAGATCCATTCCCCCCAATTGAAGGTTAAAAGTAGTGCAAAACTGTCTTCTTCATCGGGCGAACAAATATTGTGAAACAATCCATTATTAAAATTAACAAGGCGGAAAAGAGGTATTCATCCTATTTATCAAAATAGTACTCAATTTGGAGGATATCATGAGTTGTTTAAAGAAATAAAAGATTATCCAGATCGCTTTTATCGTTATATGCGGATGAATCATTTTTCCACTATATTTCTGGTACTGTGGGCTTTATCATGTTGGTCCCATACAGAGATTTGCTTAACAACAACAGAAATTAATCCTTCCGCATCCATCACCGGCTCGCTTATTATTAAATACCGACAAGCTTCAGCCTGCTTTGTCTCTGTGCGCTTACGTTTATCAACTATAAGTAAATTTAGGCGCCGATCAGTGCCGGTAACCAGCGAGCAGGTAACCCGCTTTCTTTCTGTCCATACCCTAATGAATCTATAGTTTTAGTAACGTTTCAGTTGTCGGTAAATAGGCAACCAAACATGCGCTTATGGCTCACGTATGACTAATTAGTAGATGAATTCGAATGAAAACTGAAAATTTCTGTTTAGTTACTTTTTTCAGTGACCTATTATTAAAAAAAAAGTTAAATATTTTTAACTGTATTGTTCTTACTGTATTGCCTACTTGTGCGTTAAAAATTATTTTTCATATACTGTATAATTATGAAGCAAAGGTTGTACAAAATTGTTATACAGAGTATGGAAAGAACTTGTTCAAAAATTAAGAACAACCAAGGACATTTATTAATAGAAGATATAATTAATAGGTAATACAGATTCTGACCATAAGATTCTTAATAATGATACATTCACATTTGGTTAATTTATGTCTAAAAAAACTTTTAGTAATTTAAGTATTAACGAGGTAGGTATTTTACTCTCCTATTTTTTAGCCATGATTAAATATTTAAGAATTGATAGTTCAACTTGAAAAAAATGAGTTGTATGATCAGAGTCTGGAATATAACTATACATTTAATGTGTAAATAAAATATATGGCGCTTTACAGTAAAAAAAGTAGCTTCAGTACCATTTGTAGAATAGTCTTATGTATTTTTGTTGGGTTTAAGAAATTTCGAGTCAAAAAATGTTGAACAAAAAAAGTCTACCACAAAATATGCATTAAAAAAGGTTGAATGCACAATTATATTATAATAAGAAGACGCATAGATTAAGGTCGTTGCTAACTGAAACAGCCAGCCAACATGTCCACAAACAATATTTGTTACCAATAGATATCGAAGATGATGGATTTAATACTATGTTACACCTTCTTCATCAACTATATTTTGCATTATTCCCTTTTTAACTAATATATTTAAGTATTGTGTGTGCTTCACTTTTTTATATTTAATTTTTAAATAGATATTTTGTGTTCGACTGATCTGTGTGTTTCGACATTAAGATTCGATTAAAATTTCTAAACTCATATTTTGTCAACATATTATTTTACTTGCATTTTATGTGATACATTCCTAAGACATATTTTGTATCTCTCCATCTTCTTTATTATTTCGATATTAAGATTCGCTTAAAATTTCTAAACCCATATTTTGTTAACAAATTATTTTACTTGCATTTTATGTGATACATTCCTAAGACATATTTTGTATCTCTCCATCTTCTTTATTATTTCTAATATACCATCAAAACAATAATCCGACATTTTAAAAAATCAAGTTTTTGGTATACAATCATCCATTTTAGCTAAAAAAATAAGTACTTGGCATATAAACGCATTTATAACGGAAATTAACATAGAATACTATTTTTAATATGAAAATTTGAGCTTTCATTAAATTCAGTAACAACCACCAATAAATTGTAATTGTTACTGTTAGTCTCAATGTCAAACTAACAATATTGTAATAAAAAAAATTTACATCTTTTATTTTACTACCAATTTGCCTGTTTCCTCTGAATATTCGAAAATAATCCACTGCAGCGGCAGCTGTAGTGTATTGTGTTACGATTTTCCATTTGACACCAATTTAAAATGTATCCAATAAAAATGGTATAAACGCAAGATGATGTACCTGGAGCGAAATTAAAATTTACAGAAGAGATCATCTTGTTCGGGATTTAAAATGATGAAGTGGTTTATCTGTTTCAGGTAATAAACATATATTTATAGATAGGTTAGTTGTCATTGATATTAGAGGTCTAATATGTTGTCAAAGATTTAAATATTTTATGTGAATTTTGTTAATAATTATATTTTTTGTTATACTTATTAAATTGAGGAATGTATTGGTAAAAAATGATTAATAACAAAATTCACATGAAAAATTTAAATCTTTGACAACATATTATATCAATTATCAATGATAACCAACGATTCTACCATTATATTTTATTACCTGAATCAGGTAAACCACGACATGCAAGCATTTTTATTAGGTACGTTTTATGTTGCTGTCAATTGGAAAATCAAAGCATACCCCCCAATAGTGCGGCCTCTGGTGGATTACTTTTAAAACTTCGGAAGAAACAGGCTAACTTATTATGATAACTCAAAAGTTGTTTTATAATAAAAAAAAGAAAAAGTCTACATGTATATGATAATAAATTTTCTTTATAATTTTGATTTCGATGCATTTACTAGAAATATCTTATGAAAATTTAGACAATTGGGTTTTAAAAAGATTTGTATGTGAAAGTGTTAATACCCATAAATCAAAATATGTATGCTCAAATATTGCATAAAACGTTATTTGTCCAACCTATATTTAAAGCTCAATTTCACTAGTTTAAATCATATCAGTTTAAGCTATATAGGTGTCTGTAAAGGTATATAGTTAATTAACAAATTCTGTAACTAATATTTAAAACAAACGTTTGATTTGGAATGAAATCAAACCAACATAATATTTCTATCTTGTACTGTTATTTATTATTTGATTTCCAATAAATAAGTAATCATTTTCATTTACAACTTTCTATGATGAAGAGAGTGAATTAGGTATGTGTAATTTGTGTTAATTTCCTTGTACAATACGTCAAGTCTGTTAATGTGTATAAAAATAGATTTGTAAGTATTTAATGTTTGGTAGAATATTGACTATCGAGTCTATTGATTTTTCTAGTCAAGTTTATTTTCTAATTGTAACTTTGGCATTATAACATTTTGTAATTTATTTCAAAAAAAGAATAAAAATAAAAATTAAAACTGATTGTTATATTATTTTTTAACCCTGGAAAACAAATCCCCATTTTTTCAGCTTTTATCTTATTTTTCCTATTATTAACTTCCTTCTAACATTCCCATACATTTTATAGTATGGTGAGTTTTTATAGTAAAATTATTATTTATGAACGTAACATTGTTTAAAAGTCGAAGTTTAAACCCTTATACCTATATAACCAGTATGACACAATGTTCTTAACATACCTTGTGGAAAAATAAAACATTTTAGAAAAAATTATACTTTTTTACCTTCATCTGTTTAGAAGTTATAAGCAGGTTAATTAGGTGAAAATATAAGTGTACACCCGATATATTTATACAAATGTTATTTCATATGAAAATACTCGAGGTATAACTTCAAAAAATATTTTAACTGTCTACTAAGAGAAGTGATACGCCTATGGATTACGAATGCTTAAAAATAGACAACAACTATTTAGTAAATTAAAAATTTTTGTTGTGATGTGGCAATAATATCAGATTGATATCAATCAACTTTTGAAATATATTTTGTTTTACGATTTTACATCAACGTTATCAGCTAACAAATGTATATCAGAAATTAAATTTCCATTATATAGTCCATCAAAAGATTCAAGAAATGAACCAGAAATTTAGTAATTTTAAGCCTTTCTATATCCTAGGTCCATAAACTACAGATGTTTTTTCAACTCACTAACTATTTTTTCATTATTCGTTTACTAAGCAAGCTTTTCATACCAATATCCAGTCTGATTGATGCCGATGTTCACAAAATAGCCAGCAAGGTAGAAAATATACTAAGTTTAACTTTGGCGAGTATGAAAATAAAATATTTTGAACTACAATACTTGCCTTTGAAGTATTTTTATAATAATATCCTGTGTCTATTGATGCACTGGTGCCTTGGGAGCCATATTGAAGATTACTTTAGTTTTCTAATTTATAGGTCTGCCATATATTCAAGTATAGAACATTTTTACATGGATGGATATTCCCAGGTTTATCAATTTCCAACTAATTTGTTCCAAAAAATATATCAGTGACCGAATATCCAAGTCAAATGAACTAGTTTTAAATTGAAAATAGTATGAATACAGTAATATATTACAAATGTTATCTTCTCAAAAATAGAACTACAAAAATTCATTTCCAAAGTTTGTAACAAATTACATAAATGCAATCAAATTGGGTAAAATTGTTGTTTATGGTCTTGATTGAGTTACTGTTATAGTCTGTGTTCAGCACAAAGTAATTTTGTACAGTGTCTTATATCAGTATTTTAAGAGTACAAAAAAGCGCAATCTAATGCTTTTGTTCCATACATTTTACTAATTTCCTCAGAAATTGCGTATTTTCATGTCTTCCAAGAGATATTAAAATGTACCTAAATATTTGCTACAGGTACAAGCATGGCGAGTTTTTTTATGGAAATCTTCAAAAATTAGATTAAAAAAGTACATAAAAATAGTAAATAACACTTTATTACTTACAAAATATTACATGTAAAATAATTAAGCATCTGCAATGGTGACTTCAACTTCTACACCAGGCTCAATATTGATGGAAGTAATTTGCTTAACAATTTCTGATGGGGAATGTAAATCAATAACTCTCTTGTGGATTCTCATTTGGAATCTATCCCATGTTTTTGAACCTTCACCACAAGGAGTCTTACGAGTTGTGATTCTTAAGATTTTGGTGGGCATACGTACTGGTCCCTTTACCCTGAGTTTCTGTTTTTTGGCTGCTTCGATAAGATCGGAGCAGACTTTTTCCAAAGACCGAACATTGCGGGAAGTTAAAGTGATCCTGATATGATGGATTGGAGCAGTTTCCTGTCCTGGTTTTTCAGGATTTCCTTTTTCTACAGATGCCTACAAATAGAAACATATTCATGTATAATGAAACATGTGCTCACATAACCTCAACAATTTTTGAATTATTTTTAAAATATAGAATTTAAATAATTGAGAATTTATAGTTAATAACTTTAAAGCATAATTACCATTTTAACTTATTTCTGGCCGAGATAATCAATTTAATAGATATAATTCAAAATTGACCAGCGCTGAGCCAAAAGCACAAACGTGTCAAAGAAAGAAAAATATGAGAGTGAGACAGAGGACAGAGGAAAATGACAGAGCACGAAATTGACATTTGTTTCTGTTCTAGCGTAATGAGATTATTCAGGCAGTTAAAACATTCATTCCTTAGGTAAAACCAGGGTAAAACATTACATTTATAAATATAAAAAAGAAGAATGAATTATAACACATGAGATGAGATCCATAGACAAATTAACATTATTTTCTCTATATCAGATAGAATGCTTAAAATTTTGTAAACAACAATATTCAATTTAAAATGTAAAAGATATATTTGAATCTCTCTATGAATCAATCTGTGATTTGAGAGCATAAGAGCAGTTCAGTATTATTCTATGGAGCAGTTCTGATCATGGCCACCTCTAAGGTGGCCATCAGTGTTCTCTATGGTGGCCATGGTTCTGATTGGTTCACAAAACATTAACCTACGGAGGTTAGTTTTGTGGAGTGGTTTATTCAAACTTGACATTTATTCTTTCGATTGACACCATGTGATTGTCACATGGTCACTATCACTAGCAACCAAAGAATACCCAACTAACAAGAAGCGAAACTTCGGATAAAAACGAGTTCACAGACGCCATGTTTTAAATTAGTCATCATGTGTCATGCGATCACATTTAGGCCTCTTGCTTATGGTCTTTACAGACCCAAATTAGAATGGAGTTTGCATGTAGGTTGAAATTATTGTCTTAAATGATCTATTTCACGTCTACAATGTCACGAAAAGTGCAGAAATAGTTACTGATGGAAAAATATACCTATATTAATACATTTGATAAAACACACTTTATGATGAAATACTTTTTCTCAGTGTGATTCGAGTAAGCTGTAAGCATTTATTATGGTTCTCAGTGTATGCCAAAGTTAGCTGTCACCTTCAAGGTTATTTATTTTTGCCCCTCAAACATCAAAGGATTTTCGCCGGGCTTCACTTCTTGTTGTTGTGTATTCTTTGCTAGCAACTATCAACAAAATTGGTGATGGTATTAAATTAAAAGTATAATCATTTATAAAAATAAAACAGTTAATGCCGTAATTCCAAGGTTAATACGGGGATTCAAACTTTTTTGCCTATAGATGTTTATACATTGAATAACAGTAAATGTAATTTTTATGAAATATGAAAAAATTAAATTATTTATAATTTCTATATGATTAAGCAGTGTTTTTCGATATCCATATGTCACAGTTTTTGTTACTTATAAATATTTAAACACTTTCGTATATATGATTAGTTAATCTGATCTGAAAACAAGTTTCTGGAGTGGAAAACAATTAAGGTAGGAACATTTTTGTTAGAAATTTGCATATGTTTATATATTATATAGTATGACGTTTAACGTAAGTCTTTATGAATAATTTACATATATTTTTTGAATGTTTAGTTTATTTCTACTATTTTTTTTAGTTTTAAAATACAATGTTAACTACAATAAGAGCTTCAGTTAATCGTGCAATAAGTAGACCATTTTCAACTACATTAATTAATTCAATAGAACAATCCATAGATCCAACACAAGAAGCTTTGTTAAATGAAAAATGTTTCCTAGTAGATACAAATGATAAAATTATTGGACTAGCAAATAAGAAGGAATGTCACTTGGTACAACCAAATGGAGATATACCATTGCATAGAGCATTTAGTGTTTTTTTGTTTAACAAGAGAGGAGATTTACTTTTACAAAAAAGATCTTCACATAAGGTAAGTGAAAGATGTTAATCAAATGTTTATATACTTTTATAAATGTAGGTAATTATAGCTACAGAAAAACATTCCAAAAAAGTAAGATTAACAACGATGACCCAATAAAATGTTCATTCTACAATTCTTCTGATTACCTTTTTGCAAATAAAGATTTGTGATTATTATTTACAGAGTTAAACAGGAATATTTTGCAGATACTATTTATTACTTCTATGTTTACAGATCATTTGTAAATATTTCCAAATAGAATTTTCGTTTCATCATATTAATCATTTCAGATAATGTACCCCGAATATTACACAAATTCATGTATTGAACACCCTGTGGCTGATTTCCTTGGGGAAAACGAAGAGTTTAACGCTTTTGGTGTAAAAAGAGCAGCAGTACGAAGACTAAATTATGAACTAGGTATCGGAAAAGATAAAATTCCTTTAGAAAATATGCAGTACATTACAAGAATAAATTACAAAGATAAAGGCAATGGCAAATGGGGTGAACATGAAATAAACTATGTACTTTTTCTGCAAACAGATTTAAAATTTAAATTCAATTTCAAACCAAATCCAAAGGAAGTATCTGAAGTTAGTTTTGTACCTAGAGAGGAGTTGGATGCATATGTTCCTACTTTAAGCGGGCCTATCACTCCTTGGTTTCAATTGATTTTAAAACATAGATTGAGACTTTGGTGGGATCACTTGAATAAACTAGATGAAATTAAAGACCATCAGAATATTCATAGTTTACCCGTGTGTTGTGATAGCTAACAGGTAGAACTTCATTTTAACTAAGTAATATATTAAAAAATCCGTTTTTTCTTCATAGTTACCAAAAGTATGATTGTAGCCTCTATTTTATGGTAAAGTAACTATTTTTACCTCTAAACGTAAGATGCAATTCATGAATAACAGAATTGTAGTGTACCCACCATGGATGCTTTGTGGTACCCACACTTCTCTCAGGATTCTAACCCTCTACAAACATTCTTTAAACATCTTTATCTCCAAATCAGAAATAAATTTTGGTTTCCACAAAGGTGTTTTGGAAAGTTTAATTATTAAATTCATTGCATTCAAATTTTAAATATATTCCAATTATGGATTTAGTTACTTTTCCCACTGAAATGTATTGATGTATTTTTATTAAAGTATGTGGCACTGGCATAGCTAAATAAATTAGTTATTAAAATCCAATTTTAATAAAAATAAAACATGTATGGCTTATACTATTTTACATTTCTAGGGTATTATATTTATTAGATAGGACCCATTAACAAAGATGTCACTTTGAGTTTTGTTTGTCTCACTTCTCATAACATGTGCATATGGTCAAGGTTAAAATGCAGACAGGACAAGTTAAGGGTTATGAAAAGGGAAGTGGTCTGTTTGGGAATGTTCAGATAAGGTAGTTTTGAAAAGAGTAAATTCAGATAGTTGCATTATCTTGTCTATTAATCTTACACATAGCTAATAAACTAGTTTTTAAAATCAAATTTTGATAAAAATAAAACATGTATGGCTTAAACTAAAATGTCCTTGTATATATAAGAATATCATATGACAAGAAATAATGAGACTGGAAACAAAATATTAATAGTCCTTATTTAAGTCCTTAAACAACCATAATAAATTATTGCTTTTTCATTATCAGCATTAAAATTTTTCTAAACACTTGGTTACATTTATATAACATTTTTGTGTTTAAACAATGTGAACAAAAAATATGATATCATTCTGTCTTAAATGAGTGAATCGGTAGAAAATGAGCGATTAAGTGGCCTATAAGGCTACAAGAACTTGCTCCATTCCATTCCAAAGAGGAAAAATATATCGTTATTATAAAAATCAACATTTTAGGATATTTTTAAGTGTCTAAGCTGAGAAATGAGAAATAATAATAAATTGTCGGTCTTAGATTGTTGTTTCTTAAAATTAACCTATCAAATCATAGCAATGTAGATTAACATTGAAAAGTATTTCACTTTTGTAATCTCCCTAGTACATAGACAATGAATAGTAGGTTCACTCGTCATCGGCACTTTCATGTAGCGCCGATAAAGACTTGCCGAAAAACGGTCGTTAAAACACGTGTGTCGTATATATAGGGGTCGCGCGAATTACTACCATCATAGCTTGTTGCTTTATAGATGGAGAGTTTGGTACGGGGGCTGATAAAAATGTACGTTGTTAGAAAACTATTTCAGAAAACGATGTTGTTTTGCTAGTTGTTCTAGTATTTAATTGAGAACATCAAATTATAAGAAATAAACTAGAATCATTGTTTAGAATATCTTTTACTACATTATATAAATAAAATATTTGTAATTCGTCAAAAATGTACAAATATATATAAATAGAATAAAACAAATCCACAGGTATTCCTTACAATATAAAAATAGAAAACATGAACAACTATTTAAAATCGTTAAAAATTATACCAGATTCTATAACATACTTTAGAATTCGTTTTGCATATAAAAACAATACTGAATAATTGCATTTAGTAAAAAAATGAAATCCTGAACCAAACTTATAAAGCAATAATTAATTACAAATTTTGTATTGGGTTTATAGGATTTTTTAATTTTCATGTCGCGATTTGAGAATTTTATTGTGTAATATAAACGCACTCTTGTATATAAAGAGATAAGAAATAGCTTAATGGTAAATTGCTATGGTAACCAGCAAATTATCTGAAAATTTTTCATCCACATGAGCATGTAGACGTAAAATTAATAAGAGGAAATTTTCCGCCAACGGCAGTTATCATCTCCGACATTTCTTTCCAAAGGAAAAAACGCACATGGTGTTAATAATAGTTTAAATAACGAAAAATGTCAAAACTCGCGTTACACACAGGCTTCTATTTATTTATGGATGACGTCTACATAGATATTTGCCTAATGTTTTCCTTTTGAATAATTCTAGTAAAAAATTTTCTTACCGAATCCCCCACGTGCTTGAATTAATTGCGGGAAATTTTTTCAAAAAATTTTCGGCAGTAATTCAAGCACTAGGGAGATTACAAGTGAAAAGTTTTACAAGGATACGTAAATGATATTTTCTTAAAAATATTTTTTAATGTCGCTAGCTACAATTTTTAAATGCACACATCACATTTGCGGCATTTTCTTTTTAATAAATATCCCGTAATGATAATTAAATAGTTCACTGTAAAGAGAGTCCAGCCCGTATACTACTAAATCCGCTCGTACCTTCAAACTACAAAAGACACACGGTATCTGTCTATCGCTCGATTGGAAGCTTCAAGATCCCGAAAAAGAGTAGCATCGGAGACTGAGTGGGATAGACATTGCGCTGGGGGATTCGGTAAGAAAATTTTATACCAGAATTATTTAAAAGGAAAACGTTTAGGCAAATATCTATTTAGACTTCATCTATAAATAAATATAAGCCTGTGTGTAACGCGAGTTTCGACGTTTTTCGATATTTGATCTGTCATTAACACTGTGAGAGTTTTTTACTTTGAAAAGAAATGTCGGAGATGATAGGTCTACAGGCTCATGTGGATGAAAATTTTTCAGATGATTTGCTGGTTACCATAGCAACAATTTCAAAATAAAGCATCTGATTGGTATAATGAAGACTGGTATAAATTTTTCTTGATTATTTCCTTCCTATTAATTTTGACCAATCGCTATCAAGAATTGGTATGTCAAATATAAATTTTAAGTGGAAAAATTACTTAACAACTGTCAACTTAGCTGTCAGCAGTTTTTCCGGAAAAAAATCGAAAAAATTTCATGTAAGTTTGACAAGTTGCCTTGTAAAAACAAACTTGATGGTTTCTATGCTGTGTTGCTAAGTACCGTTACCAACTGTCATGTTTATGTAGTTTAAATGAAAAGTAGATTCACTAATAAACTATAAGTATATTTTCTATTTTAGTGGTTACAGTATCAAATATCAACTGGATCTGTGACAGGCCACCGGCCATCTTTTTTTTTGGTTTTCCCTTTTTCACGTTGGCCAACTGTTTTACTTTGACATCTCCCTGTTTTTTTTTATTTAGAGAATGAACTTAATTTACTAAGCATAATCTTTTAGATATGCTGGTTTCTTAAGGTGTCTTCCAAAACTGGATTTATTTTGATTTAAGGTTGTATTACCATTATGATTTTCAAGAGAATTTCTCTCCTGCTCTGTTTCTGTAAACTCAGAGTTTTGATTAGAACCGCTGGAAGACTCCTTATTTAACCCAATATCCTCAGTTAAAATGGCAAACTTATCTCTAGGAGAAGCTTTATACAAAGAATGCCTATTACGCTCTACAACATTTCCTGTAGGTAATTCTACCTTATAAGACCTTGGCTTTATGCCATTATCAATAATTTGTCCTTTACACATGTCATGTATATTATCCCTAATTCTAACCACCTCCCCTTTTTCAAATCCTAAAGGTTTAACATGATGTTTCTTATCGTGATAGTGTTTAAATTTTTTCTGTCTATCCTCTAAAAATGTCTTAACTCTAGAGTTATTGTCTTTATCATGAAAATCTTCAAATGATGGAAGAAAGGCATTTACTTTATGACCAAACATTATTTCATTTGGTGATTTATCTAACTGCGAGTCAATTGGAGTGTTACGATACTCTAGCAAGGCTATGAATGGATCTGTGCCTGAATCATCAGCTTTTTTAAGTAATTGCTTGCATGTTTGAACATACCTTTCTGCCATGCCATTTGATCTAGGATAGTGTGGACTTGAGGTTACATGTTGAAACTGCCAGTCTTTACAAAAATTTTTAAATTTAAAACTCGAAAACTGTGGTCCATTGTCACTGTAAAGAGTACGAGGCTTGCCATACCGGGCAAAATTTTCTTTAAGTCCAATTATAACATGTTCTGCAGTCTCAGCATGCAATTTTTTGACCTCAAAGAACTTGCTAAAATAGTCTATCAACAATAAAAATGCTTGATTTTTATAATAGAAAATATCAGCACCTACCATTTCCCAAGGCCCATTTGGGACTTCCCTTAACATTAAAGACTCATATCCATGTTTTTTCTGAAACTTACAACAAGTACTACAGTTTTTTACTAAATCCTCAATTTCTTTAAACATAAAAGGCCAGAATAAAACATTTTTTACTCTATTTTTACATTTTTCAATGCCCAAATGATTACAATGTATAAGCTTTAACATTTCCCCTCTTAAATTTCTAGGCACAAGAACTGCTTCATTTCTAAAAATTAATCCCTTAACAAAAAATAATTCATCTTTAATTGGATAGTAATATTTTAAATGATCAGGTATTTTGTCATAGTTTGGCCAACCATTTTGAATATAATGACTTATCAGACATAAATCGGGATCATCATTAGTATTTTTAATAAACTTGTCTCTTTTTGAGTCAGTAAATGACAAGTTATTTACTATCAAGCATAAATGAGCATTTATTTCAGAGTCTATGTCAGTTAAGCCTTCTTCGGACTTTAAATAAGAACGAGACAAAGCATCAGCCAGTAACAGCTCTTTACCCGGTTTGTATTGCACAATTAGGTCATACATTTGTAACCTTAATCTCAATCTTTGCAACCTTAATGGAGTATCCGATAAAGGTTTCTTAAAAATCTGTTCCAATGGCTTATGGTCTGTCTCCACGTGAACCGTTCTACCATAAATATATTGATGGAACCTCTCGCAGCCATGCACAATTGCCAATAATTCTTTTTCAATTTGTGCCCATGACTGTTGAGCAGGTGTCAAGGCTTTGGATGCATATGCAACAGGTAAGCTGTCTTGCAATATAACAGCGCCCAAACCTTTACTACTACTGTCAACTGATAAGACAACTTTTTTATTGTTATCAAAGAAATTTAAAACCGGTGCTTTAGTTAACAAGCTTTTCATTTTATCAAAATCAGTTGTATGCTTTTTAGTCCAAACAAAATCTACATTGTTTTTTAAAAGTTGTCTCATCGAGTATGTTACATCTGATAAATTGGGTACAAATTTTCCTACATAAGTAACCATTCCTAATATTGTTTGTAATTCTTTCTTGTCTTTGGGTATATCCATGTTAATTATTGCACTAACCTTTTTACTATCAGGCCTTAAACCTTGTGCACTAAAAACATGACCCACGTAGGTCACTTCTGAGACACCGAACTGACACTTTTTTCTATTAAACCTCACATTACTCTGCTTGGCTCTTTCCAATACTGCTTGCAATTTTCTGTTGTGATCGTCTTCGTCTGTTCCCCATATCATTACATCGTCTATATAAATTTCAACCCCCTCCAAACCTTCAAAAATATTTTTAAATTTTTGGTGAAATACCTCAGGAGCAGAACAAAGGCCAAACGGAACCCTTTTATAGGCATATCTACCAAAACTACCAGCATGAAAAGTTGTTAAATGTTGACTGTCTCTATGTAATTTAATTTGGTAGAAGCCTTTGTTAGCATCCAAGATAGAAAAAACTTTAGCTCCTGGCATTCTTGCTGCTAGCTCTTCAAACAGTGGTAGTTGATGCCGTTCCCTTACTATGACGTCATTTAAAGGCTTGGGGTCTAAGCATAGGCGAAGTGACCCTTCAGGTTTTTTAACAATCACCATTGAGTTACACCATTCGGTGGGTTCAGTCACTTTCTTAATAACATTCATTTTTTCCATTCTATCTAGCTCTTTTTTAATTTCATCTTGTAGCCCTATAGGTATTTTTCTAGGAGGTTGAGCCACTGGTACTGCATTAAAATCAATCTTTATTTTGTAAGGACTTTCTAGTTCTCCCAGACCTTCAAAAAGAAAACTATATTCTTGCAAAATTTGATTCAACTGTTTAGACCGCATTCCAGCTAATTCAGCAGCCTTGCAAATGGAAATACACTTGTTCAATTCTAGACTTGCCTCCCGTAGTAAGGAATCTCTAACTCTATTATCTAAAATTCCACATACTACTCTGTCTCGTATAAGACTGTCTCGAAGATCTCCAAAGTTGCAGTTCATGCTCAACTTTTTCAAATCAGTGATGAACATATCTACGGTTTCACCCTCTTTTTGTTTTCTACTATGAAACAAGTGTCTATTTATTGTTTCGTTTTCTTTGGGCTTAAAATGATTTTCCAAGTGTTCCAAAACTTTGTTCCATTTTTTCTTATCGTCCTCCGGAATATCTAACGTTTTATATATATCTTGTCCCTCTGGTCCCAGGCAATGCAACAAAATAGCAACTTTTCTTTCATCTGACATTTCCGTGTTGTCGATTATGCCACTGGCCAGAAAGTAAATTTCACATTGTTGTTTCCATTTTTGAAAATTAATAGCCACATCCCCATCGGTACATAACATATTCGGCGGCTTGAGTTGGTCCATTTTTTTTTTTTAAGCTTTTATTTTGTCCAAAATTCCAACAATTTATTTTCCACGTGTCAACACCCTGTAGTCTATGGATGCCAGCTTTTCGAGTCCAAACAAATGTAAAATAACTATTACACCTGCAGACACAACTTTCACTTCGAAATTTTTTATTTTAATTTTTACCGCAGCGCCATGTCATGTTTATGTAGTTTAAATGAAAAGTAGATTCACTAATAAACTATAAGTATATTTTCTATTTTAGTGGTTACAGTATCAAATATCAACTGGATCTGTGACAGGCCACCGGCCATCTTTTTTTTTGGTTTTCCCTTTTTCACGTTGGCCAACTGTTTTACTTTGACACCAACAACAAAGTTCACAAACAACGCTTACGAATTTATATATTGTTCTTATTATTTTAATTAAATGTTGTATTAAAATAAAATGTTTATTTAACTCAGGAAATAATCTTACCAAATATCCCTAGTGCATCTAATTTTTCCTGTGGAAAAATTGGAACACTCGTTTCTAAGTAATCTGTTTTAACAAATAGCATTCGCGAAAGTGGAAAAATCCTCGTCTTTGACTCGGATTTTTAAAACCACTCTCGCTCATGCTATTTGTTAAAACAAATTACTTAGAAACTCGTTTTTCCGAATTTTTCCGGAAAAATTAAATGCACTAGGGATATTACCCCCGAAAATTTCACTCCTCTACTTTTTAACGAATAAGATGCCTTAATTTTGACTAGTTACCATGGCAACAAAAAAAATTTCCGGAAATTTTTTCGTGGCGCCACAATATTTAAGTGGAAATTTTTTGACAGTTGAAAAGGTAAACATATGATCTACAACCATTAAATAATGTAGATATACCTGTGAATAATGCAAAATTTCAATAAGAATTTCACAACTTTTCGTCACAAAATTCAACAAACTGTTTTCATACACTTGATTTTTATTTTTTCCAAATTATGGTCCATCTTACAGAGATTATATCTGAGTGATCAGATTTCTGAAGCTCCAAGAGCAATTTAGCGTAGTGAGCGGACTCCGATAAAAGTAGGTAGAAACTGTAATTTTAATACTTATTTAATTTGATGTTTCTCAGTTTTGCAAAATTTTATTGCAAAAATGTCTCAAGAATTACAATTAATTATCTTTCTACTTGAAGAAAAAATAGTATATGTATTAATTAGAGAAAAAGTGTTCATTATATGTGTTTCGCTTACATTTCACTGCCTCAGCAGTAAACTTCCGAGCTCAACACATAAACTTATACTCCTACTAATATTGATTGATTGATTGGTTCGGCACCACCAGTCAGAGGCTTAGAGACCTCGGCACCTCAGCCTTTAGGCTTTTCGTGATCTTGGTTATACCGTTAATGTGAAGATACCAGTAGCACTTATCTGGCTCAACAGTCTTTTCACTAGGTCCTTCTTGGAGAAGTCCTTCCTTGGATACTCTAGTCCTAGGAGTCTATATCTCCGCAATGAGACAGTGCTTCACATTCGAAGATAATCTGAGAGGCTGTTTCCTCCTCTTCCATGCACAACCGACAGATATGTTCCTTCCTATATATGCCAAATGTATGCATGTGCTTCCCTAGGGAACAGTGACTGGTGAGTAGTCCCGTCACTTTCCTTATCTGGCCCCTGCTGAGGTTTAATATTTCGTTAGTCAACGACTCTGAGGGTTTTTGACCAGGAGTTTCCTGTGTTCCTGTTTTGGCGCGTGTCTCCAGTACGTCTGATGTTTAGTTTGAATCCACCGAGATGTACAACCACGTGCAGCAGATTTTGATATTGGTTAGGGACCAGTGAATGCAGTTTCAGACCCTAGCTTTGCTAAGGTGTCTGCCTTTTCATTGCCTACAATACCCTTCTGCCCCGGGACCTACTTAGAGTTACTCTTTTATGCTTTTGGCCTCTATACCCCGTTTCGATGTTAATTTGCAAACACGTGTCGATATCGTAGATTTCTGCCAGGAATACAGATACAAACTTCCTCAACGATGCGTGACTCCTACTAATATAATGTACTATTACTCTCTTTACATTTTACAATAGAGTACCGGAATTATGTTTGCTTTTAAGTACCTACTACCTACACCGCCTAGACTAGGTGTGTTCGAAATAGTATCGAGTATGTTCCTTGTGGTGTATTCATTCTTCTTTTTGTTAGTTATTTTGGAAAATTAACCACAATCTTTTTTATATTTTATAATTCAACGTTGAATTGAAAAATAGAAAACAGATTGTGGTTTAATTTCCCAAAATAATCAACAAAATTATCGTATAGAGTAGTTAATGTCCCATTCCTCTCTATTCATTTATGATATTTATAAAGCCTGACGGAATTAGTTTGGAACAACCTTCGATATTTTTTAATAAAAAAATCTGACACATCAATTTTTGTTTGAATTACCCGTCTTATGCTATAATTAGAAATAATAAGATTTAACGGCTAATTAGCGGTTTTTCTTTAATTCCTATGAATTTAATCGTGTTTTTGCTAATTTGTTCAAATTTTTTAATGCAATTAATTCTAATTTTAGGTAACGTACGCCAATACTTACACTAATGCATGCTGCAGTCACCCGATAGCCGATTATCCAGAAGAAGCCGAAGGCTTAATCGGAGTTAAAAAAGCAGCCGTTCGAAGACTAAACTACGAACTCGGTATACCGAAGGAACAATTACCGTTTGATAAGCTTCAATATATGACTAGGATACTGTACAAAGACGATGGGGATGGAGTTTGGGGGGAGCATGAATTAGATTACGTTTTTTGTCTACAGGGCGATTTAAAGATTAAACCAAATTCAAACGAAATATGCGAAATTAGTTACGTACCTAGAGATGAACTAGACGAATTTATTAAAACCATGAAAGACCCTTTCACTCCATGGTTTATGATTATTTTAAAACATAGATTGAGGCTTTGGTGGGATAATTTAGATCGTCTAGAAAATTTCGTGGACCACGAGAAAATATATCAGTTTAAAATTTAGATCTAGCCATTTTAAACGCATTTTTTAAATTGTAATTGTTTTTATATTTACTAAAATATATCTTCTGTATGTTCCCTTGTGGTATATTCATTATTCTTTTTGTTATTTATGTTGGGAAATTAATACTTATCCATTTTTAATTTAAAAGAAAACAATATATACACAAACTAATCTTATGCAAAGATGGAGAATCCGCGTAAAAATATCTTTTTAGCCGTCTGTATTTCTTTCGTCCGAGTATTTACGGGAAACTACTCGAAAATCTACGAATAGACATACGGATTAGTCTTGCAAAAAATTCTCTATTTTAGAAAGAAATTTCCTTTTTAATCTGTTGAAAAGTTCGCATGGAGAGTCCTGACCAGCGTATATTTTTTTGGAACTTAGGGTATGGACAGAAAGAAAGCGGGTTACCTGCTCGCTGGTCACCGGCGCTTAAATTAAACTGGTTGATAAACGTAAGCGCACAGAGACAAAAAGGCTGAAGCTTGTTGGCGCGTGTAGCAAGCCGCAGGCAGTTTACCGGAATGAGTATTTAATTATAAGCGAGCCGGTGATGGATGCGTTAATTTCTGCTGTTCTCAAGCAAGTAACAGAAATATAGTGGAAAAATGATTCATTCGCATATAACGATAAAAACGATCCGGATAATCTTTTAATTCTTTAAACAACTTATGATATTCTCCACATTGTGTTATATTTTGATAAATAGGATGAATGCCTCTTTTCCGCCTTTTTAATTTTAAAAACGGATTGTTTAACAAAATTTGTTCGTCCGATGAAGAAGACAGTTTTGCACTACTTTTAACCTTCAACTAAGTAAAATAAATCTACGAAAACGGAAGCCGATTCCGATTACCCGCTTTCTTTCTGTGTGTAAGCCTGCCTCTAACGGCGCCGGTAACCAGCAAGCAGGTTACCCGTTTTCTTTCTGTTCCTATACTTACTCGGTACATAGGGAAGGTTTCCAAAGGGCATTTTCCATATCGGATCCTAACAGACTGAATTTTTGTAAGTGGCTTCGTTGTGACGGGTACTACTTTTCTGTTTACGAGAATTCTCAATTTCAGTCGCTAAGGTAGCTAGCAGGCGCGAAAACGTGTCGATCTAGTGATTGCAAAATATTTTACATTAACAATTAGTTATTTAGTTAAATCGAGAGGTAATTGGATAAGAATACGGAAAAACGTGTGATCTACAAGAAAAATAGTCTAATCAACCCTGTCCTCCACCCCCAAAGTATTGAAATAACGAAATGAAAAAAATGTATCATAACAGGCTATTTTTTTCTGGAGCTTACAAAACTTTTGTATAATTTAATGGCAACATTGTCCTACAAATCGATTAGTCCGTTTTCCCAGTCCTACACTCAGAAAATGGAAAAAACCGTGGAAATCTATTTTCGTATCATGACTGTAGGACAACCATAACATTGTATTGGTGTATTTATTGCCCTAGTAAAATATTGTCCTTCAAAAAATTTTGCAAAACCAATATTCTCATTATTTGCGATTGAGGTAAATAACGAGGCTATAATAATGTATCATAACAAGCTGATTTTTTTTCATATTATAATTTCTAGTAATTTCAATTTAAATTCAGTATAATAATTATAATTCTTGCAATCAGCTATAAATTATTTAAAACGTCACCTTATTTTGACATAATCATACGCTCTATATACAACATAATTATGTCTCCGTAGCGCAATGGTTTAGAGGTCTGGTCTGACTCGTGAAATGAAAAAATGTAGGCATAGGGTTCGAATCCTATTTTTTGGCTCTTTTTATTGTAGGACTAATTTTTTTGAAGGCCAAACGTTATTTCGCATTCTTTATCAAATTACCTTTCGATTTAACTAAACAACTACTTGTTATGATACAACATTTTGCAATCACCCGATCGACCTGTTTTACACATGTTTACTGCCTTAATGACTATATTATCGAGAATTCTTGTAAATAGATATTTCTAGGACTCGTCAAAATAAAGTTACTCACAAAAATTCAGCCCGTTATGATACGAAAAAAGTTTTCCATTTTCCGAGTGTAGGACTGGGAAATCGGACTAATCGATTTGTAGGAAGTAGGATAATGTCGCCATTAAATTATACACAAATTTTGTAAGCTCCAGAAAAAAAGCCTGTTATGATACATTTTTTTCATTTCGTTATTTTAACACTTTGGGGGTGGAGAGCAGGGTTGATTAGACTATTTTTCTTGTAGGACACACGTTTTTCCGTATTCTTCATCCAATTACCCCCCGACTAACTAATTGTTTATGTAAAATATTTTGCAATAACTGGATCGACATGTTTCGCACCTGCTAGCTACCTTGGCGATTGAAATTGAGAATTCTCGTAAATAGAAAAGTTGTAGGACTCGTCACAACGAAGTTATTTACACTGGCCACTCCTGAATACCAGAGAATGTTAATATGTTTGAAATTCGCTTCGGGAACAAACCTACTATATAGTGACAAAAAATAAACTATTAAAACCTGCCGGGCGCAATATGCTTCTTCGACCTCCGTCGGGCGCAATATATCAATTTGATCAATCGAAACAAATTTGGAAATAAAAATCAATATGATTGAAACTTAACTGTTTTATTTCAAAGTAAATGAAGATAACTCATTTGTCTCATTTATAAAACATTTTTAAGAAGCTACAATAAAACAGAACAGGCTGCTTAAACTTCCGTCGGGCGCAACTGATCAAATTGATACATGGCTCATATATTACGGTGCTACTATACTTTGCTGGGCGCAATATGTCAAAATGATATAATCAATTATATCCTAACAGCGCAAACACTAATCGTAACGGTGATTTATGATTCTTAGAGGCGCGAAGCTACACAAATGGGAAGGTGGTAATAGTCACGCGTCTTAGAGTAGCACCGTAATATATGAGCCATGTATCAATTTGATCAGTTGCGCCCGACGGAAGGTTAACTGTAGATGTTGTGTGTGTGTGATGTAGGCACAGCTAGAATTGGAATCAACTTAACCATGAAAAATAGTAAATTTGTCATTTTTAATGAAAACAAAAATATAAAACATTCAATTAATATAAATATAATCAAACTGAGGCTCGCTTAATCTTAAAACTTGAACCCAAAATTGAATTTGAAGGATAGTAACTTCCATCTAGTAGTAACTCTTCATTTTCTGCATGATTAAATCCCAAACAGTTACATGAACAAACAGAAGTTTGGTCCAATTCTCCTCCTGGCAACAACGGTTGTCCCGATAATAATCTTCCATTTATTGACATTAATTCGCCGTCCAAAGTTAAAACATGGTGCGAAGACGATTGCATATCTTGATCTTCGCGACGAATATCCTCAGCGTTCCTGTAATAAGTTTTTATTTAAGTACAGGTAAGCTACATATTATGTATTTCACAGAATAACATTGTACTCAAAATTTTACTTACATTGTCATGAAACGCAGCACAAGTAGGTTAATACTAGCTGCTACAACAGCTAAACCGAACAGTATGAAAACCAAACTTAATGCTACATACCCTGGTCTTTCAATAAGGGCATTATCATTCTAAAAAGAAACCAAAACAGTTCACAAAATAATCTATCAAATGTTTGCTATATTACCTGTAACGCTACATAATCTCCAAATCCAATAGTAGTCAGTGTTACAAAACAATAATAAAAGCTATCAAAGTATGTCCAACCTTCATATCGAGAAAACACAGCAGCACCAGTAGTTATAATAACTGATGATAACATGCCTGTAGCAAACATTAAATTCATTTCAGTAGCTTCAATTCTTTGGTAATGTAGATATTTTTTAATTTGTCTAATAACAACTGAAGCAAACTTGTTAAGTCTCTCACCAATACTCTGGAACATGACTAGACCCAGAGGAATACCAATCTAAAATTACACATCGAGATATATCAAGGAAAATGTATACAAGTGAATCATTATAATTACCACTGCATATCCAATGCAAAAAGCTTTTCCACCCGCTGTAACTGGGGTTGAATGACCATAACCAATCATAGCTAAAACAACAGTCGCGAAATAAAACGCTCCAGCAAATTTCCATTGAGGTCCAGCTTTATGAGGCTTGTATTCAATTATAACGAGTTCCATCATTCGATAATCTTCTTCAGATATATTGTACTTTTTCTTAATGGCTTTTGAAGAAACTAAAATACAAATTTATTACCTAGAGAATTAATTATAAAAAATATATTTTACCTTTAAGCAGTGCATCTCGTTTCTCTTCTTCCTTAGATTCCAAAGCGTCAAATACAGCAGCTCCAATTAATAGATAGGTAAAAGTACATACAACTAATGACAATGTTCTCACATTTTGTCTTTTCATGACAGAAAAGTATATAAAATGGTCTATCTTATTTATCTACATATATTAAAAAAATAGTCATAGTAAAGAATCTAATATGCAGCTTTAGATAACTTCAAATTATTTCATATAATGGTAACAATATTCGCATTCAATTAGTTATGTTATCAATATTCATTTTGAAAGCTGGGATTCACCAAGGATGTGATTTTGTAATAAACATTAAAATTTAGTATTTTATTCGAAAATCCAGATCTGCATATAAAACAAATCACTAACACTCATTTGCGCATCACCCTAAACTCTAAACGTTCCACTCCCATCCATCTTCTCCTATCTGGGACCGGAGCAGGAGCAGGAGCCTCCCTCCGACTCGCGCAATCCAAAAAATTACAGACTCTAAAGTAGAGGTGAGGTGGTGGTGGTATATAAAATAACTGTTAATGAAGAAAGCTAGCTGTATATCGTGCTAAAATGAAGTACATAATTCTCACAATTGTAAAAGAAGTGGAAAGTCGTCGAAGTTAATATGCATTATTATAAAACGAGATATTTAGCTGTTTAAGAATATTATATTATAAATATGAGAACAACTCCAGTATTGCGTGTTCAACACATAGGATGGCACTTTTACAAACACTGGGTAGTTCAGGGAAAACGTAAACCTATTGAAACTGGAGCAGAAAAGGTACTTAAAATTAAAAATATTCCTCTGTATAAACCTGAAGATTTTCTAATCGAGAAAAGAGTTTTTGAAAAGTAAGTTGAACGTATTTTTTTTTTCGGCCAAAAGTTAGCAATTATTTTATTTTAGAGTTGAAGTCATAGGCTACAAAAATAAACCCCAACCATTGGATCAAACACATCCAGATTGGCATGATAAACCATTATTATCTATTAAGGATAATAATGTATTATTAGAGGGTTTAAACCAAGCAAGAATAGTTACGAATACAGTTCAAATTCAGGAGGGATTACCGGAAATCTTCAAATTGAAGGACTTGCCAAAAGAAGTAGACAATGTTTCTAAGAATGTAATTCTTAGTTCTCATTTATTTGATGCCGAACAGAAGAAGTTACCAAAAATAAAAGATCCCAGTAGACCGGCATGGAATTTTCCTAGAGTATATGGCATTACCCAGGAAAGAAGAAAGTAACTTTTTAAATTTGGGTCCATATTTTTAATTATTATTTTTATATTTTCAGCAAATTAATGACTCATAAATTACTGCAACTCCTTGAATCCATTAGTGATCAGCAGTTGGTTAACCAAAGATATGTGTTTGAAGACCTACTTTTTTCATTTCCTTTTGAGAAAAGTGGAAAGTTGGCCCAGTTTACACTAAGTGGAGATATTGTTCTTTCATCTGTGAAACCTTTATCTCCTATAACTGATACTTCTACAGAAAATATAGATCTTCCTGTAATTGATCCAATTGAACCATTTATAACATTTAACAAAGAAAATATTTATAAGTTGAGGGATATTTATCGTAAGTAACATAAACTTGAGTATTTTATCATTTTATCATCATCCATTTTATTGATTTTTCAGCTATTAAACCATCAGTGAAGGCACATCACCCACATACACTTTTTATATATTTTGATAAAGAATATGTCACTAATTTATATGAGGAAGAAGTCACAGAAGATCAAATTTTTGGTAGATCACTTTTGAAGACGTTTACAGTAGCAGCAAGTTATGCTAGACAAAAATATGGGGTATGTAATTTATATAAGTACAATACCATCAACTGGGGTGTAGTTGGACGAAACTTTGTGTTTTTTGAAGATACTGTTACCAATTTTAGGTCTAAAAATATGAGAAAATTAATGAAGCTAGGTCTACGCCTTAATTATGATATGATATTTATGAATTACAAGAAAAAAATAAGGAAATATATATTTTTTTGGAAAGTGGGTGACCAATTTTCCCCGTAGAGTGGGGCAAAGTTGGAACTGGCCCTTAACTCTTCTAAAACATATTGCGGATGTCCATATAGGCGGATTTGGACACAAAAAACGTTTTTCAAAGTTATACAAATTGTTTTTAGGCTTAAAGTCATATGAATTGTAGTCCAAATCTTTATTCAAAAACGTTATAAACAAATATTTTATTCTGTACAAAAAAATATATCTGCCTCTGTAATATTAACAACAAAATGTTTATATAAACCTACAAGTTGGAAAATTCTTTGACCACTCATAGCAAGGACCGTTGTTGAAAATTTTGATGGTCTTTCCAGTCCGATCCAAGTAAGACTTCACAATCAGTCAAATTCCATTTGGCTGCCATCATGATTCCTTCACTTAATAATGTTTCTTCAGCTGCCGATAAGATAGTTTGACTGCCATATTTTTTGTCACATTTAATTCCCTTCAAATGATTGTATATGGTAGACAAGGGACAGAATATTTTTCTAATGCCTTCCTGAGAGTCAGCTGCTTTAATTTGACATCTTTTACTGCCCTGTGTAAGTTTTCTTTCAAATAGTTTCCTTTTGGTTTCACTCCCAACTGTCTTTTATAATTTTGGACCAATTTTCTGGTGTCCAACTTGCCCCTACAAAATACGTTTTTTTAATGTTGCGCTACTGACATCAACATTTTTGAGAAATATGCCAAACAACTTTAGGTGAAAAATCACTATCCCATATCTCTCCATACTTGAGGTACAATAGTTAAAAACGGAAGTACAAATGTTAATTACTTACTTAAACATATTTGTATCACTTATGGCAGCAAAAACATCACTAAAGTACTCTGAATATGGACCGGCATGTTTGTTGGCTGAATGTCTAACCTTACTCGAAATACAGGGGTGAGTTAGAAAATACACCTTGTCCAACTTCACCCTAACTGTCCAACTACACCCCAGTAGACAGTACATTTGAATTTATGTAATTTCAATTATTGTAATTTTAGAAGGATGCAAAAATCCTAAAAGACCCAGTTACTCTACAATGTGTACAAACTGATGGCCACTTCTTCCATTTGGGTGTCTTGCAGCTGAATACCTTGGATTTAGAAAATAAAACAATTAAGAATATTTGGTATCAAACACCTTTACAACACATGTTTGATACTTGTAGCTACAAGGCTGGTAAACCTGTTTTAGAAGGTTATAATAATCAAATAATTAGACAGTTAAACTGTATGTACAATATTAATTAGATTTTTTATTAATACAAATATTTGTTTTTTATCTTTTATAACATACCAACCACGAGCGAGGCCAATTAGTGTGGTAGGTAAAATAGGTCTAATGAAAAAAGAAGAATTTTTGATGACACGTATTATTTAAGGTTAAGGTAGAAGTAAACATCTCAAATCTATGAAAGTATTATAAAAACTGAATTAATAAAATGTCTGCTATTGACAGAGTAAGAATATTAGTTTTAGGCGATTCAGGAGTAGGTAAAACCTCATTTGTACATTTAGCGGCTCACAATGAACCTCTTAGATCTCCAAGTTGGACTGTTGGTTGTTCTGTTGAAGTTAAATTACATGAGTATAAAGAAGGTATGAAAGAACAAAAAACATTTTTCGTGGAGTTTTGGGATATTGGAGGTAGTCATGCTCATAGAAATGTCAGATCGGTATTTTACACTCCCTGTCATGGTGCTATATTAGTTCATGATTTAACAAATCAAAAATCTGAAAAAAATTTACATAAATGGGTTAAAGAGATTGGAAGAAATAGAAGAGATTTTAAAGAATCAAACAGTTTAAACATCCCAATAGTGAACTTTAGTTCAACAGATGATTTTGACCAAGAAAGTTTCATAGGACAAACTTCAATACCTTATATTGTAATAGGTAATATATTTAAATTTTTCTTTGAAAAAATTTCTATTTTTTTTCTTTAAGGTACAAAAGTAGATCAAGTTGATGATAGGAAAACACGTCTAGAACATATGGCAAGTCACTTGGGATGTGATGAAATCTTGATGGATTGCAGACAAACTAGGTACTTGGCTGCTGGAACCTCAAGTTCTGTAAAATTGTCAAGATTTTATGATAAGGTGATTGAAATGCGATCTAGAAATAACAAAGACTCTTTTACTGAAAGATTCGGAGATCCCATTTCTCCAATTTTGTCAACAAAATTTTATTCTCCCCACCAAGACTGAAAAAGTTTTTTTTTTCATTCCATTCCTGTATATACAGCTAAGAAATTGAAGTCATTCAACTGTAATGAGCAATTTTGTTTATTATTCTTGGATATATACTCTTACTACATCTTTTTAATATCTATTTTAAATAAAAAAATGTAAATAATGGCATTTTTACACTGATACTTCATTTTTATATGCATCTAAGAAGTATCAGACTGTTAACTTGATCTATATTTTGTTAATTGATCATATCTGTACAGAATTGATCTCTACCTATTCTAATGTATACGTTATTTGTCTACATAACATTAAAACAACTTTTACAAGATGATATATCATTTATTTAAAGACCACATCATAAGACAAGAGACATTTTTTTTGTAGAAAGTAAAATGCTTTGGAAAACAAAATAGTTTATATGCAACCTGTACTTAAAGAGCTTGGCAATAAAAGGAGCTGTAAGACTTGGATAATTCAATCTGTGGAAACCAGCCAACTACAGACAATGTTGGTAAGTTTAAAGGCAAACTACTGGTACAGCGTACAGATTATTTGATTGACAGGAGTAACAATTGGAGGAAAGCAACTACTAAGTTCCCAACAAGAGAAGACTGGTATATGGAATGAATACTGTAGAAAGATGAAATCTCGCAGAGTTTACAGATGGTTCTGTCACGAAGACTTGCATAGGAGCAGGAATATACTCTAAAAGATTAAACATCCAGAAGTCAGATAGACTTATAAAAGGATCCAACGTCTTACAAGTAGAAATAGCAGTAAAACAAATAGAGATTAGCGGAAACACACCTAGTGTTTATGTATACTCAGATAGAAAGATTGCAATTAAAATTTTGACATCAATAAGAACATGATCAATGGCAGTGAAGTGATGTCATGTCAAAACTCCGTAACTGCAAAGTTGAACTATGCTGGGAAATGTGGAGGGAAACGATACAACTGGTGTACTCGCAAAGCAACGAATGGAAATTGGCATTACAACCGCAGTAATTAGAACCTCGAATCCTGTGGCACAGGATAGACGAGGGCGACTTAATGCGTCACTGCTCAATATCGGTGTTATGATTCAGTACGTTGCAAATGAGGTTGATTTACGTAAGAGGAGAGATAATATACACCTTAAGAGCATGTCAAAACATATAGAATATAGTGTAAGTTTAGTTTCATCAAGGCCGGTCATGCTGTTAATAATCCACCAGTTGTACGTCCATTACCGGAAGCAAATAATCTCCCAGAAAAACTACCTCTTGGGAGGGTAAGAGAGCAAAAAAATGTGCAAGTTTTGCGTTATTAATAAGATTCAGATACTGTTTTCGCATATTTCACGAAGTATGTAGTTACTCTATGATCAAAGTCGTCATGAGCGCTGGAGATAAATTCTTGCTGCCTACTAATACCATTATATAAAGGCAGATTATAAAATATACTATTAGTCACCTGATACTAAATTATATAAATAAATTACAAAAATATATATGTCATACGGAAAGAGCATCCGAGCAGGTGGCAGTGAATGTGATAATCGGTATATTCACGGGAAATTGTACAGTAGGAGCGAATCTCCGGAAATCGAGAATTTTTAAATAAATGATGTCCTCTGCAAAGAATGTTGAAGAAGACGATTAAAAACTCTGATAGACACTAAAAGAAATCCGTATTGAAATTTTAAAACAAAATTTCATAAAGAATCTTGAAGAAGCGGCACACTTAGGGGACATGTAAGATAACGAGCTTCACAAGTGGAAGTGTCTCAAAACTAAGTGATGAGGACAGGTATATTGGTTCAGAGCAAATTCAAGTTATCATAATAGGCCTTAGGTTTCCAAGTGAACAGATGCAATTTATTGCTTTCATGCCATTATAATCTAAGCCAATCTTGCGTGAAATAAATTTGTAAAAATGAGCATATTTATAATTATTAAGGAGATTTACACATTTAATATTTATTTTAGTGTTTTTTTAGAATCTAATAAAACCCAGCTACTCCTCTTTATTTATATTTTTCAATAACTTGCTTATAAATTTCAATATATAATCTACATTACATAATTTCGTGTCATAAATATTTAGATTCAATAATTTAATTTCAAGCCAATATTGTAGTATATTCCTGAAATACTTTCAATAGTCTCAGTCTTGCAAAGGATGTAGTAAACCATCTTTGCTTGGGTGTTCTTAATTTTTATTTTAGGTCAGACTTAGGAAAGCAATTGACCAACAAATATTGCTCTTTGCATCATCAGTCCATTGTAAAATATTTAGTTAACACTAAAAGCTGAGATAAATCACTACTGTGCCTCTTTGTCTAGATATATATTTAATGTGTTAGTAATTCCGTTATGCTTCTTGATATTTCTAAAACTTTTAGGAGACCCAATCAGGTTAAAATTCATTTAAGTGCATTATCACTTAATAACATTCCTCCATTTCATCACTATCATAGTCAATACTACCACAGAATACATATTCAGTAGTTATATTTTTGGATTTTAACGTTTCTATTACTTCTTCATCTTCAACATATTCTTCACCATCAATATACCCAATTTTGACATTTTTTAAACTAGAAAAATTATCAAAATTTAAAGTTTTATAAATACTGTTATCCAAATGAATGGTTTGCAGAGATTCCACGTTTTTAAGAATGTTAAAATCTATTTCAGGATCAATTTTATTGTGGTGAAATGATAAAAATTTAAGATTTGACAGGTTAGTAAAGATGTCAGGATTTATTTCTGCTATTTCAGTATCTCTCACATCAAGTCCTTCTAACTTTGATAGATCTCTAAAAGCTTCAATGTCGATTGCTTCTATTTGACATTTTGAAATGGAAAGACCTTTTAATGAGGTTAAGCCAGAAAAGAAATCCTTACTTATAGTTTCAAACGTACATCCTTCAAAAGAAAGAGTCTCCAATTTATTTAAATATTGAAAACAAGCATTTATAGGTGATTTAATATTTTGTATATGCAAGGTTGTGATTCCTTTATTCTCTTGAAATGTAATGTGTTCCAATGGAAAGCAACTTTTATTAATATGTAATGTTTTTAGTTCCACAATTGGAGAAAATGTCTTAGGACAGCTTTGTACATCACACTTTTCCATGCTAATATATTGTATGTTGGGAAGTAATGAAAATGTTATTTCATCCATTGTACCTGTAAATTAGTATTTCAGTAATACCTACATAAACTAACAATACTTTATACTATAGTTATTCAAATATACCTACCTGAACAATTTTTCATGTCTAACCAAACTGTATTTTCATCAATACCATCAACTTCAAACAACTTAATTGCTGTTCCAGCGACTAGTTTATGATTATTATAATGAACATGTTCTTCCGATGCCCCTAAGTAAGTACTTGATTCCATAGTACTCAATAAAATATGTTCTAGTATTAAATAAAATCAAGTTTCCTATATCTATATTGGGAAAATAATGAAAATAATATGAAGATTCAGAATGTTATTTTTGAGATGTCATAATTTATAGATATCTTCTTCTTTTTATAGCATCGATTTGTGAGGAGTAAAGACCTACCTTGTATAGAGGTGGGATTTCTCGCTGTGCTGGTTTGTAAAATAATTGTATAATGCTGGTTCTTCGATAATAAAGTATTTATAGCAGTAAAAGGAGCTGCTATTATGTTAATAAAATGAAAATAGTTTTTAAAGCGATTTCATTTTTTCCGCAGCTCTGCAGCCAGCAAGTACTAGGCAAATTCTAAGGTAAGTTCCAGGGGTGCTGTGCCGTTCCTGTTTTCGTCCAGTTGGAGTTATCGCCAGTGTTGCCAGATGGGTCGTAAGATAAATCGTAGAATTTAGTGAAAAAAATCGTTGGATATCGTCAGATTTCTAATATAACGTAATCGTTTGTAAATTATAATAAGCTAGCTCTCTTGCCTCACCATCACTGTTCGTTGTAAATAGTTCTAAAACCAAATTATCTTTTTTTCTTCCAAAAATTGTATTTACGGAAAACAGCTTGGCGGTGTTCCTTCACGCTCTTCTTCAATATCCGAATCAGACATTTTAAAAAGAACACGAAAATGTTCTAAAATAATATGTTACACGAACAAAATCTTTCTTTCTAGCCGTTAGTCTTGCGCCAAAACAATAAAAACACTATCGACCAGAGATAATATCTGCGACGACCGTTGTGTGGCATTATCATTGAGTAGCGCGTCTTCGAAATCAAGTAATTCCCCGAATGCCGAACTCCATAATTATTGTTATATGTCACACTGTCACACAAGCCAATAAGGAGAGCACATAGGTTTTAGTATTCCGCTAAAAAGGACCATACAATTTATATGTTAGTTATATTAAATTTGTATCTGCCTATTTTAATTACCTACGTTTTATTAAAATAGGACAAAGATCTTTAAAATAATAATTCTAATTTAAAAAAAATTGTTAGAATGAGTACTTACCCAATTCGTAAGGTTCTGCAGTATAACTGTGATATAAAAACCCAAAACAAAAAGGTAGCAAATGGCAAATTCAGGCATAAAAGGAAATAAAATGGCACACACTTTATCTAAATCAGCTCTAACTTCCGAAATAAATTTGAATAATAAAGTAATATGGAGACTTAAACAAAAAAATTAAAGGAAAAAAAAAATTGGCAAGAAAGATACCGAAATTCTATCACTAGTCTAAATTATATCAACCTTCAAAGTATCCTTCCTTCTGAGAGATGGTATAGATCAGAGAATAAAAGACATTTATTGTGATAATTAGGTAATAGAGACCCTAACCCCATTACATCAATTATCAATTCCGAATGGGAATAAACGATAATAAATATTGCACATGCGGCTTAGAATGTAAATTGTACAAGAAAAGCATTTACTTGCTATACAACGATATTGTAATGATTTTTTTATTTATTTACATAGTTTTTACGGGTGGGATAAAATTATACACACTACTATGGCTAATTACTATTGATTTATTTATAGAAACACTTACACACTGTATTAAACTTAATTTATATACACACTTAATATCTACTAATTTATTTACAATAGTAGTATAATAGTTCTAATTTATTTTTACAACTTCAATATTACACTATTTATCTTGAATAATTCACTATTTCATTCAATGTTCGATTACTAAAAACTTTCTGTGAACTGTCAGTGTGTACTTACTCACTGTGAACTAACTTTGAACTCACTCTGTACTAACTGTCTCTGTACTAGCTCAAAAACTCGCGTATATATAGTCTTCCTCAAGTCTCGAAGGTTCTTGAATGTACCACGCTCCTCGTATGCGTAAACACTGCCGTACCAGAAGACTCTAGAGGACATCAGTTCGAGAACAGACGCTTCGCATTCGCCAAAATTGATAGTTTAGTGACAGGGCCGGCTTTGAGTTGGTGACTTCGTAACAATATAATTAAAAATGATATTAACTTACTAATAAGTCTTAATTGTTTAGTATAGGGTCTGGCTAATTGGTCCTATGCCGAAAAGCCATAAAACTAATTAAAAAAACATGACTTAAACTTAACAATAACGTAGGTATGTTTAAGGAATTATCAGAAATAATTAACGAAATTCGTCACCAATTCAATATTCGAACTAGCTTCAAATATACCAATATTTTAAGATCTATCCTAATAAAAACTAAACCAAAACATGGAGAACAATGTTCCAAAAGCTGTACATACCTACATATCAAATTTCCCGTAAATGTGACAAAATTTATTTAGGTAAAGCATCTAGAAAATTAAAAATCAGAATGATTGGACATAAAAGGTATATTAAGGATGGAGAGCTCTAAGTCAGGTGTTTGCAAAACTGCTTGGAAAGAGGAACACCATATGCAATGGAATTCAAGGAACATATTACCTATAAAAAAATCCAATGATAAAACCAAATGAAAGAAAGTGTTTTAATACAATAATCTAGTCAAATTTGGTTACGAATGTTGATCAACGATCCTATAATCAATTTCATACCTTCTTTATCAGGATAGTATCATAAGTTTTCATCCAGACATTCTTATCATGTATTGTTGGATTTTTTGTTAACCGATACACTCTTAAATATACAAAACCACAATAATCATGAACATATTATTTTAAAACAAATATAATCATCCCACAAAAAGTAACAACAAATGAGTTTTATTAACAACATTTCTAAAATAAGCAAAAGAAGCGCCATAAAATAATTCTTGATAACGGCATCTGGAACACTGCCAAAACGTAGAAATTAAAATTATTCAAAAAATCTTGTGATGAACTGTTTCATGTAAAAACAGAATATGTATTCACATTAACGATAACTAGGTAATTAGTTATTTTTAAATTGCAAGTAATTTCTAGTATATCACCGAGAAACCCGTATAATTTTTCGACCATGATTTTCATTTTGATATGATTTTCAATATAAAAATTGAAAAATATTTATAACTTTGTTTATCCTAAATAAAAATAAACAATTTAGAAATTGCTTACCTTCTCATCTTACGAGATATGTCAGATAACATCACTCACTTTTATTGATAATATACCTTGTAAAATATCATCTAATGTAAAATATAAATACACGGACACGGTGATTCATTAGTGCGATAAATTAAATCCTACGTCTGTGATGGTCTTCTAGTAACATAATTCACTAGACCTGCTTCCATATCTAAGAGACCGTATACAGGGCAAGTCCAAACTCAAATACATCGTTTCCACAATTTTTTCAAATGTATCACCCTGAATTTTACATCCCTAAATGAAAGTTACTTAACTACTTCAAATTTAATCAAGTATTCTCTATACCCAAACTGAATAGTTTTTGTGATATTTCAATTTTATGATTAAATTTGATTTCCAGCAAGAAATAAATAAAAAGCAGCTTTTTTTCGGGTCAAGAAGGGAAACTCATGTTCGAATGGCTATCCAGGACCCAAACAGTGTTGGACTCATGCCTAAGGGGATGCCTACCAACCAAACTCGCCGTTATCCCCGCCTCGGAATCACTACCCTAGCATACTTCGAGACGGGCGGCGGTCCCTCGAACACTCCGCTCACACCGTCGTCTTCTCCCTACCTATCACTCTTACCTCTCATGCCATAACGAGTCCTTCTTTCCCCCTAATCATGATATCCACTACGCCACTTACCTCCTTCAATTCCTCCTCCCTCTCAACAGTATCTTCACCATGTTCTCCCAATACACCGCCTCCCCTAGTTTCCTCTCCAACTACTTCAGCACTTCCTCGTTTTTCCAGCATCTAAACACATGCCCCACGTCATCCTCCACTTCACACCTCTCGCACACAGCAGTCTCTCTTTTCCCAATCTTGTGGAGGTACCCTACTCTCGACCCATGTCCAGTGAGCACCTTTGTCAAGAAGTAGTTCAGCTCCCCGAATTTCCGGTCCATCCAATCTCTCCTACTCCCAATCGCTCTTTTTAGCGCGCCGTCGTGCTCCTCCCACCTTCTCACCATTTCCTCATCCATCCATTCCTGTACTTCCTCTCTAGTCAAGCAGAATTCAAATTTGATGTAAAATATTATAGAGAGTCCCATTTAAAAAAATTGAACTTTGATCTGGTACGGCGTTCTGAAACACGCTGTTCAATTGCGACTGATTTTAAAATATGGGCCTTTAAGACTGGCTAGAACCTGTCAAAATTTTTTTCGAATATCTTTGAGGATTTACAAGATATTGGAGTTTATCGCACTAATGAATAACAAAAATTATCAATAAATAGTATCTACTTAATGTTGACTTTATTTGAAAAGCAAGTTTATATTTTATAGAATATATACTAAAAAACACATAAATGTCTCTTATTTATGAGTAATTTCATTAATATTTATAAATAAAACCTAATAAAATCAGTCACGTGGCATTTAACACACCAACCAGAGAGTATGACGTGCGTCCATAAAGTAGCGCATAAATTCATTATTAGCCTAATAAATTTTTGATTCCAATAAAACCCCAATTATCACTTAGTCCATAAAATATCCCAAATTTACCATATTTTAAAATAGGATCGGTGTCAATTCTTTTTAATATCTAGGAATTTTAAACGGATTCCAGGACACACTGGAATATAAGGAAATGAACTAGCAATGAGGCGGACTGAAACACCCTTGTCGGGTCCAGAACCCTTTTGTAATATCAGCTCCAATGTAATATTGGAAGACATAGACAAAGCCGAAAAAAAAGAAAAGATCTGACCATTGGAAAGATCTAGTAGAGCTTAGACAATCAAAGATACTTCTGGGTGACTACAACCACTTGAGAACAAATGAATGTCTAGGTCAGAGAAAAACTGCACTAAGAGTTTTAACAGGTGTCCTAACGAGACATTGTCGCCTGAATAGGTACCTGAAAATTGTGGAAGAATTGCGGATTGCACAGCAATTCAGAATCCTAAACCCTTACCTAACCTAAAGCCTGTAGACATCCTAAAATTCATCTGGGAAATAAGTCTTAAGGAGTTACTAGTCTATGAGACTGAAGTAATAAAAAACGTCTACGAATCTTTGGTGGCAAGAAATTTTAATTCAAGCTATGCTTTAATTGATATATACCCTTTACGACGAGCCGCCAGTAGTCCGGGTTTATCCGCCTAGGGGCCGGCACTGCCGCGTGTCTACGAAACTAATATTTTTTTACAACGGACTTTACTGTTGCAGACAATATTTCCAAAATATATATTGTTGAGACAAATGTTGTATTTGAAATAATGTTATGATGGCTATATAGTTTGGGAGCCAGTTGCATTTTTGGACGCTCATTTCTGTATAGCTAGTTCTCGTTTGTTTGGGTAGGGATTACCCTAGTAGCAAAGAATACACCAACCAATGTATTCTTTGCTAGTAGTAAACGGAATTACCTTCAGTCGGTAAGATCACCTTGCAGGTGTAAGGCGGGTCGATCTAGGTGCAATAAATTTATTAAAATCAACTGGTTTGTATATAAGATTATGATGTTCATATGTTAAAAAAATTGTTCAGCTGATGCCTTTGTAGGCACATACGTTGAACTTAATCAATTATTTATGAATAACTTTGCTAAAGTATCGAAGATCAAGCTGCAATAATGGTAATTAGTAGTTTATTATGTATTTAGCAGATGAAAATGTTCAGCTTATAGTTTCTAAGATTTGGCAGAATTCTAATATTAAAAGCTGTAAACAAGCGTTTATGGATGGATGGTCAACTTTCTGCTGATATGGTGACTATTTTTCGTTTTTTATCAAAGGAATTATTCTTACAGTACCTATGTTGTTTTTTTACATTTCTATTCGATTATATTTATCACTCAATCATTTTAGTATAGTAATGAATTTTCAAACAGTTACTATTAAATTGTTGAAAAATATTTTGTTAATTTTGAGTACAACTCTGTAATATCCGAAAAACACCTGTTAGTTTGGGGATTATTGCATTCCAATACTCTATGTATTGTTGAAATAAACTATAAACAGAAATGGGTAGTGCAGCTGGCTCCCTTACTAATAGGCTATGTTTAAATATTGCAGACACGTATTGAAAATATTGTCCGCTCAGATGCTTTTCTTTACATGAACCAATTCCCCGTTTTATTTGGACATTGTAGTATTTGAGGATATTAATTTTGAAAACTTACGGTGACGATTTTTTATATGAATAATATTTATAAGTGTGAATCAATTTATCTGATAGACAATTTCCAAATTGTTTATTTTTGTTTATTGCAAACAAATTTACAAAATAATTTTGTAATAAATGTTATTTTTCTATTATTAATATTTCATAAACAATGTGAAAATCATATAAAAAGGAAAAACGCGGTTGAAAAATTATACAGTTCTCTCAGTGCCATTGAAGAAGCAACTTGGAGTACAATTTCAAAAGTAAGAAACATAATAATAATTGGATATTTTTTATATTTTTAAATCGTTTTTTTTAGATGAAACAGTTCGTAGTAATTTTAGCAGTTATAATTGCTGCTCAAGCTTTAACAGATCAAGTAAAATGGGAAGGATTTAAGGTATTTTTTTAAATGTTTTTATTATGAAAAAGTTTATTCTAATTATTATTTTAGGAAAAGTATGTGAAAATCTATAAAAATGCCGTGGAAGAAACCAAACGTTTTTCGATTTTCCAATCCAATTTACGCAAAATTGAAAATCACAATAAAAAAGAAGAACAAGGTATTTTTTCATATCGCTTAGGGGTTACTAAATTCGCTGATATAACACCTGAAGAGTTTATGGAATTGATGACGTTGTCAATGAAACAGAAACCAACGTCAAGTGGTAGCATTGGAATGGTTGATTATAACGGAGAAATCCCAGATTCTATTGATTGGAGTAAAAAGGGAGCAGTTACAGATGTTAAGAATCAAGGATCATGCGGATCCTGTTGGTCTTTTAGTGCTGTAAGTGCTAAAGATTCTATTTTTATAATGTTTTATGTAAACATGTTTTTATTTTAACAGACGGGTACAGTTGAAGGTGCAAATTTCATCAAAACAGGAAATTTAGTTTCTCTAAGTGAACAAAATCTAGTGGATTGCGATTCTGACTGCCACGGCTGCAGTGGGGGTTACATGACCAACGCCTTAGAATATATCGGACAAAATGGAATCATGTCTGAACAAGATTATCCATATGAAGGAATAGATGACATTTGTAGATTTAACGCAACTAAATCTGCTGTAAAAATTTCTGGTTATAAAAGTGTGAAATCTGGAGATGAAAATGATTTACAAAAAGCAGTAATTCAAGGACCTGTCTCTGTTGCTGTTGCTGTCACAAGTGTTTTTCAACTTTACAAATCAGGTAATATTTTAGATAAAAACGACCGTATTATTATTTGTTACCTATTTATTTATATATACTTTTATTCATTTAGGTATTTTGAATGATCCTACTTGCCAGAACGGAGAATACTCCTTAAACCACGGTATATTAGCAATTGGTTATGGTAGTTCAAATGGTCTAGATTATTGGATCGTAAAGAATTCCTGGGGAACTGATTGGGGAATGGAAGGATACGTTTGGATGTCCAGGAATCGAAATAATCAATGCGGAATCGCTACCGATGCATGCTTCGCTGTTGTATAAAATTTTGTCAGTATTTTAACATTTTTCTTGATTGATGTAGATATAATTAAGAAAGTTTGCCTTAATAAACTATGAATCAAAGAATTTTGTTCTTTCCATTACAAAAATAACCCTTCTCTAGTACAGGACAAGTAAATGATAAAACTGTATCTAAATTTAACTTAAAAAATACTGAACACAATGTTTTTATTTTGTTATAATATTAAATCATCAACCTCGTATAAACTGTAAACTGCCATATAATAGTGATTTTGTGATCCCGGACTGAATTTGGCACTAAAATCACAATCAATACATGTCTTACAATAACGGAAATGTCAAAGTGGTGACAATAGCGACATCTTCACCTCCAACCGCAAACCAAAATTCTAAAAATTTGACAACAAGTCCATAGGCTTGAAACAATAAAATATTATTTCAATTTCTTGTAGAATTGTCGTATTTAGTAAGGCGCGTTACCAATAGATATCGAAGAATATATTATCCTAATGCTTTACAACAAAGTTTTGACTCATATTTTTAAAAAACAGTGACCGTTCAACTAAGAAGAAACAACTACTTCCCGGGCTATATGCCCCGACAGACTTGAATTACAGTTCTAAGTCTACAAGTGATGTTGTCCCTTCTATATAATTACTAACCAGAATGGTTGGTTAAATCTTGCAGATATACCAACAACGTTTGACTTAGAAGTGTAATTCAATGTCTACTGTAGTTGTTTTTTCTTAGTTGAACGGTCACTGTTTTTGAAAAATTTTTTTCAACACTTTCTTGTAAAGCATTAGAATAATATATTCTTCGATATCTATCTAATCAAAAGCTGCTTACTTTGTCTTTTGTTATTTGTTGATTTGCAGTGAAAGTTGCACAAATTGAGGAATTATTAATTTTTAGTTTTCTCCTAAAATATTCGGCTTAAAACTTTTTTAAATTAATTTTTGCAAATCAGTACTAATATTCGTAAATAAAATACCATAAGCCGAAGATTGTTTCAACAATGCATTGTCTTTAACTTTTGCCTCTGTGTGCTCAGGAAATTTTTCTTTTCGTAGAGTACGGGAATCAGGATTATATTACATCTTCCCATTAGGTATATGTAAGAGATATTTTACAATGCCGTATACAATGGGAAAACTACTCATAAGTTTTTGGGTATATTCAACTATACTTGTTTCTTTTCTAGTTAAGATTTTTGTCCAGTATTACTTTTAAATAGAACGGTATGACTACCTACCTGACAGATCTTGAATTAATTTGTCTGCCGTTACTCATTAATTCCATAAAGGACTATGCTTCCATCTTATGGAAAATAAAAGACCAATCAAATGCGGATATTTTGATACCAACTTATTCGTCTTGAAAAATAAAACATTTGATAACTTTGCGCCAATGTTGTAATTTAATTAATAAACCCACAAAATCAGTTCATTTGTCAGAAATTTTCGATTCGATTACAAAATCTAACCATTCAATAGGACTCCACCTGCTGCGGTGAAACAGAGTCGGACTTGTGAATATAGTTGTACATACGATGAATACCAGTTTCGTTGAAACAAAATAATAGGATTTTATTTTTCAGTTGTATAAAGATATGATAGATTGCAATCAAATTATGTAAAAAAGGTACATCTCTCAATCGACAATCTAGCATCTTTACATAAGTTTGTCATTTTGTAATAGCAGTTTATTATAACGTTTTCTATATTATAATAGTAAAATTATAATAGGTACATTTAATAACTTCCGACACGTATTTCGTAAACAATTCCGGTACAAACGAATTCCCGTCAGGATTCTTAATGACTATAAAATACACATGAGTTCCCGTCCGACACTTGCAGGTATCTTAATCCCGCACTCGAATTGCCGTCCAGTTTATTTAATCCGCTTACAGGTAAACTAAATAGTTTTGAAAATTCCAGTAAATCGTAATACCTATTCGTAATCCTGAATTCTAATGAAAAAGTTGAATAACCCATTGGGGTGGCTAGGGGGTCTGTCAGTACTAATTGCTATGAATATATTTTTCTATTATATTTTCTATTATATTAAGTTGTCATTTTCGAAACGGCAGTTTATTAATATACATATTTCCGAACGTTTGTTGTCGTACGCTATAGTGATACACAAAATGCTTGAAGTAATACTAAGTGAAAAGGGTAAACCCTTTCTGGTTAGGTTATATGTATGTTAGGTTAGGTTAGGTTAGCTTCTTTACATGTATATATTTATGACTCAGTTCAGTAGTAGTACGCAATAAAATTGTAGAATTAAAATTCGGTATTTTATTCCAATAATGATCATATAAAATAATATCGTGTAATAGTGCCAAACATAAGACATTTATAACTATTTCTTATTTCATACATCTGAAAACGGACCTCCCTTAAAACTTTTACTGTTCACTTATTACAATATGCAATAAATACATAGCTAGATATCAGATGATTAAGAGAATTTACCGTAATTACCATAAACACCTTTTAGACAAGTCAGTTTTCACCCTGACGGGAACTCGAGTGACGGCTTAACGTATCCTAATTATGGAACAGGTAGACTGGTTGACTGTAGTTGACGCTGCTGATCGAACTATACCTAATCATGAAGAAATATAATGATGCAAATTAGATTTCAGTTAACAGTGCTTTTTATGTCACGCAAGGGAAAACACTCATCGCCATCAAAATATATATAACACAAAAACCGGCTTCGGCTATCAAAAAAATACAAAAATTAAACAAAACCCGGCTTCGGCTATCAAAAAAATACAAAAATTAAACAAAACCCGGCTTCGGTCATAAAAAAAATTTAATAAAGCAAAAAGGCGACTTTAGCTACCAAAAAAATATAAAAACCGGCTTAGGCCAATGAAATTTTTTTTTCAGCTACACTTCGCGGATAGAAGGTAATGAGGTCCTCAGGCACTGCCTGTGGGGGGAAGGTGGAGCGCGTAAAAGGGGATTACTCTAAGAATTATACATTATCTTTTAGCATCACCCTTTACGTCGGGTTCATTACCTACACACATTTTTGTATTAACAGTTAATAGACATTTAACATCTTGCATATAAAAAAATATTTTCCGCATCCCTATCCTATTTTTTTTAAAGAGTTACCGATGCCAACAAATACACTACAAAATATTACAAAGAAAAAACAAAATATAAAAATTAACTGATAAAATTAGGTCAGTTCAACCCTGTCTGGTTTTATTTATTCATTTCTTATCACCGCTGATATCCTTACTTCGTGGAATCTGTAATACATGTCTATTTACGTATTTTCTCTCTGTCTTACTCATACAATCTCCGTAAGCGATTTTAAAAATAATATCATTAATTGTGGGTTTATTAATTAAATTACAACATTGGCGCAATGTTATCAAATGTTTTATTTTTCAAGACGAATAAGTTGGTATCAAAATATCCGCATTTGAGTGGTCTTTTATTTTCCATAAGATGGAAGCATAGTTCTTTGTGCGTATCTAATGAAAAATGGGGAATTTGCACAAAATAAATATTGGATTTTTATATTATAGCTTAAGCGACTATGAGAGTAGTTCATTTTTCAATAATTATGAATGTTTAAAAAAATAGTAGAACATATTATAAATCCACGTGACCGATAATAGAACGTGACGTGTAAAGTACGACCAGCGAACTAAGAAGGTCGTAAATCGATATAAGCCGACGACCCTCATTATTACCTATTGTTCGAAATATAGATAAGCAATAAAATAAGTGGGTGTCCCTTAAAAGATTTCCAGGCAAGATTGAAATATCTCATGAAATAGGTTGGCATTTTAATAATAGTAGGCTCTCCATTATTTTTGGCTTTTGTTGACAGTTAAGGTTGATTTAGAACCCTTGGTAAGGATATGTTTAAATGTGTCTAAATAATAAAATTTATTAACCTGGCCACCAGACTTTCAGTACTAATGGACTATTAACGAGATTATAGCGATAATGGTCTATTTACGGTTACAAAATAAATTACCTTCCAGATTTGGAAAACAAGAAAGAACTAACCGCTTTCCAATTTCAGAAATAAAAGGGGGAAAGTTAAACAACATTTAGTCATTACCTACCTAATATTCCGTTGTGTCTATTTTAAAGTGTCTATTCGATTTTTGTGTTGTGAAAAATGTGGCGCCCAAAGACTCATCCTGAAGCTAGTACTTAAACTGGTGGTCGTAGTATCAGTAATCGACAAATTTTACACCCTCAAGGGAAACAAATTATATTAAATGTTTATACTTTCCTTCTGTACCGTGGTATGTCCAAGGATCAAGTTGTGCAAGAACGTGTTTATTTAACAAAAACACAGTATTTCACAGTGGTTAAAATAGTAAGTAACCCCATTAAAAAAAAGAAACGAAAAGTCTAGTGGTTCAAGGAAACTAGATGGCTGTGACAATATTATCAAACAATGAACATGAACAATATATGCCTTGTATAAAGAGCAATTTGTCCCTACATTAGATATTTTAATGAAACGACTTAAAAAGAATGAAACTGATATCCTGTGTTGGAAAGAGACTCTCTAAGGAAGTCTCTTGCACAAAACGGATTTAAATTTAAAAAACTCACTAGTAGCAGAAAATCATAAAGGAATCTGTGCGCCTTAAGAAGTGGATATTTGAATATTTATTGGCAATAAACGAATTTAGAGAATATGGTAGAACAGTAGTGTTTTTGGATGAAACTGCAAACATTCCTGATAGCAGCTGGGCCAAGTGTGTTCCCCATATTAAAAGGGTGGAAAAGTCATATATGGATATAGAAAAAATTCCCAAAGAAAAGTTCATTATCAATTTGGATAACGACAGTGAAATTAAAACATCTTCGTCAGTAATTTTGTTTATAAATACCTTTAACTTATATACCTACATATACTTATATGCAAAAAACAGCAACTTCACAAGTGTGTGTGTATATTAAATTTAATTGTGTTGTAAAATTCAATAAAGATTTTTTGCATTATTTAAATTTTGTTATGAGGTCATAGAAAAAGTAAAGTGTTGAACTCGGCTACGCCTCGTTTGATAAACTGTTCTCTCGCTTAAAAAAAGCAACTTTCGTCACTCGTTGAACATACTATTTTACAATGGACCATACTGTTGCAGACTATATTGCTGAAAATATTGCCCGCTCATATGCTTCTTTTCATGAACCAATTCCCGGTATTATTTGGACATTATAGTATTTGAGGATATTTAATTGAAAACTTACGGTGACGATTTTTTATATGAATAATATTTATAAGTGTGGATCAATTTATCTGATAGACAATTTCCAAATTGTTTATTTTTGTTTATTGCAAACAAATTTACAAAATAATTTTGTAATAAATGTTATTTTTCTATTATTAATATTTCACAAACAATGTGAAAATCATATAAAAAGGAAAAACGCGGTTGAAAAATTATACAGTTCACTCAGTGCCATCGAAGAAGTAACTTGAAGTACAATTTCAAAAGTAAGAAACATTTATAATAATTGGATATTTTTTATATTTTTAAATCGTTTTTTTAGATGAAACAGTTCGTAGTAATTTTAGCAGTTATAATTGCTGCTCAAGCTTTAACAGATCAAGTAAAATGGGAAGGATTTAAGGTATTTTTTTGAAATATTCTTATTACGAAAAAATTTATTCTAATTATTATTTTAGGAAAAATATGTGAAAATCTATAAAAATGCCGTGGAAGAAATCAAACGTTTTTCGATTTTCCAATCCAATTTACGCAAAATTGAAAATCACAATAAAAAAGAAGAGCAAGGTATTTTTTCATATCGCTTAGGGATTACTAAATTCGCTGATATAACACCTGAAGAGTTTATGGAATTGATGACCTTTTCAATGAAACAGAAACCAACGTCAAGTAGTAGCATTGGAATGGTTGATTATAACGGAGAAATCCCAGATTCTATTGATTGGAGTAAAAAGGGAGCAGTTACAGATGTTAAGAATCAAGGATCATGCGGATCCTGTTGGTCTTTTAGTGCTGTAAGTGCTAAAGATTCTATTTTTATAATGTTATATCTAAACATGTTTTTATTTTAACAGACGGGTACAGTTGAAGGTGCATATTTCATCAAAACAGGAAAATTAGTTTCTCTAAGTGAACAAAATCTAGTGGATTGCGATTCTAACTGTTACGGTTGCAGTGGGGGTTATATGACCAACGCCCTAGAATATATCTAGAAAAATGGAATCATGTCAGAACAAGATTATCCATATGAAGGAATAGATGACATTTGTAGATTTAACGCAACTAAATCTACTGGAAAAATTACTGGTTATAAAACTGTGAAATCTGGAGATGAAAATGATTTACAAAAAGCAGTAATTCAAGGACCTGTCTCTGTAGCTGTTGCTGTCACAAGTGTTTTTCAACTTTACAAATCAGGTAAAATTTTCGACAAAAATGAATGCATTATTTATTGCTAATTGTTTATTTATACAATTTTTTATCGGTTCAGGTATTTTGGATGATTCAACTTGCCAGAACGGAGAATACTCCTTAAACCACGGTATATTAGCTATTGGTTATGGTAGTTCAAACGGTCTAGATTATTGGATCGTAAAGAATTCCTGGGGAACTGATTGGGGAATGGAAGGATACATTTGGATGTCCAGGAATAAAAATAATCAATGTGGAATCGCTACCGATGCATGCTACGCAGTTGCATAAAATTTTGTTACTATTTTAACATTTAGTTAGTATTTTATATAATTATGATAGTCTCAATAAACTATGAATCATAGAATTTTGTTCTTTTTATTACAAAAATTACCTTTTTGCACGAGCGTTCGCGAAGAACATATCTTGTAGGTATAGTTATGTTCAAAATATACCATTGGCATTTGACTGCACTAAAACCCCAAATATCACTTAGGCCATAAAATATCGCATGTTAACTATATTTTAAGACAGGGTCGCTATTAATCCTTTTTCATATATATCATAATGAATCTCAACGTTTGTGACAATGACGTCATATTCATTTAACAGCTATTAAACAATATAGGCAAAAATATCGACCAATTGTCTACGTTGACGAATCATGGTTCGATACACACGACACTGCACGAAAAAAATGAAATGATTTTTCAACAAAATGTCGAACGAAAGTTCAAATCCTATTAAGTATCATTAATATATTAGCAGAGATATTAGGCATTATTCTTACTCAGCATTCTTTGTTTTGTTCTGTTTGTGTTTCTGGTATTTGTATCTTACTGATTTTTATTCTTCTACCTTTATCTGGTTGTGACTTATGTGACTAATCTGCTTTTATTATTGCAAATACCATCGAGAAGAGTTTTTCTACTCTGATTTGTATCTTCGTTGTGATTATACAAATTGCGATATGTATTGTGCCTATTAAAGTTGTAAAAATAATATAAGAGCTTTAGTTAAAGGACGAAGACGGAATGCCATTAAGTTTATTCCGTTTCCTAAACCCAGGAGATATCCCAGCAGATGCCTCAAATGGATTGAGTTATGTGGCAACCAAAAACTTGAATTTTGCCACAATCAACAGAACCTCTTATATTTGTAGCGAACATTTCGATGATAATTGTGTAGATCCTACACCCTATTGTAGTGATGGGTCCACTGAAGCTGAAGTAAATGCTGAATTGACTCAATCGAATGTACAAGAACTTGCTAGTGTCTCAGACAATCAAATAGATGTTGTCAATAATCAATTTCTGAGAGTTTTCCATCTCCAGTTACACCCACTACGAATATTTTGGAACAAAGTTATAGCTCTACCAATTTTGTGATGAAACCACAAGCTGAACAGAAAAAAAGATTACCAAAAATGAAACAAAAGATATTCCAATCTTCACCGTGGACAGAAATACTCGTACAAGGAAAACTATTTTTCATACTACCAGGTTTAAATACTTTACTGGACTTACCCTCCACATTTTGAAGCACTCTATTCATTCTTAGATGAGAATGTTATGATAGACTTAAATACCAATTTAAATATAAAAAGCAGCTTAGATTTAGAAATAATTTCTTTTCAAAATTTTCTAATAGAGACAAGGTTATGTTTGCTGCTAGTAAGATTGAGACGAGGATACACTTTACAAGAATAAACTTTTTTTTTGAAATACAAATATCAGTGATATTTTTTACATGGGTTCAATTTATGTACCACCAAATCATTGGACTGAGGTGATTTATTTTTGGAAGCTAGAAATATACAGAACATTCCTTATTGTTTCAAAAATTTTGAGGATGAAATTCTCGGAGTTATGGATGCCATTACAAATGGCAAGAAACGTTAGACAGCAAGGAAATACTTACTCCAGTTACAAACACATTAATATGATTAAATTTCTAGTTGTAACTGCAGTTAGTGGTACTATAATATACTGTAGTGAAGGATTTGAAGGCTCCATATCTGATATAATAGTGAACTGTTTGTACAGTGTGATATGAAGAACTTTTTGCAAGAAAATGACTGTCTATTAGCAGATAGGGGCTTTCCGCAAATGAACTTAAAATTGAAGTGTTCACTCCACCATTTCTTTTGAAAAGTGATAAACTGACATAAGAAGAAGAACGTCTGACAAAAAATTTGCCAGATCTAGAAATCATGTTGAACGTGCCATTCGTAGGATTAAATTGTACAAAATATTAAGTAACCGTTGTCCTATTACTATGTTACCAATATTATCAAATATTGTATAGAACACAACCTTTTCGATTTCGAGAAAAACATTTGTACTAAATTATTCAGGATACCTTCGGGATCACTGAACATAACTCCGTTGTTGGCGCAAACTTCTTGTTATTTTGCTATTGGCCTTTAAAGTAGCAGTTTTTCAATTTAAGCGGCCATTTTTTCAACACTTCTCGATAAATTAACCAATGATCTGTTTTAAAACGTTACTAATTTTTTATTTTTTTATTGAAAAATATTATAATTCAATATCAAATAACAAGTTGGGTTTCTGCGCGACAGACAGTTTTCTGCTAAAATTGACTAAAAATACGAAAATGTTGTGTTCTACACAATTACCTGAAAAACCTTTGGTTAAATAAAATTCTGTATTTGAAAAATTGTTTAATACCATATTTTGTAGATTGAATTAATATGTACCTATAAACTTTTTGGATAATTCCAAAATTGCTGAAGACTTTTATACAAATCCAATAATTGAAGGAGTAATTAAAATATATTGCATCTGTTGACACTTTATTTTATTTACCTAGTACCTAATTAAATCATAAATAGAAAAGATGAAAACCTAAAAAAGTCCAGAAACACAAACAAACAATGGTGAATAATGCCTAATAGCATACCATAATGATACGTCAATGTGTTGACAGCTGACATTAGTTTTTCGTCAACTGTGAGATGTAAAATACCTCAAACTAAAAAGACCTGCAAACTTTTCGGGACTCAATATATATAAGAAAACCCAAAAATTGATCGGAAAAACCACTTCCTTATGCGTCTAACCTTTTTCAGTATTTTTTAATCGTTACGTCGGCAGCATTTGCCTTGTATAGAACTTGTTCATTGGAATTCTGTAATTCACAAAGTTCCGATCGTCGAAATTACTTGATCGGAATATTTTCCAACAGCGCTAGACATCTCGGAATCAAAATCTAAGATCGGAATCGTTCTCGCGCATGATCACTTTACTTGGTAACTTTTTCTAAGCTATGTTTTGCTGTGGTTTCGTGAGCTGGATTTATGACTTGCCCTATTAAATATGGGGATTATGATTGCCGAAGAAATAGAAATTGAGGTTAAGATTTGCGGACATTTCGATACGGCGCACTAATTCTTTCATAAAAGTTACAGAATAGGACTGAATGTGTAGAGATAAACACTTATGGGAATATGCCTTTTAAAATGGCTGCATTTTAAGACCGGCAAATCCAGAACTCTAATCGGAGCATGTACATAAAGCGGTTAGGAAACTGGAAGTCGACAACAGTATCCCAGGAATACGTAGAATCCTATACTAATTACAAACATGGATTCAGTAACAAAAATTTAAGTTTAAATCCAAGAAAACTGCATAAAATACCAAATTCGTCAAACTCGGTTCAAAAAGTTGATGTGCAATCCATTAACATTTTATCTAAGTGATATTTTAAAATGCCGTAGGTATTCAAGCTTGTTATTTTTTCAGTTAAGTTGTCAATGTAGTTCCACAGAATTATTTCGTTAAGGATGCATCAAGTATTTGAGGTTATATCTCTGGTGATGAAATAAAACAATTTAATTTGTTTAAATCTTCATTATTTATTTTGAACTAACGTCCAAATTAAAATTATTGACGCGTTTCGCTACACAGTAGCTTTTTCAAACTAGTGAAAATTTGGTTTGTGGGTTTTTAAATACTGGTTTATTATATAATAATGACTTTAGTTTATGTTTTTGAACTAGGTACTTTTTATGAATTATTGATCTAATTTTATCTCTAATCTCACGATCTAAAATGTCAAACTCTGTGGGGTGTAGTATATGTGATAGCTGTGAATGAATTACCTTAACATAAATACTAAAAATGTATCTCTTACTATACTGAGTGTTCTTCTCTTCTTTTAACCATTTTTCTTTGCCATGGATACTTGCTTTGATGGCTGAACTGCTGTTGTTGTCTGTTTTTAATTTCATGTATTTCGGGAATACATGATTTTTGGAACACTGCCCGAGGAACCACAAATTTTGTGTACACACTGCACTCTTTAATAGTTATTTAACCAACACGTGTATTAATGAGGGCCATTAACAATCGAGATAATTTAACGCACGAGCAGAGCGAGTGCGTTAATGTTCGAGATTGTTAATTGCCCTTTTAATACTCGTGTTAGTTACAAAGCTTTTCCGTCGACTGTATCAGTTGTATTCGTTTTTCTCAATATTTAAAAACTAAAAATATTTATTTGTTTCATAGGTAAGTACTGTCAAAAATAAATAATGACATTGAAATGTCACAGAGAAGGTCGCCAGTTCAAATGTCACTGTTTTCGTTTTTCTTACATTATATTTTGGATGTTTCATTGTTTCAACACTAATATTATTATAATTTTGTAGAATAATAAAATAAGAGCGATATGTAAGTCAAAAACTAGAAGTATTCTATACAAGGATTCATTTTTTGAAGACGTTGTTGTATGTTTGGTTGCCTACACTACAGGTAACTGTCAATATAAATATAATGTATAAGATATGCGTTGGGTTGCCTGCAGAAAATCGTTGATTAATGTAGGTAAATCATGCATTAATGAGGGTCATTAATGTATGATTTTGTCTAATTTTGAGAACGTTAATAGCATATGTTAATACACGGTCGACGGAAAAAGTAATTTAAAGTACCATATAGCCAAAAAAGCGTAGCGAAACGCGTCACTAATTTTAATTTGAACGTTGGTTCAAAATAAAAAATGAAGATTTAAACAAATTAAATTGTTTTATTTCATCATTAGTATGAATCTTCATCAAGTAAAAGCCTCATCTATTCAATTTATATTATATTCATACAGTCTAAGTATCTAGATTTGTAAGGTGGTTCTAATAAGTGAATAATGTTCGGGAATAAAGAAAAATTTATGTGTACCTATACAGATATTAAAAGCACTTTATTTTTTAAACTCTACAACAATTACTATCGTTTTCACGACGTATTTCGTTTAAATCCAAAGGTTTTTCTAATGAATCTGTCGTGCGTTTCTTTTCCATTTCTGGTACAATTAATTTTTGTAAAGCTGATATTGGCATCTCGAACATTAAACAAATCAAAGTACCAACTAAATATGACAAAACTAAATCTCCCAAGGCTGTTGACACCTAAAAAAAGGTTACATTAGAATTTTAACACTTCTGGCTAAAACGGTAATTGGGTAATAGGTCCTAAATTACGAAAAAACTCTTTAAAACACATACAAAACTTATACTTAGTGTCAACGGCAACTGCACAATAGATACTCAAAGCACGGGATCGTATATATTCCCCAAATTCGACAAGCTTTTTCTTCTGTACGGGTTTTTATTTCATAAAGATCCTACAGATTTATTATCCATGGCCGAAAATTAAATAGATAATTCTATATGTCAGTTTGTGCGATGCGCACGCGCGAAAATGCACTTTCTGACGTTGTTATTTTGCGTTCTTTTGATAAATAAGACCCAACCAGTAAAGAGAAAGAATTAGGTACCTTTCTAAAGACTGGACATTTATGGAACCCACAATCTGTTTAATTTATGGTTTGTTCTGGGACTGAGTGTCAAGGGCGTAATCAGGGAGGTAGCTGTCTTTTTCTAATAAGATTTTTCTATTATATCATACAATAAATCAACAAAATCATTAATAGTCGTCACATTTGGCATTCAACTACAACGATCTTAACAAAAATTGAAAGAGAAAAACAAGAAAGTACTCTCCTCAATTGGGTGTTCAACTTCAAATTTTGATCCCATGTTTTATTAGGTGATATTAATAATTGACAAATGGGATATTTAAAAATAAAGTTATTTTGCATTTAGTCTTTAGATTAACAGAAAAAAATGAAAACAAAAATTTACTGAAAACATGCAACTTATAATGCAGATACGTCACTAGTATAAATGTGAAGTTATCGATAGTCTTCCTTTGCTGTTCCATGTTTCAGCTTCTTCTTCTTTCTCCTTTATTGGGATGTTTGAGCTTATTCAGGACAAAAATGTTGACATCTTACATCTATCACTCTGTTGTTCAATTGAATTTGAAGCATTTTATTAATAAAAGGTATAAAGCTTAAGCTCGAACTAATCAAAAATTTTAACCAAGCTGAAACCACATGCGAATGCAAACAACTCACTGACACTCTAACCTAAGCTTCTTTTTTCTTCTTCAATTTGGGTGAGTACCCTCTTTTATGATTACTTTGTTCCATGTCAAAATATGTGACTAACTTCAATTTATACTAGTGACAACAAAATCTGAAAGGCGGATTTTAAGAAATTTTTTAAATAGAATTTTTTAAACGGGGATAAAAACAAAAAAACACTATTAAATTGGATAAAATGTTCCCTAATGTTCCCTAATATATTTTTAGTTGAACAACCTATTGTTTGGTGTATCATTTTTCGCGATACACACGATTTAATTTTAAGAGGTAAAAACGTGGACGATAGCGTGCGTATTTACTTATGTAATTTATGCATTAAACAGCGGATTCACAATTAAGAGACCATTTTCATCACGGACCAAAAAACGCTTCATACCGATCCCTTATTATACAAAATGGAATAATTGGTATGTGTGACGATTTAATAATAATTGTTCTTAAGGTAAGTGTACATTAGCAACAAACTTGCGATATTTATTGCGCAAGTAGATGTCAGTGTCTGTGTAAACACTCCCGAGGCCAAAGTCCGAGAGGTGAGGTGTACTTGCGACAGTTGATCTCTGCAACTCAATACCTTTCAGTGTAGACGACGTATATTCTTCTCTCAGTGTTCAGGATTTTACTTCCATACCTGTTGGAAATTTTATGCGAGAGTGAATTATAAAATGGCAGAAAAAAGTGTTGGTCGAAAGATGACACTTTTTCTTTAATAACACAGTGGGAATTATATACGGAATTATGGGATGTCAAAAGTAAAAACTATTGGAACATGATTAAAAAACAAATGCATAATTAGCTGTTAAATTTGATACAGTGGAAAGTGAAGTATCTCGAAAGTTACACAATATACGAACACAATATCATCAGGAACTAAAACGAATGAAAACAAAGAAAAGCGGTGATGGAGCTGACGATGCGTATATAATCACATGGTAGTTTTTTAATGTGCTGAAGTTTGTTATGTTGGCGGGTTACTAGTTTTCAATATAACGATTATATAACTCATGTTCTAATGAACCAATACAATCCTTGAATTTCCCTTAGTTACGACGTATTGATAAGTGAATATACCCCTTGACGACGTAATATAATCGTTTTGGTGTTTCGCCTCCTGCCATATTGTGATCATTTCCATAGTAACGGGCAAGCTCAATGAAATGTCAGTTAATTCTACTACAAATTCCGAAAACAACAATACATCAAATATGTATTATAATAATTATTGTACCTTCAATATTAATATTAATCAATAAAAAAAATTAGAATAATATTCGTTATATAATCGTAACGAATACCAACTCGAGCATAGACAATATTTTTCGATTATTTACCTCTTCACTCGACGTATTTCGCGAAACACCACTCGGTGAATAATCGAATATTGTCTAAGCTCTTGTGATATTATAACTGAATATAACCGTTACTTGACGTCCTGTCAAGATCCCCAGCTGACTTCACGCCATCTGACAAACGTTACAGTGTTGCCATCAGCCAAAGTACCTAACAGAACATCTCCCTTTCTTAGATCTAATTAAATTTACAAACATACATAATCATCTAAATACCTAGGTTTTTTTATTTCACGTCTAGGCCTAACATTGGAGTTTTCTATAGTAGGTTTAGGGGAAACAGTCTTATTAGGGGAAGTGGAACTAGATCCAGAAACGTCAAGAGATACACTTTCGGGCGCACTAGAAGTGTCATTCCGTTTACATTCTTCATCTGTTTCTGTTAAATGTGAACTTTTATTATTACAATTTAGAGGTTGATAATTATCGGGTGAAGTATATGCCGGGGTAAACTGTTGCTGAGTATAATAAGGTGCTGGTATCAGGTGCCACCCGTTTCTTCGATAAATTCCAGTGTTTGATTCAATTAGGTATGAACGAGGTTCTTCTAAACTCTTAAATCCGTTACCCAGACATAATCTCCTATCTCCTCCTATCTAGGTCAGATAATTTTCTGGACCGGTGTCTGTTATTAAATTGTTTGATGGACTTTTCTTTTACCTTACTTTCCCTATTCATCAAAAATTGCTTGTCGATTGGATTATTAAGTTGGCTTGGCAACAATGGCATAAAAGAGCGCACCTTTCTCCCAAACATCAACTCGCTTGGAGAAAAACCGCACTCTGAGGGTGTTGTTCGATAAGCCAGTAAAGCTTTATAAAGGTCATCATTTTTCCTTAAAAGATTTTTTGCAATTTTAACAGCTGCCTCAACACAGCCGTTTGACTGTGCGAAGTAAGGACTACTCGTTATATGTTTGAAATCATATTCACTGGAAAACTTTTTAAATTCAGACTGAAATTGCGGGCCATTGTCTGATCTAACTATTTCAGGAATTCCATATCTAGAAAATAACTGTTTTAATTTATTTATGATGACTAATTCGGTCATTTTTATAAGCTTAAATATTTCAAACAATCTTGAGTAGTAGTCTGTAACAATAAGATACCAAGTTTTATTGCTCTTAAAGGGGGACACTGGGGACAATTTCTAACCAAGTTTTCTATTTGAGTAGAAAGACCTAACCACCACACGGACGTTTTTGCCCTTTGTCCACACTTTACAATTCGTAGGTGCCCATCGTGAATAAATTTTAAACATTTTAATTGAAGTGAAGCCGGAATAAAAAAACGAGAATTTCGCAATAAAAATCCCCCAGAACATGAAAAATCAAATCTATACTGATAATAAGGCAATAAATCATTACCCAAATTACTTTTGTTTGGCCAACTGGTCTCAGTATATTTTTCAATTTGAACTGTAATAGGGTCTTTTTCCTGATCAGATTTGATTTCGTCTAGAAAATAAGATTTTATCTGAACTGACTGGACTATCAATCTAACATGAGCCTCTGTTTCGCAATGCAATTCATCTTGAATTGGTAACTCAGTATTCAATGGAAAATTCCGCGATAGAGCATCGGCCACCACGAGCTCCTTTCCTGGAGAATAATAGATTTTATAATCATATCTCATTAAACGGATTCTAAAACGCTGTAATCTTGGGGTTAATTCATCAATAGGTTTGGTCTGTAAAACCTGAATTAGAGGCTTATGATCGGTCTGCATTAAAACGGGGATTCCAGAAATGTATTCAGAAAATTTTTCTGCTGACCAGGTTAAAGCCAAGGCTTCACGCTCAATTTGAGCATACCTCTTTTCTGTATTTGAAAGTAAACGAGAAGCATAATATATGCAACTACTTCAGTGTTTCCGTCCTCTGAAGTCTGAAGTAGACAAGCCCCTAGTCCATAGGATGAACTATCTGCTTGAATACAAATTTGTTTTGTGGGATCAAAGTATGCTAAAGTAGGGCACTTTAATAGTATTGATTTTGAATTTTCAAAAGCCTCTTTTTCAGAGATTCCCCAAATAAAATCTACATTTTTCTTTAAAAGAGAAGTTAATGGCTCAAGTAAGTGAGAACGGTTGGGTATAAAGCGGCTTGAAAAATGTATCATACCAAGATATTGCAAAATTTCTTTTTTGTTTTTCGGTTCAGGAAATTGAATAATAGATTTTATTCTATCTGGATCAACAGAAATTCCAGTAATAGAAATAGTATGACCTAAAAACGTGAGAGATTGAGTAGCAAAAACGCATTTTTCTTTATTTAAAGTAATACCTTCTTGCTCAATACGCCTTAACACCTCAAACAGAATTTTATTATGTTCTTCAATAGTAGGAGCATGGAGAGTAGGAGCATGGACTGATATGTCATCAATGTGACTTATTACTCCTTCTAAGCCAGATAATATTTTATTAAGTAGCATGGAAAAATATTCCGGAGCACAGGTAATACCAAAGGGCAACCGTTTAAAATAAAATCTCCCAAATGGAGTAATAAAAGTGGTTAACTGTTGGGAGTCTTGGCTAAGTTTAATTTGATAGAAACCTGAATTAGTGTCCAATTTAGAAAAATAGTTTGAACCCTGCACTTGTGCTAAAATAGTTTCTACTTTACCTATTGGAAAGTGTGACCGTAAAACTGCCTTATTTAAATGTGTGTAATCAACACAGAGGCGAATTTTTAAATTTTTCTGAACTACAACAATTGGACTCACCTAAACAGTAGGGACTTCAATAAGTTCAATTATCTTAAGAGTTTTTAAACGTTCAAGTTCCTCCTTCAATGGCTTTAAAAGGGGAATTGGAACGACTCGTGGAACAGATTGAATGAAAGTTGGAGCGCCCTCAACTAACTTAATTTGCATTTCAGTTTTAAAATTACCTACACTATTAAAAATTTTCGGGTACTTTTCAACAATCTGGTTTTTTAAAGAATCATTTAATTTCACCGGAGCTATCTGATTACGAAATAAATTCAAAATATTTAATTTTAGAATTGCGGTTCTTCCTAAAATAGGTTTAGTAAGCTTTTCAATGACATATAGGTCTGTACTAAAACTTAGATTTGCAAACTTTAAGACAGCAGAAATAGTCCCTAACACCAACAATTTAATTCCAGACGGCCCAGAGACCATTTTATCAGTAACTTTAATTTGTTTACATAAACTAGGACTAAGTATATGTTTAGGTATACATGAAATGTCTGCACCTGTATCTACTAGAACATTTAAATTTTTGTTAAGTTTTCATACAAAAATTGGAGCTACCCACTCTCTGGAATCAATATGCTTAACCTCCCAATTATGATCTCGCTTTTGATCAATAGTAATAGATCCCAGAAAGGTGTCTTCTACAGTTTCCAAATGATCTAAATTTAGGTCTGTATTCACACTGTTATATTTGGCCTCCAACTCTGCTAAATTATTTAAATGGATAGAGCTCACCTTATTTTTTCTACAAACCACTGCCCAATGACCTTTCTTCTGACATTTTCTACAGGTAGACTTGTTAGCTGGGCACTGTTCTCGAACATGATTTGGTTGTAAACCACAAAATCCACACTTTGTAGAGTAAGATTTGTCTTTTTCGTCCGACTTGATAGAAAAGTTTGATCGTGGATTTGATGAACCCACAGCTTTGTCCTTTGGGACCTGCACTTTTCCAATGTAGTGTTGACTGCTTTGCAGCTCCTTGTTTTGATTAGCTTGCAATTCAGCTTGTTTTGCTTGCAGAACACACTCTTGTAAAGTCAGTTTATCTTTTAATTGAAGTATTTCCGAAGTTTTGTTCTATAGGCTTTCTTAAAATACGAAATCGGGCAACCACGAGTCCAAATACGTTTTCGATTATTCTTCTGGCTCTTGACAGTCTGTAACTAAACACTTGGTTGGGGGCAGGCTGTCCTCTAAACGGGTACGGTTTTAATAAATAGGGTTTCATGGCGAATGCATCATCTGCTACTATTACATAAAGTACTGACTTTTCACGTCCAGGTAAAGGTTTTGCACATGGAAAGTTAAGTGTATTATTTTCTAAAACCCTCGACAAACTACAGTTGTTAAAAACACCCCCATCTGATACACGTCCATTACATCCTACATCGATATACAAAAATTTATATGTAGCATCAGCTAATGCCATTAGTACAATAATATTGTATCCTTTGAAGTTATAAAAACAACTACCGCTATCAGGTGGTGCCATGCTTCCCATCCAGAGCTCCTATGCTGTGAGGAAAATTCCAGAGCTCTTCAAATTTATATGTAGCATCAGCTAATGTCATTAGTTCAATAATATTGTATCCTTTGAAGTTATAAAAACAACTACCGCTATCAGGTGGTGCCTGTATAGTTACATGCTTCCCATCCAGAGCTCCTATGCTGTGTGGAAAATTCCAGAGCTCTTCAAATTTATATGTAGCATCAGCTAATGTCATTAGTACAATAATATTGTATCCTTTGAAGTTATAAAAACAACTACCGCTATCAGGTGGTGCCTGTATAGTTACATGCTTCCCATCCAGAGCTCCTATGCTGTGAGGAAAATTCCAGAGCTCTTCAAATTTATATGTAGCATCAGCTAATGTCATTAGTACAATAATATTGTATCCTTTGAAGTTATAAAAACAACTACCGCTATCAGGTGGTGCCTGTATAGTTACATGCTTCCCATCCAGAGCTCCTATGCTGTGTGGAAAATTCCAGAGCTCTTCAAATTTATATGTAGCATTTATATGTCATTAGTACAATAATATTGTATCCTTTGAAGTTATAAAAACAACTACCGCTATCAGGTGGTGCCTGTATAGTTACATGCTTCCCATCCAGAGCTCCTATGCTGTGAGGAAAATTCCAGAGCTCTTCAAATTTATATGTAGCATCAGCTAATGTCATTAGTACAATAATATTGTATCCTTTGAAGTTATAAAAACAACTACCGCTATCAGGTGGTGCCTGTATAGTTACATGCTTCCCATCCAGAGCTCCTATGCTGTGTGGAAAATTCCAGAGCTCTTCAAATTTATATGTAGCATCAGCTAATGTCATTAGTACAATAATATTGTATCCTTTGAAGTTATAAAAACAACTACCGCTATCAGGTGGTGCCTGTATAGTTACATGCTTCCAATCCAGAGCTCCTATGCTGCGAGGAAAATTCCAGAGCTCTTCAAATTTATATGTAGCATCAGCTAATGTCATTAGTACAATAATATTGTATCCTTTGAAGTTATAAAAACAACTACCGCTATCAGGTGGTGCCTGTATAGTTACATGCTTCCCATCCAGAGCTCCTATGCTGTGAGGAAAATTCCAGAGCTCTTCAAATTTATATGTAGCATCAGCTAATGTCATTAGTACAATAATATTGTATCCTTTGAAGTTATAAAAACAACTACCGCTATCAGGTGGTGCCTGTATAGTTACATGCTTCCCATCCAGAGCTCCTATGCTGTGTGGAAAATTCCAGAGCTCTTCAAATTTATATGTAGCATCAGCTAATGCCATTAGTACAATAATATTGTATCCTTTGAAGTTATAAAAACAACTACCGCTATCAGGTGGTGCCTGTATAGTTACATGCTTCCCATCCAGAGCTCCTATGCTGTGAGGAAAATTCCAGAGCTCTTCAAATAATTCTGCTTGTTTTAGCCATTCTTCCGGCGAAGTTGGAGTCTGGAAAAAAATATTAATGCATAATTATTTTTAGGAACAGAATATCGAAACACAGCCGGAGAAAAAAAATCACGAGGACAGATTAAAAGAGCAGAAACCCAACATGATAATTTGTTACAAAATGCAGCTGATTTACTAAATACCCCAGCCGACGAGTTTCAATTTTTTGGAGATTTTGTTGCAAATGAGTTGAGAAATTTAAATTCACGTGATTACCAAAGTCAGCTAAAATTACAGATTCAGCGTGCTATAATTACTTTTTCCGAACTGGATTATAATTCACCCTCAACAAGAGGAAATATAGTGCCTCTTCAACAAGGGTACATAGTTTCTCATCAACAAGCGTAGATAGTTGCTGCTGTTCATCCAGACCTCAATCAGCTACATCTTCTTATTCAATATTTGGAATGAATGAAAATGGAGAGGGTATGCAAGGTATGGTTTAGAATTTACTCATACATGCAAAGAGATAAAAAAGTAAAATAAACTACGCAGTAAGGAAAACTTACCTGCAAATATTTCTTTTTTAGGACCGCAAACAGAGCTTTACAACACTCCGGTATTATTTTCGCAATCGTACACACTGGAATCCGAAACAGGTACATCAGGGAATGATAGGAGTCACCTGCACGAATTGAAGTAAATTTTTGGTATAACAGTTTCTTTGTATTGTACTTCACAATAAGTAACTTTTTTTTATACTATTTTGTAACTAGTTTTTCGTTCAATAAATATATATTTCAGTTTACATTGTTCTTACCTGTGGCCAAAAATCTTAATGTTAAACAGAGGCGTTCACTTGCCGAAATAGCACACCGCATTTGCGTATCACGTTTGGTTATGTTAGGTCCAACTAATTTTAAAAGATAGTCAAAATCAGCATTTGACATTCACAAAAAATTATCAAGTTGTTTTGGATCTTATAATTTTAATTCGGACAATAAGGTCTCATGAACTCCAAGATCACACATTTTCAATATCCAATCTCTTGTCCATAATTTTTTTTTTTTCGATAAACGTAAAACTATATATGCAGCGGCATATCGACCTTGTTGACCCGCCATTTTAAATAAAATTTTTCTCTGCTTTTCCTTCAGAAATATTTAACAGTGCAAGTTCAGTGTAAACGCACCAGACATAAAATCTGCAATATTGCATGACATTTCTCTCACAACTACTTGCCAGACATGCATCCAAGTTTATTGAGAAATAACTGTCGCAAGTTTCTTGCTAATGTACACGTAGCTTTATAGCCTTTTGGCTGACGAAACTACAGATATCTGGCAAAGAACAAATTTTTGTTGGATTGCATTTCTTCGTTGAAAATAACAATAAAATCAAAGAAGGATTATTAGGTTTTCCAATGCTCTTCACAAAAGCTTAGGTAGTCTTGACGAATTATTGCTAAATCCCTAAATTGTGTGAGAAATATGTGTTGTGTTGACATAGTTTATACGCTAGAGACATTAGTTGAGGAAGGAAATGCAGCTACAAATGCGTATCAAATGCACGTATCAGCATTCAAACCTTTATTTATCATGTTAGTAGCATTAATTGCTAAGTATTCCGCCATTCTGGAACCTGTAACAGATATACTTCAAATGAAGACACTTGATATAGTCAAAATCAGCGAGAGCATTCAAACTATTCTTGAAATGTTAAGAGGTCATCGGAAGCGTAACAACTGAAATTAAAAGATACAAGCGACAGAGCTAAAACTGTAATTGTTGATATGAAGCAACTCTCCAGCCAAAAATTCAGGTGAATTTTGGAGATCTTTCTTAATTCCTTACTTAGATTCAATAATCTTTATAAGTAAGATTTTCTGCAGACAGGAATGAAAAAAGTTCTTCACACTCCACTTTTTACAATTTGTAAGCCACTAAAGGAGAAAGTGAACTATGGTTAAAATGTGAAAAAAGTTATAAGAAATACCAGATATTGATGAGATTTTAAAAGTTGCAACTAAACAATCAACAATTAAAAAGGCTCTTACGATACTATTTTCACAACCATGCACCATCAGCACTATCTAGTGTTCATTTAGCTCATTCGAAAAAATTAAGGAGCAGTACCTATTAGTGAAAATAGGTTAAACGGGTTAGCGATGCTATACTTATCATTCATCGACAGTGGCTGTTTGCCAACGACGAGCAGTTAGTGGAAGATGTTCTTAGAAAGTTTGTAAACAATCAACGTAGAACATTATTAAAAAATAATATTTTTTTCATTTAACGGTGTATTTCTCTTGTTTGTATATTTGTGTATTTTTTTACGCATCCCCCTCTTCTTCTAAGATGGCTATGGAATTCTGGATCTGAAAAATGCCCGCTTCTATTTTGATTAGGAAACGCACTTGCTGTGTTTTTAAGTTTAGTTGACAGGAATGCTATGATTTTATACATATTCCAAAAAAATGTCCTTTCACTAAATTTACTTACCAATATATAATCATTGACGTACAAAGGGTTTCTAAGTAGCCCTCCTCTAATACGAACCACTGCTGAATGTACAATGTATGTGCTGTAAGTAAGTCTTCCGATGACTCTAACAGCTTTCCATTCACAAAACCATCTGGCAAACCCTAAAATGCATGTAATTCAATGAGTTTAAGAAGTACCTACTAACTTTAAATAATCTGCTGATCATCATAAAATAGATTAAACATGAAACCACGTAAAGCAGGAATCAAATAGCATCGAATAACGCTAAATAATTTTCTCCCAGCACTACCATCTGGGCCCTGGAGCAGTTCCAGAATGCCTAAATACTACTTCACCTTTATGAGACAAACCAATAATTTAGAGACAGCACAGTTATTTTGTAAATTAAACTGCTGTACGAAAATAACTTTTGAATTTTGATATAAATAATAAAGTAACGATTTCTTCATGTAGTAGCCAATTATTTAGTCATTAAATTTACATTAATTTATTTCCAATGGTAACACAATCTACTACTGTCTACTTCAAAACAACCACTACTTTAGGCACGTTACGCCAGTTTGTTACATAACATCCCTGATTTGGTAGTACTTTGAAAGACCTCACCCTGCACTACCAGAGGGTTTACTGGAAATAGGTCCAGTTAGTACGCCTTGGACATTCTCTACACTACCATCAGTGTATAGTACATTACAACTGTAGCTTCACGCCATACCGTCGTGAAGATGGAATTTCTAAGTAGTGGCTACTTTAATAGCAAGAAAAAGCAGTATTAGGTTATGTTACCGATGGGGTTCAATCTCTAATGAACAAATTAAAAATTGAAAATACCAGAATATAAAGCATACAATTATGAAAGTGTTAAGTATTTCTTACAACGCCATCTATATGCGAAGTACTGAAAACGTTAATAATGTAAAAGTTGAATTAGTCCGGTAAATGTAGTATTAAAATTAATTTTATAGTTGATTTATTAATGTTACGGTGAAATTTGTATTAAAAATGTGCGTTTATTAGGAAATTATATTCTGTTATAAAAAAAAGCAGACTTACATCCGATCTTAAGGGTGAATCCGTATATTCCAATGGCAATACCAAGTGCGAAAATATTTTTTCCGAAAGCCCAGTATAAAGCCGATTCTACTGCAGAACTTTGATAATTCGGTGCATACATGGTAGCTGCTATCAAAATAATAAAATTGCACATACCAAACGTTGAAAACCACCACAGTATCTCGTGAATCTAAATTAAAAAAAAGTAATTAGGTACTTTCTCTTACTGTATTTTATTTATAATATAATCTATTTACCTTTGTTATTTTAATAACTTTGTTTCTATTCTTGTAGAAAATATAACCAAATGTCAAACCAATTGTATAACCAGTGATATTTGAATACCCAGAGCTGTATAGATCATGCCAAGCTGCCAGCTTGATTCCTTCTAAGTTATATAAAATCCTTAAAATACATAAAACTCTTAGAATAGGCCTTTTCAATAATTTTGTTTTATTGTTTTAATTTGAAGTATTAAAAAAAATATCCCCGTATTTTTTTATTTTTTTTGGAGCAAACTTACATACTAAGTAAACATCTTGTACAATACAGAATCGGTTGAGTAACTTACTTGTGAAATATTTATAAAACTTACTCGGGAAACTGTCGAATTATAATATCGTAGTTCTTAAAGTACGCTATGGTTGCAGGTATCAGAAGTCCAATAACTATTGTAAATCCAAGAATAAGCTTGGCCCTTTTTTCGTACTTCCATAAAATCGTCAATAAAATTAATGAAAATAAATAGAGCTGTGTATCAGCGGCAATATACCATGTTTGAACCATACACTATAATAAATTTACCTACAGTGTGTCTCAACAAATATATTTTATTACTTTTTTGGTAGATTCATTATTCCACCATGTATATTCTTTACTGTTTTTATTATGTAGTCAAACAGTCCAACTTACCATGTTATTTCTTTCAACGTAGTTATTGATATATAAAATATTTGTCCACCAATTTTTTCTACAATTTCTGTATTCCTCAACTACGATATTGTTCCAATTCGGCCCTCTTCCCATGTGTACCAACCACGTACTTTGGAATGCTATAACAGCAGCTAAAGTCGGTGTTAATCTAAAATAGGAAAAAAAATTGAAAAAGAGAAGGTGGCGAGATTTCTAAACCAAGTAGACCTGTGTAATGACTCTTACGTGATTGGTTGTTTCAATGTATAGCTAATAGCTGATAGAATGGTATTTTTTCTTCCCATTCTCGACAAATATCCTATATTTTGTATTTCACATAAAATATCCAAAACTTCATGTATAATTTTTTTTGCTCAGGTGCTGGTCCTATCGCAAGCTACTCCTCAGCCTCTAGGACTTTTTGTGTTTATTTCCTCAACATTCACTCTTTCATTTCATTCACTTCTGTACAGAATATACAGAATCTTCGCCGGTTAGATATTGTATTATTCGATAATTAGTCTAGGATGTACGAGTATTGCCTCTCTTTTGCGATCTAATGCCTCGCATTCTGACCACAATGTCTGCGGGAAAATTACCAGTGAGAAGATTCGTTATTTTTCTGATTTGGTTCCTGTTTTTCTTACGTAGCTTTTCACTTTTGTGTTATAAGGTTGATGAATGTTTTCTCGTGGTGTATGAGAAGGGCAAGTTACATGCAACGCTTCTGCACACATGAGCACCCCCACACACACACACCCATACAGATATATCATGACATCCTAAGAAATTGGTTATCTCATCAAGACAACGTAATTAGTAGATGTCAAAGGTGATAGAATTAAACTATTACCCTTGACGTCTATTGATAACACGCTTTACTAAAATATGACAATTTTTTTACAAGTAACAGTAATTAAGTAAACAACAGCGTAATTACTTTCATATTATGAAAAACTCATCCTTTGTTTAATTCTCTTGAAGTAAAGTTGTAGTAAATATAATAAAATTATTTTTAAAAAGATAGTTTTTGAATCAAAATGCATAATTTTCCACTTTTTTTGGTTTTCGTGACCCAGTCCAGTATGCATCCTCGGATATCATATTTAGTAGCCCAGAGTGTGGGTTCTGGGCCAATATATGGAGTTGATGAATCAGTTTTGACCAGTTTATCAGCTTTTTCATTATCCTGGATGCCACAGTATCCTGAAGCCCAAATCAAAGTTATTTTATTGTGCTCTGATAGGACAGAGAGTTCTTTTGGCTTTGTACACCAGTTGATGTCAATTTGGGTTCATAAAAGCCTTCAACGACGCCTGCATTGCGCACTTCCAGCATGTTTATTTCTCTAACATAATGCAATATTGCGTACAATTGCGCCTGTAATACGAAACCCAAGTAACAATTTGAGTTTTAACTTGATATACAGGATACCTATAAAGCTTATTTTATCTACAGGATACTTATAAAGCTGTCACAAGTAGGCTTTAAGATAAAAGGGAGAATCCTAAGACGGTTTTCAGGAGTAATTTAAAAGACCTTTTTAAAACCTACTAGCTGAATTTTGAAGCCTTGCATAACGTTTTTAGGATAACCATAAAACTTATTATTAAAGCTTTTATAAGAGTAACAAATCCCAGAACTGCTTTAGGAGTATGATAAAGCTGAACGATAAGAGCATCATAAGACTAAATTTATAAATTATAAATGTGTTTTTCTACTCCTGTTTTATAATATACTTATTAAAAGACTAAAATCTGTATCATAATGATATTCATTATGATACAAATTTTCATTATGATACAGATTTTTAAGCCAATAGGAATGCGACATTCGCACAATATTTAATATAGCCATGGATACCTGGTTGACATTTCTGAAATTAATTTTATTAGGTGACACTTAATTTGACAGCTGTCAAATAATTTTGATTTTCAAAAGTAACTATATTTAAGATTAATTAAACTAAATAATTAAATTGTGTTAAAATAATGACTGATAACGAAGAATTTTCTCTGACGCCTCCAGAAATTAGAGAAAGAGCCGAAAATGCAGTTGACAACATATTACCAGAAAAATCCAAGAAAACTTATGAAAAATTATACAAACAATTTATGGATTGGAGAAACACAAAAGATATAACATCGTTTTTTTTATTTGTTGTGCAATTTGTAAAATTTATTTGTTGAAGTTCCTTTCATTGTTCTTGTTTTTTATAATAAATGATAATTATTAATTAAATAATTCTTATTAATCGGAGTAGAAAAAATATTGTATGCAACTTTCATGTAATGGCCATTAATACACTCGCATATTATATACGAAACTCGCCTGCGGCTCGTTTCGTATCCTACAACATGCTCGTGTCTTAATGGCTATCATTACATGATCGTTGCATAAAATACTATTGCTCTTAAAATAGTTTTAAAACAATGTTTCATAATATTATTCGGTTTTATGGTACTCTTATCTCCAGTTTATTCTCAAAGATGTCCTAAACATAAACAAATTATTTGAAGAATGTATTCGAAAACATAAATGGCTGCTAAAATGATTTCCAAAAGCTTACTCGTTCCATAAAATATTAAACGAACACTACATTTCTGTTAAAACTTACTACGATGGGACATATATTTTGACGCGCCCGGTGAAATATTGATTTTTATAAATTTTTTAAAAAAAGTTTCCGCAGTAACATTTTTTTACTACTATTTTTGCAAGTATTTCTATTTATTTACTTATGTTATATTATAGGTATTATATGTATGTTTACAACTAATTTACGTTACAAGACTATTTTTGTTGTTTTCTTTAATCGAAATTGATAAAAAGTTGAAATATTTTTTACTGAAGAAATTATTAGTAGTGGCTAGTAAATCATCAGAAATCTGACAGAACTATAAATAATTGTCAATGGTCGTTAAAACTAAGAGGATATAGGTAATAATAAAATCTTTTTTGATCAATTCAATAATACGTTAGCTCTTACTACATTAGTCAAATAAATGATATACAGTGTGTTCACATATGGGGTTGACGAGAGGAGGAAAGCAGTCTTTTACTTTTAATTTTACGACAAAAAGTGATTCTTTATAAAAAAATCTTAGATTGGGTGATGAATGGGTAAATTAGGAAAACATAAAAATGTTTCAGGAGACAAAAAACTATAATTATTTATCATTTTATATAAATTATTTATAATATAAAGTCAAGCCCAAATAACAATTTTCAAATTAAAATTCGAATTTTTACTATTTGTGCAATTATTATTTGCTGCATTTAACAAAAACTCTTAGTTAACACAAGATGTTAAAGTATTTTTTGCATTTTCTTAAAGTATTTCTTTGCAAATAGTCGCACAATACCACTATGACTTGCCTAGCTTGGAGACAATTCTCGCGTTTGGGGCGGTCGGTCTCCCTAAAAACTTATTAATTTTTTATAGAAAAAAATTTATATAAAAATTTTTTTTTCTTTTAATCGGAAGTGTTTGTTATTACAATAAAAAAAATGTCGAAAAATATGTTCGGCCATTCCCACATTCCGACACCCCTAAAAGTCGCCCCCCTACCAAAAATTGTTCGTAATACAATTCGACTCGACATACAAAAAAAAACACATATACCGAAGTTTCAACGGTAGGTAATACAAATATTTTTACAAGGCAAGGGCACGAGGACTATTATCTTATTATAAAAATAAGCAGAAAAATTTATAAAGATTAACTTTTGTCATAAAATCGTACAGAAAATAAATAGTCTTCTGCTTGCATAGAATAATATTCATAATAGTTATTCTCTTTGAGCAATAGGTAATAACTCTTATGAATGATTTTAAACTTGTGATTTTATAACGGTAAATTAAAATAACTCTAAAATTATAATTTAAAATACAATAGTTGGGAGCCATAGCCACTACCTCAAAAAATGTCGACTCCCAACCTACTAACAGCAGACCGAGTAAAAACCATTTGCCATAAATATAAACCTTCTTAAACCTATTTACTCTAAAAATGTATTTATTTAATGCTATTTTAAGGTAATTTTGACTTGGAAAAGAATGTATTAAATCAAGAGAACAAAATAAATAATCTTTAAAACTCTATAGTCCTACTGAAATAACCTAAAATTTACTCTTAACGTTTTGTTTATCTTGTTTACTGGTTTAAATCAGAGGTTTAATGCCATTTAAAATAGTCCAAACCATCGAGGACAATCAAATTTGTTTGTCCGTAGTTCCTAGCAATTGGGAAGAAAACGGATTATTATACTGGCCAATTAAAAATAAGTTTTTATTAAACAAACTGTTAAATGATGAGAATTCGCTACCAGTAAAAGAAAAGTGGGAAAAAATCATGTGTGTGTCGAAACGAGAGTGTGCCTCCAGAAAAGAAGCACAAGATGACGTTTCAAGGATGGAGTGTCAAAGAGACACTGAAGAAAAAGAAGAAGAATCCCTCACAAAAAGAAAACGAGTGGAATGTAAATCGTTTGAACCAATAGATTTAAATTATTTATTAAATAATACTGCCTTATTCACCTCTTATAATTTACTTATTTAAATCAGTTTTAAGATTACAACTTTTAAGTGTTTATTATCTAGAAAACTAAGGATATAGCACTCTTTAAAACCAACTTTTGAAACTTTCATAAGGGAACTACAATAAATATAACCTTATTAAAACAAAATGATCTCTAGGATTATTATAAGAGTAAACTGCCCTATCACTGCAAATTGTAAGATACTAATAGGAGAGTAATAAGAATTCAATATTTTTAAGATAATTTGTATTTAAGACTATACTTTAAAGTTCTTTTTAAAGCTATACTATAAAACAATATTGCCTTTAAGTCATAAAATTACATATCATAACCTTTTTAAAACAAGAGTATATAATTCTGCTTTTATAAAACTCTAATAAAACATAAATAAAACTTGCTTGACTTAAAAATGTTACTTGGGAAGTGTTTGTTGGTAGTGAGCCCCTTATTTATGAGTTTCTTCTCTCACTGTATATTTCAGTACCAGTTCTTTCATTGTTTTTGGATCCGTCAGTATAAAGGATCCTCTCACCAGGCTTGCATTCCCTTCGATCTTGTATAATCACTTCGGAGTTAATGTTGAAGGAGAATCTGGGAGTCATGTGGTCCGTTGGTTTCATTTTAAGTATAATACCTACCTCATACCTTGCATAATAGTTATTTATGTACCAAGGACGAAAAACTGTCTATTATAGTCGAGCCTGCAAATTGATTCCCTCCTCAAGAGATGCAAGAGTAACAATTCAAATCTATAATTACGATAATGACATTTATTTCCACGAAGATTACACCGTTGCTTTCCTTCCAAATATAACTTGTAAATATGACATAGACGCTCGCAGCAATGGCCTCGAACCCGGGCCCGTTGATATGCTACTATAGCGCTGATCCTTTTTATGTGAGGCTGGGAATGCCGCAACAGTTTATTTAAATATCACTGCCACCAGCCCTGTATGAAAATAGTTATTTATACCAAGGACGAAAAACTGTCCATTATAGTCGAGCCTGCAAATTGATAGCCGAGGCGCAGCCAAGGCTAGCAAGCAAGCGATACACTAGACAGTTCTTCGCCGAGGTGCATATTACATTTATTCGTCGACATTTACAAAAAATTACTAATTTCCGAATGAAAAATTGTTTATTTTTGAAGGCAAGTACTTTTCGTCCGCAAACACTTTTCGTCCGCAAACACTTTTCGTCCGCAAACTCTTTTCGTACGCTGTGCAAAAGATATGTTTCATCTGGGGCATCACGAAGAAATCTTTTTATTTTATCTCGACTAAATGTTATTTTTTGTAAAGGTCGACGAAAAAATACTTTATGTGGAATACAAACTAATGGAGAAGGCGAAGAAAAAATACTATGATCAACTGTCACCCAACCAATCACGTAAGACATTACACAATTCTAGTGGGAAAAAATCACGCTTCTGAGTGATATAATAATAGCGATTGTAGACCGTTACTAGAGGGTGCTAAATTAATGAAGGTGTTTAGAATCTGAGTCTGTAACGTGAAGTGAGCAAACATAAAATATTTTTCGTGATTTAGTCTCCACTGATTTCTGAACAGATTGCATTTTTGCGATCCTTCAATATGCTTTTATTGAAAAACTTGATTCGCCCTATACAGTGTGTCGCATTTAAGATGAAGACACCCCCATATTTTCGCTGTTTGAAAGATTACAGATTTGAATTTTTGTAGAGTAATACCAGGGCCTATTTTCAACTGACTTGGGCCCTAGACACTATCAAATTTTCGGGCCATGTCTTGCTCCGTATATTGGAATGTAACCAATAGGCTTAAGGATTCTTTTTTAATTTTTGTTATGGGGATGTCCATGTAAAAAAACAAAATAAAATAAAAAAAATATTTAGATACAGATACGAGTTCCCGAGTATTTATTATTTAATAACATTGTTAATAACTAGCTAGGCAATTGCCTAAATTTTTTTCCTCACTTTTATTTCGGAGAATTAATTGATTATCACATCTGTTTAATTTATCTAAAATATCGCTTTGGACATTTAAAACAGCTAAGGATGCAATATTCTCTTCATTTAAGGAGTTTCTTAAATAATATTTGACACGTTTTAAAGTAGAAAAGGATTTTTCACCCGATGCATTGCTAATAGGAATTGTTAAATATAATCGTAACAATATTTCAACATTTGAAAAAGTAGACAAAATATTGGTGTCAATCCAAAACATTTTTTGTGGATCCAGAGAAATGTTATTTAATTTGAACAGTTCCTTAATGTGTACAAGCTTATCCACTAAATTATCACGAACATCGACATCCATATTATAAAAGTGTTCTATATTTTTTACACTAATATTAAAATTTCTCATAGTAGCATTATTGTTTTTGCATTTTTTTATGATTTTATGCTCGCCGTTTCGGGCCCTCTGATCATTGGGCCCTAGGCACAGGCCTATTAGGCCTAGTGGTAAAATAGGCCCTAAGTCATACTTGTTGATGGGCCACATCTCTTAAGTTAATCAATGAAATCTGAACTTTAATCTTAGCCTACTACGATTTCACAAACGGGGTCACTTTTCTATATTTTGCTTCGCGTTAGAAATAGTTGTTCAGAATATCATTTTATCCCCACATATCGAAATTCATCACAAAATTCGCATTTTTAATTTCTTAATTTTTTTGGCACACACACAAATTTATTACAAGATATTGTTTACTTTGATCATTAGCGTGCCATGGAAAGTAATATTTGGCAGAATTTTTAAATGTTAAGTTCTAGTCAGTGATCAAAGAAATAAAATTGACTACAAGAGAAAAAATCGAAATAATTCCGTTGTTTGGTGATAATGCTCGTAGTAGCAGAGAAGTTGCTGCAGAGTTTAACTTGAGTCATCCCCAACGTGATCCCATTACTCATGAAAAAGCAGCTGCTGTAAACGAAACTGGAAGTGTTATTGAAGTTCATCGGAATGGTCATCATCGTCGAATACATCCGCATCTTGAGGATAACGTTATATTGGCGTCAAATCGAGCAGATCCATGCATGAGCCTTAGAGATTTATCGTCTCAACTGAATATTATTATTATTATTAAGAATAAAATCAGAAGATGTTTTGTAGGTCACAAGATGAAGCCCTATCAACCGAAGTTCTTACTTACATTGAAAGAACGGGATGATAATAAATTATTAGACTATTGTTATTGGGTCCAAGGTAATTTTTTAAATGACAGACAGTTTCTGAAGAAGATTATGTTTACCGATGAGGCTACATTCACTACTAATGGGATTGTATCCTCTCAAAATTGTAGATACTGGGCCATAGATAATCCTCACTGGGTTATCAATTGTAAAAAACCAATATTCCCAGAAAGTCGAATGTCTGGTGTGGGATTTTAGGAGACCGTATAATTAATTGGTCCTTTTTTCTTCAAAGATGATCGCTTTGTTAACTTCCTCGATGGGGAATTTTGACATGTAATTGAAAATCTTCCTCTTAATGTGTGACAGGATATGTATTTGCAGCTAGACGGTGCATCCATCCACAATTCAAGGATTGTTCGTCAATGCTTGAAACAAAATTATCCTATGCGCTGGATAGGAAGAAACAGTTTTTAGAACTGTGGCCTCCCAGGTCTCCCGATGTTACACCACTTGATTTTTATTTTTGGGAAATGGTAAAAAATAAAATCTATAAAACAAGGCCCAAATATCGAGTTAAACTTTGTGCCAGAATAAGGCAAGCTTGTAAAGAAATCAGCATCCCGGAACTAAGACGAGTAGCTAAACAAAATCGCAAAAGAATCGAAAAATGTATTCGATTAGACGGAGGACTAGTTGAGAGAGGTCACATTTTATAGTTATTTATTTTTATTATGAAAATTATTATTTGATACCTTTTCCTAGATTTAATCAGTTAACAATATTGTTTTCCCATAATAATAAAATAATTATGCCTTTGAAAATGCTGTTTACTCTACTAAAATATTTGAATACATGACATGTGTCAAGATTTTACTTTCCACTGCACACTAATCATAAAAATAAACTTGTAATAATTTTGTTGTAGACCAAAAAATGAAAAACTTAAAAATGCGAATTTTGTGATGAAGCTTGGTATGTGGGGTTAACATAATATTCTGAACAACTCTTTTTAATAATTTTTTTTCGATATCTCTAACGCGAAGCAAAATATCGAGAAGTGGTCCTGTTTGAGAAATCGTAGTAGGCAGGAAACTTTAAATTAGCGCGATTGTACGGAGAACCGAATAACATTAAATTAGATTTGGAGCAATTAATTAATAAGCAATGTTGAGAAGCTAAGTTGACAAATTTATTTATTTCTTGGTTTATTATGTTACAAGCATTATTCACATGTTGAGGAGGAAAACTGTAGTAAATTTGGGTATCATCAGCGTAAACATGAATCTTACATCAATCTAGAGATTTTATCAAATAAATACTATATATTGAAAAAAGTAACGGCCCCAAAATAGATCCTTGTGGCACACCAGATTTTAAAAATAAATACTCAGATTGGTCCGAAGTTATCTTTACACATCCAAGTAACTTTGTATAAGACCATCAGCACCATCCGAAAAGCCTATGTAGTGTAAAATGTTGAGCATTAAATTAAAATTAATAGTATCAAAAGCTCTACTGAAATCAAGAAAAACTAATATTGTACATTGTCCTTTATCAATGGAAGTCAATATATCATCAGTTACAAAGCAAAGCCGTAGTGCAGCTATATCCCTCACGGAAATCTGATTGAACAGTGGGAATTAATTAGTAGTTTGTCAAGTGATTTCTTATTTGTACTACTATACACCTTTCAAGAATCTTGGAAAGCATAGGTAATATACTTATACCTCTCAGATCCTTGTATTCTGTGGGATGTAGTTTTTTCGGTAATATGCGCACCTTTTCCAAATCGTAGGTACCACACTGGCATTTAAGCAGAAATTTATAATATGTGTTAGAAATGGTATCCTACATACCTGATATATCTGTTGATAAAAGCCGCCATAAGGTACTTTAAATTAAATCTTTTTTTATCTTTCATCATATCGAAAAAATGAAAACTGAGTAACCAGCCTGATATTAGGAAAAATGTTTGAACTGCGTAGTTTCCGTTGGCCAAAAACATATTGAGGGGTTTTCCAGTCATCTGAAAAATATTAAATTATCCAATTTAATGTTAGTTATTGTTATTTTTGAAAATTTTAACGCCCTCAACCTCAATCTAAATGTCTTGGTTTAAGTGGTATAAGCGCTTAAAATGGTGAAAACTCACTTGTTCTGTATACTGAGTATTAGCCACTGGTCCTGCAAAAGTTACCATGACTGTATGAGCCAAAATTACACAAATTAAATTGTAAAATCGCATTCCTTGTATTGATCTAAGTTTTTCTGCATCAGGATTTTTATTATGGGATTTTAAACGATGCCAGTTTCTTGGTATAGAAAAAGCGGAAATTATTTTGCCACCTAAAAAATATTGATGGTCATTTAGTGCTACAACTACTTTTATATAACTGCTAATACATAAGGTGTCAACGTCTATCAAGATAAAGAAATCTACAAAACAAAATTAACTTTCTATAAAATAAAGAAAAAGAAGAGAGGGTTAACGATTATCCAAAACATTTACAAAAGTTTAAGTAGTGTTCGTCACCCTTGCCGATTTTTTTTTATCTGGATATGCCTTAAGTATAGATAAAAACGCATGAAATATAAAATAAGTTCTACACCAAACGAAACCCTGCATAAAATGAGTAGTTTTAAGATGCCTACTTACAATCCAATCTAATTAATAGAATATAGGCAAATTGTTTGTAAACGCTCGCTAATAACTCAGTGGGTTGATGCGATTTGAAAATTTTTAAAAGTTGTTTATTCTCAATTTTTGAAATATGTTTGTGAATAAAAACAGTTTTTTACCTGTAGTGTTAATAATTTTTTCATAGTTTTCCTTTTTTTGATATCTACAGATACCTTCATAAGTAGATGATAATAAAACTACCAGAATATAAGACGTCAAAATTATCCTGAAAAAAAATGTTTTATTTATATTTGACTATGATAATCGTCTAAGTAGTTCAAAATTAAAATAAATTATGGGCAATCAAAAAATATATCTATTCCCCACTGAGAATATCTATAAAAGTATAGACCATCTAAGCAAAATTATTATATATTTGATGAATTTGATATCTAAAATATGAGAGAATTCTCTGTAGTATTAAAGACAATTTTCTAATTTTAACACATAACTACAGGGTACATGAAAAATAGGTCCAAAAATATCGATTAGAATAAGGATTGGGAAGTATATTATTAATGAAAGAGGTGACCAATATATTATATTTTTGATATTTATATATTTAGAATTACCATCTTTATTTGATGGTTTTTGCATTTCCTTAATAGCCTGAACTTGATTTTTAGCAGGACGTTACTTGCCACCTTGAATTATTTTTCCCAAATATTGTACTTCCGATACGCTATATTGGGTCTTCTCTGGATTAAAACGCACACCGATTTCTCTATCTTTGAGCAACACTTTTCTTAAAATTTCATTTTGCTCCTGTTCATCAACTCCTATTCATCAGCAATGATAATATCATCAAAAAATACAAATACATTTGCGATGTCACCAAATATTTCTTGGTTTCGTTGATTGAACCATTCTGGCGCACTTGAAATACCAAATGGCACACGCTTGAATTTGTATCTGCCCCATGGTGTATTGAAAGTGTCAGTACTTATTTCCGACAATTCCATCTGCCAATACCCATCTTTACAAACAAGGGAGACAACATTGTTTTTCCTTGCAATTGGGCAAAGATTTCATCTGGATTCGGATTTCGCTTTATATATTTATTCATATTTCTAGGATCAAGGCATAATCTCAATTTTCCGCCTTTCTTTTCTACTATAACAAGATTGTGTACCCAATCGGTAGCATGTTCTACTTTTTTAATTATAACACGATTCTCTAGGTCAGATAGAAGTTTCTTCAATTTTGTATGTAAAGCTACCGGAATGCGACGAGGAGTTTGACGAACTGGTTCTGTATTTTTATTCAATTCGATATGCATTTTCTTTTTAGTAATGGATCCCAATCTTTGAAATACATCAGCAAACTCACAAAAAAGTAATGGCTGATGAAATAACAGCTTGTAACCGTTTAACAAATCCTAGACGTTCGGAATCACTAGTACCAAGTATTGATTTATTATTTGTGATATAAAAGTTGATGCTTGATGTGTTTTATTTCGATTAATACTCTCCAGAGTTACACTTCCAAACAATTGTACTGGCTCTTGGTTATAATCAACAAATCTCTGTTATTTTTCTATTTGGTTAACTTGTACATTGAGACGTTTCGAAATTTTATCCCATTCTGATCGATTTAGGAAATTACCTTCAGCTCCAGTATCAATCTTTAGACGCAGAGTATTATAACCAGCAATAAATACTTCTCCGTATCACGAACATTCAATATTATTTATATCGGCACTAACATTATCTATATACAACGTGTCAGCAACACACTGGTCCACCGCATTCACCTTTCTCGCACGACAGACAACTGCATTATGATTATTTCGACCACATTTGTTGCATGGCTTACCAAAGGTAGGACAATTTCGATATTTATGTCTAGTTTTACACTTACTACATTCATATTCAGCTATAGTGTTTGAATTAGACACTGCTTTTGATGAGGATGCGAATTTTGAAGGAACATTTGGTTCTTTGGGTAACTGCTTGGCTAACTTCTTCCAATAATTTGCATGTTTTGGATTAGATACAGCTTTCACATTGGCTGGCTCGCCTGAGATTACTTTTGAGTGTTTTATTGTTTGTTCTGCAGCTCGAATATATGCAATTGCTTACTGTAAGGTTAAAGCAGGCTCACGAAGTAGACGTTCGCGAAATGCATCTTCGTTGATACCCAGCACAATTCTTAGTAAAATCAATTCATCTTCCAGGGTACCAAATTCACAAGATGATGCCAATGTACGGAGGTGCGTCAAGTAGCACTCAAATTCCTGATCCCCTTGAGAAGCACCCATAAACACATAACGAGCGTAAATTAAATTATGAGCAGGCATGCAATAATCTTCAAATTTCTTAACTATAGCCTCAAATTTCTTTTGATCTTCTCTGTCTACATATTTGAAAGTATTGTATACCTTCAATTCTATCTTGCAGAGTATACTTCATTTTTACGGTAGAGAGGTACTTGTAAATGTTGATATTCGAATGAAAACTATGCTACCTACTTGACACTTTATTAAAAAAACTTCAAACACCAGTTTTTCGGTCGCTATGTTTTTGTCTCCAAGCAAAACAATTGATTTTTTCATAAAAGTGACGCCTTCAGAATTATGTGGGGTGGATAGTTTTCATTGAAATGCTCTGTATAACCAGTGACTATTATAGTCACTGGTATAACACAATAAACAAAATATACAATATGCAATGATTATTAATGATTTTAATTTTTAGTATGTTTCGTACTATTTTTCAATTTAAAACTATTTTTGGCTGGGTTTTTGGTCAAAGTTTCGTTTAGCGGAAATCGCTTTTACAAGAAAAATATTTTACAGAATGACTTTCAACTTAAAATTATTAATTCGTTTAGTTTTTTCACAGATCGATTCTACGTAATAAAGATTTTTTTGGTCACTAATATTTTGTTTTCCAGATTTTTTTATATTTGGTCTAAGGGAAATACGGGTGTCTAGTTTATTTGTTACCAAAAATACAAAAAATTAAAATTGATTTTTCTCCACAACGATGCTAATAACGAATTTAAAAAAAAGTACTTTTTTGGAAAATACCTTAAGGTGTTAATGTAAAATTAGTCAAAAAACTAAAACACAAAAAATTCAACCAAATTTACCCATTGAACCCACGTTGAACGCTTGTAATGGTAATAAAAAACGGGGATTTATAAACAATTTATATTTGCAAGGTTATACAATGAACTAATTTTGAGATATGCTTGAAAAACTGACTTAACAGAGTCATGTTCAAAGGGCGCTGGCTCCCTTAGAAGGAACTTTTGGATAAAGGTAAATTAGGTTAGATGGATATAAAATCTCATCTAGTATTTGTAGTTTGCGTTTGGCAGGAGATTTTCTGGGCACCCTGTATAATAAAATTAATTTAAACTTTTCAGAATTAATTTATATTTTGAATCTTCTTTAGATAATATCGAGGCGATAGTATTAAGCTGATAAAAGCAGATATTATTTATTGATCTGTGTCAAAGGTAGAGAAGAGGATTTGCATTCGATTTGGAAGTTTCTAAATTTTTTTTATATCGATTAGTTTTCACATACATTGATTGGTTGAGTTTTGGCGATTAAGTTTTTTCGAAAACAAAACATTTGCGGGACAAAATAGAAATCATGAAGTGCTAGTATTTTTACTAAGAATCTTTCTGTAAACTATTTTTTTTAAATGAAAATTCAGCATTTGCAAGTAAAATATTTGATTGTTTTCTGTCGAAGGAAGTACTTTGATTTTTTTCCAACGGATTTCTGTTAATCGAAACTTGAACCAAATTTTCCAGGCTACGGATGCAAAATCAAATAAAAAGTAAAAATTTGAAAAGCATAATCTTAGCAAAGAATAAATAATATACGTACCCTATAACAATATCGTAGTGATCATAATTATATGAAGAAATGTTTGTATCACAATTTAAATTCATTACATTGCCTTTTAATCCCAAATGTTCATATTTTTCGTTATAACATAAATTTATTGTTTCTTGTATGGATATATTTTTGGAATCATCACTTATATTGTTGCAAGACGTTGGTACACATATTCCGTGTCTCAAACGATCGTGTCTGTAATTTCTTGGACTTGAACTAACATTCTAAAAAATATCTCGTAATTTTAGACATCTACAGTACTGTAATTTTACTATATTAGATGTATCGCCGAGTAAGCTATTTATGATGCACCTATAAACCAACATCTGCTTTAATGGGTCAGTACGACCCCCTATTTTCGGTTACAAATCAAGTATTACGAGTAGGGTAAGGTTGCTTAAGACGTATCACGGCTTAAGACGTACCACGGCCTAAGACGTACCCCGGCAATATCACTTATAAGTTACATTATCTATAGTAGCGTCAACCTGAACTATTTAGTCAAGTGAGCAAACGTAAACAAGTGGAGGACCGACCGGCTTTGAGGCAGAAATGATTAAAAAGTAAGCTTTTTCCACAGTTTTCATTTAAATTTTTGACTCATTTGTACGCTTTTTATAACAGGAATGTGAACCTTATATTTTTTCATTACTAACGTCTATTATAATACTTATTTGGCAATAATTTAATCATATTAAAACGGTAAAATTTTTTAGGTTATGTCTGATGTTTTAGTTTTAAACTTAGAAGACTCCGCTGCTTAAGTCGTACCTGTGCAAAATTCCTTACTGGTACCGGTACGACTTAGGTATTAAGAAAAATGTTTAATTATTTACATATTTTTACCAGGTAATAAATATTATGGCGAAGAGAAAATACAATACTTGGAAGCAGGAAGATATGGACGGAGCTTTACAGAAACATCGGAATGGAGAAATTGTATTTAATGAAGCTTGTAGAAGATTTAATATACCAAAGCCTTCTGCGACGATATTTGAAGGGTTTGAATAAAAGAACAAAATTTGGTAGACCTAATGTTAAATCAGTAGATATGGAAGAGATATTAGCGCAGCTAGAGACCTGTTTCATCGGATTAACTGCCACTGAGTTCAGGAAACTTGCCTTCGAGCTTGCTGAAAAATTTAAACTAGATACCTCATCGTTTTAACAAGAAGTAAATAGCAGGCAAAAAGTGGTATTACAGGTTTATGAAAGAGCATCCTACTTTGTCCTTGCGTGTTCCAGAACCAACCTCGATGGCCAGAAGTATTTAATAAAGAGCGTATTAATGAGTTTTTTGATAAGTACGAAAAAATATTGGATAAATACAAATTTGCTACGCATCAAATATATAATATGGATGATACTGCATTGTCCACCGTTCACAAACCTTCCAGAGTTATTGCTCAAAAGGGAAAACACCAAGTAGATGCAATCACAAGTGGAGAAAGAGGTCTGACTAAAACAGGTATATGGGCGATGAATGCAGTAGGTGAATTTATACCACCCATGTTAATATTTAAACGTAGCAGACTGATGCCTTAAAAAAGGAGCTCCTCCAAACACAGTATTTGATTGTTCAAAAAATGGATGGATAACATCAGAACTTTTTCTTCAATAGCTTCAACATTTTATTAAGTGCACAAGATCAGAAAAAAGTGATCGAAAACAAATTTTGCTTTTACTAGATGGTCATAGCACACGTACCAAATATTTGGAAGCTGTCCAGATGGCTCGCGATTATGGCATAGTAATGCTAACTTTCCCTGCTCACACGACACATCGCCTACAACCGTTGGACAGATTGGATTGTTCTTCAAATCATTGAAAAGCTGTTATAATGAAGCTGTATCTTCGTGGCTACGATCAAATCTAGTAGTGTCATAAAACAGGCTAACGTTGCAGAGTTGCTTGGAAAAGCTTACCCTAGGTCGGTTCGTATGTATACAGCGCTAAATGGTTTTAAAGCAACAGGGTTGTGGCCGTGTGATAGAAATGTCATTAAATTACAGGTATGTGTTTTTGATCCATCGAATCAAGAATTTGGTGATCCAACTGAACCAAGTACGGAATCACCCGCTAGTGCTACATCGCCATCAGTATTAACGCCACCAATAGTTGCATCGCTACCAATAAGGGATGTATCTCCACCAACCGTTTCATCAACACCACCACCAAAAATTACAACGCCACCCTTAGCACCCACAGATTTAACACCGCCTATCATTCAGCCTGGACCTTCCATAATATCACAAGATACTTCACACGATGACAATATATTAACAGTTGATGAAATTACGAGGAATCAGTAAATAAAGTCTCAATTGAATATTTTATATCTTTGTGCCTTGCACAAAAAAAGTAGTTAAAAAAATTAAGAAATGTACTAAGCCAACAATGGAATTAACTTCAAGTCTCTACAAAACTGAAATAGAAGCCAAGGATAACATAAATAAAAGGAAGAAGTCTGTACTAGATCTAAAAAAAGTCAAAACAGAAAAAGGAATAAATAAAACCATAAAAAGAAGAAACACAATGTGAAACTAGCACGAACAAAAAAATAAAAGCTAAAGAATCATGGTTATGCCAACTATGTCAGGAAGATCGTAAAGAAAACATGATCCAGTTTATAAAATGTAAAGGTTGGGTACATGACCTATGTGCTGGAGTTGAAACCCATAGAAAGAAATATGTTTGTGATATCTGTGTTCAAACTGAATACTTGTCTTTCTCATTTTATTTCTTGTGTTATTGTAGCAATTAGGTTCGATTTTGTAACGAATAACCAAAGAAAAGTTGATCTCAGACCTGGACTCAGACTGAAGTATTTGTATTTTTAGTGGTTCATGTGATCTCTGGTTATTGAGTATTTTTTTTAAAAGTTTATTATGTGTTCACTAAAATATTTTTTCCAAGTACGACTAAGGCTACAGGCGGTACGAATCAGGCGACTAGGCGCCTTAATCGCACCGAAACTATATTTTTGAAAAACGTTAAAATACCTATTTTGATAAAAGATTTTAAAGTTTAGGTAAGTAGATATAGAAAAAGATATAGAAAATTTTGTTTTATTTCAATTGCACTGATTATTATTGTATTATTTCCGTGGGGGGTACGACTTAAGCAACCTTACCCTATGTCTGAAATCATGTGGGACAACTATGGTACCGTTTACTAAGTCGAGAATCGACGTCATTCACCCGGACGACACTTTTAGTTTGTGTGTATTGAAATAATAGAAAGTAGTAGGGGGTGTTTTGTAAGAGACATATTTATATTTTTCAGCACTCTATTCATTGTTTTAATGAAGGCATTTTGATTATAGAAAAGCTATTGTATGAAATTCTTATCATTACCATACATACAATAGTGGATTTACAATACCCCCAAAAAAAGAAATCTCAAGGAGACAAATCTGGTGATTTTACGGGCCATAAGATATTTCCTCTACCAGTAATTAAGAGGACTGGAAAAGCCGGAGTGAACTTGACAGCCAAAAATTAACATCCGAAACGATCATAGACTTCGGTTGATATTTTTTTAATAATCAGCACACAACAAGCTATCGTATTATACCTTGTTGAGAAAATTAAAAAAATATTGGAAATATAAGTTAAATTGGAAAAAAGCAAGAATTTAAAATGACTCCGATACATGTTTGTATTATTAATACAATCAAATAGATACTATTTTAAACATATTATATCAACTCAAACATAACGGAAACTCAGATTATATGATAGTATGTACAAGAGGAAAATCGTTTCAGTACCATCGAAGGGGTAGAAATGCTACCCTCGATATTTAAAAAAATGATTTCAACCCGAAGGAAACTGAAAGCCAGGTTGAGATTTATACAAAACATGTACATATTAATAAGGACCCACATACCGGAGGAAAATCGCTTCGGTGCAGTCGAAGGGGTAGAAATGCTACCCTCAATATTTAAGAAAATGAATTTTTATTCTGTATGAGAGGTCCTTATCAGTAGGCACATGTTTTGTATAAATCTCAACCTTGCTTCTCGTTTCCTTCTGGTTGAAATTATTTTTTTAAATATTGAAGGCACCGAAGCGATTTTCCTTCTGTATGTGGGGTCCTTATCAGTATGTACATTTTTTTGTATAAATCTCAACCTGGCTTTCCGTTTCCTTCGGGTTGAAATAATTTTTTTTAATATCGAGGTTAGCATTTCTACCCCTTCGATGATACTGAAACGATTTTCCTCTTGAACATACTATCATATAACCTGACTTTCCGTTACTTTGAGTTGATATATAGTTTGGCAAGTCTATCTGAAGCTACGCGGCATCGGTAAGGGGCGAGGAAACATGGACGATATCTGTCATAAACGTACCAATGGCGTACGGTAACTATTTTATAAAAGTATTAAAAATAATAATTATTATTATATAATAATTATATATTCAATTCAATTCAATTTATTTAATTTTAAAATACATAGTAATATTATAAAAAAAATTGTATCAAAAATAATGATGAAACAGCAAAAAAGAGCAACTCACCTAAGCAAAATTGCCTGTTTTGTTTATTGCTCCTTCTGCTAGTTTCGGTACATTTGATTACAAAAATTGCAAGTGATATGCTGACATAGGTCGATCGATACAATGAGAGAAGAAAAAAAAGAAACAGAAAAAAAGAAAATAAAATAACTGACTTTTCATTGTTTAACGTTTTTTTAATGTAGGATTGAGTAACAAGAGGTAAGTAGAGAAAAAAAAATCTTTATTCATTTACACATGGAATGGATCATCTGAATTACATTATTATTTCTAAAAATTTAAGTTGATTTCTTACTATGTAATTTTTAACATTGATTTTAAATTACTTTAATTTTGGAATTTGTTTTAGATGTAATGGAATTAAATGGGTCAAAGGAATAGGAAAGATTTCTGCGTTAAAGTCTTTCTACATAACTCAGTAAAGATATCCTTGTTGACTGCAGAGCGGGTGATGCGAGTATTTTTATATATTAAATGCTCACAATTTATGTACATTCTCAAAACACATCGATAAATAAAAAGCAATTGAACATTTAAGATGTTTGCTTCACTATGTAATTGTTGAGTAGAGAAAAGTTTGGGTTTTTTAAATATAATTTTCAGTAAAGTATTTTGAACAGTTTGTAGATGTGTTAGATTACTTTGAAAAGCACCCCCCCCCCCCCCAAGCAACAACACAATCTTAATATGGATTCGACTAAAGCGCTATAAAGAATTATTAGGTTTTATATAGTATATGATTTATGCTTTACTTTAAAGGTAAGGTATTTTTCAAAACATGGTACCTATTCGTTAAAAACAAATAATGTTAAAAATCGTACTTGAATATGGATACGAAATAATAATATACCAAGTAAAACTGAAAATACAAAGGTAAACACTGACAACGCCACTGGATAATCAATATCAGTCAATTGTCGAAGTGAGAGAGAAGAACACACGCACGCGCTTACCAATAGGAAGTCACGTGGATACTTAGCAACGGTGGTTCGATAAATATTCACCAATTGAGTTAGTCCGGAGGGCATGGTAATTATGATTTTCGAACGACGTTGCCGGCTTGAAGGAAACCCATAGAATATTTGGAAAAGTGTTCATCTTTTAATATTCAGAAATTGAAAAAATAATGTTAACAGACAAAATCCAATGAAACAAGCACATTAAAGAACCAACGTTTAATCATTATTGACATATTGTTAATAATAAAAAGTCCATTTTCTAATTATTATCACTACATACTTGGCACTTTAGCTTTTTCATAGTTAAACGTGGCAATATCGAATGTTTTCGACCGCATTCCTTTCACAGTTTCAGTTATGTTTGCCAAACTATACTATGTTTAATTCTGTACCCCAGTATCTATTTGCTTGTATTAATGTATCGGGAGTCATTTTAAATTCTTGCTTTTTTCCAATTTAAATTATATCCTCAATATTTTTTTAAGTTCTTAACAATGTATAATATACAGTTGGTCCGATGAATCTTTTCCCATGTATGAAATTATTCACATACTACTTTTTGTAGTACGTCTCTTTTCTACTCACAGAATCTAAACCCCCGAAATGAAACCGTTTGTTCCATTACAACATAATATAACAGACAGAGATAGCCATATGATGAATGTGGGTGATTAGGTGTAACCCACACAACAGTTCTGTGGTTTAACCGCGAACTTGTATATTGACAGACCAAAGACTTTGTTTACATTTTTATTTTACATTTTTATCCATTTTTTTGCCCCTTGCATATACATTTATTTCAAAAACAGTTGTTATAACGACTAACTTATACCTGAGTGTTCGAATTATTGTGGTAAGTAAATATTATTTATCTACTTTTTATTTATTTACTTCGCAATGAATACTAACCTTAAATTGACATTTCATTATGATTCTGGATAGAACTCCATCAAACTGAATTATATGAAACATATTTTGCTTCCACCAATGTAGAAAATATTGACCTAATTTTCCGAAAGACCAGAACTATTTATGAATGGTTTTTATTTTTAGAATATGCCTGGAAAAACGTTGAATTCGCAAGCACAGGAGCTGGTCCTAAATGTGTTGGAGTATTTTGAGTTAGAAAAAAGAAATGGAGGACCTTTGGAACCACTTTCATGTGTTCAAGAGGTAACATAAATATTTAAGTGCATGCTTGTTTAGCAATATACTTATTATTAATAAATTTTTTTATGTTAGAGGGTAGCTGCTGCTTTGAAAATATATCGACCGACAGTATATGCTATAAAAAAAAGAAAAGAATCCAATTCTTTCAAGCCCAAGCAAAAGCAGAACTTGTTCTAAAAGTAAAACAACTGATCTACCTGAGGGAGCTAAGATTGCAGTATGGAACACATTATATGAAATGTACCAACAGAGTAAATATCAATCTATTTAATTGGAATTTTTTGGTAAAATGTAGGTGTAGGTATTTTGTAATGAGTATTCAAATCATGGTATATTCAAGAAAAATTTAGGAAGGTATTTATATAGATTTTGTAGTTTTGTGACTACATTACAATTTAATTCAACTATTAAATTTACCTTATTTTTGAACAGTCAAGGTTAAAACATTAATGAAATGAACTAACATAATATCATTAAAAATATAGTATTTGTTCAAATTGAATCTGTACTATAAATTTTGTTTTTGTTTTAGAGAAGCATGTTACTTTGACTACCTTAAATTGTAAATTGAGGGAAAGCGAAATTGTATCTATTGGCAAAACATCTCTGAGCACTTTGTTCAAAACATTGCGATTCAAATATAACAAAGATGACAATCGGAGAGCTTTAATGGAGCGGACCAGTATTGCAGCCTTGAGAGCCAATTTTCTGCGTAAATATATGGAAAACCTTTCAAGTACTCACCCAAGAGAACTTGTATTTTTGGATGAAACATGGATCTATTCGAAGGGAAATAAAACAAAATCTTGGCAAGACAACAGCACTAAAAGTGTATGTAAACCAGATGGTTATGATGGTAAACGTTCTATAATTGTCCATGCTGGTTCTACCAAAGGATTTGTCTCTGAAGCAAGTTTATTATTCTGTTCAAAATCTAAAGTAGCTGATTACCATGGAGAAATGAACAATGAAATATTTATGAAATGGATAAGTAGTCAATTAATTCCCAACTTAGAAGAGCCATCTCTTATTGTTATGGATAATACTCCATATCATAGTGTTCTTTTAGAAAAGCAACCTTCTACTAATTCAACAAAAAATGAGATTGTTACATGGTTGATAACAAACAACATCAACTTTGATACAAAACTTACAAAACCTGAATTGCTACAAATTGCAAAAATGAATAGAAAAGAAAACGTGTATATAATTGATGAGTTACTACGAGAACAAGGTCATGAAGTGCTAAGACTACCGCCATATCAATGTGAATTCAACGCTATTGAATTAATTTGGGCAAATTGCAAGTCATATTATAATAAATATATTGGTAAAGATGGCTGTTCAGATAGTTCTGTTATAAATATGTGGAAAGAGGCACTGGGACAATGTAATCAACAAATTTGGGAAAAATGTGTTAGGCATACCAATGAAATTATTCAAAAGTGGTATGCCCGAGAGCAGAATATAGTTGATATTAGCATTCAACCAATTACAATAGATATAAATACTGGTGATAGCTCTGATTCTGACTATGAGGAAAAATAAATAAAATCTATTGTATATATATGAGTCTTAAATATACATATTTAAAATATTAATTATTTATTTTTACAACCCAAAAGATTTTTATTTTTCATTGTTGAACTGTATGGGTGGGACGGCCCAATAGTAATGGTTGCCAGCCATAACCCTAACAGGGCAATACTGATTTGCAAAGTTTCTACTGAGGAAGTTGTTATTAATACCAACTCTTATGCAAGTAAATTTGCTTAATAGCAAGTTTGCAGAATAGCCCCATAAAACTCTGGAATACTAATAGTTTTTTCAAACTAAAGGTTTAGGTAGCATATTGCTAAATGGCTGTAAAATATTTACAAATATCTATTACACCAGCTTCAATACAATAATAAATAACGTTCACCGTCATTTTAGCCACTTCCTAATTAAACCATCAATCTACGACCTACGTGTTACTTAATGTATTGATTTATTGCATTTGTGTATGAATGATGACGCATGGGAAAAGATTCACCGGACCAACTGTATGGCTTGTTTTATGCTGATGATTTAAAAAATACTTACCGACGTCTATGATCGCTTGGGGGCAATTGGCTGCCAATTTCACTCCTGTCCTGGTAAAGTATTAATTAAATACTTGGTAACAGGACCGTAATTGTAAACGGGGCAACCATTTTGTTGAAACCAAATATCATCAAATCTGACTCTCCTGCTAAATGACGAATTTCGGGAACAATAATATGTTGTTGCAATTAATTCATAAACTTGGGGACAGTAAGATTTCTTTCTATTCAATTTCCGTGGGTACTGGATACGTATAATGTGTAAAGCAAAGAGTCCTTGACCAGCATCGGACTCTTGAAGGATTGTGATGGCCAAGTACCTAATGGAAAAGTTGAATCGTCCGTAAAAACAACTATCTTAGTGAACTCATCGTTTTTATTAATTTTTTTCCATTACTTCCTCACAAAATTCCATTCATTACATTCCATTTGTTCCCTAGAAAGTGTAGGTTTTTATATTGCAGTAGCATAAACCGTTATCCTCAACATTTCTATGTCTACCTCAAGTAGATGACGACCATTTCTGTGTCGGACAGGACTTAAAAAGCCTCGTTGTTCAAAATTCTTGATAATGAAGGCGCCTATCATCAAATATGGCAGAAAATAATTCACGAATTGGCTGTATGTATGTAGGTTTTATTTTCTTTTTTTTTTCTTTTAAATTGTACATGATAATGAACTGATCTTTTTAAATTTTACCTATTGTTTCTACGCATTAGTTAAAGTGGAATGAAAGTGTCGCTTCTTGCTTGCCTATGTACAGTGAATTTGATTTAGTTGTAGTGGGGAACAATGACATGATCAATTAACCCTGTTTTTAATTATAGCGTTCGCACTAAAATGGCTTTGCCTGTGTAAATGTAAAACTTAGATATTTTAAAACTATTTTTTTGTAATTCAGTGTAATTCAGACGAAATGTCATAATTTTGACACAATTTAGTTACAAAATGTTTTTCATTTTATCACTATAATAGTTTTCATTTTGTCAAAAGTTTTATACATACTTGTACTATTAGCCAAATGTTTGAAGTATTTTTTACGGAAATTGGCTCTAATTCATAGGTGAAGGTGCAATAAAGAGCTTTTTCTTCAAATAACATACAATCGTCAAAATCATCTAAATGGAACAATTTTGGCATAGCGGCATAGTCTGTATCTGAAAGTAAGCAAATTATTTTTATCAAGCAACTTAAGTTTATATATTTTTATTTTGAAAGAGCACATTCGTGTGTCTGTCTGTCTGTCCGTCTGTCATAACCAAATTGTTAGGAATCTACATTACCGATTGTGGTGAAATTTGGCACACGTGTGGATCTATGTAATCCAAACACGGGGTTTCGTTATTCATTGATATAACAGCATGTATGATGAATGGCTAGGGAAAAGAGTGAATAGTTGGAGGGTGCTGGAGGATGAGGAAAGCTTGATCTTACATAGCTATGTGGAGACGGGTATAAAGAAAGGGAGAAAGGAATTATTGGAAGAGAGGGGATGGAGGTGGACGAAGGCCGAGGCAAAGAGTATGAGGAAGAAAGTAAGAGAGGAGATAGAAAGGGGACTTGGAAATGATGTAGATGAATTGTACAATGTGAAACAGGGCTGTAAAAGAGAGGGAAAGAGGGGCAATAGCGGAGGGATAATTACTGGTGGAATGAGGAAATAGAGGAGCTGTGGGGGGAGTGTAAGAGAGAACGAAGACGGATGCTGAGGGGAAAAGGAAGGATAGAGGAAAAAGAGGGATACAAGGAGAAGAAGAAGGAACTCGAGCGTAGGGTGGAGAGGGAAAAAAAGGGAAGAAGAGTTACTGGGGGAATTGGAAAACAATCCAAGGGGAAAGGCGTATGATATAGCGGTGAAAAGGATGGGTGGAAATAGGAATGAGGTGCTAGGGGAAGATTGGGAGAAGGAGATTAGAGGGAAATTGTTCACATGGGGAGAAGGAAGAGTTGGGTGCAGGATTCGGGAAGTCCAGGAAACTAGGGGGGGTAGGGAAAATGAGGGGAATACGGACGGTAGGGAAGTGGGAAGTAGAGGAGGGGGGAAGAAACCTTAAAGTAAGGAAAGCCGCACGTATAGATGGCCTGAGAGGTGATATGATGAAGAGGCTGTTGGATGACAATGGGAAGTAATTCTGGGAACTATTCAACAGGATGCTGAGGGAGTAAAAAATCCCGGAAGGATGGAAGGTGGCCAGGGTGATACTTATGAAGAAGGCGGGTAGAGAGGAGAAGCGGGCGGGGGTCTACAGGCCCATCAGCCTGCTGTGTGGTATGGGTAAATTGATGGAGGGGATAATAAAGGATAGGATTGCGGAGGAAGTTGGTAGGAATGGGGGTTTCAGGGTAAACCAGCACGGGTTTGCGAAGGGGAAATCATGCATCTCGGCGCTGGACAGGGTGATGGGCTTGGTGGAAAGGGCTAGGGGTGGCACCTGGGGGAACAAGAAATTGACCCTACTCGTGTTCTTCGACGTCGGGAACGCGTTCAACAGTGTCAGCAAACGGGCGGTGTTGAGCAAGTTGCTGAGGCTTGGAGTGGGGGAGGGGTTGGTTAACCTAGTAGAGGACTACCTGACGGGGCGTGTGATAGTAGACTCTAGAGAGAGAGGGGGCATGAGACGGAGGCTGGAGTGCCCCAGGGCTCGATTCTGAGACCGAATCTCTGGAAGTGTGTGTTTGATGAGGTTTGTGGGATAGTATGTGAAGAGGGATGTGAGATTACGGTGTATTCGGACGATGTCTGGTATGTACGGCAAAGGGTGAGGGGGAGATGATGTGTTGGAAGATTGTGGAGAAGATAGAGCGGTGCGGTCTGGAAGAGGCGGAAGATAAGATGGTTGGATTGCTAGTGAACGGACGGAACAAGACGAGGGAAGTGGGGTGGTGGTGAAGGGAAGGAGAATTCGTATGGAGGAGTTGAAATACCTAGGGGTGTGGTTGGATAATCAATAATCATTCAGAACACACATGTCAAAGGCGGTACAAAAGGGAAAAGTAAGGGCAGCATGGCTGGGGAGATTGATGTGTAATGTGAAAGGACCGGGAGAGTGGAATAGAAGGGTAATTGTTAGAACGGTAGAGCAGAGTATGCTGTAAGGTGCGGAGGTGTGGGGTGAAGGAGCGGGGGTTAATGCAAGGGCTAGGCCACTCCTGCGGATGCAGAGAGGGATACTCCTGAGGATGCAAAGAAAATCTGAACTCAACAAAACATGTATGACTGAGCTATATTTTATGATTATAATAATGCATACAAATGCTTAAAATTGTAATATCTTATATCTTTTTGCATCTGCTTAATACCCTTGAACATGACTATGTAGTGAATACTGGCCACTTTAGCAGACATTATAAAGGAAAATGAAATATCAGATGAAAGTAGAGTGGCTGAAGCATCCGTTTGGGAGCCGGAGCCCTTTTGCTGTATCAGCTCCAATGTAATAATGGAAGAAATAGGCAGCGTAGAAAAGAAGAGATGCTTGGACCATTGGAAAGTACTAGTGGAGCTAAGACAATCACATATGTCCTGGGAAACTACAATCGGGTGAGAACAAATGAATGCCTAAGCCAGAGTAAGACAGCAAGAGTTTTGACAGGTGTCCTATCAGTACACTACCACCTGAACGGGCTCCTCGAAAAGTTCAAACTAGTGGAGCAAGAAGAATGTAGATTCTGTGGCATGGAAAAAGAAACCTGTATTCACATACTTGCGGCATGAATAGTAATACAAAATCCTAGGGAACAACAACTAGGAGACTACCGGATAGAAGAGGGACACTTACCTAAACTGAAGCCTGCGGATATCCTAAAATTCTTTCGGGAAATCGGCCTAAAGAAACTACTAGTCTCTGAGACTCCCCGGGAACTAAGTAGATGAGAGGTAGCAGAATATATCTTTTAGTTCTCAGTGAATGTCATCCCAGTATACATTTCAATTTTCTAAATTTATGTATTTATATGTGGTAAGTTCAAAACTTATTTATTTTATAAAATATAAATTTTGAGTATCCTAAGAAGCCTATACTGTAGCTTAAACACGTGGCATACTCATTACAATTATTTTGTGAGTACCAATATTATTATATTATATTTGTGGCAAGTACAAATTGCAGAATATACCAATGTCCTTTTTTTCTTTTCCTTTCAGGAGAGAATGGTGAAGAAGGAGTAATGGAGATGTATGTATCATAAGAAGAAAATTATAGTATAATATGTATATGCAATATAACACAATTGAATGACAACACTTTATAATGAAGTACCTAAATTTGTATTGATTAGAGAGTATAAAATTTTTACTTCTTTTTTGAATGTATGATATATATTTATTTAATACATACATACATTGTTATATACAGGTATATTGAGCGGCAATGATAAACTAAGGAAAATCTGAAATTTGTTGGTGCTTCATTTATTTTTTTGGCAGCCTCTGCTGTAGTTTGCATAGATAATTAGGATGACGAAAGAAATAATGTTAAAATATAATATATTTTTTCCAAATTGTGCCGTTTTGGTCATTAGTAGGTACCCTAAGAAAATATTTCAAATTCACTCACCCGATATTCCAAAACACCTTAATACTTGTAAAATTACGATTATAATACAAATTTGTAAAAACATTGTTAAAAATGTTCTTGAAACTAGTCAAACAGCATTATTCTAAGAAATGTAATTGTTAACTAGAACAAAAATCTAGGATAACATCTACCAGTATTTTTCTTGACATTCAATGCCATTCTATAGTAACTATCTTACGAAACTCGATTGCTACTTGTTGTGTACTTGCGCCTTATATAAAATTCAACAAAAAATTCTATAATATATTCCTATTTTTCTTCAAATACGAGATCGTCAAAAGTTTTTATTTTGGATAACAAGGACGCAATCTTTATCAGCTATAACATAAAATGTCTTAAATTATCACCTAATTAGTTAATTAACAACATTTTATAGAGACCGTATCAGTATTAGATATTAATTGTTTCAACCCTTACTACGTATAACCTTCATATAATTATCAAATAAAATATACCGGTTCCACAAATAACAATTTCATCGACAGGAGTAAATTATAGAAATTGATATAAATCAAGGAGTAACTAAGATACATCATTTATATATGTAACCAAGGATATGTCATATTAAGATAATTCATGATCTAAGATATCAGACAGTTATAATTGATGGACCGGGTATCTGATTAAGAGAGGTAACCCGCTGTATCTCAGAAAACTAGCTTGAGAGTTCGGAATTTCTAGGTATTGTTTTCACCTATTTTAAAAAGAAATCGTTTTCATCCGCATAGTGTATCTCTTCATCAATGATTAAAAACTACAGATTACGATAAAAGACTGGATCATATGTAATTGGTTTAAGGATATGCTGAATGAAAATCCATATTTGTTATCAAGTAGACATAATACACATAATCCTCAGTGGATGCAACAAGATTTTAACCAGGGTCGCTGGTCAGTTTACGTATGGTATGGGATTTTAGATAGTAAAATTATAGGCCCTTATGTTTTTGATGAACATTTAAATGGCGAGCGTTACTTAAGATTCTTAAGAGATGAATTGCCTATATTATTAGAAGATGTTCCTTTAGCAGTACGGCAAAATATGTGGATACAACAAGATGGCTGCCCGGCCCACTTTACAAAAGAAGTGATACTTTTTTTAAACCAACAATATGAGTATAGGTGGATAGGAAGAGGTAGCTTATACCCGTGGCCGCCAATATCTCCCGTCCTTAAAGTGTTAGATTTTTATCTATGGGGTCGAATTAAAGATTTAGTATTTCAGACAAGACCTGAAAATAGAGCAGATCTTATTCAACGAATACAAAACGCAATTGATAGTATTACCAGGGCTGAAATAAAAGCTGTTGCATTTTATACTACACAGAGATTAAATATCTGCATCGATAAAGATGGAAAGCGTTTCGAGCAGTATCTTTAGGTTACTTTACTAGGTCAATGTAGTTTATTTTTGCTGATTTTGTTACGTAATTAATTGTTTGTTATTGTTACAATGATATTGTCAAAATCCCATTTTTTGGTATACCTATTTTTTCTGGTATATTCGCTTAGAAAATAGATATTGAGATTCGGTTTTTACCATTTTTTTTGTAAATTCCATCCTCTTTCAAGTAAACGATTAAAGCACAGCACCGCATTTGAAGATTCCTGAAAAAACAATTGTTCAATCACCGCCACTTAGCGACCCTTAAAACCACTGGAATGAAATTTTATTAGGCATTGAATTTCCTTCCAAATGTCAAAATCCAAAAAGCGGAACAAAAGTTATAACAGTTTTATTGAGTCAGCTTTACCACTCACCCCTACCAGTTACAATGAGTACATTTGATTATAGATTAGATTAGATTTGATGAGGAGGCGAATCGGCCTATTCCACCGCGACCTTTTCAGATATATTGTGGTCCTCTGAATCTAGATTACATTCTCCAGCCCAAATCTTTTTAAATAGCCAATCAACGTCGAGACTGAACCTTTCATGTAATTTCTTGCCAGTGGCTTCTCATCACCAAGTACAAGAAACCGCACATTCGCCAGGCAGTTGCACTGGCATAGGATGTGCTCTGCAGTTTCCTCTTATAGGTGACAGAATCTGCACATGGCTTCGTCTGTCAAATCCATTAGCTTTGCGTGCCCTGCTATCATACCTACAAAGGCTTTGTCAGTTTTCTTATTTTTGCTTATAGGTCTGCTGTAAGTGTTGGCGAATGTCCTCAATAAATACATTTGATCCTAAGTATATACACCTGATTTTTGTAAGAAAGTTAGTTTGTCTTTAGCAGTTGTTAAAGAAGACCCAGTAGTTTTGTAAGTACAGAATGCAATATTATAATTTCAATTGTATGTTATAATATTTGAAATTTGAGTTAAAATTTGGCAAAGTATGGTATCGATTCATACTTATTGTTTTTCTTCATATTGCTTTGGAAATATTATATCGATGGCCATTTTATGTCTTTTCTCTCTATCATTCATAGTGTGCATATATCCATTTGATATTACAATTTGTTTCATTATTATTATTATAATTTCCCTTTCAAAATTTTCTGAACTCATTGGAATTAGCAGAACTCTGTGTATTATAGAGTAGTATGCTGCCAGTTTGTGTGACGTAGAGTGGTTTGAGTCGAATGACAAATTCATACTGCAAAATTGAACATCGAAAATACTTGAAGAATTCAAGAAAATTAACCTCATTGCAAAAATTCACTTCTAACAACTTAAATAATGTGAGTACCCATTCATTTTCTAACCGCTTTCAAAATTTATCTGATATGGATTTTACAAATGAAGAATTAGCTATTCTAAATAAAGGACTATAATATATTCTATTAAACCCTATTACACCAAAGTAATTTTTTTAATTTAATTATTTTATTATTATATTTAATTTTTAAAACGTTGCGCTGTTTCTGGGTTCAACAGAAGTCTGTAATAGGCTAGTGAAATTACTTTTATTTGGAGTGTGTATTTTGTACTTGATAGTAGGAAAGACAATAAAGGTCTAGTGCTGAGCCTTTGATCTTTGTTAGCTGGGAATGTTGTAAATTAATTTTGACCAATAGCCCATTCATTTCTTGATTAATTAACATTGAACCTATTGTATTTTATCATTATTTAAAGTTATATGACTATGGTATACAACTTTTTGTAATAAATTAAAAAACCTAATTTGACTACACTATTTTTTTCAAATGCAAATAATGTTTTTTACGAAACACCCTCTATAATAATAATAATAAGTTTTATTTGCCCAAATATGTTTATATATAAAATATTTATAAAGTATTAAAACGCAAATTACATTTTTATTCTTACACCCGTATACAAGGTGAACAAATTACATAATTTGAAGGCAAGTACAATTGTAATGACAAGAAGCCTCTATCACAAGCTAGTATTCATCTATTTATTTCTTTTTTTAATCTAGTGCTATTTCTTATGCGTCGAATATTTTCAGGAATTTTATTATATATGTGAGGTGCTAGGTAAGTGAAGAAATCCGAAGAAATTGCCCTTGTTTGGTAAGGATGTTTATTTTTTTTTAAACAAATAAATTGTAATTGTTTTTGCATACAGCTGTCTAATATCTATTATTTCAAGGTCGCTATATAAACGTTCAGTAGCGTAAGATCTTTTTTAAAAGTACATAATTTTTAGAATTGTTTTTTGAGCTACCTCTACAGATTGCATTTTAGTTTTCCTAATACCTCCCCAACCTATCATACCATAAATTAATAGAGATTCAATCAATGCCGTAGTACACTGATTTTAGTTTGTACAACGATAGTATTTGACGACACAAGTAAAATTTATAGAATATAGTTCTAACATTATTTTTCAAATTATCAATATGAATATCCCATTTAAAATGAGAATCTAAAAATATACCCAAGTACTTTACTGATGATACCATCTATACATTTTCAAATGTATCATATGTATATTCTGAGCCTTTGTGAAAATTAATCTATTTTCCTTTCCGAATATGTATAGATCGTTATAATATTATGGAAATATGAATGTTATCTACGAACAGACGACGGATTATCGAAAGAAAAACCAATAAAACAGCTTCTAAGAAATATTCTTTATTAATGTTTATCAACAATATACATAACAATATTTATTTGTCCTTTTTTCCCACTTGTTTTTTCCTTGAAATAAATAGGAAATTCGCTAGTTCATTGGATGGCATTTCAAAAAATAAACATAACCACAATGCTGCCAAAAAACTTAGTACTGTATCTGAACTAAGTATCGTTAACTGAAAAAAAAATAACGAAAACTAATTAACAGATATTCTAATAGGATTTATTCAAATTAATTCACTAATATATAGGTTTTATTTCTTTCAAGCTCTATATGACAAAACAATTTCCAACTATTATATTGGTGTTCAAAAAATGTGAAATCTGTGCTCCTATCCTGCCGACAGAAGTGAAAACACAAATAAATGAGCTACTTTTGAAAATGTTATCGTACGCCCATGGTAAATGGAAATTTTTACAAATAAATTAACCCCGTTTAAAAATTTTATCGCATACCTATGGTAGGACGAAATTTTAAGAAATAAATTAACCCTTTATAAAATGTTATCGTTACTCATCCCAAAATAATTCAACACATGATACAGCCGAATCGCAGCACGTCACCTCAGCATATCGGTGATGCGGTGACAGTAACGCGGTGGCGGTGACGTCACCAACTTCTGCCCCTACGCAAAATCGCTAAGCGCTGCTGGGGAAGTTTTCACTTCAAAAACTAATTTTAAGCACATTTAATGTAATAGTCTTACCATTGTATAATAACTGATATGTTGGGGCGATCTCATAACTCCAATTCTAATATTCTGGATTACTAAGTGCACTACATACACACAGTACGATAATTTTCCCAATATGTACAAAGGACTCCAGTTTAAAATGGATCTGATTATACCTAAAAAAATAATAAAACTTTTATTTAATATTTCTTCTAAAAAATTGAATAGATGAGGCTTTTACTTGATGAAGATCCATACTACTGATGAAATAAAACAAATTAATTTGTTTAAATCTTCATTATTTATTTTGAACTGACGTTCAAATTAAAATTAGTGACGCGTTTCGCTACACAGTAGCTTTTTCAAACTAGTGAAGCTACAATGAAAAACTTTTAATTTATATAGTGCCTTAATACGGAATTCTAAGATATTGACAAAAGTATTATAATATATTTAAATAGGTATAAGTACAAAAAGTGTATTGAAAAGTGTATTGAAAACCTTTGTAACTTTCTTAGAATCCCGTATTTAGACACTTTTTGTACTTATACCTATTTAAATATATTATAATACTTTTGTCAATATCTTAGAATTCCGTATTTAGGCACTTTTTGTACTTATCCCCATTTTTAATACTTCTGTCAATATCTTAGAATTCCGTATTAAGGCACTATATAAATTAAAAGTTTTTCATTGTAGCTTCACTAGTTTGAAAAAGCTACTGTGTAGCGAAACGCGTCACTAATTTTAATTTGAACGTCAGTTCAAAATAAATAATGAAGATTTAAACAAATTAATTTGTTTTATTTCATCAGTAATATTTCTTCTTGTAACTCTTTCATCTAGAACACTAACTAGGATAAACTCCAGCGATCTAAGCACCAAAAACTATTTAAAAATTTACCATCACCGGTTTGTAAATAAATTATTCGCCAATGATACAATTGCTCTGCAGTTCCATTAATCTTGAAGCCATATTTTGATACAAAAACATAAATATCTGGCTAATTTTTTACCGACCATAGAACTTGAAATGCATGAGCCTCGCTCTGCCTCATAACATGCTCCCATCTCTAGGTTCTTCAAGGTACGTTAAAGCAAAGAATACACCAACTAAAGGTAAGTCCCCATGCGTACGAATTGCGAAATCCGAATTACGATTCGCAAAAAAAATATTAAATGATGAATTAAAACAATTTAATTTGTTTAAATATTCATTTTCAACAAATAAAATGAAAATTTAAACAAATTAAATTGTTTTAATTCATCATTTAGTATGGATATTCATCAAGTAAAAGCCTCATCTATTCAATTATTCAAAAAAAAAATTCGTACGGAAAATTGTAACGTCCTCATATGCACGAAAATCGCTTGGAAAAGTTTCGCATTTTGTAGGGAATTTTATTGTTATAACCAAATTCACGTTGGTGATTTTGTTTATAAAATAACGTTGATCACATATGACATTTGAATTTAAAATTAAAATGGATCTTTTCATGCATGTGAAGATAATAATAATTTACTGACAAAATCCTTATTGATTGATGGCTTTTGTTCAATTTTGAGGTTACAAACAACTAGTTAGATGACCAATGACAACCATTGGCAACACGAAATTCACAAAATCTTAAAATTATTTCAACATTTTGCGGTTCCGCGATTTTCTTAAAACATTCTTACGAATATTTCCCGCCATTAAAATTCAAACACCCCAGCCAATAGGAAAGTTTCCGCATTTCGGAATTTCGCAATTCCGGATGCGTGGGGACTAACCTTAACAAGAAGCGAAGCCCGACGCATTTTCTTTGATGTTTTGGTAACAAAAATTTATGACTTTGAGAGACCGACGTTGACAGATAACTTAGTAAATACACTGAGAAAATGATAAAATTTTTAAATATCAGCGATATAATTGGTCGACAAAGTGAAGTTTGACAAGTATCTTATTATAAAAATGGCGCCTTTCAGGCAGCTAAGCTTCTTGTTTGCTGGTGTATTCTTTGGTTAAAGCGCTTCGACGTGAATGGAAATACACGATTGATTGTATGCGGATTGAGAGCTACATTTTTCATTTTTATTGTGCTCTGTAGACTTTTTAAGGATAAGTATTTGTCATTTATGTCAAAACTAATGATACTTGTAGACTCCGTTTCACGTAAGAAGAACCCACTTGAAGTTGCAGTCGTAAGCGCAAACTTGTTGTCAAAACCAGCGCCATATTGTAAAATTGACATTCGACTTCAAATCAGTAGCGTAACGTATTCACATTTTGTATGTTAGCAGAAAATTAGAATGATGTGAATAATTTTTCCTTTAAGACCAACAAGTTTTTTAGGAGGCATGGTTTTATATCAAATGAAACACACAACACTCACAGATAAACTAGCTAAACGTCTTAAAATATTCAAAAATCAAAAATATTCGACAGTAAATGATTGCTTCAAACACAACCTCAAATGTCAATAATAAAATCGTTTGTAACTCCAATGGCATTAAACGGTCGTTACGAGGCGACATAGATACACAAGACCGATTTTGGTTTCTGCGCAACGGAGTCTACCTAACTTGACAGGACAGTCAGTAACGTCAAAATGCATCCGCGGAAATTTCAAAAGTTTAAAATTTCAAATTTTCTTCTGCGTGTAAGAAAGTATTACGCACATCATAATGAAAAGAATGCTCATTCTTCATTCACGTGATAGGGCATGTCCACCAACTGACAAGTTGACACTAATGACAGTCGCCCTGAGGATAAACAATTATTTGGATATATTTTAGATTTCTAATTTGGTTGTTTTGTATTGATTTAATGATCCTTTTTATTATAAACAGTCAGATATAGCTTGTAAAATACCTAAGCAATTAAAACAATGTCGAATCAAAATTAAATGAACTCAAACACGATCCAAATAACTATTAAGAACCACGTGTTGTGCAAAGAACGCTTGTTTTTCATCAGATTCATCAGGGCGCCTGTCACATGACGTCAAGAGGACTTGCCCTATACCACTTATTCATCGTGTCATAAACCGATTCTAAACACAACCTTAGAATACCTACAAACTCCGAAAATAAATTTGTTAACGTTCCAATGAAAAAAAAATCTTAGGATTTGAGTTCTAGATTATGTCGTAACTACTAGTATATAATGTGCAATATTTACATGAAAGTTTTAACATTTCGAAATTCAGATGAACAAGTCATTGCTAGACGAAAAAAAATAGTCGCAGCATCAACAAGTCGATTTTTGGCAAACTATATTATTTGATAACATCTTGTTCCATAGCTAACGTTTCTTTCTCGTACTTTTGGTACCTAATATGAAACAGGAATTTTTCATAGTTTATAACGAGAAAATATCAAATAAACGATGCAAAACCAGCAAATACAATGAAAGTTCTGATGATATACAAAATGTCAAACGATATTTACAAAAGCGTGACGACACGCGCTACTGATCGGTGTTAGAGCTAAGATGGCATATTGTTATTTTTTGTATTTATATTTTCACTAAAATAAATATAATTTCACATGTAATGCAAAAATAAGTGATTTATTTAGAATCTCTGTATCCTAATTACCTATTACTTCAAACCATTATTTCAATGATTCTTAGAAATTGCCATCTTGTCTATTGTGAACAAAATGTCTAATAGAATTTAGTGAAAATAAAATGTTTATTTACAACTATACATGTAAATATGTCATATTTACTGGTTTCAAAGTTTAAAAATATAAACGTCAAAAAATAATAGTTCAATACTATTATAACGCTTTACAAAATTAGAAAAATAAATTTCCAAAGAACAGACCGTTCACTAAGAAGCAACAACTACTTCTCGGGCTATATGCCCCGACAGACATTGAATTACTCTTCTAAAGTAAACGGGGTTGGTATATCTGTTAAGATAGAACCAACCATATAAAATTATTGTTTACTTTTACTTTCGACCCGGGTGAAAAGGTCGTACTTTCGGCCTGTCAATGATCAGTACATTATTGCGCTTGACATTTGATACTCCTTATATTATCGCGCTATAATCTTCGCTCTCCAAAGAAAAGAAACTCTTTCTACCTGATTATGTACCTAAGCTACTATTTCTTACCTCCCAATCCTTCTGAGAGACCTAAAACTAGTAGACCCATAGCGAAGGAGAAAATCAATCTTGTTAGTACAACCCATAGAGCTGAGTGAACAGGTGTTGCATCAACGTTGTAAAATAATGGAAAATTAAATAATAATGTTAATAGTGTGGGAGTAACAATGGCCCAAAGAACTTTTTTCCACTAAAATAAATAATTAAAAATAGCTACCTAATTATAAAGTGCTAGATGATTATTACGAAAATCGTTTAGGTACTTACTTGTTCATCAAAGATTTTCTTATTGCCATATTTATGTGAGATATATCCAAAGCCTAACCCTATGATATATCCAGTAGCGTTACCGTGATAACTGGCAAAATGGACATGCCATTGTGGTTTTCCGTTAAAAATTAATCTGTAAGTTTCCCTACAAAAATATTAAATATATACAACAATTTTTTTATTCTTCGCAAATTTCTTATTGCTCTAAGCGATTTCTCGATTCATTCTTCCTGGTCTCTCGCGATATCTAGCGGATTACTGCGTGCTCGTATTCCGTTACTAATAAATTAGCCTTTCAGACAATAAAATTATACTTACTCTGGCTTTCCGGTTAGGGTTGATAAATAGCCGTGCCTCCAATGATCTAAGAAAGCAAAAGTCAAATTTACTGCAAGAAGAACACCTACAGTACAACGAATACTGATGTTTTTCCGAAGAATCAACATTAGGATAAATATTGTGATTATGTAATACTGCATTTCCACGGCTAAATACCAGCTAACGATATAGCACTAAAATAGAAAAATTAATTTTAAACATTACAACAAAAAAATGACATTTGTAAGTTTAAGCCAATAATGTTAATTTCGTGATCTGCTTGACCAGTCTCTGTTAAAGTTTTCCTGAATTTGAAGCCATCTCTAAATCGGAGAGTCATTTGTTTTCTTTTTGAATTCCCTAGTCAGGAGACAAATCGCTAACACACATTGAGAAATATTTTATTTAGTTGTAACCAGTCAAATAGTATATTATTATTAGGATTGGGACTGTCGCACTTGTGTGAAATGGATTACTTTCCACACACGTAATATACATTATTTTTCCGACAGCTTCAGATAAATGCATAATCTCCAAAGATAAATATATGTTTTGATTGAATTTACTGTTTGGACCCTTACTTTGTGGAATCTACTCATATTAATGTTATAAATGAAACTAACTGTTTCTAATTAATTCCACTATTTAATTGAAAAAATTATGAAAATTATTAAAGGATATTGAAATTAGATACAATGAACACTCACGAGCATACAGATTAAAACAGCCAGATAAATCACATTACGCAAAACACCTTCTTGACACAAAACATTCATTAACACCTAACACAGAACTAGAAGTACTGCATATTTGTGATAAGAAACAAGAACTAGATTTCCTTGAAGAACTAGAAATAAGAAGACACTTAAGAGACCCACAATATGAAGTTGTCAATGAACAGATAAATCTAGGGAGCTCTCCACTAATAAATTGTCTTCTTAAGTAACTATTGTAAAGATCAGCAGATATAGTTTTCCTTGGTTTTCTATATCATTGCACAGTTATACTGATCTTAAATGGGAAAAAGATATCCAGGATATCCCCATAGGGCTAATAATACCTAAGCTTTAATATTTGTAAAATCATATCTTCCTTTTTTTCTATTCATATATATTAAGTCAATCAAAAGATAGGTCACTTACTATTTGGTCTAGCCAAAATATTAAACATCAAGTAGGTATCACATAAAATGTAACTTCTGTCATTCTGACGATGATATGTCAATATCGAAATAATTATCAATATCCTTTAATAATTTTCATAAATTTTTCAATTAAATAGTGGAATTAATTAGAAACAGTTAGTTTCATTTATAACATATGTTTTGATTACTATTTCAATTTGAGAATTTTATTGTTGATTGATTACAAAGAAAAATAATCATTTAATAACAATTAGGAAAAGGAAAAAAATAGGTACAACAAACGCTCTAAACAACATCACAAACATTATATACAACAAATTAGATAAAAGTACCTCAACCATTGCGGTTTTTCTAGATCTAGCAAAAGCGTTTGATACTACTGTTAGTATACAGATTCTATATGTCCTTCATACTAACTTTTATTTTATTGATAGCTCTCAGCATTTCTCTACGACTAGATCATATATGTAGGAATCAATCAATTTTGATAGATTGTCAGATAAATTAAGAAATAAAAACTGCTTACAATTTGAAGTTGTTATTTGCAAACACAACACTACAAATCATAAAATTCTACTAATGAAAGTATAAAGGTATGGAATCAGAAAAATGCACTTAAATTGCTAAACAGCTATCTCACGAACAGAAGCCAACGCGTTAAGATGGATAAATGTTATATGGTTTATTTACGATAAAAAGACGATGACGTTATTTTTAGTTACTTTCCTGCTTATCAAAATAAATATAAATTTACCAACCGTAAATACAATTTATTCTTAATAGATAGGGCAATTTATAGTGTACGGGTTGGCAAAACTTCAAGACGTTGTCAGCTCAATTGGTAAAATTTCTCATTTATTTAGTTTGACATTTGTTGACATTCGCTCATCATCTTAGTATTTATAGTTCATATAACAGCCTTTTTGGTGTGCGTCATCGTTTGTGACGTATATCCGGGTTTTGGGTATGTCGATATTTAATTTGTTATTTTGACATATAACTAACCTTTAATTCGATAAATAAAATCATCAGTATCGTATTCAGCCAAATTCGAAAAGGCTATGAAATTAGTAATACTTGGGATATGAAAACACTGCAAAATAAAACAAATTGTATATTTAATTTACATATTAAAATAATTTAATATTAGTAAATATAGTCCTGCATTTGAATAAATAAAATGCTAACAATAAGATCAATATTCATTTTTCATAAATAATAATTTACCGTAAACAACGAAGTACAGACCTGACGAGAACTGTCAGTTGGACATTGGAAAAATACGTAAGACACGAAAGGAACGTCTGCATAGTATTTTGAACGATGTAATTTCGCCCGATTGATAGGTCGCGTTTGCGCGTAATCTAAACATCAACCAATCAAATTTTTGTAAGTCAAAGATTAGGGTTAACGTTTGTACTACGTTTAAACGGTTCATTATTGTGATATTTTGATTAGGATTAATCACAGACCTGCCTTTTTTCCATTTCTTCCAACGTAATGTGTTAGAAAGACATTAACAATCAATGACGCACACCAAGAAGGGTATTATATGAACTTTACATGCTTTTTGGTGCTTTTGAATTAATTTATTCCTAAAGATTAAAAAAACAGTTATTTTCATAACTAATTATTCAGGCAAATCTTCAGTGTGTAGTTAAAAGCATTAAAACGCCCAAGCAGTGGAACAGTAAATGCCAAGAGATGGAATCCAGAAACCCAAAATGGAGGCTCGCTTCTCCCGCTTATTGCTGTAAGAACAGTAAGTAATACTTTTTGCATTCATTAATATTAATGTTATATATTTAAATGTAGAAGATTGAATGTTTTTAATGTTAGGTTAGGTTATTGAAATTTGATGTATTTTCATATACACTGTGTTCATTTGAAAAGGACCCACCCTTAATATTTCAGAAATGCGACATATTAGAAAGAAATGCCGAAACACGACAACTTTTAACTTGAGGGGGACACTTTTTAGCGCTAATGTCATAAACGTCAGATTCACCCCCTCCCTACTGGAGATACCCCTTGAATTTTTTCAAATGGCATTAGGTATCAAGTCATACCTCATTTAAAAGGTCTGGTAAATCTCTATCCAATCATTTTGTTTTGCCTTTGATACCAGCCTTCCATTGTTATTTAATCGTTGTTTAAAAATGGCTCTTTTTCAACTTTTATTGCCTGAATGTTAACGGTGGTCACTTTGAACACATGATTAAATAACAGTTATTTCTTGTTAACAATTGTCTTTTCACTATTTGTAAATTTTTTATTCTCTAAAGAGTCTTTCGGTCATAACCTAATTCGGGGGCATACGAAAAGTTGAAAGAGAGCCAATTTTAAACAACGATTAAATAACAATGGAATCAAAGGCAGAACAAAACGATTGGATAGAGCTTCATCAGACCTTTTAAATGATGTATGACTTGATACCTAATGTCATTAGAAAAAATTCAAGGGGTATCTCCAGAAGGGAGGGGATGAATCTGACGTTTATGATATTACCGCCAAAAAGTGTCCCCCTCAAGTTAAAAGTTGACGTGTTTCGGTATTTCTTTCTAATATGTCGCATTTCTGAAATATTAAGGGTGGGTCCTTTTCAAATGAACACAGTGTATAATGAGTGGTTACTGTTTCTCATATTTCATCCACATTTTCCACATAAATAAATACTTATATTAAATAAATCTCAGACTATTATACAAGCCTTCTATTTGTAAATGAACACCTTCGATTCATGCATTACGAGGCACAGGCCAATAAAAAAGAAGAACTATCAGATTGACTTTTCTAGTTTTTTTGAACGAAAGAAAAAAAGCTCTAGTTTGGCAACGTCAAAATATTTAGTTTTGCAACGTCATCGTCTTTTTATCGTAAATAAACTATAGCTCAGATAGGGAAATTACAACAGGGGTGCCACAAGACACAATCCTCGGGCCACTCTTGTTTTTGCTATACGTAAATGACCTCCTTACTGATATCCAAAACGAGGATGTTTCGATCATGGCTTACGCGGGTGATACTGTACTTATATGTAGCGTGAGTACTTGGGAAAAGGCAAATATATTAACCGAAGAATATCTAGCGAGAATAACTGACTCGCTGGCAGTAAACAAACTGGCTCTAAATGTGGGCAAAACCACTTTCATTACCTCCGGTAATTACTCTCATAGTGTGCCTAATAGCATAGATATAAAGATAAATAACAAATTAGTCAATAGAGTAAAAAATTACACATATTTATAGCTAAAAATAATATTCAGAAACAAGTTTGCCAAAGATGAACCACCTCTTAAAGTAAGCAAACTTTTCAAGCTTCAATCTTCAACTTTTCACTACCATACATTCTAAAAATTTATATTGAAAGCAAAAGCCTATCCAGATTTAAAATTATATAATTACCTAAAACGAGTAAGAATATAAATAAAAAGAACATTTAGATAGTCGCAATTAACATATTCAACAATCTGGAAGTGTGTGTTTGATGAGGTTTGTGGGATAGAATGTGAAAAGGGATGTGAGATTACGGTGTATGAGGACGATGTGTGTCTGGTATATACGGCAAAGGGAGAGGCGGAGATAGAAAGAAAGGCGGAGAGAATGTATAGGAAGATTGTGGAGAAGATAGCGCGGTGCGGACTGGAAGTGGCGGAAGATAATACGGTGGGGTTGCTCCTGAAAGGACGAAGCAAGACAAGGGAAGTGGGGGTGACGGTGAAGGGAAGGAGAATTCGTATGGAGGAGTCTGTGAAATACCTAGGGCTGTGGTTTGATAGTCAATTATCCTTCAAAAATCATATGTTAAAGGCGGTAGAGAAGGGGAAAGTGAGGGCAGCATGGCTGGGGAGATTGATGTGTAATGTGAAAAGGCCGGGAGAGTTGAAGATGAGGGTAATTGGTAGGAAGGTAGAGCAGAGTATGCTGAACGGTGCGGAGGTGTGGGGTGAAATAGCGGGGGTGAATGCGAAGGTTAGACCACTCCTGCGGGTGCAGAGAGGGATACTGCTGAGGGTGGTGCAGGGGTACAGGACAGTGGGTGGACTGGCAGCAGCGGTGCTGGCAAGGTCCTACCCATTGGACGTGATGGCTAGAGCCAGGAACAAACGCTGGAGGGGTGCGACCAGAGAGGAAGTACAGGAATGGGTGGAGGAGGAAATGGAGAGAAAGTGGGAGGAGTATGAGTACCTCCACAAGATTGGGAAAAGAGAGACTGGAGTGTGCGAGAGGTGTGACGGGGAGGATGATGTGGGGCATGTGTTTAGATGCTGGAGGAACGAGGAAGTGCTGAAGAAGTTGGAGAGGAAACTAGGGGAGGAGGTGTACTGGGAGAATATGGTGGAGATAATGATGAGGGGGAAGAAGGAATGGATGGAGGTGAGTGGCGTAGTAGAGAGCATGGTTAGGGGGAGAGAAGGACTCGATATGGCATGAGAGGTAGGAGTGATAGTAGGGAGAAGACGACGGTGTGAGCGGAGATTGTGCGAGGGACCGCCGTCCGTCTCGAAGTATGCAAGGGTAGTGATTCTGAGGCAGGGGTAACGGCGAGTTTGAGGTGGATTTGGTTGGTAGGCATCCCCTTGGGGATGAGCCCAACACTGTTTGGGTCCTGGATCCATTCGAACATGAGTTTCCCATCTCGACCCGAAGAAAAAAACATTCAACAAACTTCACAAATAAATTAAATAATAATTTTGGGTATACTGAGAAATATAATTATTAGTACATATTTTTTGATGGAAATTCAACAGGAGAATTGTATCTGGATTTCTAGTAATTCCTGATTTTATCCAACAGGACATTTCCAACTTTTAGACCGAACATACCAGATCGACGGATTGGAAGAAGGGGAACAGTGGAATAGCCCGAAAGATCACCAGATCTAACCCTTTTTATTGAGTTGTTTAAAATCTAAAGTCTACCGAGCTGACAATATCCGTGCCATAAAAGCACGACTCAGGTAGGAAATGCGGATCGTATCACCTCAAGGTTATTCACCCTGTATGATAGATTATTCTTTAAAAAACCGCCGAGATTTGTTCATATTATTGTTTATTCACTAATAATAATTGTATGCGTTACTTTATGGACGCACTGTTCACTTGTGGTCGTCGGAAAAGACAGTTCCTTTGGCTGTAAAGTTAAATGTGAATGAGAATATTAAACGAAAAATTTTAAAAATCGCCTTGATTAAAATAAATAATAACTTGACAATAAGTACTGGTAGAGAAAATAATAGCCAATATTTACCATATAATATTTGTTGTAATGGTTTTGTATAAATAAAAGATTCGTCCACCAATTTACTCTACATCTTTCACTTTCCTCACACAAACCGAAAAAAAATGGACCCCACGGTATATGCCTTAGCCAGGTTGCGTAAAAGCCTACGATCAGACCGATTGTAGGAATAAACCTGAAAAAATAAATAATTAAGCTACAATTTTAAGTAACTGTTAGGAACTTGGGAAATTCTCAGTCAAAAGTTCCTTAGTCCTCCCTCTTTAATATTTGAAACAAATTTGAGTCAAAGAACAATTTAAAAATAACAACTATGGTTCTACTGTTTGGACCATTACTTTGTGGAATCTACTCATATTAATGTTGTAAATGAAACTAACTGTTTCTAATTAATTCCACTAAATAGTGGAATTAATTAGAAACAGTTAGTTTCATTTATAACATTAACTATGGTTCTTTTCAACGTTTTTGAGCCTGTCACAACCTCATTAAGTAAGTTGCAAACAGAGCCGTCTAATTGCTCTCTTTCTCCTTGGTGAACTAATCTAAGAAAATTAATACAAACTGACGATTTTCTCCAGGAGTTTTTTATAAGTTATTTTTGCTTCCCAGTTGCTAGGTCTAGCTTTTAATAAGAGACATTAATGACACAATAACATTAACTAAATATACGATGAGATAATCAAGGGAACTACGACACTAATAATCAAATACAAATCAAGAAAACACATACGTAACGGGAGTTCGTACGAAGACTGGTGAGATATAATTACGTAAATTGACTCTTGTGAATACAAATCTCATACACGAATGTAACTGAAATATGGTATAATGGATAGACTTCTTATATTATTTTGGTGACTGCTCAAAAACGTTGAAAATAATTATAACAAATGTATCACTTGTTGAATAGATCGGGAGAGTTGAGAAGCCACTCCACTGGACCATAACTACATACATCTATTCAGATACATTTCATTAAGCTGATATTTTCGAATGTAGGAAAGAGTCATCTTGTTAAAAATATTAATGTAGGAGGAGTAAGAGATTTTTGACTAACACTGTATAACTGTATATTATATATAATTTATATTTCTAATGGAATTATATTGCCTACCGAAGATATCTTTTGGCTATAGATTTTAAAACGAAATTAAAATCTATTTCTTCTTTCTTATCGTGTTTTGCTAATATAGAAGTTATCAACATCCAAGAAGACATCATGAAGAAGAATGATAGAATAAACACACCTCGTTTTGGGGACTCATTGAACGCATCCGGATTGTCGTTATTCTAAAAACATTTAAAAATTACAAAGATATAAGTAATTATCCTAATATCAATTCGGTGTATAAGTACTGCAAAGCTGCAAAAAAATTAGATATACAGGCTGTTTGACTACGAACTTACACTATCTATTGGAGACTACTCACACGATTTCTATAAAAATTGGCATAGATTGGGAACAAGTTATGGCAAATTTATGGAAAATATTTTGACATACATGACACTTCCCATTATACCTAAAGTTAACGACAACTTTGTTATTTTAAATGTAACACCCTGTATAGTATTAACTTATCGGATTCTACATTAAATTTTAATGTTAATTTGTGTAGAATACCCTATAGGTATCTAAAATTTATACTTATCGAGATATTAATTTTTTTAATAATAAATTGTCAGGTGCAGACCTTCATAATGAAAATTCTGGGTGAACATCAGTTCTTTTTTGTGTACAGGGTTCGTAAAAAAATGATGAAAAATTCAAGTTCAAAAATGTTAAATATCTTAATTTTTTCAAATGAAACCACTATATTTTTATTATTTTACTTAATTCTAAGGCCGAAAATAAGGGCAGTTTAAGCTCACTTCCCTATACCCAATCTTAAGCGTTTTTGAAATATTATGTATGTATGTATGTAAATTGGGGTGACATTCACTGAGACCTAAAAGATCTAAATGAAGATTATCTAAATTTACTTTTAATACATGATGAATGTGACAGAGTTGTTACTAGAACATATGTTTTATTTGTTACAAGATCGACCCCGACCCAGATCCGTCACACAGTGAAGAGAATATTCAACAATTTAACATAATTTGGTTGTTTTCAAGCAAAAGTTAAGAAAGTGAAGCCTGTTGTAGATAATAGTTATCATGAAATAAATGTTCTTGGATACTGTGCTGCTTATCTCGAAGCGTCATTACGTTGTGGCGCGAGATATTTAGGAGTACCTATCAATGGTACCTATCCATTCAACGGATTAAAAAAAACATAAGTTTCATCCCTACTCTTTTAACCCAGTTCAAGTTTAAAGCAAATAAACTATAATAGAAGAATATAATTTGCAGAATCTTTGTTGGTAAAATGTCAAGAAGATAATGAATATTTGACGAATATTATATGGTGCGATGAATCAAAATTTACGAAAAACGGAATGTTTAATAGGCACAATTCGCATTACTGGAGCGAAGAAAATCAACTCTTAACAAGAGCACGTGGTTTTCAAGAGCGATGGGAGTTTAATGTCTTTTGTGCGATCAGAGACAACCAGGCTGTAGCTCTTCACTTTTATGGTGGAAACTTAAGCGGTCAGAAATTGTGCTAGCATAATTTGAAATTTTTTTATTTTCTAAAAATTACTTTTTTAGGTAAAAGATATCTTGATATATTGAGAGAATAAAAAACAAATTATTTAGATCGTTTACCACCGCACGAATTTAGAATAGTATATTCTGTAACAAGGTTAGAATGAAATTTCGATGCGAGTGGAAAGTTCCGAGCGCGAGCCGAAGGCGAGCGTGAGGAACCCCGAGCATCACCAATTTTCATTCTAACCGAGTAGCAGACTATACTTTCTTCCACGATCGAAGATTTTAAATATATATTTTTAAATGGAAATGAACAAAAAATAATTTATATTACTGAACTCAATCACAATTATATTAGGTAAACACTCAATAATTCAAGAAACATTCTACTTTGTATTAATTGTTATATTTGTACAGATCTTGAAATGAAAAACTGGTGCATTATTGGAGGAATTTTCAACAATTGCGAGGTTAGGTTAGGTTAGGTTACGGTTAAGTGACAAGAATAATTTTGACACTTACTCAAGTTTTGCTACTACGATGACAATCAACTGCGTCAAGGCTAATGCTATTATTGCTAACCAGTGTGAGAATATTATTCTATCACTAGAGAGAGAATGTAAATACATTTAAATTGCATGGGGGCAGAGATGTTGCAGAATATTTCTTCAATTTCAAGAGAGAGAATTCCAGCATTCTGTAATCGAATTTGATTTCAGAATTGGCAAATTCTGTGATGTTCGTGGAGAAAAATATTTCCAGAATGGTAAACCAATTTTCAGATGGACTTTTGAAGATAGGTGGATAGCTAACAATGGTCCTTTTCGGTGGCCTCCTCGTTCACCAGATATAACACCTTAAGATTTTTTTATATGGGGCTACATAAAAAATGAGGTGTATTCCCATCCCCTAACAACAAAAGAAGATTGTGAACGTAGAGCTCGAAATGCATTCAATTCTCTCCCTGCAGCATGTTTAGGCGTGCAACAAACGAAGGTGTGATAAAAAGGCTTACTAAATGCTTGGTGGTTCAAGGACGAAATGTTGAACACTTTTATAAGTTCTTGTAATTTATGTAGGTATGTAGAATTACATTAAAAAAACACGACCTAATTACAATAAGCAACAATACGGCAAAAATAACTCAAATTTCAATTTTATTATCATTATTATTAATAACAGGCTTCACTTTCTTAACTTTTGCTTGAAAACAATCAAATTGTATGATATTCTCTTCACTGTTTTTGGATATCTTGAAGCAAATAAAAAACATGTTCTAGTAACAACTCTGTCACATTCATCACGCATTAAAAGTAAATTTAGATAATCTTCATTGTTTACTTCCAAACGAGCCATTTCTATCACTGTACGATACGATTGACTTCAAATAATGACAATACTATTGAATTGTGACTGGTAAATACACAGCCTGCTAAAATAAAAGAATAAATAACACGGCCTACGCCTACTCAATAATAAGGCTGAAATAATTAATATTTTTAAATACATGTTAATATGTCAAAACTCTCCAAAGGAGCTGAGAGACCTTTCTCCTCGGGCCTTACGGTGAGGGGGGGGATGCGTGAAACAAAGGACAGCTCAATGGATTCCTGTGGAATGTAGAAATCCGATATCAGGATCTTCAGCGTCCCGATGAGTTCGTTGATAGCCGGTCGGTTGCCGGAGTCAGCGGGGTTGTAGGAGCAATAGTTTGCTCGTAGAAACCTGCCTGATATAAACCGTATCTAGTGGAAGGTGGTTGATGAGGTATATTCACTAGATGTGAGGGCTTGCCTTAAACAGCTGGCCAAGTGGAAGGAGACCACAATAAAATACCCCTCAAGTCAAGGTGGAACAGTATATGCCGAGGACTGCGTGGTCAAGGAGAAGCCTGGGGACATCCAGTTTAAATATCCGTACTCCTGCATGCGGGGCTCTGCGGGAGTGGACCTTTTACTTCCCTAGCTACTCGTGGGATCATCCATGGATAAGAAAAAAAAAAGAAAAAGTTGAGCGGGCAAGCACCGCAAACGGGCACAAGTCGGTGCAATGTATCCGCAGTGCCCAAAAAACCGTAGCACCTCCCTCCCGCGTGAGCAACCCTCGTGTAGAGGAGGCTATAGACAAACATGAGAGGAGAACGGCAGGGGCACCCATACCCTCAACCTCCCCAACTGTTGAGAGCTTTCGGGAGAAATTCTGGAAACAAAGTAGAAAATCCCCCATCCTTCCTGAACTAGACTACTCACCTAAAAGAACAGAAAAAATTTATTAACTCGACTCGTTTACTTGACGTTCTTTAATAATAGGGATAATTGGGTACAAGAAATTAAAATGTTTTACTTACATCTTCGAAATATTTAGGGTTATCAACGGGTATTGCAACTAATCCCACTGCAGCGTGCACTAATATGACTACTACTGACATATACACTCTTATACCTTGCACGGAACGTAGTTTCTCGAAGGCTGGTCCTACTGGAACACTTTTCAATTTATTCCAATTGTTTTTTATTGAAAATGCCAAAATTATTTTTCCACCTAAAATTAATTCCTACATAAATATAAAAACAATGCAATGTTTGTGGTTTCCAGAATTGAAATTAAAATTTTTTAAGGAAGCCATAGATATTACATTATTAACTAATAAACGAGTACCAATACGAGTATCAGCCAGGCAAGTCGAGAGACTTGGCATTGAATTATCTCAACAGGCTACTAACAAAATTATTGGAGAACAAAGAGATAGCCATGACAACATTTGTAAACATTGAAAGTGATTTCAAGAAAACTCTGGAAAGAAAAGAGGTACCATACTAATGGATAAACCCAAACTTGGAGAAAAGGGTAATCATATAATCTATTGCCAGAAACACAGTCACAGCTAAAGCAGGTAGGCAAGTAGGGGTGGTTCCAAAGGAGAGCTGTTAAAACCTCTTCTATGGGCTACCCCATGAGATAAATTATTGAAGGGGCTAACATCCAAAGAAATACATTGCTTAGGGTATGCCGACGATCTTGCGATTATTGCAAATTCGCAGGAACAGTCTCGGAGCAGACACAAACTTTCCTAAACATAATCAACTAGTGGTGTCAAGAAGAGGAACTAACTGTAAGTCCTCTCAAAATCACAGTAGTCGTTTCTACCAAAAAGAAAGTACTGAACGGACTGAAGTCACAGGGTAGAAATTCCAATTGAACAAGAGACAAAATACCTTAGAGTCATCTTTGACCACAAGTTAATATGGAATCAACAAGATAATTCAAAAAAATACAATAGCCCTCCTGTAACCTGTAACTTTTAAATGTTTGTTTAAATAGATTTTGTTGAAATATTTGCGGGTTGTATTCAGGCCAATTTTGAATGATGTAAAAATGAAAAATTTCAATAGAAAATCCTGTATATTTTACATATTCCGATCGACATTTTAATTACAATTTTTTTAAATCTTAGATTGTAACGTCACTTCAAGTTCGAATAATGGGCAAAAAATACCCTATATACTAGGGTACTCCATTAAAATTATTAATTTTTATACTATTTCCGGTTAAACACGAGGTCGGCCATGTTGATTTTAAATGACGAAAAGTTTAAAATTGGCTCCAATACAACCCTCCAAAATGTATCAACACATTTAAAACTTACAGGAGTGGCCCATGACTCATTTACACAGAATCATCAGAACCATGACAGCATGTCGCATGTGGTTCGGTGGTATAAGACTCGTGGTCAAACACTAGGTGGTTAAAGACTCGGTGATCAAAGACTCGGCAGACAGGACAAAAGCTAAGTGGTATTCAAAGGCAATCCTGCCTGGCAGGCACGGGAACTAAGAGGACAACTCAACCAGCCACCTTAGAAGTTTTGCTGCCACTTCAAGTTTACAATCAAGACGATGCCAGATCAGTCACCAAGAGATTGACCAGAAGGCAAGCACCTACATTTCACTGACGGATCCAAAACCGGAAACGGGGCTGGAGCGTCGGTCTTCAGCAGGAAACCCAGAAAAAGAGCTGATGAATCAACCTGTTATAAAAAAGAACATACACATCCTGTCAGCTAACCAGGCTGCTCTTAAAGCACTGAGCTCGAGCAGGGTAAAATTTAAGCTGGTATATAACTGTCTACAATCCCTTGATATGCTAGGCACGACAAACAGAGTCACTTTGACCTGGGTGCCGGGGCATCGAGGAGTGGAAGGCAATGAGAAGGCCGACACTCTGGCAAAAAAGGGATCAGAGTCTCTATTTATCGGACCTGAACCATTTTTTGGCATTGCGGAAATCGCTGCTAGATCAGATAGCTACCTGGGCGGAGAGGAAAACCTTCAAGTACTGGGCAGACATACCGGGGCTCTCTCACTCGAAGGCGTTCATATAAAACCCTCCAAGTACAAAAAATAAGTTGATCCTGGAATGGAGTAGAACAAACCTACGCATTCTGTCGGGACTGTTTACAGGACATCGTCGACTAAATTACCACCTAAAGAAGATGAGTCTGATTCAGACCTCGGATTGTCGGTTCTGTAATTTGGAGGACGAAACTGCTGAGCACATACTATGCTCATGCCCAGCTTTGGGCAGGGTAAGGTATAACATATTCGATTCTAATACCTTAAAGCCGAGCGTCTTCAAAAAAGTATCACCAAATACAACCATGGACTTCGTCAGAAGCACAGGCTTGTGGGGGTGAATTGTAATCCCTAGGGGTGAGCCACAATAGACCCAACGGGTGTCGCAGTGGAGGTGGAGAGAAGGCCCCTCTCACATAGAACCTAACCTAATCTAAGCATCTATAAGCAGTATGCACAGTAAGATTTTTGCTAAGCTATACAAATAGTTTGATACCAAACCCTTAATGCTATCGAACGAGATGTTTCCCAAGTATAGCTTAGGGAAAAACTTTAATAACAAGCAGAGAGGCATGGAAGGAAGAACCTCCAATAAATGCAGAAATGGCTAGCTACACAGATAGATCAAAAACCGAGAATAATGTAAGAGGATCCAAGCCAAAGACAAGAGCCTTACTGATGTGCTTAGGCAAACTCGTGACGATGTTCCAGGCAGAAGTTACAGCAATACAGCACTGAATTTTAAGAGAAAGACCATTGTTGTTTACTCTGACAGCCAGCTCCATGTAGATATAATTTCAAACTCGTTTAAGATTGCATGAAAACCCTACAAGAGTTGAGCAAAGTTAGCCAAAAAAACATATAACAGTACTCGGATAAAATATCAGTCTCGAGAATGGTGGAACAAAGCGCCGGGAATGAGACAGGCTAAAAAGTTCATCAAAGAACCATCGCCAAAACTCACGGAGTACCCACAAAGTCAGAATAGGAGAACAGCCAGTATCTTGTTTGTGACAGGGTACTGTGACTCAACAAACACGTGAACAGCATAGGAGTGGCAGACACAACCATATGCAGGTTTTGCCAAGAGAAATTCCATTGTTAACTGACAAGACTAATATCCAGAGTAGTATGAAATTTTATCTACAATTACTTGGGAAAAATGTATGACTCATCCACATTGGATTATATATGTATGATGGACTTTTTGCAATTTTGAATTTACAGAAGAGATCCAATGATAAAGCGGCCAAGTAGGTCCTCATATTTAACACCGCTGATTTATTACTATACTTACCACAGGTACCTTTGAATTTCAAGTAGGTTGTCTCATCTTTTCCTTTTACACTATCGTAAGCTGTACAAACAAGAACCAAACTGACGTATAGAAAGAAAGTAATTCTAAAAACAACAAAATATACATGAATAAGAAGAACGTTAAATTTAGAATATTAAAATACATCTTGCAACAAAAAAGTATTGTATAGGCCTTTTTATCACGTTTTTTGTGCACATGCGTCAGTTTCAGCTATCTATTTCCTACTATTTTTTGTGAACTGGCATGTTAATATACCAGTGTACAAATAATTAATGTCAAAAAATATTGAATAAACTATAGTTATTGAAAAAAAAAGAAGAAACTGGAATAATTAGGCTTAGCTTTACCGTTTTCTCGTCTAAGTAATATAAAGACCGGGACACACATAACCGTATCGTGCCCGATCCGAGTGTTGTGGAAGAAAAGTGCAATGTTAAAGTACTTGGTCGTGATCCGATGATGTCTGAACTAATGCTTTTACATAACATTGTGCTATTCTTCCACCGAGTGATGATCAACATACGGATCGGACACGGTGCGGTTATGTGTGTCCCGGCATTAACTTGGAGTGATTCAACTGCACCGCGTCTTATTTAACTAAGTTAATTAAAAACAGGAAATCGTGCAGCTTTATTCTAGCGATATTTCCATTTGTTGAGGGAATTTTAATGAATTGTCTTTATAATAAGGCGATAAAGTATAAATAACTGCCTATAAAGTAATCGAAACTTTTTCAAAAATGTATACTCGGATAGGCTTTTATGATAGTTTTGTCTGTGAAATATTCATGGGAACTCAAAATTAGATTAACCCCATTTCGTGTAGAGGTCATCAAAAAGAGCCGTGCCATATCCATTATTAACTCCATTTTGTTTAATTTGATAACCTCACTACTTTATATTTTGACAATAGACCATTCCAGAACACATGACTTTGACAGGTCGGTCATATTGAGCTGGAGGGCAACCGAATAGATTAGTTGGAGTTGAATCTTGTGTTTGTGTTTTATAGAGAACCTGCACAAAGACTAGTGGCGCTTCTTCCGGTAATTTTGTAAGTTCATACGTAAGTATCGAGTTCGATCGTAAGTCCGAGACATTAATTTTTTGGAATTCGCTTTTAAATATCTTTTCCGTCGACCGTGTATTAACATATGCTATTAACGTTCTCACAATTAGACAAAATCATACATTAATGACCCCCATTAATGCATGATTTACCTACATTAATCAACGATTTTCTGCAGGCAACCCAACGCACATCTTATACATTATATTTATATTGACAGTTACCTGTGGTGTAGGCAACCAAACATACAATAACGTCTTCAAAAAATGAATCCTAGTTTTTGACTTACATATCGTTTTTATTTTATTATTCTACAAAATTATAATAATATTAGTGTTGAAACATCCAAAATATAATGTAAGAAAAACGAAAACAGTGACATTTGAACTGGCGACCTTCTCTGTGACATTTCAATGTCATTATTTATTTTTGACAGTACTTACCTATGAAACAAATAAATATTTTTAGTTTTTAAATATTGAGAAAAACGAATACAACTGATACAGTCGACGGAAAAGCTTTGTAACTAACACGAGTATTAAAAGGGCAATTAACAATCTCGAACATTAACGCACTCGCTCTGCTCGTGCGTTAAATGATCTCGATTGTTAATGGCCACTTGTTGGTCAAATAACTATAAAGTTTGACATTTTCTTTTATTTAATAATTTTTCTATATTTCGTATAGTAACTATAGTATAATATTTAATTTATCTCACACAGTAGATGCAAATTTTTTGCAACCATGGACGCTAGTGTCTAATTATCAAGTTCACGCAGGTTCTCTGTGAACAAAAATTGGCTGATATAGGAGCAAACTAACCTTCGATAAAGTGTCGAGGACACACAAGCTAAGTTTAAAGTTGTGATTCACTGAGGGGGCTCCGTTTTAAAGCACTAATCCAAGCATCGCGACGTTGATCAGGGAGATCAATTAAATAGTCACCTCGCTTCGTTAAAGCAGCCGGAAATCGAAAAAAAGATACCTCATCTCTTTCTCCCCGCATTCCACACTTAACAGCACTACAAAACGATGGCATTTTAGATACCTTTAAGAACTAATTATTAATTAAAGTATAACTATTTTCCGTTGTTTACCAGTAAACAATAAAATCTAAATAGAATGTGTGCCCTCCAGCACAATATGGCCGACCTGTCAGTGACATTATTCTGGGATGGTCTATTTGGGCTGTTGAGAGATAACCTCACTTTCTCATAAGTACGACTTAGGAAGAACCTACACCTCGGCTCACGTTAAAAAATACTTCGACGCGGTGCAGTCACACCTATTTTCTGAGTCCTCCCTAAGTAGCAGCGGTGTAGTTAGTCCTAAGTGCTTTAATTGGGCAAAGTACATATTAGAAAATGTTTAAATTGAGCAAAATGTGAGTTATAGAAGAAAAATATGGACGAAGTGGCAGATTTCGATCGATTGATGTTGTTACTCACTAAAGAGACTTATATTTGTTAGCTACATTTTCATGGAGGAAGTGGTCTAGCAGAAGAAAATCATTATCACTTAAGATATCAAGAATTAAAACAAATTAATAAATCAATCAAATAGGGTAGTTTACATGTACAATTATATACAGTGTGGTCGTAAATTGTACTGGTTTTGCCCATCACTATTTTAGTGGCTTATCGTGAAGTAAATGAAATAGCACACTACAATGCCAATAACCCTCGTATTTATTTTGTTGCTTTATGCGTAACGTATTTTAAAAAGAAAAGTACATTAAAATAAATAATTTATTTACTAAGTTAGTAAAAAGTTAGTATTAGTATGCATTTAGTTGGTAGTTACTTTAATGACAATCATAAAAAAAACTTTGAAAAAAACAAAACAATAACTAAAATGACACTACGTATCTAGTAGAACAGAATAAGTTCCGGTCATTCCTTGTTACTTCGCAATGCTTGTCAACAATTGTTAAAGTAACGTCAAATTAATTATTGCTGATTTCTTTCAGTTTTATTTTACATTTAAAGCTATTGCGTTGGCGGTGCATTCGTCCTTTTGAAGAAAAAGTTGCGGCAATTTTCTGCAGGGCTGGTGAAAATCATCATGAAGCCGAAAGAATTTTTAATGAGAGATTTCCTGAACATCCAATTTGTCCAAAGTACTTAAGACAACATGTGAATAAATTCCTAACCACTGACAGTGTACCACAAACAAAACGAGCCGGACGATTGTCAATATCTGAAGACACACAAATTGATGTAGTTTCTTCCGTGGTCAATAATCCACAGTCTACAGCAAAAAGCATTGCTAATGAGTGTAGTGTTTCTGCTACAACAGTAAAAAAATATCTAATATCCGTACAAATTAATTATGACACATGAGTTATTGGAAGACGACGCCCACAGAATAGAATAGAATTTTGTGAAAATAATATCGGAAAAAATTCGACTCTTGCCCAATTATTGCAGAAATATTTGTTTTAGTGACGAATGCACATTCACACTCAAAGGTGATGTTAATAGACAGAAAGTGCGATACTGGAGTGAGACTAATCCTCACATTCGCCGTGACCTGTAGGTACACGCAATACCGGCAAAAATGAATCTTAGGAATTTTAGGCAAATACATAATAGGACTCTCCTTTTTGGACGGAAATTTATACGGCGAGAGTTATTTAAATATATTACGACACCAGATAACTAACGAAATAAATCAAATAGTACAACAACACCCAGGAGAGTTTGATATTGACATAATATTGCAACAAGACGGTGCATCGTCACATTACATTAGATAAGTACGCAATTATCTTAACCAAACTTTCAGAAATAGATGGATTGGTAGAAGTGGGACAATTGAATGGCCTCCGCGATCACCTGACCTAACTCCATTAGATTTCTTCTTATGGGGTTACTTAAAATCGAAAGTGCATGTAACTCAACCTGCCTCCATCAACGAACTAAAGGATCGAATTTCACAAGTATGTACGGAAATAACCCCAGTAATGCTAGAGAATGTTAGAAGAGAATTCTCTAATAGGCTCTTTTTCTGCCAAGAAGTTATGGAAGAACCCTTTGAACATTTATTACGTTAAGTGATTTCAGATTAACTTATTTTAATGTTAAAAATCGTTTCATAAAATAATAAAATAAATACGAGGGTTATTGAGATTATAATGTGATGCATTCATTTACTTCACGATGTCACTAAAACCACTAAGAAATCATACTTCTTTTTATTGGCGTAAAGATAATTAATTTTGTGACCTTAGTTTATCCGTCTTTCACACAATTGAAGTCAGGTGTTTGCCACTATTACTAGTAATAGTATAATTTCCTCTAGTTTGATCTAGTTTTTGTTTCATTATTACATCTCATTCCTTTCAGAAGTTATGAGGAGGGGGGGACAAAATTTACAACCGCACAATATACAAAAAATAGCCTCAAACTTGTTTGTAGGTAGTCAATGAAAAACCAGTTTGTATGAAACTGTGGAGGGTAGAAGGAAGGAGAACCATCTTATATGGGGGAAACAGCAAATTATAATTCGAAGATTCACCGAAATGGCGCTCGTGTAGCTAATGGAAATGATGTAAATTTAGCATGTGAATTTAAAATTATATTTCATATGTATGTTTGTCTATGTTATAATAATTTAAAAATACGCGCTGTAATAAACCTGAAGTATTTCTTCCCTTTTTTAATTTGGTATCCTACTCTAATAATTCATGGCGCTGTTATTAAAATCTTTCCACTTGCTACTATGGCGCCACCTTCATTTGCTCCATTTCGATGGACACTTTTTAATACATTCAGATGGTGCTCCTTCCTTCTTCCATATGGGCCTCTAACAACAAAAATTAACATTATTTATTCTATTAATTATACTAGTGATTAACTTCCATGTTAATTAAAACGTTTTTGCAAGTATGTAGTAACGATTGAATGATATTATTAATTATAATAGGATTATAAATATAATTTTTTTAAATTATTTTTTAAATAGTAAACAAACCTCTCTCAATCAGCTCACTTTTTTCGCTTTTAGAGGACGTCTGCCTTTTTAATTGCTCACAATTATCAACATTTTAATAGGCATGTTGACAATCATTAAGAATAACTGAAATAATTATTTGAAAAAATTATGAAGAATACAGAGATTCTAAAGAAATCACTTATTTTTACATTACAATTGTGATTATATTCATTTAAATAAAAATAGGAATACAAAAGATAACAATCCGCTATCTTAGCTCAAACAGCGATCACGTGAAGTCATTTTGACATTTTCTATATTTAAGTTCCATTGTATTTGCTGGTTCTAAACTATTAGCGCTGTGTCACACGATCAAATTAGCAGCAAACTGAGTTTGATCAAACGATCAAACTGGTGACGTCATTGCAAATTTGATGCCCGATTCTATTTTTATCAGTTTGACTTTTGACTGTCACTGTCAATTTTGAGGTTAAAAATTTATTGATTTTTGAGTTTATTTGATTTGTTAATACAATGAAACTGGAAGGTAGAGAGAAAGTTGTGTTTTCATTAACAATAGCAGCCTTAGGCATGGTTTTATAACAAAAAATAATTAAAGCTAAACAAGAAACTAAAAAAAAGCAGAAGAGAATATGGTCTAGGGCAAGGGCTCCCAAACTTTTTTTCACATAGAGCACTTTTTGCTGGTTTTCTGGTTCTGCTGGACCCCCTGCAGCTACATTTCTACCATATTCCTAAAACTCGACAAAATATGTGAAGATTAGATCGAACTATTTAAATTTGCGTTGCGGCTGAGATCCAACCACGAATAACAGTTTTCGAAAAAAAAAATGTTAGAATTTATTGGTTAATAGGGTTAATTATTTAATTGACTGTACTGTGAGCGGATGTCAAAAAAGTAAAGTTGGCAAATCAAAAAAGTGATTCCATCCAACTTTACTTTTTTGAAATCTACTCACAGCACAAGAAACGAATCAATTCTCACTTATTTTATTTAGAAAACTTCCCTTTCGGAGTGGTAGAAAATAAAAATAGTATATTTTCTTGTGTTGTATTTGTTCAAATATATAATTATCACACTATTAATTATTTTTGTTACAACAGTCTTAATATAATTAAAATTGAAGATTAATAACGTAACGTAACTTCTACAATGATAATCACAAAATAGTCAGAATTTTAATGGGAGGGATTTACCTTTAGTGTCCGTGTTCAAAGTTTTCGTTAATAGTAGCTCTTCATACATTTCTTCGTCCATAATAAATCGACCATATGCCAATAATAATCCTTCATTGCCAGGTAGAGTTTACGCGTCCAGTTGAATAGAAAAATTAGTCCTTTGCAGATAATTACACAAGAAACTTTCAATATCAGAGCTAATTTAATCAATACGTCTTTGTACAGCGTTGTTACTCAAAGGAATTCTTTTGAATACGTCAAATGGATATTTGTACAGAACAGTTTTTAAAACCTCTCCAACAACGGGCAAAATTAACTGTTCTCTAATGGTGTGCGGTTTTCCAGATTTTGCTATAAGTAATGAGATATTGTAGGATGCCCGCAAGCCATCATCGCTGCTTCCAGACGTTGAAGCGAACATACTGTCCACGGTGGGTCTCTTTTCATATTCTTCCTTCAATGTTTGAAAACATTTCAAATCTTTACCTATTTTATCAAGATGACACCTTCTTAGATGATCTTCGAGCTTCGATGGTTTCATAGAGTCATTGATCGAAACTTGGTTGCATAAAACATTTTAGTTCTTCACTATCGAAACCAGATACATTTTCGTGGAATTGTGAACCCCCATTTTTTTGTCACGCCAACGAAGACCCCTGTCGAGTCTCCGAGGACCCCTGGGGGTCCACCTGGACCACTTAGGGAATCAATGGTCTAGGGGATGGACCAAGATAAGAAACCAACTAACCAATGTTGATAGTGGAGCTAATAACATTATAGATTTGATAGAACTTGCCCCAGAAAACCCTCATGATTTTAAAAATTATAATATGCGAATGGATGCATCATCATTGGTAGTTTTCAAATCACGTTTGAATCATTAGTTGATTTCTTTATCTCTGATATCTGGTTTCAAAATTTCCAATAGTAGTTGTTTATTTGGACGCATTTTCTGAAGGGAATTTGCAGTGACCAATGAAAACGCTAGTTTCATCAATCTGGTTTGATATGAATAGGAGCGCTCCTAAATCCATCATACTAGTTTGACCTTGTGACAGTCTACATTTTCACCATCAAATTGATGACGTCATTTCACAGTTTGATCAATCTAGTTGATAGCCAAACTGAAGCTAATTTGATGCGAATTTGATCGTGTGACACAGCGCTTAAGAATTCCAATTTTGTATAACCAAAAGTACGACAATGGAATGTTAACTATATGACTATATAACCCATACACTTTGTATCGTAAATATATTAATTTAAGACCTAAAAATATGAATAGTAGAAGACTATTTATTGCATATCGAAATGGTAGAAGTTATGCCCAACATGAAAGTTGCCATACTATAAAAGTGGTACGACAAAACAGATTGCAGACTATCTAAACTTAAAAAATCCTGAAGAATATACGGGACACGGTTTAAGATCTTCAGCATCTATGTTAGTCGAAGGAGGTGGGGATTTGCTGCATCTATAATGACATGGTGGTTGGCGTTCCTCGACTGTAGCTGAAGATTATATCGAAGAATCGGTAAACGGGAAAATTGAAATTTCCCGTAAATTGTTCAATCATCCAATAGTACACAGCTCAAAGTCAACACACATATTCCAGAATACGTGACTTTGACTGGTCGGCCATCTTTGTTGAGTATAGTAAGCAAAGTTCAATCAACAAATTTCTCGTTTATCATGATTTATTGCTTTCTGATATTTTTCTTATATCTTATTACATCTGATAATTATTTGGAGCATACAAGATCATATTTAAGCTAAACAAAAATGGCCGTTTGTCAATGAAGTCATTTTGAAACGATCTATTATGGTTTAAATAAACTTTGTTTGGCTAGGATTTGTCTAAATTGCCTCGAGCTTTTTCGTAACTAGTTATAAGCTGAATATATATTTTTCTTACGCAAAAATCCAGTCTGCTGTATCTATCTGATAGGTGGGACCTCCATCTTTACATGTAATTATGTCAACCTGCCCTCGAAATCCTAAACTTCTATACTTGTTATCAAAACATTCATTCAACTCTTTACCGAATTCGTATTTAGATGAGTTGAGTGTTTTAATGTTTGGACATGTTCTAGGTACACAAGTGAAATGACGTATTATATCATGTCTGTAATGTAATTCCGATGCACTGACTGCCTAAAAACAGTTAAGTATTATTAAAAAATGCTGGTCATAAAATAAAATAAATAAAGTCATGGCGAAAAGTAGAGATATGGCCTTGAAAAAATCAAGATAAGAAAAACAACAAAAATTTGGAAGAAACAGCGCGACCTACTCTTACGAGAAACTCATTTTTCAAGAATTATCCCAAATATGGGAGTAAATCATCTCGAAGGTCACAACAAATCTTAAAGAGAACGCACTTCAATGGCAAGGCACAGGAAATACTAAAATGTGCTATAAACACTTTTCTACCTTTTAAGGCACCAGGAGCCGATGGAATTTTCTCAGCTCTGCTACAGCATGAACAGGACGAAGGTCAACCACATTTGGCTAGAATTAGTCGAAGCAGCCTAGAACTGGACAACATACCAGAAGCATGGATAAAGGCAATAGTCATATTTAATCCGAATGCTGGGAAAAGGGACACAACACGCACAAAATCCTTTAGACCAATTGGCCTAACATCGCTTTTATTAAAACAATGGGGAACGCTATTGAGAAATATATTAGGAAGGAAATCTAAGAGGGACTGCCACTCCACCCACATGAGCATGCTTACCTGGCGGGCAGATCTGCGGAGACTGCACACTGGAACAGCTGATGGAAGATACCCGAGGTTAGACCAATCATCACTTATGAAACCAATACCTGGAGTAATAGGAGTAGCCTATTGACATGAAAATGAAAACATACCCAACGGTGGCTGTAGTGATTATTAACTTGGTGGTAGAAAGTGTTGCAGAAATAACGAGATACAGACTAAGTACAGAGGGAATCAAACAAGTCACTATAATTAATCTTTCAAAATGTTGAGTTGGAGTAGGTATTAAGCAAAATTTGTTCCACTACTAATTATAAGCTCAGCTGGTCTGTTTTTCAGAGATAACCCAGTCAAATTATATGTAAGACTATAACTATTTATTATGTTGTGCAAAGTTGTTGCTTCAGAACATATTGAAAATGATGTTTAACTGATCAGAAAGCTAAAACAATTCGCGTTTAAAATCCTAACAATTGCTCTTCTTCCACACTGAGAGAATATGCTCATATATCACCGGTTGTATTTGTAGCAACGCTAATGACACTAACTTTTGCTGGCTCATTATTACCCTAAGCCACTTTTTCAACCTTTTAAGGGATAATATTCAAACAATAAATTTAATATTTCTTGAAAAAAACATTGTATACTCACTTTGATCGTTTTCCAAACTGCTGGAGGGTTGTTAGGGTTCACTGGGGATAGTTTATATTCTATCATGCAATAAAGAGCTTTATCTTTCAACAGCATACACGTATCGTAGTTTTCTACGTTGAATAAATCTGGCATACGTGCATATTCTTCGTCTAAAATGAATATTTATTAGTATTTGGACATGAGATAGAAGCTACTATTGAAAATGATGTTAATTGTACAAATAAATAATTGTTAAAAACACGTTTAACAAATTGCGATCACCCCGTATATTTCAGATCGTCTTCCTCATGCACACACTGCTTGAACATCGTAATGCCGATTTCGCGGCATATGTATGCGTATGCACTCTTTCTAAATCTCTCGCGTGGTTAGTAACTGAGAGAGAGAGCATGGTTTATTCTTCGTTCATATAGTTTCTGTAAATTTCGATTCTAAATGTTAGTTTAACATATCCAACATGAATATATTATCATCTTGTGAACCAGTGTTTGTGACCCCAGCTAGTGCTAGACGGTAACCCACAATTCCGTGTTTTGAGGTATTCGGAAGCATGGTTTTAAGTCCATTTTGCCGGCCGTTGCAGCCTTCAGCTCTTTATGGTGTTGCCGATTCTACTTTAAAGCATGCATTAATCGTAACACTGTAAATAAGCACATTTTCTTCGAAATATAGAAATTCCTTATCTACCTCTGTATTTTTCGTATGAATAAAAAGCTGTAACTTGTAACGAGAGCCGGCTTGATCTTGTGATTTTGTATCGCGAGTGCCAGTGTCAGTGTCATCAGTCATCGACTTGGTAATTTTGCGTTCGCTTATCCGGAGAATAAACTATAAGTATTTTCATATTTTGTATTATTTGTATTTTATATTTGGGTGGTAGCAGACAAATCCATCAGATCTGCTCGACGTTCACACCTAAGGATGAATTGAAATAAAACTAAGTCAACCAGATTTAGAAATGTTTTAATTTAATAAACACGAAACACCCAAGAACTCACGATTAAAGCATTTCTTGAAATTATTGGTAACAACCATGATGACTTAGTATTATACTCCGACGCTTGGCTGCTCAGTTACTACAGCAAAAAATCCCATCAGCACTTTCCTAATTCCTCCTTAGTGCAGTGTTCATACTGGAGAATAGTACAGTATTCTACAAGCTTTTAAGTACCTACATCAACTATCCGAATAGCTTCCATCCTAGAATTATTGACTGAACATCCCATTGTCCAAGAAATTCATCATTCTTATCACCATCTCTTTTCCCTAAACACCAAAGTCACTATAATATGGATACCCTCACATATTGGTATATAACTGGCAATTAATTGGCTGATAAGCATGCCAAAACAGCTTTATTTTTTTCCACAATAACTCCTCATTTCCTGATTTGCAAGGACATTAAGGCAGAAGCAAAAATAATTGTGATATATTTGGCAAACTCAGCTTCACCAGCCATTTATCAACACACCACTGTTTATTGATGGACCCACTGGACTCTCTAGACAAGAAGTATCAATGTTACGAAGACTTCGAATATGTCACACCAAACTAACACACAGTTTCTTAATGACCTCAAGCAACAGACCTTCCTTTCAAAGCTTCCGGTGGCTACTTACTGTGAAACACATCCTCGTTGAATGTCGCAAATTCAATCCAAGAAGACGACAGCTTAATCTAAAATCCCAGCTGCATGACATCTTACATATAAAACAGCGTTTTAGGCATGTTTTAGGCCTCACAGGGTTCAACTTTTTTGTTATATTTCTCGATTTTATTCGATCTCTTGCAATACTATACCAGTCCTCTATTCCTATCTGTTTCAAGTCTCCTTTAACAGCATCCATCCATTTATTCCTAGGTCGTCCCCTTTTTCTTATCTCCTTCACCTCCAAGGAGAATCTTCTTCACACACTTTTCGTCATCCATCCTACCCACATGGCCTAACCATTGAAGTGGTTGTGCTTGAATTTTACTTGTTATGCAAGGTGCCTTATCATGTCTTGGATTTCTTTGTTTGTTCTTCGATCTTCTCCACTGTCCCGCAACCTTAATTCCTCTGTAAATTTTTCTTAGAATCGTTCACTGTTACTCCCATATATTCAAAATGACTTATTTTTTGAAACGAATAGTTTGTACCATTGGTTGTTCTATCTTGTTTCGTGTTTTCGCCGGCAACCATTTCTAAATATTTAGTTTTTTCTTTAAAGGCCATACCGTCTCGAATTATTTTCCAGATTTCTAAAGATTTGTAATAATAATAATAATTTATTTCCAACAGAAATAAACATTACAGTTTTTATAGGATGTTAAAAAAAACGAAAATAAATGAAACCACAGAAACCAAATGGTTTGTGCATGGTGATCATCATTCACTATAGATACTGTAGAGGACCAATTCTGCTTAATATAAAATGAAAAAAGAAATAAAAAAATAAACGTCAAGATACACAGAAATATTAAGAAAAAAATATATAAAAATTTATTTACGAAAACTAAACATAAAACAAATATGAATTATTACAGTTTCCTGTAAAATTGTCGTTTTTAGTAAAGCGTTTTAACAATAGATGTCTAAGATGTCGCAACCAAAATATTTCCGTAACTGGACAATATGTATCGTTGTTGATTATAGTCACATTTCAGTCCGGGATTAACTCTCGGACGATAACATATACCTTGTACTGATGAGGCGCAATACGCCGAAGCCGGTCTACAAGTTATGTTGTCCCTTCTAGTTGCAGACCAGAATGGTTGGTTTAAATCTTGTAGATTTACCAACCCCGTTTGACTTAGAAGTGTAATTCAATGTCTGTCGGGGCATGTAGCCCGGGAAGTAGTTGTTTCTTCTTCGTTGAACGGTCACTGTTTTTGGAAAAATTATTTTTCAAAACTTTGTCAAAGCGTTAGAATAATATATTTTTATTCTTCGACATCTATAAAACAAATACCTTTCTTTTGTTTTAAACTAAGTAGATGATCTGGACCTTTACAGCATTATAATAGTGGTTACTGGCTGGTTAACAAAATGTAGTGTGTAGTTAAATATTTGTGTCAAAAATCAGACAGATGAGGTAGGTCTAAAAATCAATGTATAGTTAATGTGTCTTTCTGTTTCCAATTTCTATTTTCTTATTAACAATATGTCAATAATGATTAAACGTTAGTTCTTTAATGTGCTTGTTTCATTGGATTTTGTCTATTAAGATTATTTTTTCAATTTCTGAATATTAAAAGATGAACACTTTTCCAAATATGTTATGGGTTTCTTTCAAGCCGGCAACGTCGTGCGAAAATCATAATTACCACGCCCTCCTACTAACTCAATTGGTGAATATTTATCGAACCCCCGTTGCTAGGTAACCACCTGACTTCCTATTTGCAAGCGCGTGCGTGTGTTCTTCCCTCTCACTTCGACAATTGATTGACATTGATTATCCAGTGGCGTTTATAATGTCAGTATTTACCTTCGTTTTTTCAGTTTTACTTGGTATCTTATTATTTCGTATCCATATTGAATTCAAGTACGATTTTTAACATTATTTGTTGTTAACAAATAGGTACCGTGTTTTGAAAAATACCTTACCTTCAAAGCAAAGCATAAATCAGTTTCTATATATAATTATTATATAATAATAATTATTATTTTTAATACTTTTATAAAATAGGTACCGTACGCTATTGGTACGTTTATGACAGATATCGGCCATGTTTTCTCGCCCCTTACCGATGCCCCGTAGCTTCAGATAGACTTGCCAAACTATACGTGGTGCAATGAATTTAAAACTTCTTTGTTCTATTTTTTTGTGTGCTTTTCCAGATTGACACTGTTTGCTTACTTTTTGTCGTGTTTCATACTTATGTTCAATTTCTTTCAACTTGTTCCTGTTTAGATGTTGTAAACACATGATACGATATACATTATAGTTGTCGTATGTAAAGGATTCTGGATTCCAGTAAGAGTATCCCAATTGGGTCAGTTTTTTTTTACTTAACATGATTTTTTAATAGTAAATTACGCAACAAGTCCGGAAATTACTGTTCTTTTGACCGAGTATACAAGATAAGCGAGTCCTGGAAGTCTGCGGCAACCGTGTGGTATAACAAAATCAATAAAACACGCTTCTTTGTAATATTTATTTTTAGAACAAAATTAGGAACATTCTAATTCTTGTTTATATTAATATTTATATTTGAATTCGAACAATTAATAATATTAAAGGGATTCAATTTGTTTGAATGACAACAACGATGTAATTCTTCTCGGCCTAGTCCGGGAAATACGTACTTTCCGGACTAGGCCGGAAAAGTGCTACTTTCTCACAGAAAAAGCGTCCGGGAGGTGGGTACTTTCCGGGCGGTTGCCGAAAAAAGTATTTTTTGTTAGTTATTTTTGTGATCTTGATATTATTGCCATGTCGTCTGCATAGGCTATCACTTGGTGTTTTTTATAATATATTATCGCTTTTGGATCTATTAAGCATAATTAAGCTGACAACTTAGGGGACCCAAACCAAATTGAGACAACACTAAAATTCTTCAAGGAAATATCAGCATATCATAAACTTTAAATCATCTTTAAATCCTTACGACATCACTATATATGCTAATGTTTTAATTAATTGTAATGTTTCTGTAATCGCCCCCGTGTAAGTGGCCATAGTTGCCGAGCAAGTTAATTTGATTTAAAAAAAAATCCTTTTCCTTTTGCATGTCTTCGTGAGTGGTGCTTCGTGCTATTATAAACATATATTTTTTACACACCCTTTCAATTATAGAAATGCTGAGCTCAACCAGCAAAATCAACCATTACCATACAGTCCACTGCTACAATAATATTAAAGGATCAAATAAACAATAAAGTGATTCTAGTTAAATTGGCCACCCCTTTTTCATAGCCATTGTAAAAGGTTACTTGCCAACATTGTAGGGAAATAAAAAGCGTTCACAACGTAATGGGCGATTGGAACGCGGTCAATCAAAATATGGGATTGTTACAGCGCATAGGGATTAGGAACGAGAATAATAAAGAAAAAACTATTTGCATAATCATAAGTAACACTTGTTTCACTAGATTTTTATATTATATAACATTGCTGCAAAAGTATTATTAACCTACCGAGTATATTGAAGTAAGTATACAAAGAATCAAGTGGAAATGTATTTCTATTATTTCTTACCTGTTACGCTTTGAGTCAAACACACTACAAAACAATTGAAAAAACTCGCGAGTATGTAACACACTTTCCAATCCATGGTCACACCTGGAAATAATGAAAAACAAATTAAAATATGTGAAAATAAAAACGCCACGTTCAGGAAAAAAAATGAATAATAATGAATTAAAATATTCATACTGGGTTGCGAAAAAAGTATTGCATTAATAAGTCGTTATCTTGGAAATGGATGATATAGTTATGAAATTCTAGGACGATGAATGGGATTGCGATCTGCATTTATTAGAGTAGTCGTAAATTTTTTTTTACTTCAGGGTGTGGCTATTTTGAATTTTTTTAAATGGTAATCCAGATCGAGTGATATATCACAGAAAAGCTTATTTTTTTCTGTTTCCAAAAATGTTTTATAAATATCAATTAAATGCTACTCTATTGACGAAAAAAATAGACCCGGAAAAAAATAGATCTTGAATAAAAAGACCAAGGAAATGCAATACTAAATTTCATGTAGGTATTCTGTATAACTGCATATATTGGATCCTCACCACGACCTTAAACACAGATCAATGAATAATATCCATTCTTATCAGCTTAATATCGCTAACGCTTTACTGAATATTTTGAATAAAATTAAACATATAATTTAACTAGCTAGAAATATACCGATTTGGCAATAATAAGAAATGACAACCGATAGCGATAGTGCAAAGTTAACATAATATACAAATATTTTTTTCTCCGATTGACATTAAACGTCAGTAGAAGAACACTTTTACTGCCTAGGCAGTAAAAATGATTTTTAATGCCTAGGCATTACAAAAATAATTTTTTCTTCTTTTTTTTTGGAATCTCCCAGACTTTACTTAGCAATGGCAATGAAAATGTGATTTAAGCAGGCCCATGGAATCAAACAATCACTTCCACATCACACATACATAGGCTAACTTCACTGTGCACACTATTATTGTCGATAAACTATATATTTATTATCTATCGGTAGATATTATTATGTATACAATTTAAGGTCTAATCGAAAATAATAATAAAAAAATACGATTTAATTATTACCTATAACATACGATTAGAAAAAATATTACAAATTGTGAGTCCGTCATAAAAAAAGTTTTCATTTTAATTTGATTTTTCTAAACACACTGTTCAAACAATCGGAGAAAAAATTATATGTTTCACAGGGCAGAGAATCAGATTAACTGCCTTGGCTAGTTTTGGATTTTGCGTGAAATTGGAGAAAAAATTATATGGTTCACATGGCAGAAACACGCGGAATTAAATCTTGTGCTTTTCTGTCTAGTAAAACAAATAACTATTAGGCCCGGTTTTTTCACCTATGAATAAATAAGCCTTATCTGACAGATAGTTATCCATCGAAACATCCAACGCGTCTTCTCACGTCATATTATCTGGTAGACTACTATCTAACAGATAACAGTTTTTGTAACCAAGAACGGACCTGGAATTTTAAATTTCTAACGTCACTGAATTGATTTATGACCAGGGCCGGACCGCGACCTTTGGGGGCCCTGGGCTAACGATATCCCGGAGGCCCACGAAATAATTAAAATATTTGCCATTTTCCTAAAAAAGGATTATGCGGGAAAATTGAATATATATTTTGTATTTGTATTTTTTTACTGGTTTATTATTTTATTATTCGGGGCCCCTGGAACCCGGGGGCTGGAGACCATTAAGCCCATACGTAGATCCTGCCCTGTTTATGACAGATCATACGGTTGATTATTTAAGTTTGTATAGTTTTGTTTGTGACTTCAGAGAGTGTCTTTCAAATAACTAGATGATATGGATAAGCAAAAACGATTTGAAGTTTTGGTTTGGAAGGATAAAGAAGGGTGCTATTGAAATGATCAGGGACTCAATTCTTGAACTTATACGGATATCAGTATCGTACGAATTAAATTCGAACGAAAGATTCGAATAGGAACGTCAATCTTATTTCTTGCATGGTATGAGGAAAAATTTCCGTATTCTGATGTTTTATTCGAATAAACAGTTTGAGAACTCTTTTATATCTTCTTTTTTTTGGTAATATCCCAGCGGAGAATTTTCTCAGCATATTTTCTACTTTTTTGTACGTGTGCCGAAACAAATGTAAAATGTGTCAGAAAAAAAGAGCCTGCTCACAAAATAAACCTAAATTTATTTCCCAAACGTAGAACGATATTAATTTTATTTTCTTTTTTTGCTTCTTACTTTATTTTATACTCAATCAGACTTAATATATATTTAACCATGGATCGTGCACTTAAGAAAACTATGAGCAATGACCAAAGAAAAGTGTTTGTGCAATTTAAACTTCCCTATGCTGAAATACTATACGACGATTATTGCCATCAATTTCGGCTTCTTCCAATGCTCCAATCGCCCATAAAAGGGACAAATCCTCCAACTTAGCCATCAAGAAACCTTAATACCTTCCAATAAATCATAAGTAGGAAATATGAACATAGTAAGTTTTAGTTCGTTGATCGTTACCAAAAGAAAGTCGCATACCGATTTCAAAAATACAAATTCTCTATTTCATTCGAATTTTTTTCGAATATCGCCAAATCCGTATACGGATTTATTTGAAGAATTGGGTCCCAGGCCTTGTCCATATGTGATATTCTCGATTATGGTCCTTCAATCAAATCGAAATTTCTTCGATTTTTAAATTTTACAACTACTATGTTATCCAAAAACGCCAACACAGTTGAAAAATAATTTTTAGGTTAGGTATATTGTGATATGCAAATATCACCCTGTATATATTTTAGTTTAGTAGGTTAAGTTATTGATTGTATGTAGTTATAAATTATTGTTATTCAATTCAGCATGTTTATATTTATATTTGCAACTAACAACATTTTTGTTACTTGCCAATATTGGTGTTTTAGTAGAAGAATAAAATCTTAAGCTGAAAGGTTGATTTCGAAACACATCTATCAGCACCTCATAGGAACAGAAATAAAAAATCAACTTCAGTCTACTTCAAATGGTTTAAAATGTATTACAACAATTTTACTAACAAAAAAATGATCTGAATAATAGACAAAAATGATCTACTAAATTTTTTCTAAAATTAGTAGTACCTAAGTTTTGCTGAATGACATTTGCGCTATTAAGTCGGGTTCCAGGTTTAGATTACTCAATAATGGACCTTATACCTATACATGCTTCCTTGTGCTTTGGTTGGAAGCTGAAGCGATTAAATTTCGCCGATCCCCACGCATTTCACAAATACCAACTGACATTTGAAAATTATTTTAAAACAACATTACTGTTGTTCATTAAAATCTGTAACTCTCTGTAAATGTGTAAAAAATATACCAACTAGATTTCAGTATACAATACAATTTTTTACAAGTCTTAATAGGTTGGTGTCTGTTTCGGCCGATGCTGATATCCAGATCGAAGGTTCGATTTCATTTTCGGCTGAAAATCCTGTTTCGGTCGGACTTTAATAAATGTAATAATTGTTGGTGCGATCTTTCTTTTGATTTCTAAGACATAGAGTCCGTTTACAAAAACTGCAGCATTGTAAACCTAGGAAGAGCAGATATAGGAACAGATTTTAGTTTCATAAAGTCACTTGGAGAAAGTCCAATTTTAAAAGGCAACTTTTAGAAAATCCGTAAAAGATCATAATACTGTAGAAATGCGAGACACTGGATAGAAGAGATACTATTTGGCAGCCGTATAACGAGGACTTACCGATAAAGGAAACAAAATAGGCTGTAGGAACAATAAACTAATCTGTGGTTGCAGTTGGAAGAGCTCAAGATGATGAAAAAATAAAACAGCTCTTGTGTTTGAAATTAAAAAAAATTATTTGCCGAATAAAACACCTCAAAAAAACTTCGACTAAATTGACATAAATCGTACTACCAAACCAATTCTAAGCCATGCCATAGAAAAACGTCCAAAAGTAAAAGTTTAGGAAAGAGACCGAATATTATTTTATCATGTTTAGACATAAAAAGAAAAACTTACCTTTATTACTGATCGACACTGTTCAAGAACATCGATTTATTAACCTTCCCCCCTCAAAATTTTTTGGAAATCTATGGAACTGTGATTACAGAAGCTACTAATCAACCTTTGAATATTTATTTTGAATTGATAAAGTTATATAGTTTTTTTAATCAGACGATTTTCTTCGGTATATCGCATAAACAGGTCAAAGGGTTCAGATAGTTAGAAAAGCAATAACGACAATGATTATATAATATAATCAGAAGTATTTTTATACAGTTCTCTTTTTTTTATACATATATAACCAACATTGTTGGAGTAAAATTAAACTTGAACATTATATAATAGACGTCAAAATTAATAGTTCAATACTATTATAACGCTTTACAAAATTTGAAAAATAATTTTCAAAGAACAGACCGTTCACTAAGAAGCAACAACTACTTCTCGGGCTATATGCCCCGACCGACAGACATTTAATTACACTTCTGAAGTAAACGGGGTTGGTATATCTGTTAAGATAGAACCAACCATTCTGGTTTGTGGTTACAAGGAATAACATCACTTGTAGACCGGTTTCGGTGTATTTGCGCCTCATCAGTACAAGGTAGATGCTATTCATCCAGAAGCCCCGAGAGCATAATCCTGGACTGGAGACTACGTTGATACCACACCAATACATTAACCTCAGTAAAGGAAAAGCTAAGAGTGCGATATCAGCGACATCTCCACATCTAATCACAAACCAAAATTCTATATCGACAAAAAACCATCTCGATTTTGTAGTTATTTACTTAATTACAGTTACCTGTAAAAAATTGTCATATTTTAGTAAAGCGTGATCAATAGACGTCAAAAAATAATAGTTTAATACTATTATAACGCTTTACAAAATTTGAAAATTAATTTTCAAAGAACAGACTATAGTCTCCAGTCCAGGATTATGCTCTCAGGGCTTATGGACGAATATCATCTACCTTGTACTGATGAGGCGCAAATAATTAAACTATGATTTTAAGACGTCTATTGATCACGCTTTACTAAAATATGACAATTTTTTACAGGTAATTGTAATTAAGTAAATGAACATTAATAACCATTAATAAAAACCTTATTGTTTATAAAGGTCATATAATCACAAAAAATTATTATTCTTATTTATTTTAGACTAATAGAAAAATTGCAAATGAGGATTCATGTGGACCACACGTATAAGCAGTGGAATTCACTTTCAGGTGGCAGCGTTAAAGGCCCATTCATTCATTCGTTCGTTTGGGTTGTGCTCAGCAGCCCCAGAGCTTGAACTGAATCTTTCTACCATTTCCCCCACGTTATCAACTTCCATTGCAGAAGCTTTCTGTCTTCAATATAGGCAACTAGTTAGACAGGAGGGATTTTAAGTAGTTGTAATGGTGGCATTAATTCCTCTCCAAAGTGCTTCCGTCTGAGTCCTTGTAAGTTCTCACAGAAGCAGAGTATGTGAATAGGTGTTTCATCATAGTTCACATTTTCTGCATATAGCTTCACTAACTTTTCCCATTTTGTGCAGATGTTTCCTCAGGGTGCTGTGTAGAGTCACCAGGCCGGTAACTGTTTTCAAATGTCTCTTACCCAGTTTCAGTAGCCTGGCTGAGAGTTCCTTGCCTACCTTGTTCAGTAAAATCTTTGTATGGAGGTGTCCTTGTGTCAACATCCATTTGAGTTGGAGTTCCTTACCTAGCTAGTTCCCGATTTTCCCTTTTATGCAATCTTTTGTGATTCCACAAAACGGTTCCGGACCTATGAAGTCTCCTTTAGAACTTTCTTTAGCTAACTGGTCCGCCATTTCATTACCTGCAATCCCCTTATGTGCCGGCACCCATATTAGAGACACTTTGTTGTCTCTTGTCAGCCTGTTACGGGATTCTTTACAGTTTTTTACCAGTCTAGACCTAGTTGTTGGATTACTGATAGCTTTAAGCAGAGCCTGGATGTCAGCGAATATTTAAATTTTTTGTCCGGTATATCCTCTTCTGATGTTTTCATCAATAAAGGCTATAGCGGCAATCGTCTCTGCTTGAAACACAGACATATATCGACCAAGGACAAAGAACATTCTCTTCCTATGTCCATTTATACCAACCCCAGTGCCATGGTTTGTTTTGAAACCATCGGTGAACTAGATGGTTTTGGAACCATCGGTGAACTAGATGATTTCTCCATAATTACCTGGGTGTTCCCTAGATGGGATGATGATGCTCACTCGCTGAGCATGAACATGTTCTCCGGTGTTATGCTATCAAATCTCATGTGAAATATGGGTTCATCTAGTATTGTCCCAGTGTGTCCTTCTCTCAAACATTGTTCGGATACCATAAGTCTCCCGATTTTAGCCTAAGAATTGCCATCATTCCCTCCGCCCTTACAAAACGTTCCAAAGGAGGAAGTCCAATAAGGGCTTCCATTGATGCCGTCCCCGTGCTGTTCATTGCCCCGATAATACCAAGAAGGGCATGTCTTTGGATTGCAGTTAATATATTCACTTCTGTCCTCCTCCACCAGACTATTGTTCCATAGGTGATCGTTGGCCTTATCACAGTTGTGTGAAGCCAGTGATCCACCTCAGGTCGTATTCCCCAGATTTTACCCATAACTCTTCTGCATTGCCAGAAAAACTTAGTCGCCCTGGTATTTTTTTTCCAAGTGTGCCTTCCAATTCAATTTGGAATCAAGGGTCACTCCCAGATGGATATTTCTAGTTCTTCTCCAAACAGTAGTACTCTACCAAGAGGGAGAACTCTTCTATTCGTTAAAGCAACTAGTTTGGTTTTTCTTGGATTAACTGAAAGGTCCTCTTCAAGGCACCATTCCTCCACAATTCGTAGTGGTTCTTATAGGACATTCATAACTACCTCTGGGAATTTCCCATTGGTGACAATCACTATGTCGTCCGCAAAGCCCTGCGTCCATTTGCCTTGATCATTCAACCTGCAGATCAAGTCATCCACAATTAGGTTCCATAGAAGTGGTGAAAGTACTCCACCTTGAGGACATCCTTCAGTTGTCCTAACGGTGTAAGCTATATCATGCATATTTGCTGTTATTCTCCTATGCTCGAGCATGGATCCTACGAAGCTTTACGATCCACAGGACTCGCTATATATAGCGTCTCCTGGTGGCTTAGTATTGTCTTGTACTTCAGAGGTATCTGACTGCGTTGGAGACACTTTTGTCCGATCTTCTAAATCCCTTTTACTAGGAGTCTCTATAGGCTCCGTAATAATTTTATTTCTCTTCTGGTTCATGTTTGTTCCCACGAGTTTAGGAAAAAGAAGGTCAATACCTGCAGAGCTCCTTATACAGGTACAAGCGTTGATTGATAAAGTGACCCGATGATAGTGGACACTGAGTTTAAAACTGCCAGTTTTGAACGAACAGTTAAAAACGTTCGGTGAGAACCTATAGTGTGGCTGAAGAAAACCGATGGATGCTACTTACAGTTCGAACAGTTTAATTAGAAGTGCTGTGCGGAAATACAATGACGGAAATTAATTAATGGTGTTACTAAGTTCAGAAGATGTAAACCACACACTGAGAAAACTTGTCAAAATAAATTACTCTGTTAAATGACCCACCGACTGGTCTCTCCTAGATAGGTAGGTTGGTTTGTGGTGAGTGGGTCTATAAGGCCCTCCACTGCAACTCGCAAGAGTCTTCTTTTGTGACTCATACCTATTCTGATTTCACCAAACAAATTCAGCTTCTTAACAAAGCCGATTAGTTTGTTTGGTGAATGATAATTCAGGTCCGAGGGAGAGAGAGAGACCCTGCCAATCATCATATACCTGATTCGAGCCGCGGCGGGGCAGGCACAAATTATATGCTCTGCTGTTTCATCATCTTCCACACAAAGACGACAAGTCGGATCTTCCGACAGTCCAAGACTGGGATTCCGTGTACTATGGAATTCGATAGCGACACGTCGCTTTCGATATTTCGTATTCCGTGTACCGTTCTCTACACGACTTACCCCTTTCCCCGCTTGGTAAGAAAGACAACACCTAAAGTGGTATCGCTTTTGTATTTTACCACTTGTAAAAAAAGGGCAGGATAGTATTTTGAAAACATGAAGAACGACAGCTTACCTATGTCTTTTGAAAAAAGTACCACTTGTAAGAAAAGGGCTGTAGAGTATTTAGAAAATATGAGGAACTACATAGCTTACCTATGTCTTTTGAAAAGTACCAACTTGTTAACGAAAGGCATAGTACTTAGAAAATTTTCGGATTTACATAGCTCACCTATGTCTTTTGAAAAAAGTACCATTTGTAAAAAAATTTAGTTTTTATTTGTTTTTCTCAAATTTAAGTAAAGATGGAAACTTGAAATTTTGTAAATTTCGTGCACTCGCAATTACTAACCACCGGTATTTTCTCAACATTCCTGTTACATTATAGGGAATGAAATTATCAACCCTTACTTTATTTAATATCAAATTTTTTTTCGATTTAGTTTTGTGACATAAAAATATTATTCAAAATATCTATTGCCTTGAAAAACTCTTCATTTACTCTTGTTTTTTCCTAAATCCAATAGATTCGGAGAAAAAAAATAAAATAACTAAATCTTTTGTATCTAGGAAAAAAGTTTATCAAAACAACAAAGATTTTAAATAATATATTTATTCCACAAAACTCAATCTAGAATAAAATATAATTGAAATTAAATAAATTACAAAATTTCATCTTTACTTAAACTTGAGAAAATAAAAACTCAATTTCTCTCAGCCTCTTTTAAGGGGTGATATCTCGGAAGGGAGTGGAGTGAAGAAATTTTTTCATATGAAAGACCTATTATAATTTTATACGGGCAATCACCACCTGAATTTTTTCGCATACATTTAGAAACACCCTGTATGTAGTATAAAATATTGTAGAAACTTCTGTTATAAAAGGTGAGCCATGAGGAACTGTCATACATACTCCTACCTCGTATTTATTCTCCTACGGGGTATGTCAAATATAAAATTTCTACTTTCATTTGGTTTTTGAAAACCTTTATCAAGATTTTAAAAAGTACTTACAGTTTGGCAAATACAGGAGTGAATGTCAAGAAACGTACGAGAGGCACGAAGTTAAAATGAGAAAGTATTCGGATGACAAAGAGGGTAATATGCGCTTGGTGAATTAGTACGGTAAATAATCAAAGTACTAAATTGTATACAAATAGATAATAAATAATAAGTGGTCCCCGAACAATGTTCGAGGAGGACACACTGATACAACTGGGACATTACTAGACGAACCCATATTTTACATGAGTTTTGATAGCATGACACCAGAGAATATATTCACTGAGCGAGTGAATATCATCATCCCATCTAGGGAACAGGTGATGCACCCAGGTAATTCTGGAGAAATCATCTAGTTCACCGATGGCTCCAAAACAAACCATGGCACTGGGGCTGGTATAAAAAGACCTAGAAAGAGAATATTCTTTAGCCTTGGTCGATATACGACTGTGTTTCAAACAGAGACGATTGCCGCTATAGCCTGTATTGATGAAAACATCAGAAGAGGATATAACGGATAAAAAATTGAAATATTCACTGACAGCCAGGCTCTGCTTAAAGCTATCAGTAATCCTACAACTAGGTCTAGACTGGTGAAAAACTGCAAATAATCCCTCAACAGACTGGCAAGAGACAACAAAGTGTCTCTAATATGGGTGCCGGCACATGAGGGTATTGCAGGTAATGAAATGGTGGACCAGTCAGCTAAAGAAGGCTCTAAAGGAGACTTCATAGGTCCGAAGCCGTTTTGTGGAATCACAAAAGATTGCATAAGAGGGGAAATCGGGAACTGGCTAGATAGGGAACACCAATTTAAATGGAGGGTGACACAAGGGCACCTTCATACAAAGAGTTTACTGAACAAGGTAGACAAGGAACTCTCAAACAGGCTACTAAAACTGGGTAAGAGACATTTGAAGACAGTAACCGATCTGGTGACTGGACACTGCACCTTGAGGAAACATCTGTACAATATGGGCAAAGTTAGTGAACCTATGTGCAGAAAATGTGAACTTGATGATGAAACACCTACTCACATACTCTGCTTCTGCGAGGACTTACAAGAACTTAGACGGAAGCACTTTGGAGAGGAATTTATACAACCATTACAACTACTGAAAATCCCTCCAGTCAAACTAGTGACCTTTATAGAAGACACGAAGCTTCTGGAATGGAAGTAGATAACATGGGAAATGGTACAAAGATTCAGATCAAGTGCCTGGGCTGATGAGCACAACCCAAATTTATGAATGAATGAAATTTTCCTTTAGATATTAAGGTTGGACGGGTGGCAAAAGGTTCCAAATTGCGTAGTATTTGCCAATTTACCGAGTTCTCAGAATATTGTTTCGACAAAAAAATACACTTTGATCTTCTTTAAATTAAAGAAAATAAAATAGAAACAATATAAAAGAATCAGATATTTAAATTAGGAAAAATTGAGAATTCACAAGAGTATATAGCGTATATCTGATTTTTGAAAAAAGAATCTGTAGTATTGTAGGTTTTTATTTTGAGTGAAAGTATAAGAAAAGTCTGGGAATTCGATAAAATGCAAATACCTATGAATTACTAAATACATATTATACAGGGCAATGTTTTAATATTATTAAAAACAGCTTTTTTCTCATGAGAATCGGTTTTAAAACTTAAGTAAACCAGTTGTATTATTCAAAATATAACACGAATTAAGATTATTAGTTATTAAAAATTGAACATTTGTACAAAAATCAAGATCTATTTTTTTAGTTTTAGTTTTTATATGAATAAAATTAACTCATTTTTAAAGACCCTGTATGTTAATAAACAAAATGGAAGTGGGACACATTTTAGTTGTCATTTAATATTTCCCATATGAGCCCCAATACGAGGTAGAAGTATATGTAGAGTTCAGAACTAACCTCCCACATAAGAACAATTTGTCATAGCTAGGAATATATACCGGCCAACTTTTTAAAATTTTTAGTATTTTGGTATAAAAAAACATTGAAAGGATGCAAAAATGGATTAAAAATAAACACTATACAATATCAATTATGTATATTAAGAAACAATGGAAGCATACACATTTAAATTGTAATTTAATATTTCCCACAACAAGCCCCAATACGAGGTAGAAGTATCCATAGATAACCTTATATACTGGAAGTATCTACAGTTTATCATGACTAACAGAACAATTTGTCATAGCTAGGAATATACCGGCCGGCTTTTTAGTATTTTAAATATTTTGGTATAAAAAATAGTAAAAGAAAACAAAAATGGACTATAAATAAACAATATTATGTACTAATTCTGATAACCAAATTAATTTTTCAAGATTAAGCCAATTTAAAAACTACTAATCATTTATATAAAAAAAGTTCGTCTATACAATGACTAAAAATTATTTATCAAGAAAAAATTCTAAGCAAATTTGAATAAACAATTGTAAAATACTTCGTTTATATATCAAAAACTAATTGTTTATTGTAATATAACTGTTCGTATGTAAATAAAATGAAAACTTACCGTAAATGTATCAGATTGTAATCCAAGTAATCCATAGAGGCACTATTCACTACACTACACGATACACTAACACGTTACCGAAAATAAATTTCGAACGCACGACGATTTTTCCTATTCGAAACTCAACTTGCTACTGAATATAAATCGACAAAATTTATTCGTTAGTCACCCCTTTAAATAAGTAAAGTTGTTTATCATATCTTCGATTAATATACCGGCCGTCCTAGAAGTGAATATAAATATATGTATATTATTTTTAAAACCTTATTTTTTAGAAAAATTCAAATGTATTCATGTTTTTCAGGATGTTCGAAATCGTTAATTCATTTTTCAGGATACTTTTTGCGAGCAGTAGGTATATAGTGACGACCTATAGGTAGGATTCAATTCGAAATATGACGTTAACGACAGGAAAAATTCTTTTGTTCTGCAGGTAAATTTAGAAAATAGACTAAGAATAGTATATTTCATTACGAGTCCAGAAAATAGGCTTTTCCCGTGTGCGCGCGACGGGAAGTCGTGCAAGCACGGGAAAAGCATTTATGTATGTGTAATGAACGATACTTTTCATTATACCTTTCCTAATACAAAAACTAGTAAGTACTATATATACTATACTATTGTTACGCGAGCTACTGCAATAATATTCTCACTTAGTGCCCCCAGTGAAATCCCCGTATGAGACGACTATGGCTCCTCCGCCCAAACTTCGAGAAACATCCAGAACACCCGGGTGCGTCCGCCAGAATATCGAGAATATCCAATGCACCCGCGAGAACGCCGAGACACTTCTAGAATTACGGCGCACGAGTATAAATAGGCCACAAGCATCGCTGCAGGAATTAGTCAATTAGTCAATCAGTCAGTGTTGATACCGAAGGAAAGTAATCGCGCCTTGATAAAGTGTTTATTAAGTGACTCTCATATAAATTATAATTAGTGTGTTAGTGTATTAGATAAATTATTAAATAAGGACTGAATTACATATAAATCTGTAAATATAAATTAATTGTAAATATAAATTAAAATAAACGTTACATTGGTGTCAGGTGTGGGGTTAAAAAATAAAAAAATAAATAAATATACAGGAAGATGGCGAAGAAACTTTGTGAATTAAAAGTTTCAGAGCTTCGAAGAGCGTTGGAGGATTACGAACTGGACACAAGTGGGGTCAAGTCAGTGTTAGTGGAACGACTAAAAATAGCTATGATTAACAATGGATTGGACCCGGAAACATTTGAATTCACCGACGAAGCGTCCGCCTCTATAACCTCTTCCATAAAAAACGAAATTTCATCCACGGAAAGTAAACTTTCGGCGGACATGGAAAACAAAATGTCGGATATAAAAAACGAAATTTCATCCATGGAAAATAAAATTTCGACGGATATAAAAAACGAAATTTCAGCCATTGAAAGTAAACTCTCGGCGGACATGGAAAACAAATTGTCGGACGTGGAAAATAAAATTTCATCCGTGGAAAGTAAACTTTCAGCGGACATGGAAAACAAAATGTCGGACATGGAGAATAAAATTTCGACGGACATGAAAAATGAAATGACATCGATGAAGACTGATATTTCTGCCGTGGAAGAAAAGATTAAAAGAATGGAGCAAGAAATGAAAAAAAAAATCAAAGAAATCGAAAGGAAGACTAGTAATAAACCGGATATTACAACTAGGCAAGCCCCGAATAACGACGAACTGGCAGAGAAAGTAGAGTTGAAACCGAAAATGGAAAACGATATTAACAGCCGAGTGAAACTGCCAACATTCGATGGTAAAACGTCATGGCCGAACTATCTTAAGCAATTCGAGGCGGCATCAAAGGCAAACAACTGGAGCGAGAAGGAAAAAGCGTTAAATTTAACTCTTGCCCTTAGAGGAGACGCTATGGATATCCTCCAGACCACTCCAGTGGAAGAGGCCGAAGATTTTGAACAACTCAAAAAGCGATTGAATATGAGATATGGTCTGGAACACCTGGAGCATCTGTACCAGTCGCAGCTGAAAAACCGCAAACAAAAACGCGACGAAACTCTGCAAGAATTCGAAGCAGACATTGCGAGGTTGGTGCGGTTTGCCTATCCATCGGCACCAGAGAATGTCATGGAATGTTTAGGGGTACAGATATTCATCGACGGAGTTCGTGACCATGAAATGCAGAGAACTCTACGCTTGGCTCGGCATAAGACACTGGTCGACGTACTCTCTGCAGCCTTGGAGTACGAAGCAGCTACACAGGCTTCCGGAGTATACGGCAAGGTGCGGGCTGTAGCAGACGAAGAAGTTGAGAGCAAGCTCGACCAGATTGTCAACATGATGAAAAGCATCTCAAATGGAAAACTGAAAGCTGTGAGATGCTGGAATTGTGGAGAAATGGGACATGTACGCAGTTCGTGCAAGCGACCGAGAACTGCTACAAACAAAGATGCCCAGCAGGAAAAACTAGGAAGGGTCGACCTTCAGAGGGCAGCTTCGACCCGAAGACCTTCCAAAGACTCCCTCTCTAGAAGACCATGCCCTGCAGAGTGCTCTCACTGCAGCAAAACAGAAGCTAATGAAGCTGCGATTCGAAGAACCACGGTGACCAGCGACGAATGGACACCAGAAAAGTTGGAAGAGGAACAAGAGAACGATCCCGACTTGAAGAAAATCCGACATTGGAAAAAGGAGAACTGTCGACCTACTTGGCAGGAGATTTCAAGGTACTCGCCAACGATGAAATCGTATTGGGCCCAGTGGGACTCGCTGGTTTTGGAAAACGGTTTGCTACAGCGAGTAATCGAGAACGATGAGGGTTCCGAAAGAAGAAGACAGTTGGTGATTCCAAGAACAAGGATAGCAGCAGAACTGCGGAAATTACACGACAGTCCGTCAGGAGGACATCTAGGTGTGAAGAAGACCCTCCAGAAAGTGCGAGAACGGTTTTATTGGATGCACAGTTCCGAAGATGTGAAGGACTGGTGTAAGAAGTGCACTACCTGTGCTACGACCAATGGACCGCACGGGAGAAGAAAGGCTCCTATGAAGCAGTACAATGTCGGCAGCCCTTTTGAACGCATTGCCCTGGACATTGCCGGACCGTTTCCACCGACAGCAAATGGCAGCAGGTACATTTTGGTGGTGATAGACTACTTCACAAAATGGGTAGAAGCGTATGCCATTCCAAACCAAGAAGCCGCAACGGTTGCCAACGTGCTTGTGAATGAGTTCATTTGCCGATATGGAGTGCCCCTGGAAATACACAGCGACCAGGGCAGAAACTTCGAAAGCCAGCTGTTCCAGGAAGTTTGTGAAAAGCTCGGCATGAAGAAAACGAGAACTACGGCTTTGCATCCATAGTCGGACGGGATGGTAGAGCGAATGAACAGAACTCTTGGCAAATACCTGTCTAAAGTGGTATCTAACCATCAGCGAGATTGGGACCAATATCTCTCGCTATTCGCGATGGCCTACAGATCCGCCATCAATGAGTCCACCGGCCAAACACCAGCAAGAGTTCTGTTCGGACGCGAAATGAGATTACCCTGCGACCTTGAATTTGGATGCCGACCCGGAGAAGACATAGCTGGTGAAGATTACGTGACCCAGCTGAGAAAAAGAATGGACGACGTACACGAGCTGGTTCGATCGAACCTCCAGATCGCTAGCGATAGGATGAAGAAAAGGTACGATACGCAAGCTACGGAAGGAGGTTTCCACGAAGGAGACAAAGTCTGGCTGCATAACCCAAGAAGACAAAAGGGTTTTTCTCCAAAGTTGCAGAAAGCTTGGGACGGTCCGTACCTCGTAAAGAAAAGAATCAACGATGTCATCTATCGTATCAGCAAGATCCCAAATGGAAAGCCAAAGGTGGTACACCGTAACCGATTAGCGCCATTCGAGGGTGACCACGATGAGGAAGTAAACCAGCTTCAGGAAGTAGCCGATCCTGCTTTTGTAGAGTTCATGGGTGCTTATGGTGGTACCGGAAAAGCAAGATTCGGCGTCACCACTGAGAGACGACAAGACCTGCTTACCGTTCCGGAGGAATACTCACTGGCAATAAACATCCCTGCCAGCGTAACCGATGCGCGCGGACTGGCATCTCTGTTTATAAAGAAGAGTGGCGCACGACTTTTGGTAAACCAGTTACCAGTACCAGGTAAAGCTCTGAAGCTGCAAAATGGCTCCCGCTACAATTTCCACCTAGTGACGAGGAACACCTTCGACGAAAGACCAACGTACGAGGATGTCTGGGAAGCATTACGAAGCCTGAGAGAGCATGTGCTTGAATTGAACGTGTACAGGCTAGCCATGCCCAAGATTGAATGTAGGCATTTAGATTGGCGAATAATCCGTAACATGGTAGAAGTAATCTTCCGAGACACCGAAGTGCAGGTACTGGTTTGCGGCCATGCTCGGGAGACACAGCCAACAGAGAAGACGGTCGCATGCTACTTCCATACAACTGGAAAATGCAACAAGGGGACCAGTTGCCGATACAGTCATCTCGTTCCAGTTTCCTAGCTAGTTCCAGGAGGAACTGTCTCTTAAGGAGGGGGCAATGTTACGCGAGCTACTGCAATAATATTCTCACTTACTGCCCCCAGTGAAATCCCCGTATGAGACGACTATGGCTCCTCCGCCCAAACTTCGAGAAACATCCAGAACACCCGGGTGCATCCGCCAGAATATCGAGAATATCCAATGCACCCGCGAGAACGCCGAGACACTTCTAGAATTACGGCGCACGAGCGCTAAGCGCTAAGCTAAGCTAAGCTAAGCGCTAAGCAAGTCATCCATCAAGAGTGACCACAGTAGGGGAGATAGTACTCCACCTTGTGGGCAGCCCCTTGAAACCTTAAAGCTAATGGACTCATCGTGAAGAGAAGTAGTAGCTGTTCTATTAGTGAGCATGGCATATATCCAGCCGGTAATAGTTGTTTAATGCCCTTTTCAGCCAAAGCTGAACCACTGCATGGAGGTCGGTAGTGCATTGTCAAATGCTCCTTCGATGTCAAGAAATATGGCCACCGCAATCTCCTTGTTGTTAAGGGATTGTGTGATTTTCTCAGCAAGGTTGTGTAATGCTAAATCTGTTGATTTGCCAGTTTAATAAGCGTATTGGTGGGTGCTCAGGGGGAAGTTATATAAAGCTACCCATCTGATGCAGCAATCCAGTGCTCTTTCGAGTCCTTTAAGCAGGAAAGATGTCTCTCTTAAGATTGAGGAGAAATAGGCCACGTTCAATTGTTTATAGCAAACTTACAGTACGACAAGACCGCTTCTGATATTATTGGCAAAAGGTTCAAGGACGACGAACCGAGCAAGTGGTGGAGTGGTTATGCTCTCGGCTTCCATTCAGAAGGACCGGGTTTCAAATCCCAGGTCCGCCTGACCAGCTATGAGTTTTTTTAGAGGTTTTCTCGTAGCACAATAGGCGAATGCTGGGTCAGTACACACCTCTCATCAGGCATCTACCACCTTTCCCTCCACTCCCATCCCCTGAACAAAACAATCCTTATTCCTTCCAATGTTGGCTGAAGGGGCTTCGGAAAACCTATAGCGGCCCGCTCCCCTCAAGAGGGAGGAGAATGAAAAACAATCCTTCCTTTTTTTTCAAGGACGAATTAATCGACCTTGCCTTCCTGCAGGAACCTTGGACAGGAAACACAGGCAGGTCTTAGCAATATGAAACACAGATCATGTTTACGCTTAATTATTTACACTTCATTTCACATTTCTTGACGTTGCATTTCTTGCAGTTGGGATAAGTCATACCATAAAGAAATATTTCTCTGAGTCCAACAAGGAGACGCATATCATGTAGCTTCTAAATAATGTTTTTTAGTGTAGTGTTCATTATAGGAGACCTAAAAACATGGAAAATAGTCTCCATGCATAAAAACCTTTAAGCCACAGGATACCAAAAATTCTTCTATTTTAGGTTAGAAGCTCGGTATGTTAAGTTGTTGTTATAGTAAACAACCATAATATAAAATATATAAATAAATTAATAAACATTCACGTTAGTCACGTAAGAATTGTCTAACCATTCTACCAGCTGCTTTTACTTTGCGACTGATGCCTACTTTTGTATTCAGCCACAATCCAATGAATGACAAATACATGACTTAATCCATGTGCTTAGTAAGAAGAAACATTGAGGTTAAGATATTCGAATTGAAAATTCAAAACAAAGCATAAATTACTTGTTAATAATATCGAAATTATTAAATATATTGGTTTTAAAAGACAAATTGGCAAAATGAAATTGCTCACACACAATATGCTTACGTCTAAATGTATGAAAGGAGTAGCTGTGGGATATCCTTTGAGAATAAACGTAAGTATTGTTAATTAGAAATATTCAATACCTTCTTTAAATTCTATATTTTAGGCACAAGACGTGCAAGTATCCGAAGTGGATTTTAATCCCGAATTTGTTGCTAAAATGATTCCAAAATTAGACTGGACAGTTCTATGTGAAGCAGCTGAAAGTATTGGTAAAATAGAAGACCTACCCAAACAAATTGTTGAAAATTTTGAAACAGATCAAGAGTTTCTAAAAAAAGCACACAAAATCCTGTTGGAAGTAGATATAATAAATGGAGAATTAATCTGTCCAGAAACCGGTAGAAAGTTTCCGATTAATAATGGAATTCCAAATATGTTATTGAATGAAGATGAAATATAAATTAATTTATGTCTAGTTACCAATTTGTTAAGTTTTGCATTTGATAACACAATATTTTTTAAAATAATTTTATATCTTGAATTAAAAATTTTATTCCAACAGGTTTTTGTTGTAGGTTAAACAATAGTTATCTTTTTAAGCAGTGTTGGAAAGATCCCAACTTGACTAGTAGTTCTTACTTTTGTATTCCGAATATTTTAAAGGATAAATAATAGCTATCAGACATTTCAATTTTCTCTAGTTTTTGGTAATAAACCCTTCTTTCCATTTATCAAACCTAAGCTATCCTTGCCTGTGGATGGAGGGAATAAAAGTCAACATGAACAAAACCACTTTATTGATTAATATCTTGACATATTTTTTCAACATATAATCTACAACAAATTTACAATACATTCCAAACATTTGAATTTCTTATAAAAATAGTTGCAGTAAAAATATGCATATGGATTCGAAAGTGTAATATTTGTGTAATTAAATTACTATATATTTGATTGCTTAACAAAAAGAAATACATGGCAATGGAACACATACCTACGGCTTTCTTTCAGTCATTGACTAGAAGATCTTTAAAATAGGTTAAAAATTTTATGAAGACTGAATACTTTTCAGTTTAACTGATATGTAATTGTTTTTAAAGTACCTGCTATCACCTTTCAATAAACATTTACATAATCACTTCGATCCACATTTCTAGGCCTAAATACTTGACTAAAAATAACATGAATTCGGTTACGGGAAGAATGTGACTATTGAGTAATCAGAGGCATTCATTCAATGAGAAAAACATTGAATAAGAAACTGAAGGATGAGGAGAAGCACTATCTTCTTTTTGCTTGTACTCAAGCCATGACAAATACCTGGAACGGTTCTTTACCTGTTTCTGCCAGGAAAAGTTGTTCCACTTCCATTCCGGTCCAGTGTCTAATATTTTTTAGCCATGAAAGCCTTTTACGGCCTATCCACCTCCTGGCTTTGACTTTTCCTTGAATAATGTAACGTGGGATGTAGTTACGGTTGCCATTCGTCCCGTATATACGGGACTGTCACCGTATTTAACCATGCCGTCCCGTATTTCGACAAAATACAGAAATAGAGGTGAGTGCCGCAGGCGCTCGTCTGGTCGGTCGTGAAGGAGAGTGGGGGCGCGCGCATGAGAGGTGAGGAGTCGGTACGGGCCGATCGATCGCTCACTCAGTCATCCTTTAAAAATCAATAAACTATGGACCTGAAAAGTTATTAAATGGCACAAAAAAAAGCTCCATTTGCCCTGCAGTTTTTGTTCATGAACTGCAGTTAAAACAGTATTTGTACTAGAATTGTTGAAATTAATGTTTTGTCCAATAAATGGATAAGTTGAGAATTTTGGAATCGTTGGCGATACTCGACACTGAACACAGTTTACACTCACTACACTATCTTACGCACGTAAAATAGTGTAAGTGTAGTGAGAGTAAACTATGTTCAGTGTCAATAAATGGCTATTTAGTTGAAAATTCGACTAATGTGCGGCGCTAGAATAAACCCTAAGCGGTAATTGAGGAAGCACTACTTCTGTAATATACAATTCGGAAACTTAACCTCCGGTTTAACCAGAAGTGTGACAAAACACGTTTAATTAAACTTAAGCCTATTTCCATTGCACATACATAAATTAGCTACTAGGACAGGTAACATAGACATCGACATCAGTTCAATACTAAAGCTTATACACACAACAAATAATGTCATTTGGTATATATAATTAAAAGTTATTTTTAATCGTGAACCAAACAACAAAAACTACCAAATAAAGATTGTTGCTTCAACAGATTACACCTATCTCAACTACTGGGACATGTAACAGTTTAATACATAAAATCACTTCTTAGGATGTAATTTGGTACATGTAAGTAAAACTAACATGAACCAAACAACAAAAAATACAAAAGAAGATTTAAAAGTATGCAAATCTTAAAATTCGATAATTCCAAGGAATTATAGATCAAGCTAGTGTAAATAAGGGATTTATATTAAAAATAAGGTAACCCCTATGGTAATAATAAATTGCAGTGTTTTAAGATTTTAGATTTTGGACGTTTATAATATGCAACAGTTGAACTGTTATTCGCCTCGAGATTCACCAACTACGACGGCTGTTTTGAATTGCGAAAATATACTGCCCTTGGTTAAGCCGCACTGTGGACCTTTTATGAGATTTCTATTTGGTCCCAATGGTTTATAACCTCTATCGGATATTAAATTCGGATTGTGTCCGCTTGCTAATCGTCGACTGCCTGTTGATAAAGTGGAATTCGGACCTTGCCATTTTATATACTCCTCCCTGAAAAAAAAATCCAAATATTGATAAATTTTACAAAGAATAAATAATACCCACAACCCTAGTTACTAAGGTACACTGACCATTTTAGTTTGGTATTCCAGAATAGAACAGCGGCAAGGTCGCAAGGTTATTATTTATTTTCTGAGTTACATAAAATGGAAGACCACTAAAAGATGAAATCCTTTCAAATATATTTCAATCGATGAATAATTATGTTGGTTCAGTGTGCAGACAATATCATGTGTCAAAATGGTATTAAATAGATTTCCTGGCATTTTGAAAAATGTCCGAAACAAGTGGGCGGCGCTATGACGTACTAACCCCTAACATTATCTGTCTCTGTCTGCTTCTATATCCTCTGGTAGTGCTTTGTTGTCAAAGTTAGTCATCATCATTGGCTTTTGTATATCTGTGCTATTTTTTCCCTACAATATATCAACTATTGATAAAAATGTCATTTCACAACAAATTAATTTGTTGGAATGATTATATTTCGCTTGTATTCTTCTTTATATCGAGAACAAGTTTGACCATTTTAGTGCGGCAACACTGTTAGTGATGGAATGTGACATTTGTTCACAGAAGCACTCTCAGCGTGATTGACGTTTTGTTCTGTGATCTGTAACCTTAGTCGTCTGGTTGTAAAGTTATTTTTGCCGTTTTTGTATATCATTTTCAATATTTTTTAAAAACTTAAAAACAACATACAAATACAATTAAGCATTACCTCAAATTTGACTTTTGTTTTGTCACACACGGAACCACAGGTATACGAATTTTCTATGATATAACTTATATGATTGGTCAGCTTAAGGTCGATAGGCGTTTAGGGTGTAGTATGTCACGTTGCATTACCCAATGAGAGCAGCCTTTACAAATTGCGCGTAAAATGGTATGTTTGAAATGGAAATTATGTAATTTATTGAATTAATCATATTATAAAACAAATAAAAATATATAATTATTTCATATAGTAGTTTTTAGACATGGATATCACAATTATACTGTTTTTGAAAAAAGTGTCTTTCCTATTGTGGTGAGAGTAATTGTTCGCACAAAAATTACTTCGTTTAATGTCATTTGGTAGGTACATGTTTTAAATGACAAATGTTATTTTCAAACAACAAAAAGTTACCAAATGGGGAAACATAATGTTTCCGATTAAAATGAAATTTTAATAAAAATCATTAATCTATAACTGTTTTAAAATACAAGAATACTTACAACAGTATTTTTTCATTGGCTCCTTTTACATATTCAGGATTCGGTCCTCGAGTGTTAGACAAATTTGGCGACTTATATAAAGATTCTTCTTCTTCCACAACTCTAGAATAACTGGTTTTATCCATTTCTTTTTCGCTTTTCAATATCGATTTTAAAGATTGTCTACTTTGAGAAACAGGTATATCAACAGTACTAGATGTTGAAGGAAGATTCAACGCGTCCACAGTATCCTTACTATAAATACAATTTATTACTGTTGAATCTTGTTTATATTTTAAATTAAACTTACTCCTTTTTATCATTAGCTGTTTTATCCTCCTGAATCATAATTTGTAAAATCTGGTTTGCTCTTTCTTCATCAAAATTCACACTTTCTAAAGCTATGCAAATTAAATGTTCAGCGACATCTTGGTATTTATCTTGTAAGATTGCTTTTACTAAAACACAATAGAAAAATTGTTAAAGTGACTTTAAAAACTATCAGCGCAAAGGGGTGTTATACTTGGTTCAGAGTGACTAAGATTAGCCCCTAACAATGAACAACAAACAAAGTAACCATTACAGATATGCACTAGGGTAACATTAGCGAAAATCAAAATAAGTGATGTATTTGAATAATTACGTTAATACATCAAACTGAGATCATTCAAAAAAGCGTACTTATGAATTTAAATGAAAATTAATAAATAATAAAGTTTTTCAAATGTCAATAATTACAAAAGTCAAGAAGTTTCAATAAGATACTGCAATTAATTGATTTTCGATTTTTAATTGTCTTTTGCAGGCTTAGGACACATCTCAAACTGTAAATAAGATTGCCTTAGTTAAAATAGAGGCTTCCTTCAGTGCATCCGTCTAGATTGATTGATTGATTGATTTGAACAGTACAGCCAGCCAAGTTGTCAAGTCCTCGACACCTCAGAGTTTTTTTTGCTTTTTGTGGACTTGGTTGCACTGTTTATATGAAGAGACTAGTTGTACTCTTCCATGCACAACCGACAAATAAGCTCATCACTGATATGCCAATTGTATGCATTTAGCTCCTTAGGATGCCATTAGAGCCATTTTCCCATTCTTTATTTTGTCAAGCAGGTGTGAATTCCAGGTTAGTTTAACATCAAGAATTATTTCCAGATACTTTCATTGGGATGGAAATACGCGCAATGTTTGCAAGATTCACTCTTTCTGCGCCATTACTTCATCGTTTTCAGAGCTTGTTGTATTATTTTCGATATAACATTACAAGTATTGTCAGACCAACTGCATACCCCTGAGTGTAGATCTCTTAACTGTTTAGCTCTTCCAGAAGTTCATCTACGATCTGTGAGTATCCCTTTATCATCGAGACCCCCATGGAATCACCAAACAATATTTACAGTGCGACATGTGGTGTTGTCTTCTCAAAACTCCTATGTCAAGAAATGCTCCAAGTGCTATTTCTTAATTCCCTCGGACAGTCTCTATTTTCGACTCTAGTTTATGTAGGGCTGTATCACAGGATTTTTCTGATTGATAGGCGTGTTGGTTGTCGTGTAGTGGTATTTCAATAAAAAAGTTTTCCTATGAATCAGTATCTCTATTGTCTTTAACATAATAGACAGTTATTCGCCTGAATTCCTTTTTTTACTTTTGGTATGATTAACACCTTACTTCACAGTCTGTCTAATAAATGTGATTGTCCACCATGGAGACTAGATAAGGAGCACGTGCTCTAACGAGATAATGGACGAGTTCTATACAAGGCAAATGCTGACAACATAACGAACAAAAAAATACTAAAAAAGTTTAGTCGCATAAGGAAGCGGTTTTTCCGATCAATTTTTTTTATATATTTTGGGTTCCTTTACCACCCATGTTGTACCCGAAAAGTTTGGAGGTCTTTTTAGTTTGGGGTATTTTACATCTTATTGTTGACGAAAAACTAATGTGTGGTAAAAGGACTCAAAATATATAAGAAAAACCAAAAATTAATCGGAAAAACCACCTCCTTATGCGACTAACCTTTTTCAGAATTTTTTTATTCGTTATGTTGGCAGCATTTACCTTGTATAGAATTCGTACATTGCCGAGTGTACCCACTATTCGCCTGAATTCCTTTGCAGTTTTTACTTTTAGATGATTAACACCTTACTCCACAGTCTGTCTAATAAATGAGATTGTACACCATGGAGACTAGATAAGGAGCACGTGCTCTAACGGTATAATGGACGAGTTCTATACAAGGCAAATGCTGCCTACATAACGAAAAATACTGAAAAAGGTTAGTCGCATAAGGAAGCGGTTTTTCCGAACAATTTTTTTTATATATTTTGGGTCCCTTTACCACCCACGTTGAACCCAAAAAGTTTGGAGGTCTTTATAGCTTGGGGTATTTTACATCTTACAGTTGACGAAAAACTAATGTGTGGTAAAGGGACTCAAAATATATAAGAAAAACCAAAAATTGATCGGAAAAACCACCTCCTTACGCGACTAACCTTTTTCAGAAATTTTTTATTCGTTATGTTGGCAGCATTTACCTTGTATAGAATTCGTACATTGACGAATCTGCCCACTATAACCGTGTGTATTAGGTTTTCTTTTTTCGCCAGTGACATGGCTAATATTCCTTTTGTACTGCTCTGAGTACAGTATCGTATAGATACGTAAAGTGGGCAAGTAACTCATCTTAACCATAGTTTTTGTATGCATGGAAAAATAATAAAAATGAGAGATTAAAATTTTTTAAATTTAAAAATAGCCAGGGTGTGTGGAGTTCAAAATTGCAAAAGTGGTAATGAAACAGATTTAAAACGAATACATTATTTTATTAGACTATCTCGAAATTTTATTCTTATTTTAATCTGCCGCCTTATCCACTACCGTTTTGGTACAAATGGTACACTGCCGCGCTAAACGCAAACGCCGTATTTCCAAAAAATCGAAAATTTTGTTATTACTGCCAAATGCTTTGAAATGGTCCAAGTGAAGTATTTACTAAAGGAAAAAGCCGTATCTGAACGGGATATGCTAAAGTTTCAATAAAAAAATGGCCGTATCATGCTTTGCTAAATACAACTATGGTATCTACACCATGCCATGCCGAAATGCCATGTCTGCTGCACCTCACATGCATATAGGGCGTTTGTTGTTAGAAACCGTCATGTACCGAGTTTTCGCTTAGGAAATAGTCACCATCATATGCGCCCCGATGCTTGCAGCACGTGCTTTTTTTAGTTACTTGTTTTTGCTGTGTTCAAGCGAATCCGTCTTGTTTGATAGAATTATATTATGTGGATAATAAAGTAGTAGAAGAATATTATATCGAATAAAATGAAGTAAATTAAATTTTCCACCTGCAGTTTACCAAAATATCGGTTCTCAAGAAATTTTTTGTAATAAATATAAACAAAAACTGTCTTTCTTTACATTGTGGATAGTATTTTATCATTAGTAACAATAAAAAATGTAGATACGGCAATTTTGTTTAGTATAAGTAAGAATTTTGTTTAGAGAAAACGCAGTATCTGACTTTTTGAAAAAAAAGACGCACATTTTACCAATTTTATTCTGTCTGTAAATTTTTTTATTGTACACTTAACTGCAATCAGAAATACAGAGTTTCTATGAGGTATTCTGTTGCTATTAGACCAATAGGTTGGTCTTAAGAATGTCCTGATGAGACTTCTCAAATGAGAAGATCTCTTACGCTTTATTTGAGGTCAATTGGCCAGCTACGTTTCAGTCTTCTGTTGTTTGGTTCTTGGGTTAGAGGCTGTAGTAGTAGAATAGGATGGGTGTCTAGCTTTAGGTAGTGGTTACGGCTTCTTTCTTGTACTGTTGGGATACTGAGGTCTTAATGGATCAATTTGTTGTGACATACCATGGTGCATCAACTAGTGTTCGAAGGATTTTAGATTGTCTTCGTTGTATTAGAGCGATACCATATTTGCTGGCGCATCCCCATAATTCTATTCCTTAGTTCCAGATGGGTGTGATGATTGCCTTAGATATTAAGACTTTATTTTGTAGTGAGACTGGTGATCTTCTTCCAAGTAGCCAGTGTAGTTCTCGGAATTTTAGGTTGATCTGATTTCGTTTCTTGGCTAAGTGTTCCCTCCAATTGAGTGTTGAGTCTATACCAGGTATTTGACACAAGAAGTTACAGATATCACTATGTTGTTAATTGTAACTGAAGGACATCGGCTTTTTCTTAGTGTAAATGTTATGTGGGATTTGTTTTCGTTTGTTTTATTCTCTATCAGTAGAGCCATTCTTCGATTTGGAATAACTGGTATTAGAAATTGGCAGAAGCTATTATTGGATCTTCATGAATAGCTTAAGAATCACCACCACAAAAGATAGAGAACTGGCAAACCTTTTACAAGAGAAAAAATACTCGTTCATATCAACAGGCACCCCGTCGTACTGGCCGAGCGAACCCAACAAAGTATCTGACCTGCTAGATTCCTTCATTACCAAAGACATAGCTTCAACTTATACTGATGTAATACCCAACTATGACCTTTCTTCGAATCATACTCCAATCATAGTGACTCTCAGCGCATCCCCAATAAATGCCAAACAACAGCTCAAATTATGCAACCATAAGACAGACTGGAATAAGTATACATAACATAAACCTGAAAATAAGATTAAGACATCCTGAGGACATAGAATATGCGACAAATAAACTAATCAAAACAATATAAGAAGCGGCAAAAATATCTACTCCCCAGATAGAAGAGCAGATCAGAACAATAAATACAATACTGGTTGAAATGAAAAAGTTAATTGCCTTAAAAAGAGAAGTAGGAGCAAAATGGCAGCGGAGTCATACCCCAAATAATACAAGAGAGTTCAACCATGTAAGTAATGTACTCAAACTAAAAATTTAAGGAGGCTCACGGCAATTGCTACTCCTAATAATCAAAAACCTCAACCGATGCGATCATTCCATCTGGATACCAATCAAATATTCAAGAAAACCAATACCAGCAACTTCTCCTCTAAGAAATGGCTTGAAGCTTAATATCTCATTTCGGTGCGCGTTGTAGATACCGCATTTGATTTTAGGAGGGCAGTACACTACCGCCCTCTTTTTTTTAGAACCCATTTGCATACATGGAGTTCGTGCTCCTTATCTAGTCTCCATATCGTACACGATGTCAAGATTAACATGACAACTGTCAACGAAAAGAGGTGACCACGCCATACAATTAAGGAAAAATAAATTTAAATAATCTCGAAAGTAATATTGGAACAAAATGAAGTAATACATACCAAAATTTCTAAAAAATAGCATGATCAAATAAAATCGTGTACTTACCTCTTTTCTTATCTTCGCTTGTTTTAATTTGTGGCTGTACACTTGCAGCGGCGATTTCTAGTTCTTCTTTTCTCTCTTCTTCTTTTTTCGCTTCGAGTTTCTGTTGGGCAATCTTCGCTGCGTCTTTTCTAACGTATCCCATATCTTTGAGAATTTCAGACGTTTTTTGAATGTTGCTGTCGTTATTTTGAAGAACTTCTAAAATAATCATTTCGTCTGCTTTTGGAAAAATTGATTTCATGTACCTGCAACTGTTTACTATAAGCATCATGTGTTGTGTCAAGATTGTTATATTTCAATATTAAGGTGTTGTAAATAATAAAAAAATATAGCACAACTTAAAACGAAGCTACAAACTCGAAGAAATTAAATTAGCTTTTATTTAGAAGGGAATTGCATATTATATTTCAGTTTATTTAGTTGGGGGCTAGATAAAATAATACATTGGTTGTCTAAGATCATAAAGAAAACGTCTCTTGTTCCGGGTGTTTGATTAAGAGAGGTGAGCGAGTGTAACTCAGAAGATAAATTTACCGTACAATTTCCGGATAAAAAATAAAGACTAAAATTCTGCAAAAATGATTGAAAACCGCATCTCAATCCCTTTTTAAACGTTGTTCGTTAAATACCTTCTGAGAAAACCTCTCTTAATCAAGCACCCGGTACAATTTTATGAAGTTTATATAAGGGAGTAGGAAAATTCTACAAAAAGGGTCCACAACAAGACAATCAAAGACGGAAAGCGGACCGAATATAAGAAAACTCTGACGACAAAGCTTGTTAATCGATAAGAGAGACTCATGGAGGAAACAATGTGGAGAGGTAGAACATAACTCCGAATGTGCTAGTTTGCATAGGATACTCTCAAAAGATCCTCATAGGACAATCAACTCAGTGGAGAGAAGAGATGGAAAATGTACACAAAACGGGAAGAAAATTCTGGTAAAACTGCTCCAAGTACATTTTCCAGAATTAAAAATAATTTATGGTCCGCCAGATAAACATATTATGGTCTCGAGGAGACGGAGTAACGAGGAGTTTTGTAAAGTATTTAATAGAGTAGTGGTCATGGTCAGTGGGTCATAAACTCATTTGAACCATATAAATCATCGGGACCGACGGGATATATTCAGTTGCTGCAAAAAGCCAACAGCATTATACTCAGTGGTCTGAGTATGATCCTTAGAGCAATCACAGGACTATGGTACATACCAAAGGTACGTATCAATAGGTCTGATGTCGTATATACTGAAGACGTTGGAAAAACTGGTGGATGTGCACATGTGCAGTAAATGGTCGTTGGTAGAAATACCGATCATCTTGGATCAATATGCATACTAGAAGCCTTATTTGACTACACCCCCTGATAATGGGAGAAGCAAGGATGAGGTTATCAGAGATCGAAGTGGAGCCATTTTAGATATGAAAACAGACTATACGGCTACTGAACTTCCCCGGTTCTAAATATGAGATAACCCACAGAAAACAACACCCAGGCAAGCTAACGTTTGTTAGAGGTGACACCTGGTACACAAAGGGGTCAAGGGTCAAAGAGATATATATATATATATATATATATATATATATATATATATATATATAGGATAGTCTTTGCCGACTAATTAGGTATAAAACCAGAAATATTGGGGAAACGGCAAGTTTATAAAAGTGAACTCTTCTTACTAATTTAACAAGCTTTCAGAAACTTTTATTTCCATTATCAAGTTACAGTAAATTGAGGATTGATATAAAATGGTAAATATATATTAAATGCTAAAATTGGTATTTGAATTTTTTAAAAAATATTGAAATATTGTCATTATGACAGATAAACAATTTCATTTTTTTCCTTCTAATAAGTTATAAAAATTATGTCAAAAAATGGAGAGTGTAGGTTATGATAATGTCAAATTATTATAAAAGTTTTTTAAAAAAAATTAATTTTTGATTAAGAATTGAAATTTGAAATCTTATTATTGTGATCCATTGATAGTAAGTAGTGATAAATATCACTGAGATTCTTATGGTCACTCTTCTTGTTAATAGTACAAGGTTCTTGTGATATGTGAGCCATTTCTAAGAAAAGTCTTTTTTTAGTATTTGTTTGTATGTCTAAAATATTAACAGATTCAAAATCCATAACGTGGTCTTTATCAATTACATGTTCTGCTAATGCACATCTGTCAGGATGTAATCTACAATCACTTTTATGTAAACTTAAACGACTTTTTAATTTTTGACTAGTGTGGCCAATGTATTTATTATTACAGTTTTTACATGGTATACAATATATTACATTTGATAGATTGAGAATCGGAGTTTTGTCTTTCAATTTTGTAAAAATAGATTTTATCGTAAAACATGTTTTATTGGCAATTTTAATGTTATTTATTGGTTTGAAAATCCTACTCAACTTTGGTGTTATTTCTTTAATATATGGAAAAGATATATATTTATTTATATGTACTGTATTATGGGATGTATTATTGTCTGCAATGTCTACAGTTGGAAAATAATTATACAATATGTTTTTGATTAAATTATTAGGGTATCCATTTTCTAAAAATAATTTATGAAGAATTTTTAGGTTCTTTTCATGAAAATTGGGATCTGAAATTTTGGTTATTCTGTTCTTCATTTGTCTAATCAAGTTAATTTTTATTGAATATTTATGATAAGACCAATAGTTCATTAATCTTCCAGAGCTTATTGGTTTAATGTACCAATCAATAGATAATGTATTATCAGTATTTCTTATAAATTTTGTGTCTAAAAATGGTACACTTTGTTCACTGTCTTCTTTTTCCATAGTGTATTGAATATATGGATTATAGCTATTGAAAATGAAAAGAACCTCATCTAAGTTAGTTTTTGGTATTGACATAATAATGTCATCAACATATTTTTTTATAAAAATTATTTCAAATGGTAATAATGGTATAATAGAATCCAACATATTATCCATTACATAACAAGCTATAATTGGAGAAATTGCAGCTCCCATTGGAGTACCAAAAGTTTGTTTGTATATTTGGGAATTAAAAGTAAAATAGGTATTTTCAAAGAGTAATGTAACAATTTCTAGAAAATATTTTTTTGATATTTTACAATGTTGACTGATTTCATTCCATTTTTTATCAATTGCTATTAGAGCAATTTCTAAATAGACATTACTAAATAAAGATATAACATCTAAACTGCAAATTACATGATTATCAGGTAGTTGAAATTTGTTAAATTGATTAAAAACATCGAATGAATCTTTGATGTAATATTTTGTATTAAAGTCGTAAGCTTTTGTTAAAATTTCAGTGATATATGAACTTAATAAATTAGTTGGGGTACCTATACAAGCAACTATAGGTCTAATTGATAATATTGGCTTATGAATTTTTGGAAGGCCATAAAATTTAGCAGGTATGCCATTATAACAAGTAAGTTTGTCTTTCGTAATTTTATCTATTTGTTTGGTATTAAAAAGTTTTTTAATTATATTATTGCATTTATTTTGAATTGTTGTTGTAGGATCTTTGTTTAATCTGATGTAAGAAGAATTATTCAGAATTTCTGAAGATAGTTCAACATAGTTTTCTTTCAACATTATAACAGTGGAGTTACCTTTATCACTATTAGTAACAACTATATTAGAATATGTTTTTAGAAATTTCTTTGTTTTATAGTATAAATTACGAAAGAATGAAATATTTAATTTATGGTTTATTTGATTAGTTATGATATTAGTTGATTTTGCTATTAATGTTTTTCTCAAGTTGTCATCTGATGTTTGTGATGTAATATATTCAACATCTGCTAGTAAATGTTTTATTTGAATATCTTTTCCTAGAACTGGCTCTATACTAAATTTAGGTCCCAAGGATAAAAAACATAAAATGTCATGTGGAATTTCGATGTTGGTGAGATTTTTTATCCATTTAGGGTTTGTATTTAATTTCATTTCAAATTCTTGTTCTTTAAGTCTGGTCATCATCCAAATTTCAACAACATCAAGGTTATACATTCAGAATCCAATTATCATAAAAGATCCTGCCTAGAAATGTTTGAGACCGCTCTAGATGAAAATTCATTGAACAAAAAAAGAGAAAGCAACCATGTAAATCACACTTATGCATATCTTCTTTCATTAGACAATCACCATAATAATAGTAGAATTGTTGATATTTCAGATTTATAACGATAAACATCTACCTAATAAGTTATAACAGGCTTGTTTTGTACATACTACATTTGCTATTGTTATCTTGATGTTTTAGTGAGGTAATTAGTGAGAGTAAATTGTCTCACAACTGTGTCTTTTTAACAATTGCGAATAGATAATATATATATGACTTCCTTCTTTAATAGGATCATGATTAAGTGACAATTCATGGTACTATTAATCAAGACTGTCTTCTAAGTTATTAAGTTAGTCACAACAACTCTGTTATTACTCAATCTTGAAAAATATTAAAAAATGTCACTTGAGTTTTGACATTCCACATCAAAATAGTGCCTTCAATGTATTATATGAAATTTCTTACATACAAAGAATGTTTTACTTGCTGAATAAGAAGTTTAGTTTTGTAAATTATTGACTCACTTTACACGTAAGTTTTTAAAAAATTATTCTACAAAAGATATACCTACCAAAAAAATGTTCATATTTCAGCCTTGAAAAAGAAAATAAAAATTTTCGAAACGTTGGGTAGTAAATAAGAGTTTAATTCAGCCCTCCTTACGACGGAATCCCTAAGATATATAAAACCTATTATTTTATATATATATATATATATATATATATATAGTGAAATGAGGAACACAATATGGTCCTTCTCACTAAGGAAATATACTTCTGTATTTCAGGCGAAAATTTATGCTATCCAACAATGCACCAGTCTGAACAAATACAGGACTAAAGCTCACAGGATAAACTTTTCAACCACTAGAGAAAGAGTAGTGTGGTTGCCGGGACATAACGATAATTCTGGAAATGAACAAGCTGATGAACTCGCGAGAAAGGGTTCAGTAACAACATATATGTTGGACCAGAACCAGTCCTTGGGACCACAAGTGTGAACAAAAACAAACAAATCCAACGTAGACTAGAATGGAGAAGCACTCCAAAGCACATGTACAATAAGCCAATAGATTGTAGTACTCCCAGCATGAGGACGGTTCCTATATATAAAGAAACTTATTAACATACAACTAAAGTAGATACTGCAGCGGTCCCTAATAATAGAAAAGAAAGAACTTGAACAAAACCAAAGATTAGAATATTTAATGTAATCGAAAACGTGAATCATAATATAAATTTAAATGCAGTTTTTTTCTTCGATTTTGTTAAACTATTCGTCAACTTAACGACAAAAAATAAAAGCAAGCATATGATGGAACAAGCAACATGCAGGTATGTCAGGGAAACTACCATTCGTTACAGGTACCTATATTCTACAACTCTTCAAAAGATATTCAAGAAAGTTGGTTGTATATTGATTTAATTTGAAGCAATTTATAATATAATAAGTGGGAATAATCTATCAATCAAGTTTTCTCATTGAAAAATAAATAAAATGATGCCAGAATCAGTTTGGTTTGAAATCTAACACTTTTTTTTCTATTTTGGCGTCCACATGAAGGTGTTTAGTCATTAGAATGTCTTTTTACTGTCAATATCAATGAACTCTCACTAACACTTCTGAAACCACCTTCCACATTCTAAGGCGTTACCTGGCCTATACTCTTTCTTATCCGCCCCATTTTTCTCTAGTTACGGAAGCTTATAAGAATTCGTGTATACTCTATCATGGTGTCTTTCAGAAGTGTGCATTTTCCTGCTTAGACGCATATATAAGGAGACGCAACTTATGACACCTTTTAGAGATATTATTAGTACCTTTTTTGCTAAATTAGGCATATCATACAAATAAATAACATTCTTGAATAACTTCATTCCGAGTATAGAACTGAAAGACCTTAATTTTAATTTTGGCGACGAGTGCGGTCTAGGAGAACTACGAAAGCCAGCAGGCGCGGGAGAACCCGTTGATCCTGGCCTATAAACAGGGCTGCCTCCTCTAGAATTAACGCGGAACCCCAGTGGAGGGGTAGCGTGGATGTTGCGTTGGGGAGGAGGAGTCGCAAAAGGACCCGGCGTCGTTATTGGGTACTTTTCCACTTGCAAAGCGCTTATTACGAGAGCCTCGCGACTGTGATACCTAGAAATGGGAAAAAAACAAAAGCCATGATATTTAGTAGAACTTTCGAGCAAACTTTTTTGTATACAACACGAAATTTGATTGATAATGAAATGGGCCGGATGTTTCTTCAAAGTTTTATAATATCTGAAGTAAAAGAATACTTTCTTTGGTGTAACATTTGAAAACATTTTTAGATGAAAAAAAAAATTGTACATAATAATAAGATGAATTTTTTTCAGTTTGCTCAAAAGACTTTTAGGCATATATTGACAAGAGAAACAATCAGTAAAAATAATTCGTCGCGATAATCATTACAAACAAGTAGAATATTTTTACATTCTGCATGTTCAGTATTTTGATCTAGTGTTTAAGGTGGCTGTTGTGCAATAGACCTTGTGTTGTAAAATTTGTAAAGTTTCATATACTTTTAAGGATATTACTATCCAATTACCATTAAAATGTTAAGCTCGGACTCGAGATGAACGTAATTAAACTTCGGATCATTAACATCGAGAACAATGGAGAGTTTGTTTCTTTAACCATTAAAGCATTGCCATAATTTTTCTTTGTCCAGGTGGCTTTCTCCTTTCCATTGTCCCTTCGGTTATTGCATCTATGTTTGATTTTTTGTACTGTCTTTTTATCTGTGCAATGTCTCTTACACTCAAACCATCTTACAAATACATGTTTATTTGAAAAATTGCAATTGCAAGAATAGCTGTACGACTTTTTTAAGAATATAACTGTTCCGGGTGTCTGATTAAGAGAGGTAACCCGCTGTATCTCAGAAACTATTTATCGAAAAAATCTGTATTACAAATCCGCATACAAGAAACTACAAGAAATTGATTTCAATTTTCCTACTCCACCACTAGAGGGCGTAGTTGACAATAATATCTAAAACATCATTTTTCTATAATAAATTTTCCGTTACAGTACCACAAAATTTAAATATTCGTAACCATTAGATCATTTTACGTAAGTTTGCTCCAGTACTTTTTCCTCTACCTTATAAAATAACCGGTAGGGGTGTGTGGTAAAGCTGGCTCAATAAAACTGTTATAACTGTTCCGCTTTATAGATTTTGACAAACTTAGTATCAATTGAAAGGGAATTCAATGCCTAATAAAAGATTATATCATCAGTGGTTTTAACGGTCGCTAGCTGCCGGTGATTGAACAATTGTTTCCAACTTTTTTGGGAAACTTCAAATGCGATGCTATATTTTTTAATCATTTACTTGAAAGAGGATTGAATTTAAAAAAAAATGATAACCGCATCTCAATATCTATATTCTAAGCGAAGATACGAGAAAAAATAGGTATACATAAATTAGGATTTTGACAAAATCTGTAGTATCAGTTTGTTCACTCACTCTCAAGTTTTAGGCGTGTTATAACGTGAGTGTTTCTGATATATATCATATCCGATATTATGATATTTATGTAAATATCATGATATTTGCCAACCCTGATAATAAACAATCAATAGAAGAAAACATTTATAAAGTTTTCATATTAAGTGGAAATGTTCCTATATAACAACCCCCTGAAAAGTTCCCACCTTATCTTATTTTACTACATTGAGCCGGTTTTTCTCAAATTTCTTGTAACTTGTTCTAACATGAAAAATGTTTATAATTAAAATGGTTGGCAATTGAATTTTAAATGAAACGTTTCGTAAATATTTTAGCTAGTCCTCATTGAATTCTTGCAAATAGCGGTCAATGTTAAGGTAGTTTTTGGCAACCTGTTATAATATTAGATTGATATAAGTGATGTAATCTAAATAAAATTTTAAAGGACACCACTGAAAAAAACGCGCCTAGGACTCTACTTCATTGGTGGTGGGGAAACGGGCTCAAATTAGACAATAAATCAGTAGAAGTGGTAAGTTTGAAATACACAATTCATTACAAACTTTATTTAATATTCGCCTAAGCACTTTCGCTGGTTAAGGAATCTTCAGAGGCTTTAAAATTTATTCCAGCCCAAAAGTTTATTTTAAACCTGTGCTGATGATGTGTAACTTTCATGGTGTGCGGGTTTTCGTCAGACCAAATGTGCTTGGACATGGGTCGAGAGAAGGGTACCTCCACAAGATTGGAAAAAGAGAGACTGGAGTGTGCGAGAGGTGTGGGGTGGAGGATGATGTGGGGCATGTGTTTAGATGCTGGAGGAACGAGGAAGTGCTGAAGAAGTTGGAGAGGAAACTAGGGGAGGCGGTGTATTGGGAGAATATGGTGGAGATAATATTGAGGGGGGAGGAGGAGTGGATGGAGGTAAGTGGCGTAGTAGAGAGCATGGTCAGGGGGAGAGAACGACTCGATATGGCATGAGAGGTAGGAGTGGAAGTTAGGGAGAAGACGACGATGTGAGCGGAGAGTGTGCGAGGGACCACCGCCCGTCTCAAAGTATGCTAGGGTAGTGATTCCGAGGCGGAGGTAACGGCGAGTTTGAGGTGAGTTTGGTTGGTAGGCATCTCCTTGGGGATGAGTCCAACACTGTTTGGGTCCTGGACCCATTCGAACATGAGTTTCCCATCTCGGCCCGAAAAAAAAAAGACCAAATGTGCTTCATGTGCACATTAAAAATACCACTTTGTGTAAATTTTTGTTTCATTGGTATATAATACAATAAAATAAACATCCCTATCCCTCCCGATTTGTCAATTAAACGAGTCACAGAATTCTACTCTAGGTTCATAGTCAGTACCTACCTAAGAGATTTTGCACTTTTTTTGAATGATATGGGTTTCTTTTAAAACTTTTCATGGTGACATTGCTGTACATGTTAATGATCCAAAATTTGATCAAGTTTACCTCGAGTAAGAGACAATCGATTGACTAACAATGTTAATGGTGATTGTATTAATAAGTATACAAAAATTCAAAATTTTCTGTTCCAAGGTCCATTGCATGACAACTACCTTAAGTAAACTAATCATTTTTTTCTAAAATGAAATAAACAATGCAATGTCTTATTCCAAGAATTGAAACTGAAAGAAAAATGGTTAAATAAAAACTGATTTTTCATCTATTGCAAAACATGCCATAAAAGGGTATTAGAAATGGAAAAGCTTAAACATTATTTTTAGTAAGATGAAGAAAAGCCAAAATATGCCAATTTACAAAGCATTAATGTGCAATGCTTTTAGAAAACTTCAGTAGACATAAATATTTTTCCACCATTAAAACCAACAGTTGATTGTGAATTCTGCACATTTATATATTCGATGTAATTGTTGATGTCTAATGGAATAAAATTGATATTTTTTAAATATTATATTCTTAAACAAAATTATTAGCAGCTTACTTTTTCAACAGCATTTTAATATGTGTTTCCGGTACAGTGGGAAACATTCCAGCAATTTTAGCAGCAGTTAGATCATCTGAATCCGTTGAGCTTAAGGAACTATCCTGAACCTTGGAGGATCTTACTGTCAAAGGACTCATTTTAGGTTTCATGTCCTAAAAATACATAGCTTTAGAACGTTACAGAATCAGCACTGATATTTATGTCCAACACTAGGTGCATGAAAGTGAAAGGTACTAGATTGGGCCCAAATGGAGAGTGTTAAGTAAATTAAATTCAACACTTTTTAATATCTTCACTTCATTAATTATCCTTATTATACCTTTATCATGTAAACTCCATTATAACTATCCCTTGAAATAACAAAAATTGCTTAATATTTAGAAAATTATTAATAAATGAACACTGTTTGAAAATCATGCAATTCACTCGTTTGACTAAGTAAGCCATTTTATTTATATATAATAATTGTATATTATGCTATGTATGGACAAAAATGTAAAGTTATTTACAAACCTACAGTTCACAAAACCACATTATCTCCACTCCATAATAAATTAAAATATTTAAAATATACAAAGGATGCTTGTATTAACTATAATAAAAATGCATATTTATGATATAGATTCAGTTATATTTACAAGCACTAAATTATTCTTTACAGGTTTTTAGTCAGTACCGACTCTAATTTGCATCAAACACCAAACAAATTATTTTCTGTTTTTTGTCAAACTGTGCAAATTAACAATGCTTTGATTTTAAAATTCTTGAATAATGTAATGGAGTAGAGATTCTATCATGCACAACTGAAAAATACCTGTAAAGGAACACCCTTAGGGCTCATGTGTGTTGGTATTTGAAATGCTGGTATAGGAGAATTCTGGCAAGGGTACACATAATTCCTTCGTGATTCTGGGGTTCCGTGCTACAAATTTAACAATAACAAATTCCAGCAGCATGTGATAAGAGGCAACAATTAAAATAGTATATACAAGTATCAAATTTAAACATGAAAAATCACCTGCATTGGTATATATTCATTCTGCATACTGCTCTGATATTTCTGAGTATAATGCAGTTCTCTGTGTTTTGCTCTTGGGTCTTCCCATGTTGTGGTTTTCGTGTAATGATTGATATAATAACTGCAAACGTATTGAATAGAATTATCTTCACATTAAACTTAAATTAAAATGACCTTACAATTTTCCTGTGCCAGCGTCTTTTCTACAGTCCCATCCAGGAGGCAATGGATTTTGTAGTTCAGCCATTTCGAATAATTAATTCAAATGGTATTATGTATTTATGTACATGTATTTACTTTTCCTCCTAACAAATACATAAATTGGGATAAACACAAAATTTTAATTTATTGATTTGAACTGAACCTCTCCTGTCACATTCATGACATATGACAGCTGTCAATTGAAGATTAACCTAGGACCACAAAAATACACAAAGTACAATGGAAATTACATGTGAAATTATGGATTCACAAAACCTTCAGCCTGGACCGTATTCATACTATTGTACGTATATAGTATCTATCTATGCTATTGTACGTATTACTTTTGGTAGGAAGTCCTGTATAAGCAAAGAAAATGTAACAATATTTCGTATTTAATTATTAATTTGCCTAGGGCGTTAATCGATTGATCGAATTGTGTTTTTATACTTTTTGACCAGTGAGTACATACCTACGTCTTTTTATAAATGTTTTAGTAGGTTAAGTTTGATTCTTAAATTTCTTGATTGTACTTTTTTGAGAATAATTAATTTGTTAAAACTGTATTCATCATATCTTTGAAAACAGAAATTACAATACTTATTTCCTTTGATCTTTTTCCGGATTATTGGTTGTATCGAAATATATTATTTATTTATAGTCCATTCTCTGTTACCTTTTTTTTCTTTTTATACCAAAATACTGTAGTATAAGAATAAATATATTTAATAGCATTATCATAGAAAGGATGGCCGTCCAAATTATATCACACTGTATAAATAATTATATTTAATAAACATATAGTTACATTAATATTGTTATAAATGTGTTATTAATACAATTATAAAATGGGTTACTCGTGTGTATGTGGATACTGTTGAAACAGTGTGATATAATTTGGACAGCCATCCTATCTATGATAACGCTATTAAATATATTATTTATTCTTATACTAAAAGACAGGCCTAGCTATGACAAATTGAACTATTCATATAATATGCCCGGTTCAGACGTAGCCACTGATTTAGAAGAGTCACTGTACACCAACTGTAGAGTAAAGTAATTTAGTCGAGTAGGTATGTCTACTGATCAAACAAGTCAAGTTAATTAGTAGAGTCTGCTTAATCAAGTACCTACCAGTAGTGAATTTTCAAAAATATGTACCTATTGTTAGAATGAACCGAAAACGTAAAGTTACAAAACAAAACCTTCTTCGGTCAATATTAAAAATTCCATAGCCTAAACGTCTATGGGTAAGAAAATGGATTAGTAGAAGAAATGAGCTTGGAGCCTCCAGTTGCATTTTAAAAGAACTGGCTTTAGTAGATCTAAGAGAATATTTTCTTGTCCTCGGGATGTCCGAGCCGAGGAGTCATTTAATATTTTGCTGGACAAAATCATACTATAATGAGAGATACTATATTAACCACCACAAAGTTGCAGGCAGTATTATATTTTCTAGCTACTAAACTAAGCTGTTGCCTGTCCAGAAGTCCAGACGTGTTTAGTTGCTGCGCTAGTCGGTTGTCTTTTGTGTTGGGGGCTGCTACTCGCCCGAAAAATAGAATAGACTTCTATTTACTAAACTCCACCGATAACTCTACAAGGCCAGTAAACTCTACTAAAATGAAGGTGTTTATGCCCGGTTCAGTCGTAGCCACTGATTTAGTAGAGTAAAGTAATTTAGTCGAGTGAATCTACTGTTCACACAAGTCAAGTTAATTAGTAGAGTTTGCTTAATCAAATCGAGTCAAAATAATCGTTTACACGGGGCCAGTCGAGTACCTACCAATAGTGAATTTTCAAAAATATGTACCTATTATTAAAATGAACCGAAAACGTAAAGTTACAAAACAAAATCTTCTTCGGTCAATATTAAAAATTCTTATTAAGGAAACTGCAGTATATGTTTGGAAGAAATGCAAAAGCCTAAACGTCTATGGGTAAGAAAATGGATGAGTAGAAGAAATGAGCTTGGAGTCTCCGCAGTTGCCTTTTAAAAGAACTGGCTTTAGAAGATCCAAGAGAATATTTTCTTGCACTCCAGGATGTCCGAGGAGTCATTTAATATTTTGCTGGACAAAATCAAATAATCTATTCAAAAGAATTATACTATAATGAGATATGCTATATCAACCACCACAAAGTTGCAGGCAGTATTATATTTTCTAGCTACTAAACTAAGCGTTTGCCTGTCCAGACGTGTTTATAGTTGCTGCGCTAGTCGGTTGACTTTTGTGGTGGGTGCTGCTAATCGTCCGAAAAATAGACTCGACTAAAATGAAGGTGTTTAAACTGGTAAAGTACTCCATTTCTTGACCACTCTACCTACTAGCTGCGCCTGAACCGGGCCATAGAATGTCACACATGAAACTAGTATATACTAATAGATATCGAAGAATAAATATATCATTCAACGCTTTCAACAAAGTTTTGAAAAATATTTTTCAAAAACAGGACCGTTCAACTTAAGAGTCAACAATTACTTCCCGGGCTTTATTTATATAGACATTGAATTACACTTCTAAGTCAAACGGGGTCGGTATGATCTACAAGATTTAACCAACCATTCTGGTTTGTAATTAGAAGGGACAACATAACTTGCAGACTTGCGTATTTGCGCATCAGTACAAGGTATATGGGAAGTAGTTGTTGCTTCTTAAGTTGAACGGTCACTGTTTTTGAAAAATATTTTTCAAAACTTTGTTGTAAAGCGTTGAATAATATATTTATTTTTCGATATCTATTGGTAACACGCTTAACTAAATACGACAGTTTTACAGGAAAATGTTATAATACATAATATAACTAAATTCAAAATAGGTAGACATTCCAGTAACGAAAATTCAGCTAAATTTACAAAATTTTCAGAAGCAGTTGTAATCAAAAATGGTATCTTTTATGCTTTAGTTTTTATATTTTGTTTTACATATAAATAATTCAAATATAAAAAATTTGGAATTTCAATAATTATTTTATTTTTTTCTGAATGGCCGTGTAAGACCACTATTGTCTCACACTGGACGACTTCATTTTAAATTTAACAATATCACAGTGGTCTCACGGAACGTATTGAAATACTAAATATTATACGGGGCGGTAAAAAATAAGGTATAAATAGCCATTAATTTTTTTATTGGAAAACTATAAACAACTAAAATAAAAATAATTAAAAACTAATTGTATATATAAAAATAAATAAAAACTCTAAACGAAAACAAAAATAATAAAATGTAGGCCTGGTATGCAACGTACGTGAGTTTCAAAAAAACAGTCTAATGGACTTGTCACATTGCATGCATCGCATTGTCGTCTGAGGAGTTTTTCGAATAGCAATATCTCTTCCGGATAGCTCAGATATTGGTCTCACACGGCCTGCTGGGTTTTTTGGTATTCAAGGGCCGCGTGAGACCAACGTGTCATCACAAAAAAATGTACAAAACCTTCGCGAAAGAGTTTTTTTTTATAGATTCTATATTCTGTTACATATGAAAAGTAAATTTTTATTAAAAAAAAATTCGGCCTATAGGGATCTGATTTTAATACTTCATTGCGGCACTCAACCTGTTGAAGTTTCGACCGAGGTATGATGAAATAGACCTCGGGCATCCTGACGCGCAGGGCCGAAAATTCAACTTTCTAAATTTAATTATATTGTGATACCAGAAAATAGCTTAAGTACGGATCTGACTTAATATCATTGCGCAAGCGCATCGCTACGCTAAAACGGTTGGACGAAAGTTTCGAGCATAGTATTTCTCTATGGTTTCGAGTTACAAAGGGGTGTCTACTTGAAAAACCATCGATGTTTTTTTCGAAACTGTACATCGATGTCTTTCGATGTATCGGATGAAAACATCGATGTTTTGTAAACGTTGGGTACTTTTTCTAAAGGTTAGCTCCAAGGTCAATAGATGTATAGGTTGCGGAAGCGTCGCGTGGGGGGTTGCATCAGGTGATCTGTGGTTGCATCGTCATCGAGAATGCCCAAGCGTGTATGGCAAACGCTTACTTAACTTACGTTACGTATTTATGTTACAGCATAGAGCATAGATTATCAACAATAAAAATTAGAGCATAGAGTATTTCTCTATGTGTTACAGTAAGTTAACGGAGTGCGTGTGTTGTTTAAACAGTTTGGTTGTGTTTTGTATTCTTTTTTGTCGGTTTTTTATTTTTTAATTATTGATATTTCAAACTATTCATAAACGAACGTTGTGTTGTAAGCGTAATCTTGTTTTTTTGGTGTATAATTATTGTAGTTTGTGATAAGGGCAAGGGCTATTTTGTTTTCAAATTAAAGGTAAGTTCTAGCAAATTATTTTCTTTTCAATCACTCCTGTAATGCGATTTTATTTTTTATGCCGGGAGGAATAGTTTGTAGCGTGGCTACATGTAAAAATAATTCAAAGAAAGCAAAGGAAACAGGGGAGAATTTATTATTTTTCACATTCCCTAAAGACCCCAGAGTTTGCAAAGAATGGGAAAGAAAATGCCTACGTAAGGATAAATGGTCTTCTAAAAATAAAAGAATCTGTAGCAAACATTTTAAGCCAGAAGATTATGAAGATGAAATGCAAGCAAGGCTGATGAACTTGACTGCTAAGAAGCTTAATAAAGATGGTAAAAATATTTTTTAAATATGTAGCACCAGATACTTAGTTTTTCAATTTTTTTTAGCTATTCCTTCACTGTTTTTGCTTTTGTCGGAAGATGCCAAACCAGCTAAATTCACTAGTAGGGCTACAAGAGCATTAAAAAAAGAAAGAAAAACTGTGGTTAATGAACAATTGAACATTAATGTGACAGAGCCTCTCTTATATATGGAAACAGACAAAAATTACGATAATGTTGATATATCTAATATTCCATTCACTAGCAATGAAACAAACAAGGGATGTAAGGAATGTGAAATTTTAAAAAGCAAGCTTGAAGCTCTGCAAAATGAAAACGTAATGCTCAAACAAAAAATTTCAACTCAAGAAAATGTCAAGTGGATATAGTTCTGAAAAAGAAAGCTAAGGCACGTTCGACTACGGAAGATCTATCGAGAGCATTTACCCTGCGCTACTTTAGTAAATGAGCCTATATATATCCAAGAAACAGCTTACATTATCCTCTGCCAGGTATATCAACATTGCAGCAATGGGATGCTAATATTAATTTGACTAGCGGAATACTTGAGGATGTATTACATATTATGAATAGGGTTGGAGAAACTAAAAGCAAAATGTCTCGAATTACTGTTTTGTCAGTTTTGTTTTAGATGAAATATTAGCTACCGTTAAGGATATGAGATGTGTTGGTAAAAAGAGTCTTCAGATATTTCAGAAAGGAATTATATCTACAAATTCCTTGAAAAATTTATCATAAACTAAATCAGGATTGTCTGGAAAACTTTTTTTCACAGGTGAATAATGTTACTGAAACTTATTAACTATGTTATTTTTTAATATTACATGCATATACATCCACAATTTCTAGGCTACTTTATTTTAACTTAATTTAAAATTATACATATATTTTAGGTGAGATCACGAGGAGGTTTACATGACCATCCATCTCCATTAAATGCGATCTATAGAGTGCGAATGCTTTTGCATGGTAAAAACCCTGGTCTAGTTCAGTCTTACGCTAATGTAACTAAAGAAACTGTTCATATTGGCAAGTGCTGTAAATCAAGCCAGGCTTGATACCATAGATGTACCACAACCAGGAAAAGAACAGCAACTACCTTACGATGATGCTGAAACTAACAGTACATCGTCAACCAGTAGTAGTTCTCAATTGTCGGAGAGAGAAAAGTAAGAGAAGGACGGTTTGATGTATATTATATAAATGCTTTATTTAGTCAAAAAACAACTAATACACAGTCAATACAATTTCACAATATACTATATATAAATAAAATAAACAACACACAAAATAATAACAACAAATACCCCAATATAACCAAATTACCTGCTTACAAATAACAAATATTGTTTTAGTTTATGTTTGAATTCATTAATTGTTGCTAATTTCTTTATTTCTTCTGGCAAGTTATTAAATTGCTGTAAACCTTTAAAAAATATTGAATTCTGAGCCTGCTTGTTGCTGATGGTCCTATTATAAAAATCATTTTTAAGTCTTGTATTATGGGTGTGAACATGATGGTTATAGGTAATTTTATGTTGGAGATAGTCAGGCGCGTGACCTATTTTTATTTTAAATATTGCTGAGTATTTGGCTAAAGAACACAAAGAGAAATATCCCAACTTAGGAATGTATACTTATAAAACTGGGGAAACAATTTCCATTCATAACTATAGCATTCCTTCATGGATTCAACATTTATCGTTTGGTGGGTTAATTCAGCCTTCAGAAGAATGGAGTAACCAAGTCATTAAGATGGACAAATATTTTGTTAAAATGCACAAAGATGTATTTAATTGTAAAATACAAATTGTCAAAAATACAACAAATTACATATGTGAAAAAATCAAAGATGTTCCAAGGGAACTGGCAATGTAATTTTCACGTCAAAGAATTTTTGTGCGAATAAGGTACCTAAACTTAGAAAATTATGAGAAAAAAGCACAAAAAAGAAAAGCCTCTTGAACAACCCAGAGCTGTAGCAAAAAAAATGAGAAAAATTGTAAATTAAAAGAAAATTGTTTTTCTGAATGTACTGCAAATTCTTTCAGTAAAACCCCTGTAATTTTTACTACAATGTTTTTATCTCTTTACGACATTTTGACATCATAAAGAGATAAAAATAATGTAATAAAAACTGTCATGTCCCAGGAGCTTCACTGAAAGAATTTAAATTGAAAGTTCTCTTTATTAAGTCTTTATTATTGTAAAGTTTTGCGTGAGTACCTATTACATATAAGTTGACATAATTTTGTTGTTTATATCTGCAGTAAAACTCATAGATATTTTAATTAAGTAAATGGTTAGATTGTAAATCTTTATGTTTATCTTTTTATTTAAATACCTAATAAATGTTTAATCACAATGAAAATTCTAATAAATATGTTTTTTTGTTGTTTTATTTATACCTATGTGCAAATTTGCAAGTTATTTACCAATTTTCTTCGATTCCTTGCCAAACAATGAATTACACTAAAACATTAAATTTAAATAGGCATTCTGGGTGACGTCACAACCCGCCAAAAATGCGGCACTCTTATTGGTCGAAAGATACCAGACATCCTATACTTTCTATTAACCTTGGGTTAAGAACGAATCACGAAGTCTATCGCCATTGGTCGCTTTTTTATAAAAACAACGTTTCGTGATTCGTTGCTATATGAACTTAACTGATTATATCGATTTTATGAAAAAACATCGAGTATATCGGTAGCTTTTTAAAACATCGGATCGATTCAATGTATCGCATTGTATTCTAAACATCCCTAATTTCCATTCTACTTTGTTCATTTCTATGGGCAAGACAAATGAAATGACCGTTTATCAGATATATTTTTATTGCATTTGAAACGTGAGTTATCTATGATTTGAAACCAAGTGGAGTTCCATATTTTTAATTTGAAAAAAATTGAATTACAAAGAATACTATTTAAAATTACTGCACCATTGTAAGAATAACTGTATAGAACTCTAAAAATGTAGAGATGGGCCAATAGCAATTCCCAATGAGTTGAATCGCCATCTTGTGATCTTGTAATTATCCATTTCCAAAACTTACAACTTTTGTTGGTTGAAAAACTAAAATCCCAGTGTATTTTCTGTAGTGTTTGTTGCATTCTAGTAATTTTTAATTTTATTGGCGGTAAATAATGGAAACGGATGGAGTTGGTGTTGTAGAAATTGAACATGACAGTGAAGATCTTTTGAAAATAAATAGAGAGGATCAGGAAACGGAAATTCAAATAATTCCAGTTCAACTAATACAGTCTTCATCCAATGTTAATGTTCATGCAAAAGGAAAATATTATAAACAAACTTATCGCCCGGCTTGGGAACATATGCCTGAATTTAAAGGTATTTTTATTTGTTTTTGTGTACAACATGCATAATTTGTACTGCTACAATAGGTACGAAAAATTATTTTACCAATTAAAATATTTTTGTACTTTAACAGGATGGCTTAGAGGAGTAGAAAGCGAACCTACAAGAGCATTTTGTATGTATTGTCATAAAAATTTACATGCACACAGACTTAGTCTTTTGAAACATATATGTACTATTAGACATCAAAAAGCTGCTCAAATGCATAATGTGCGGAAGGTAAAAAAATCTATATTTTTACTATAATTTGTTTAAATCTTTTAATTTTAGAATAAAGTATTGAATGTTAAGGATGAGATAATAGAAAATGAAGATGATAGGGAATTATCTAATGATGAAGACACTGAAATGGACAATGAAGATGAAGAGTATGAAGAAAATGAAAGATCTCAATTGAAAAATACCTTGTCAGAAGAAATCGTAGAAAAAGTAACTACTTTTGTTGCAACTCATATAGTTATACAGAATAAAATAATCACATATTTTAGGAATCTGAAAAACCCATTGTTGATAAGCCCCCAATATCTACTCAAGTCACTGATATGACAAAAGGAAAACCTATTTCTGGACTGCAAGTGAGTTTGTATAAGCTCATAGATGGCAGATGGACTTTTATAAATGAAGGAATGACTAATTCGACTGGAAAATGTTTTCAATTTATTGACAGAACTGATTTTACTACAGGAAGATACAAATTGCACTATGATGTTGATAGATATTTTGAAGCTAAGAAGCAGGATACAATGTACCCCTTTATTGAGGTAGGTTAAAGCCAATTTTTTTGGTGTATTCCCTAAAACTTTTTAATCATTTCATGTATGGAAAGCAAAATATTCATGTTATCACTTGTTCTCTTTCTTACAGATTGTATTTGATGCAAACTTATTTACTGATTGTCATCATATTCCACTGCTACTTAGTCCATTCGGATACACTACTTATCGAGGTGTTTAATTAAATTTGTAAATGCTATTTTGTAAGTAAAAGTAATAAATTATATATACATACATAATTACTGTTTTATCATTAAATGGTTAACAATTTTTGATTTGACAAAATTTCAATTAAAAATGATGTAGAATGGCTGTTTTTAAACAAGCATACCTATACCATGTCTTCAAGTAAATGATCCTACTAGACAGCTCCAATTTCTACCCTTGAAATGCTTTAATTGGTGCTGTAACTAGTGTAACTTATATTGTAATTTGCCTTAAGAGATAAGAAAACCATCTTGTGGTGGATTTTAATTTTTTTCATAGAAATATTCCAAATGTCAATTGAATGCACAGTTGACATAAAGGAGTGTATTAAGGATACAATGTCACTGTACATTAACAAGAATAGTAGTTCAACTCACCCTTTGGGTCTTTGATGTCGTGATATAAAGTAAAGCTGCTGTCGCCAGTGAGATTTGTTGTGATTAGACGCACAATATATTGTATTTTCTATATCTTTAATTTTATTGAACTCTGACAAGTAGGTATATTTAATTATTGACGTTTTTTTACATTCTATCAATATATCGTTATATAAACAACAAAACAATAATCCTTAACAACTAGAATGTGAGTTAGTGTAGATTAAATAGTTAAGTATTTTCTACTTCTATTTTCTCCCCCTCACTAACTCATCATTTGATTCCAAGGCAACTTCGCAGATATTTCAATCGTTTTTCACCTAATGATTTGGTAAGTAAGTCTGCGACCATTTCTTCACTGCGTAAATACCTTAAATCAATTTCGTTTCTTCTAATAACATCTCTTATGAAGTGTTCTTTAATTGCTATATGTTTAGATTTAGATGAAACTATTGGGTTACTTGCTAAATTTTGCGCAGCTTGATTATCGTTAAAAAGTAAAATATTTTCATGAAAAATGTGCATGTCGTTCGCTAACATTTTTAAATGCATGGCTTCCTTGGCAGCTTCAGTCAGACTCATATATTCAGCCTCAGCGGTTGACAATGCTATTGTTCTCTGTTTTCTTGCTTCCCAACTTATAGCTCGTCCAGCAAATGTAAAACAGTATCCTGTATAAGATCTCCTATCTATGGAACATGATCCCCAGTCTGCATCTGCATACCCATTGATTTTTCAAAAACTAGGCTAAGATCTTCTGTTCCCTTTAAGTATCTTAAAACTCTTTTCGCAGCCATCCAGTGTTCAGTACCAAAGCAGGTGTTGAACTGGCTTAGATAACTGACTGCATACTCTATATCAGGGGAGTAGCAACTGCTAGGTACATTAGTGAACCTATGAGATTCTGATAGGGTACGTCCAATTTTTTTTCTTGGTTTGCTTTTTCCAGTTTTAGATTTAATTCCATCGGTGTTGCAATAGTTTTACAATTTTTCATATTAAATTTGTTTAGAGTGTCTTCAATATAATTTTTTTGACTCATGTGTATTGTGTCGCCTTTTTTTATAAACTCTATTCCAACGCAATATCTTAATTCATCGAGATCTCCCATTTCAAAGCAATCCATCAAATATTCTTTAATTTTTCTTAATGGTTTTTCATTTTTATAAGCTATAATCAAATCATCTACGTAGACTTCAATGATTATTCTCTCCCCCTCTTTGGAGGATACGTAGATGCATGGGTGTGCCGTTGACGGCTTGAATCCAAATTCTTGTAATTTGTCATCTAATTTCTTGAACCATTGGCGTCCCGCTTGTTTAAGACCATATAGTGCTTTCCGTAGAAAACAAACTTTTTCTTTTTCAGGGTTTTGTTTTAAATCTTCCAGCATATTCTTTGTTTTGATGAATATGTCTTGATTTTCATTCAAACTTTCCTCTAGCATAATTTCTAAAATATACTTTTCTAAATTTTTGGGCATCTCCTTGTGAATTTCTTCTTCCAAACTTCCGTTTAAAAAAGCTGTTGAGACATCTAATTGATTTAGTTTTAAATTTTCTTCTACAGCTATTCCTAATAAAAACCTGATTGTGCTCAACTTTGTTACAGGTGCAAATGTTTCCATAAAATCAATACCAGGCTGTTGAGCAAATCCGCGAGCCACAAGGCGAGCTTTTCGTCTTTATAAAGTTCTATCCGAATTCAATTTTTCTTTTAAAATAATTTTACAACCTATTCTATTTTTCTTATAATTTTTTTCAATTAATTTCCATGTGTCATTTTTTATGTGTGCTTTTATTTCATTTTTAATTGCTTCATTCCATTCTTTGTCGCAATCATTATATTTGTCGCAATCATTATATTTGTCGCATAAATTAGACATCTCAAAATCTTCAGTCCATTTTGGTATTTTGTGTTCTCGTTTAGGTCTTACATCATTGTTTTCTATTTGGCTTCTTTCTTGCTGCAATTCTTCATATAAATTTCCCTTACATTGGTTCTCTATAAGTTCATCTTCAACTATATTTTCTGATTGGCTTATTTTGTTTGAATTTTCTTGAGGTTCCATGTAATTTTGATTAGGATTTGTAACTTCTATTTTTATATTTTCATAAGATTTGACTTTATCAATTTTTTCTTCATTTTCTAACAAATTGTATTCAGTTTGCTCTTTATAGTTGTCTTGAAATTTATCTAAAACTTTTACGTCGCTTGCAATAACAATTTTTTCATGTTGTGGTATCCATATTCTGTAAGCTTTTGATATATTTCAGAATATCCCACAAAAATTCCTTCTTGAGCCCGAATTTCAAATTTTGGTCTTCTAGGATTTTTATTTAAAACAAATGTTATTGATCCAAAAACTCGTAAATGCTTAGCATGTGGAGCACGACCAATCCATAATTCAAATGGTGTTTTGCCATTTATTGTTCGCGATGGACATCGATTTAAGAGATAGTTAGCTGTATTTATAGCTTCAGCCCAAAACATTAAAGGTAAGTTGGCTTCAATTAATAAACACCTAGCTTTGTCCATCAAAGATCTGTTTTTTCTTTCTGCTAAGCCATTTTGTTGCGGTGTATAAGGTATATACTGAAAGTCTTCTTTTTATTCCGCATTGTTTTAAATAGTTATCAAACTTTATGTGACAATATTCGGATCTCTCGTTATCGGTTTGTAAATATTTAATTTTCTTGTTTGTTAAGTTTTCCACTTCAGCTTTGTATGTTTTAAATAGGTATATCAAAAACTTCATTTTTGTGTTTTAGAAAATAAACTTTGGAATATTTTGAAAGTTCGTCAATAAATATGTTACATATTCCTCCTGGTGATTGAATACTAAAATGGTCCCCAGACATCGGAATGAACAATTTCAAGAAGTTCTACTGTTTTTGTAGTTTCTTTATTTGGAAATGGTTGTCTATGAAATTTTCCTTTAATACAAACTTCACAATCTCCTATATGATCAGAAATGTTGAAGTCTAATCCAATAATTGCTTCTTTCTTTAAAGCGGTTTTTAGATCATTTTCATTTAGATGACCAAATTTTCTATGCCAAGTTATTATGTTATTTGATGAGAAGTATGAGATTTCTTGTTGATTTTCTTTTGTTTCAAGATAATAAAAACCATTCTTCCTTTCAGCTTTAATTACAGCATTTTCATTGTTATCAAGGATAACAGCATATTCTTTGTCAAACATTACTTTATAACCTTTGTCTGTTATTTTGGCTACTGATAGCAAATTCGTACTTATATTTGGAACATAAAGGGTATTTGGTAAGTTTATTGTATTTTCAGTTGATATTGTAATTTTTACTTTTCCGATTCCTTTCAATGGTGTACTTTTGTCTTCTGCTGCTAGTTTCAAGATTCCACTTTCTGAATTATCATGAATTTCAACAAATTTATTTATTGAAGAACAAAGATGAGAGGTACAGCCACTGTCTAAACACCAGGACTCTTTGTTTACACCGTCTCGTGTTATGGAGGAAAAACATACATCTTCTGCTTTAAATGTAGCTTCTTTTGACGGAAAATCTCTATTAAAATTTTTAGATCGGCAATTTCTCGTTAAATGACCAAATTTTGAACATCTGATGCTTCTCGAATTATTATTTGATTGATGCATGGTTTTGACTGGTTTCACCTCGTTTTTTATCTTGATAATTATGTTGAAAGTAATTATTTTGTTTATATTTTCCGGCAAATGCTGATTCAGATGTACTTGGGTTATTTTTATTACGAGTTTCATCCTCTTCTAATATTTTAATTTTCCGTTTGTCTAAACTCTTCACTCCATGATGACAATTCCTTTTCAAACCTAGTTTTTTGCTTTTTTTGTGGTGGTTCTTCATTTTCCTTATTTTTAGAGATTGATTTGACAGCCTGAGTAGAACTTGATGCTATAACTGTTGGTGTAATGGAAGGTTTTTTTCCAAATATCTCATCAAAATAATCAAATTGAATTGGGCTGGCCCCTGAAGCATTACCTCCCATGTTTTCCTTTTTTTTTATATATTTTTATTTTCAACTTGTTTTTTGGTGTAATCAAAACCTTCCGCATTTATTGCCGAAGTAATGTCACTCCACACCATACAATTTTTAACACTAGTGCCACACATTCTATGAAAGTTTTCTTTATAAAAGTTGATCAACAGAAGTATAGACTTGCGGCTCCATTTCCCAATAGATGGTTCTTTAGAGAGATTTTAATTTATTTATTATTTAACGGGCAGAGCCCAATTTACAAAATAATGGCAATATTATAATTTATAATTTTTTTAAAAATTAACTAAATCACAAATAACAAGGTGTAACAATTAAAATACAATACAATAAAATTACAACAAAATTTAAGTAAAATTTACAAAAAGGTTGCTACGGTGGCTGGCAATTTATGGCTTTCAAGTTATTATTAAATTTGTTTGATGTTGAAAAGAAATCTAGGTGATCTGTCAAGCTATTAGCTCTCCTAAGAGAGCGCGGCAAGAAAGAATTACTTCCACAATTTGTCCTTCTAATTGGAGTGCTAAATGTTTGGTTAGTATATACGAGTTGCCCTAGGTGGGACATGAAGACCGATTTCTTTGAGAATAAATGTACAGCTTGCATCACTGTTCAAAATACTATATACCAGTTTTAAATCTCTTTTAACCCTTCTATTGTAAAGCGACTCCACACCAAATGTAATTCGTAAAGATGGAATTGAATTAAACCTGATTCTGGATTTAAAAGCAAGATATCTAAGAAACTTATTTTGAACATTTTCAATACTATCAATGTGGATTCTGTAGGATGGGGACCATAAGCATGTTGCGTACTCTAGGTGTGGTCGAACTAGTGAGTTATACAGATTCTTTATGGCATCTACATTTTGAAAATCACGGGTGCATCTTTTTACAAAACCCAACATTTGAAATGACTTATTGATTATATTGGTGAAATGCGGTACAAAGGTCACACCCAGGTCCTTCACCTGCGATACTACATTGAGATTTTCTGAATTAATTTGATATATATGCTCATGAATGTTTTTGAGTCTACCAAAAATCATAGTATGACATTTTGCGGCATTAAGATCCATTCCATTTTGTTGGCACCATTGAAATAGATTATTTAAATCACACTGGAGTAATAGACAGTCGTCATAGTTCGAGATCTGGGAGAATATTTTAAGATCATCTGCAAACAGCAGACAATGACTATAGTCGAAACAAGTTGCAATATCAATAATAAATATGTTAAAGAGTAGTGGACCTAGGTGTGACCCCTGAGGGACACCAGATGGCACATTTACCTCGCTTGAGTTGGATCCACGCACACGCACTATTTGAGTACGTCCTGACAAGTACGTACCGATCCAATCCAGTAGTGGACCGTCTATTCCGATTTTCTTTAATTTTAATAACATAATAGGATGGTTTACCCTATCAAACGCCTTGGAGAAGTCTGTATATATAGAATGAACTTGATATCCCTCCTCCAAAGATTTTGACAGGTAGTTTTCATAAGAGATCAAATTTAATTCGGTTAATCGTTTACGCCTAAAGCCAAATTGTTGATTCATTAACACAGTGTCCAAAAGAGGAGAAAGGTGATCGCAAACAATACTTTCAAACACCTTAGGTATTGAATTTAAGATACTGATGGGCCTATAATTTGTGACTTGTGACCTATCTCCTGCTTTAAAAATAGGGCAAATGTAACTGATTTTCCACTGGCTGGGGAAATGTCCTAAGTTAATAGACTGATTAAAGAAAAAAAAAAGGGGACGTGCCAGAATGAAAGAACAGTGCTTAAGAAACCGAGGTGGTATTCCATCCGGTCCTGGACCCTTATTTTCATCAAGGGTAGCGAGTTTATGATATATTTCAGAAATTTTTATATCAAATTCCGTTATATGAATGTTAGTATTTGACTTAAGATCCTGAGGTAAGCCGTATTGTTATGGTCTGACTTTCAAATAATATCTTTTCGTAATATGCATTCACCAGTTGACTTAAAATTAATATTTTGGACACTCTGTATAACTAATAAATTTACAAATGCTTCGGTTATCGGTAGAACTCGTGTCTTCTCCGAGTGGCTGGTATTAATCTACGAATCTAATGAAATTGTTTCGCTACGAGAACGGTGTTTCTTGTTCACAGTATATATGTATAATGCTGTAGTATCGATAAGGTAGGAGAATTTAGGAAATTTGGACGTACTTCTTTTGTTTCCCCATTGTGCTCGACAACTACAGGTTACCAACTGGAATAATTTAATAGCTAGATTTTAATTGTTTTTATTAACGGATTTTTGGATATTTCGAATTTTATATTATTGGATATTGTGGTATGGCTGTTTTGAAGCCATCTTTTCTATGGCAACGGGGAGAAGGTGATACAGTTTTGGAGAACGAAAGGTTCGGAGCTTAGTGCGAGTTATTTTATTAGTTAAATTTTCGATTAGTTACCCTAATTAGGGGATATAAATTCGCATAAGTTGCTTGGAAATCCGACTATTTTGGGTAGTTTGTTTGGAAGTCGTTTTTTTCCGCCGTTGAGGGATTATTTCACACCGGATCCACGATTCATTACGATCGAATCAACCTCCTTTCAAAACCTGCCAGAATCCACCATTTTGTGAGCCTATTGGTGGAGGTTGTCCATTGATGGTTTCACAGGGCTGGACATGGGAATTTTGCGAACCCTCATTGATAAATTGAGGTAAGATATTTTTAGTTTTTACAAAACTAAAACTCTCTAGATGGTGAGATTGATTTTTTTTTCTCTCTTCTTATTGTAGGGTTTTTCTGTTGTGTCCTTATTTCTACGCTTTACTCTTCCTTCTACTGTTGGGGTTTTAATTTGGGACCCTTTTGGTTGTCTGGATTGGATTTCGTCCCAGATTTCACACCTGGTTCGACCTGTTTTACGACATCAGAGAATCTTCCCAGCCGAGACGATGCCTGGAAATTTACCAGTTTTCTACTCCCGAGAGTGTCCTTGTGGATGGTGGCTGGACCTCCAAATTCGTGAAAGCTAAGTACAAAAAAAAAAGAACTTGATTTTACGTTTTATTATCGTTTTAAGATTCTCAGTTTCAAACACGAGTTTAAGTGATTATTAGTTATACCAAATAATTTCAATTTGGACGGTTGTAAAATTGTCTTGATTTGGATTGCAATTTTAATTCAAAGCCTTTATAATTGCGGTAGTATTATGATGTAGATTATTATTCGGCTTGTGGCATTTATAGGTAGGTTTATGGTACATGTAAAGCTGGTATGATCTTGACTACACCTCTATCACCTACTAAACGATTATTCTTTTGTTTTATACCTACGATATTTTCTTTTGGATAACAAATATTTGTGACATATTTCGACTGATTTTTTATTTAATTTTGACTCAATTTTGATTTGTCTTTGATATATATTTCTTGTATTTACTTGTAACAGGAGCGTCGTATTGCCGATTATCTTATTTAGCAATAAAAGATTGGCCTGTACTAGTTGGACTATTTATTTATACGTCATTTGTAAATATATATATGTTTCCGCGTTTTTGGTTACTTGTATAACATTTCTTTTACGATCGCCTTCAGCATAATAGCTTCTAAAAACTCGGTGGCGCCTATTCACGGATTTGACATAACCATATGACCAAGGAAACTATAATACAAAGAACCCTATGTTATTTATTCCCTGAGGTATAGTTCTCAATTATTTTCCTCCAGATATAGTTTAATTGCTTCAAGTATACTTTTATTTAGCCTGGGCAACCATCGGCGATAACGCCTTATATAAGCAGCGATTATTTGTTTTCTCCACTACAGTATTGAAAAAAAATAGGTAAATGCATATTTTCCGTGCCTTTAAATACATGGGATACAATATTATGCTGATAGTTCAATTCGGTATACTGTGTATTTTAGTAATAACTTGTAGTTATTGACAATTTTGTTCCCCTGCGTTTTCGTTTAAAATCACTAGTAACAATTGACCCCTTGGGTAAAGGTTACAACTTTACGGTTACTGGGGAACACTAATAGCATTTTTTATTAGTATAAGTTGTAGCAAAATAATTGGCAAACATGTTAGCAATTTCTACCCCAGAAGAGCATTTTATATTGTTATATGTAAGTTCACCTGGTAGTCCTGATTGTTTACGTTTGGCATTTACAAATCCCCAAAATTTTTTTATATTTTGTTTTAAGTTTGATTCTGTAAACTGAATGTAGTTTGAATATGATTCTTTTATAAGCTTCTTAGTTACTGCCCTCAGTCTCGAGAAGATTAGATAATCTGAATATAACCCACTTTTTTTGTACTGTGCGTGAGCAGTTTTTTTCTTGATGATACTTTCTTTAACAGAGGAGTTAAACCAATGAGGAAATACCTTAGACGGTTTTTTTTTCATAGGAACATACAAATCAATTGCCATGTAAAGAATTTCATACAGGAAGATAATCCTCTCTTCCAGTGAGAGTTGTAAGTATATTTCATCCCAATTAACACATCCTAAGAAAGAGATAATTTCATCATAATTGGCATTTTTGAAGTCTCTGAAGAACTCCTCATTGGTTGGACTCCTACTGTTACCACTCTCAATTCTAAGAAAAAAATTTAAAGGGGGATGATATTTGTCGGGTGGTATCATCGGGTCTGAAGAAATTTCTATTTTAACTTCCGAATTACTATGCAAGATCAAGTCTAAAATAGAATTATTTTTATTTGGTATTTTGTTCAACTGAAATAAGTTGAATAATGAACACAAATTGGAAAGCAGTGCAACTGCCGCGACCTCATTTAGAGGAGCATTGCCAGCTGGCGTAGCAACTGAAGCAAGATTGGTATCACTCCATGAACAATGAGGTAAGTTAAAATCTCCCAGTAAACACGCATCAATATTTGAGTTTTCAGTAAGAGTTTCAACATTCTCGCAAAACCTTTGGTAAACCGCAACTGTAGATCTAGGTGGGACATTTTCACTTGAATTCCCTTCGGTTTCTTGTATTTCCGTAATTCCAAAAAAACTTAAGACACTGGACACTCTGGTGAAATGTAAAACATAGACTGATCTAGAAAAAACATCAAGGTAATAAGTTTTAGGGAAACTAAAAAATTTACTTATAAAGGAACATAGGCACGAGTTTGTGCTTACCAAGTTTGTCTAAAATTAACCAATTGCCATTGGCATCCTGCTCATTTTCTACCAGAATATGTCTACCCTTTTCCAATGTTATTTGTTCCATAATTTTCCTTTATCTCGGCAGAATCAAAACAAGAATCATACAAGAATACAAAATATAAATTCAAATGCTCAAGCTGTCATAATATGTCACTTTTTTTGTCAGCTTAAATTTTACCTCAGTCGGGACTAGAGTGTTTGGTGCGCGCACCAGTATGCCCACATAGCAAAATTACATGTCATGTATATACAGCCGTACATATTTTGATGGATATGTATATGCAGTCATGGACGTATGATATGCTATGTATATGAAAATTTAATACCCAGTATATTTTATGTATATGCAAATGGCAGTCCACGTCTATATGATTGGTACGTACATACAATCTACTTATGTATATGCTATGTATATTCACTGAATGTACTTGGTTATGAGGATATACTATGCATATATTATGTATATGAAATAAATGTTTAAATAGTTATTTTATGTATATACATGTAATATTCAATGCATTAGAGTAAATTCTTGGATATGTGTATATACTATGGATTTAATACGTATATAAAGTAAATATGTGTTGAATGCCAAATATACATCAAAGTAACTATTTAGATATTTACTTCCTAAATGCATTATATCCATAGTATATATACATATGTAGATTTACTCAACTTATACTTGCTGTAAACATTCATTGTAATGCACCAAAATCACTTGAAAATGTTTTAAAAGAAATTCTGAAATTAAAGATTTAATGGTTTTAATTTAAACATTTTACAAACAATCTTAATATATACATAAAAAAGTAAAAAGGAAAGAACACTTATTGCATATAAGACAAGTGATTATTTTTGTAAGAATACAAAAACATCACTTATTTTCATAAATAACTAATTCTGCAGAATTTTTTCAACTAACACAATATACTAACTAACATATTAACATAAAAAATGAAAAAACAAAAGGATTTAGAACAAAAAACGTAACCCTATTTCACAGTAATGTAAGACAGAAGAGTTAAACTTCTCTAGAATGATGTGTATTATTCCTGAAAAAAAAATTATCATGTAATTATGCAGGCACAAAATTCAGAAGATTCCCTATATATATTTTTTCTTTTGATTCTGAACCTGATCTCTTGCTCGAACAAGTCATGATTTTATCACATTAATAATATCAACCTCTGAAGCATATTTTGTGTTTTAGGATTTAGGCGAACCGACCCAGTAAAAAATTATTAATCAAAATATCTACTGCTCATAAGAGGATGGTTAAAAAAATAACTTTTGCTTAACTGTTTAACATATATTTTTATAATTACTTCAGTTTTATTTTTTTATTAAAAACATTGAATTTTACAACTACAAATACTATAGAAGTAACAATAAAATACTCACTTATTATGAATTGAGCAGATTTTAACTGCTTGAAAGGTTCTTTGGCTCCATCCCAGCTAAAGCTTTGTCCTAACTCACTGAAAAGAAATCTGTACATGATTTTTTTCGTCACTTCATTAATACTTGAACCACCTATTCGGCTTAACTCCTTAGACTGAATATTAAAAAAAAAATGTTTTTTAGTAATTGTTGTGGACTATATATAGTTACTTATTACCAAATCATCGGGTATATCGTTAGCCAGCATATCATCTACATTCTGTAGGTAAATCCTTCTGATCTATTCATGGGAACTTGCTTAAAATTTCAGCTGTTTCATTAGTCAGAGAGGAGCATACTTCTGTATTCTTGCTTTTCAAAAAAACATCCAATATCTCCGAATGTTGACTTAAAGTGGGTTTAATTATATTTAATTGTCATAAAACTTGACTTGAAATTCTAAAAATAAAATATCCACTACTAACTGATTTATAAAAAGTACCTATTATATATTTTTCATAATAAATATTAAAACAAATTGGAAAGAAATCAATCCTGAAACTTGTGTTAATATATAATATAAAACATCAAACCTGAGCCAAATCCGTTTGCCTCTCCTTTTTTTACAATTGAAGTATTTGTGGTGCTGTGGAGTTATCTTTTGATCTTAAAACAACTGTTCTTTTCTCTGAAAATTAAAATGTATAACATTAATATTGCTCATTGCACTATGAATCATGCATTTAAAATTACAAAAAATTGAGCAAAAATCACTTACATTGCTTTTAGAAATCCCCTGAAATGCATTCTTAGGCATAATAGGATAATTTTCTTGGTCAGAATTTTCAGAATTTGATGATGAAATGATAAATCGTTTGTTGACTTTGGACATTCTAATATCATTTGATGTAGAACTTAATTCACTGTCCTCTTCTGCTTTTTTGCCTTTCTTCAAGCTGTAGCAAGATCTCCAGTAATAAAATAATACACTGATATAGAAAAATAGTCAAAAATATTTGTATCAATAAAATTACCATAGCATCCCAATTCCTTGGCATCAAAAAGTTCCCATTTTTCAGAATATGGCTGTTTCCCTTTTTTTAATCAACTCAGATAAAATTCGTTTTAGATTTTGTGGTGGCCAGTAACATTTTCTATAGTTTCTCAGAAACCAAAAATCAGGAACCACTTCTACTGTATTCTCCTTAATAAAGTGGCAAACAATCCAGTTATTCATTGTAACCTCAATAATTGTAACTGAAAAAGTACAAAATAGGATTACGTTTTACAGCATTCATAAAATTACTTCCCAGTCAGAAATTGAGTTGGGGAAATAATATCAATTTCTCTATTTTACCAACTCAATAAATGAAAGGGAGTTTTCATGTTATTTTAATGAAAAAAATCAAAATGCACAAAATATGGCAGGTTTTCATAAGATGTAATCTTCTTTAATTTGTGTTTTATCGAATAAAGACACTATTGAGTTTCTCCTGTAAAAAGAGGTTTTATTTTCAATTACAAACATTAACATTAACAAAATCTTACCTGTAAAAAGAGAAACGACATTAAATGTCTATTATTCCAGTCTTTTCTCTAATTACAAATTATAATTATTTTTATAATAAAATTATGACATTAATATTTTTCACTGTCATCAGTTCGTAACTACCTATGTCATTTCTATCAACACTCGCCATGATAGAGCGGGTGAATAAAAACCATTAAAAACAAGGCTTAGAAAATATGAGGTATTTTCTTACATCTCCCCTAAAAAAAAAAATTTTGTTTGCAAAAATTCTATTATGACACAAAAACATTAGGATCACTGTCGATAACCGGGATGAGTTTTGTTACATGGAAAAGGTTTGACTCTGATTTTCTGTGACCAGTATCTATTTTGTATATGGAATTGGAAATTTTCTCCAAAATTTTGTACGGTCCAATCCTTAATTCGTCTAATTTTTTTCTATTTAGTTTGTTACCATTTTCCACAAACACCGTATCTCCTACTTTAAATTCCCAGAGTCTTCTGTTTTTGTCGAATATCTTCTTGTTGTAGTTATGTGATTTTATGGTATTCTGAAGGGCGAGCTTCCTGTCTCTCAATAAATCTATATGTGTTATTTTTTGTTTTAGTTCTTCTGGTAAAATTGTAGTATTCTCACCCTCTAGTAGATAAGTAGGTGTAAAACCAGTAGTCGTGTGTTCTGTGTTATTGTATTTTTTTGTACATTCTTGTGCAATGGTTGACCAGGCTACTTTTTTTCCTGTTTCATGTATTTTGCATCTTATTTTATTAACCAATGTTTGGTTCATTCTCTCATTGAGCCCATTCGAAAAAGCTGCATTTACTGCAGTGAACACAATTGGTATATTTTTTTCTTCTAGGTAGCTTTTAAATTCCCTAGAATTTATTCCTGGGTATTGGTCGGTCAAAATCATACCTATTTCGTTGTTTTCCGCGACATTCTCCAGAAGTTTTATAAAATCATTAGCATTTTGAGTCTTCGATGTTAATATGTATGCATACCTTGTAAAGTGATCAATGAGTAAGTGTAGATACTTCTTTGTCGACCTTGATCCTCCAAATCCTCCAACCGTGTCTATTGACATAATTTCAAAAGGATTTTCTGCTGGTCCCAATTGTGACATTAGTCCGTACTTTTCTTGACCTCTTGATTTATTTTTCATGCATATTCTGCACGTTCTACATACTTTTTTTATGTTGTTCGTCAAATTTTGTCCTGTATAAAAGGGACAAATTTTGTTTTTCATTTGCTCTATACCTATATGACAGTAATGTTCATGTACAGTCTTTATAAATTCTATACTGAATTTTTCCGTTAATATGATTTTTTCTTTATTCCTAATTTTCTTGTAGTATATTTCATTTTTTCGTATCAGTTTCCTTTTTTCATTTTTCAAAATTTCATTTTCCTTTTGATCGTTTAGAATATCTTCTATCTTTATTAGATTCACAATTTTCAATTGTTCATCTTCATTTTCATGTGGTTCCAATACCGGATTTCTACTTAAACAGTCGGCTTCTAAATTATATTTTCCTGGGCAATATTTTATATCAAATTCGTATTGTGACAAGTAATATGTCAGATCTCCTAGCTCATCATCGGTTCGGGATTTTATATTCATGTTTTCCAATGGTTTGTGGTCTGAAAAAACCGTAAACTTTTTCCCAATGAGTCTGTGTTGCCAATATTTAACAGCTTCTTTTATGGCCAGACATTCTAAGTAAATGGCTTTTTTCTTCTTTTGTGTTTCGTTTAATTTTTTTGAAAAGTATGCTATAGGTTTTTCTTCTCCGTTAGTTTGAGGCTGTTTGAAAATTGCACCTATTCCCTTCAAACTAGCATCTGTATATATGTTTATTGGTAATTCTGGATCAAATATTCCTAACACTGGTTGACAACAAAGTAAATTTTTTATTTTTTCAAATGAATCTTGACACTCTTTTGTCCAAATGAATTCTTGATTCTTCCTCAATAAATTATGAAGAGGATCCAAAATAATTGCGTTATCTTTGATATATTTGTTATAAAAATTAATTTTTCCTAAAAATTGTCTGACATTTTTCTGTTTTTCTGGTACTGGAAAATTTCTTATTGATATCAAGTTATCTTTTATAGGTCTTATTGAATTATTATTTATTACATGACCCAAATATTTTACTGAGTCTGCTGCAAAAGTGCATTTTGAAAATTTCAATCTGAAGCCTTCTCTTAATATTGATCCTAATAAATGTTTCAGGTGGTCTATGTGTTCATCAAACGTTTTTGAAAAAATCAGAATATCATCAATGTAATTGACTGTGAAATCTGTTAATTTGTTTTTTCTTATAATATTGGACAATATCCTTTGGAAGATTGCTGGCGACGTTTTTAATCCAAAGGGCAAACAAGTCCATTGATAATGCCCTTCTTGCGTAACGAATGCCGTTTTCTTTCTATCTTCGATTTTCAATGGAATAGACCAAAATGCTGAATTTATGTCCAAAGTGGAAAAGTACTTACAGTTTCTCGTTTTTTCCATAAGGTCCTCAATCAATGGGAATGGTTGTGATTGTGGAACCACAATTTTATTTAAATCACGAAAATCTATACAGAGCCTAGATCTCTTATTTTCTTCCCGTTTGTATGCCAAGGTTACTGGGGCAGCAAATGGACTATAGGATTCTTCAATTAATTTTTTTTCCAGTAATTTTGAAATTTGTGCTTCTATTTCTTTTTTATCCTCTATCGTACATCTATACGGTCTCTTACTTGGATATTTATCAATTAATAGATCAATGTGAGCTTCATAACTTTTTACTGTTCCTATATCAAATTTGTCTTTCGCAAAAAGTGGTTTATACTTTTCAATTAAACTATCAATTTCAATCTTCTCATCGTAATTTAGATAATTTGTAGACATAATAAAGTTCTCTTCAATTACATGCTCATTGAAGTTTATCATAATATGGTCTTGTATATGTTCTTTAACTTCAATTGTTCCTTCAAAATGTCCCTTTTGGAAATCATGTTTAGGTTTTGTTAAATCTTCACTTATTAAATTCGATGTAATGTTTTGATTTATTTCTAATTTATCATTTTGACTTAATTTGAAACTTCTTATACAGTCTAAGCCTATTAGGAAATCATAATTAAAATTTTCACTATTTATTACAAAGGCATGTATCATTTTTTCTATATTAAAAATTTTTGCTTTTATACAAATTAGTCCATCTGTTTGTTTTACACCATTGATCGTTTTCAGATTCATATTTTTATTATTACGTACTTTATCTTTTTCCATTTTTATTAACTTAGAATTTATCAAAGATACGTTTGAACCCGAATCATAAATTCCATTTACGTTTATAGTATCGTTAAGAATTACTTTTAGTTTAATCAATGGTGGCAGATCTAGTTTTTTGGATTTTCTTTCATCAATTCACATTCCAATTCTGAATTATTTATACATCTTATTTTATCATTCTTCTTGTCTTCATTATTTTTTGTTTTGAACCAACATACTGATTCAAGGTGGAATCGGTTTTTTTTGTTAAGTTTTTCGCAAATCTCACAAGGTTTTTTTTCTTTTACGTTCATGCTACTATTATTATTCTTTTCTTTCACTGTTTTTCTCTTCGTCAAATGTTCTAGACTTCTCAATTCATTGAAAAGATCTTCTGTATTAATTAGACTTCTTCTATCGATCCTGTCTATTATAAAGTCTGGTAAACCCACTGCAATTAGATCTATCAAGGTGCGATTATCCATTGATTTATTGTATTCCAATAAAACTCTCTCTTTTTTCAGTGCATAATCTAATAATGCACCATTCATGTACTTAAATGTAATTGCATATTTGACTGGCGACCATCCTTTATCTGCATATGTTTCACAGAAGTTTTCTTTCCAGGTTGTCCAATTAGAGTCTATTGTAAATTTTATAAGCATTGAACTATACCAATCTAAGCAGGAGTTCCCTAAAAATAATTTGAAAATTTCAATTTTCTCTGTATCTTTCTGTATTTCCAATCTTTCACATTCTTTTTCAAAATGGCTTATCCACTGGATAACATTCGCACTTTTGCCACTAAAATTTTCTATAACAAACTTTTCTGCCAATTTCTTTGAGTTTTGTGGTTTCTTCATTCCATTATCTTCCTTCGCGATTGCATTCAGGATTTTTGTTAGTGCTTCGTTTGTAATACCAGTTTTGATATCACCAAAACCTGTAGTTTCTGTTATTTCCTCCAAAAGGTAATCTTGAAATTGGATATTTTCCTCATAGATATATATATTTTTCAATTCTTCTGATAGAGGTATCCATACTTTCCTTGTTTGGTATCTTTTTTGTAATGAATTCCTAATTTTTGTGAAAATTGGAGTATTTTTCAATTCTGGATGAAGTCGGACTTGCTGATATTGCTCTGGCAAGCTGTAAGTTTTGCCCGCAGGAGTAGTAATTGAGATTAGGCATATTAAATTGGTCTTCACATCTTCAGCAGCTTTAACCGTAAATTCAAAACAAAGTTTTTCCATCTTTTTGAACTAATCTAGACGTTAATGTCGTTTTGTAAGATGTAATCTTCTTTAATTTGTGTTTTATCGAATAAAGACACTATTGAGTTTCTCCTGTAAAAAGAGGTTTTATTTTCAATTACAAACATTAACATTAACAAAATCTTACCTGTAAAAAGAGAAACGACATTAAATGTCTATTATTCCAGTCTTTTCTCTAATTACAAATTATAATTATTTTTATAATAAAATTATGACATTAATATTTTTCACTGTCATCAGTTCGTAACTACCTATGTCATTTCTATCAACACTCGCCATGATAGAGCGGGTGAATAAAAACCATTAAAAACAAGGCTTAGAAAATATGAGGTATTTTCTTACATACATATAATTAAAGTAAGATTATTCACAGGATTATTTAATGTTGGTAACATATATATGTATATAAAATTAAAACAAGTATTAGTTATTAATTAATGTAAACAGTGTCCGGAGTAAAGTATAGTTTAAATCACGGGTGAGAAGCTAGCTCCTAGCTCCAAAAGCAAATCTGCGACAATTGAATGAGCCGGCAACAGCGCACCATCATGTCCGTTTATCACGGTCGCCTTGGCTCGACCAGTCTAATATACGGGGGGAGGTTGAAATCTGGTATAAAAATTTGGTTGAGAAACAACCGAGTTATTTGTAATATTATAAAAGTCTTTCATATTCCATATTCAAAATTCACTGACAAACGTTACGAGGGTGAGAAAAAAAATAAAAATCAGTTTTCTTGAAAACATTTTTGTACTTTATTTTCTCTCCTGTATCTACATATATCGATGTCCGTTGTAAAAAAAAATAGAAATAGATTGATAAATCGATAGTCTTTAGCATGTCGTCTTCAAAAATCACTGACAAACGTTCCAAGGGTGAGAAAAAAAATAAAAATCAATTTTCTTGAAAAAAATTTTTTACTTTATTTTCTCTGCTGTATCTACATATATCGATGTCCGTTGAAAAAAAAAATAGAAATAGATTGATAAATCGATAGTCTTTAGCATGTCGTCTTCAAAAATCACTGACAAACGTTCCAAGGGGAGAAAAAAAATAAAAATCAGTTTTCTTGAAAAAAAATTTTTACTTTATTTTCTCTCCTGTATCTACATATATCGATGTCGGTAGAAATAAAAAATAGAAATAGATTGATAAATCGATAGTCTTTAGCATGTCGTCTTCAAAAATCACTGACAAACGTTCCAAGGGTGAGAAAAAAAATAAAAATCAGTTTTCTTGAAAAAAAATGTTTACTTTATTTTCTCTCCTGTATCTACATATATCGATGTCCGTTGAAAAAAAAAATAGAAATAGATTGATGAATCGATAGTCTTTAGCATGTAGTCTTCAAAAATCACTGACAAACGTTCCAAGGGTGAGAAAAAAAATAAAAATCAGTTTTCTTGAAAAAAAATTTTTACTTTATTTTCTCTCCTGTATCTACATATATCGATGTCCGTTGAAAAAAAAAATAGAAATAGATTGATAAATCAATAGTCTTTAGCAAGTCGTCTTCAAAAATCACTGACAAACGTTCCAAGGGTGAGAAAAAAACTTAAAATCAATTTTCTTGAAAAAAATTTTTTACTTTATTTTCTCTCCTGTATCTACATATATCGATGTCCGTTGAAAAAAAAAATAGAAATAGATTGATAAATCGATAGTCTTTAGCATGTCATATTCAAAAATCACTGACAAACGTTCCAAGGGTGAGAAAAAAAATAAAAATCAGTTTTCTTGAAAAACATTTTTTACTTTATTTTCTCTCCTGTATCTACATATATCGATGTCCGTTGAAAAAAAAAATAGAAATAGATTGATAAATCGATAGTCTTTAGCATGTCATATTCAAAAATCACTGACAAACGTTCCAAGGGTGAGAAAAAAAATAAAAATCAATTTTCATGAAAAAAAATTTTTACTTTATTTTCTCTCCTGTATCTACATATATCGATGTCCGTTGAAAAAAAAAATAGAAATAGATTGAAAAATCAATAGTCTTTAGCATGTCGTCTTCAAAAATCACTGACAAACGTTCCAAGGGTGAGAAAAAAAATAAAAATCAATTTTCTTGAAAAAAAATTTTTACTTTATTTTCTCTCCTGTATCTACATATATCGATGTCCGTTGAAAAAAAAAATAGAAATAGATTGAAAAATCAATAGTCTTTAGCATGTCGTCTTCAAAAATCACTGACAAACGTTCCAAGGGTGAGAAAAAAAATAAAAATCAATTTTCTTGAAAAAAATTTTTTACTTTATTTTCTCTCCTGTATCTACATATATCGATGTCCGTTGAAAAAAAAATAGAAATAGATTGATAAATCGATAGTCTTTAGCATGTCGTCTTCAAAAATCACTGACAAACGTACCAAGGGTGAGAAAAAAAATAAAAATCAATTTTCTTGAAAAAACTTTTTTACTTTATTTTCTCTCCTGTATCTACATATATCGATGTCCGTTGAAAAAAAAAATAGAAATAGATTGATAAATCGATAGTCTTAAGCATGTCGTCTTCAAAAATCACTGACAAACGTTCCAAGGGTGAGAAAAAAAATAAAAATCAGTTTTCTTGAAAAAAATTTTTTACTTTATTTTCTCTTCTGTATCTACATATATCGATGTCCGTTGAAATAAAAAATAGAAATAGATTGATAAATCGATAGTATTAAGCATGTCATATTCAAAAATCACTGACAAACGTTCCAAGGGTGAGAAAAAAAATAAAAATCAATTTTCTTGAAAAAAAATGTTTACTTTATTTTCTCTCCTGTATCTACATATATCGATGTCCGTTGAAAAAAAAATAGAAATAGATTGATAAATCGATAGTCTTTAGTATGTCGTCTTCAAAAATCACTGACAAACGTACCAAGGGTGAGAAAAAAAATAAAAATCAATTTTCTTGAAAAAACTTTTTTACTTTATTTTCTCTCCTGTATCTACATATATCGATGTCCGTTGAAAAAAAAAATAGAAATAGATTGATAAATCGATAGTCTTTACCATGTCATATTCAAAAATCACTGACAAACGTTCCAAGGGTGAGAAAAAAAATAAAAATCAGTTTTCTTGAAAAACATTTTTTACTTTATTTTCTCTCCTGTATCTACATATATCGATGTCCGTTGAAAAAAAAAATAGAAATAGATTTATGAATCGATAGTCTTTAGCATGTCATATTCAAAAATCACTGACAAACGTTCCAAGGGTGAGAAAAAAAATAAAAATCAATTTTCTTGAAAAAAAATTTTTACTTTATTTTCTCTCCTGTATCTACATATATCGATGTCCGTTGAAAAAAAAAATAGAAATAGATTGATAAATCGATAGTCTTTAGCATGTCATATTCAAAAATCACTGACAAACGTTCCAAGGGTGAGAAAAGAAAAAAAAATCAATTTTCTTGAAAAAAAATTTTTACTTTATTTTCTCTCCTGTATCTACATATATCGATGTCCGTTGAAAAAAAAAATAGAAATAGATTGATGAATCGATAGTCTTTAGCATGTCATATTCAAAAATCACTGACAAACGTTCCAAGGGTGAGAAAAAAAATAAAAATCAATTTTCTTGAAAAAAAATTTTTACTTTATTTTCTCTCCTTTATCTACATATATCGATGTCCGTTGAAAAAAAAAATAGAAATAGATTGATGAATCAATAGTCTTTAGCAAGTCGTCTTCAAAAATCACTGACAAACGTTCCAAGGGTGAGAAAAAAAATTAAAATCAATTTTCTTGAAAAAAATTTTTTACTTTATTTTCTCTCCTGTATCTACATATATCGATGTCCGTTGAAAAAAAAAATAGAAATAGATTGATAAATCGATAGTCTTAAGCATGTCGTCTTCAAAAATCACTGACAAACGTTCCAAGGGTGAGAAAAAAAATAAAAATCAGTTTTCTTGAAAAAAATTTTTTACTTCATTTTCTCTCCTGTATCTACATATATCGATGTCCGTTGAAATAAAAAATAGAAATAGATTGATAAATCGATAGTATTAAGCATGTCATATTCAAAAATCACTGACAAACGTTCCAAGGGTGAGAAAAAAAATAAAAATCAATTTTCTTGAAAAAAAATTTTTACTTTATTTTCTCTCCTGTATCTACATATATCGATGTCCGTTGAAAAAAAAAATAGAAATAGATTGATGAATCAATAGTCTTTAGCAAGTCGTCTTCAAAAATCACTGACAAACGTTCCAAGGGTGAGAAAAAAAATTAAAATCAATTTTCTTGAAAAAAATTTTTTACTTTATTTTCTCTCCTGTATCTACATATATCGATGTCCGTTGAAAAAAAAAATAGAAATAGATTGATAAATCGATAGTCTTAAGCATGTCGTCTTCAAAAATCACTGACAAACGTTCCAAGGGTGAGAAAAAAAATAAAAATCAATTTTCTTGAAAAAAAATTTTTACTTTATTTTCTCTCCTTTATCTACATATATCGATGTCCGTTGAAAAAAAAAATAGAAATAGATTGATGAATCAATAGTCTTTAGCAAGTCGTCTTCAAAAATCACTGACAAACGTTCCAAGGGTGAGAAAAAAAATTAAAATCAATTTTCTTGAAAAAAATTTTTTACTTTATTTTCTCTCCTGTATCTACATATATCGATGTCCGTTGAAAAAAAAAATAGAAATAGATTGATAAATCGATAGTCTTAAGCATGTCGTCTTCAAAAATCACTGACAAACGTTCCAAGGGTGAGAAAAAAAATAAAAATCAGTTTTCTTGAAAAAAATTTTTTACTTCATTTTCTCTCCTGTATCTACATATATCGATGTCCGTTGAAATAAAAAATAGAAATAGATTGATAAATCGATAGTATTAAGCATGTCATATTCAAAAATCACTGACAAACGTTCCAAGGGTGAGAAAAAAAATAAAAATCAATTTTCTTGAAAAAAAATTTTTACTTTATTTTCTCTCCTGTATCTACATATATCGATGTCCGTTGAAAAAAAAAATAGAAATAGATTGATGAATCAATAGTCTTTAGCAAGTCGTCTTCAAAAATCACTGACAAACGTTCCAAGGGTGAGAAAAAAAATTAAAATCAATTTTCTTGAAAAAAATTTTTTACTTTATTTTCTCTCCTGTATCTACATATATCGATGTCCGTTGAAAAAAAAAATAGAAATAGATTGATAAATCGATAGTCCTTAGCATGTCGTCTTCAAAAATCACTGACAAACGTTGCAAGGGTGAGAAAAAAAATAAAAATCAGTTTTCTTGAAAAATTTTTTTTACTTTATTTTCTCTCCTGTATCTACATATATCGATGTCCGTTGAAAAAAAAATAGAAATAGATTGATAATACGATAATAAAATCTACGTGCACCGTTGGAATTTTGTTTTGTACGAATTTATCCCTGAAAATAATTACGACGAGACATATCTTTGAAGACACATCATGTTTTCATTGAAATAAAGACTTTTACATTTCGAATGCACGTGTAGATATTAAATTCAAATTGAAAAATAAAAAGATTGTAGACAATCTAAAAACTCAAATCTCGTAACAGTTTGGTCATAGAATAACCTTCTGACACGGAAGGGATGTTTATTTTAAACGATTCCTTCTCAATACCCCTACTCCTAACGCCGCCCATGGCAAAAGGAATGTAAACTTGTCGAAGAGTGCATGGAAAAAACAAAACAAACCCTCCGCTCCCCGCACAGACGTCTGATATTTTTTTGTTTATCGGTACTGTGGCGCCGAAAGGCGGCTCTGTTACTCCTTGTAGTGTGCGGAAGGGAAAAACAACGACCCCCCGTTCTGGGTACCGGTGGTGTGAGACCGCAACGGATTTACCTACATGTGCCATTTACCTAAGGAGATTTTTCCGAATCCTAGTCCTGATTGGCTGATATGAATTGAACAGGTGATGACATGAAAATAGAAAAGCATCGAATAAATTTTTTTTAATCAATGAAAAAAGGCAATACTAACAGTGGTTATGGTAACAATATTTATGGACCAGTTTTATCACAAAACTATAAAAACTACCTTCAAAGAGTACAAAACGCCCATGTCAGATTAGTATGTGGCATAGAAGTCTTAATTCAAAGTAGGGATGGCGATTCTTTCCAAAAAAGATCGATTTTTAAATCGATTCGAATCGTAACCTGATGAATCGATTCATAAAAAAATCGAGGTCTAAAAGATCGATTTCTAAAAAATCGATTTTTTTCAAGTTTGTATTTACAATGTAAATATAAATCCATTTTATGAACTACAAGAAATATACCATAATAAACAATCTCTGGGATCTCTTATCAGTGAAATCAGGGATTTTTTAGTTCAGGGAATTCGATAATAACAATTATCTTTATTACCATATCAAAGTATCAGATCAGTTATAAAAGAAGACATTTATTTTCTAAATGTATTTGTTACATTAAAAAGTTAAGAAAATAGATAATATAGCTTATACCTAGTTCCCAAAACCAAACCAGAAAAAATCGTATGTAGATTTTCAAGGGTGAAATATCGATTCACTGAATCGATTCGGTACAACATATCGATTTAAAAAATCGATTTATTTGGTCCGAGGAATCGATTCTTCGATTAACCGATTTCAGATCGCCATCCCTAATTCAAAGTTACATCATTGTATCTTTATACAATGGTTACATTATCAGAATTTACTGTTTGGGCCCCTACTTTGTGGAATCTACTCATACCTATTACTTTTATAAATTATCCTAACTGTTTATAATTAATTTCACCATTTATTGAAAGAACCAATGAAAACTTTAAAATATCATTTATAATAGTGAAATTAATTATAAACAGTTAGTTTAATTTAAAAAGTTTACATTATTACCTACATATTAAATATAGTCTGACCAGCCCTGTACACTTTTGACTCCGCCTTCTCAAAGAGAATAGATAAGATACCCTTATACATATCAGAGACAACCCTCTCTGCACATGCCACATATTCGACAATTAATAGGTTTTTAGAAATTGTTCAGTGTGTATGTGTCCGGCTAATTTGTGGTTTATGTGGACAATTATCAGGCATATGTGTATTACAGGAGAGAAAATAAAGTAAACATTTTTTTTCAAGAAAACTGATTTTTATTTTTTTTCTCACCCTTGGAACGTTTGTCAGTGATTTTTGAAGACGACATGCTAAAGACTATTGATTTTTCAATCTATTTCTATTTTTTTTTTCAACGGACATCGATATATGTAGATACAGGAGAGAAAATAAAGTAAACATTTTTTTTCAAGAAAACTGATTTTTATTTTTTTTCTCACCCTTGGAACGTTTGTCAGTGATTTTTGAAGACGACATGCTAAAGACTATTGATTTTTCAATCTATTTCTATTTTTTTTTTCAACGGACATCGATATATGTAGATACAGGAGAGAAAATAAAGTAAAAATTTTTTTTCAAGAAAACTGATTTTTATTTTTTTTCTCACCCTTGGAACGTTTGTCAGTGATTTTTGAATATGACATGCTAAAGACTATTGATTCATCAATCTATTTCTATTTTTTTTTTCAACGGACATCGATATATGTAGATACAGGAGAGAAAATAAAGTAAAAAATTTTTTTCAAGAAAATTGATTTTTATTTTTTTTCTCACCCTTGGAACGTTTGTCAGTGATTTTTGAATATGACATGCTAAAGACTATCGATTTTTCAATCTATTTCTATTTTTTTTTTCAACGGACATCGATATATGTAGATACAGGAGAGAAAATAAAGTAAACATTTTTTTTCAAGAAAATTGATTTTTATTTTTTTTCTCACCCTTGGAACGTTTGTCAGTGATTTTTGAATATGACATGCTAAAGACTATTGATTTTTCAATCTATTTCTATTTTTTTTTTCAACGGACATCGATATATGTACCTAGTAACCCAAATCATTTTTTTGGAGTCACTTTAGTATGGCAGGACAAATTAACAATACGTCATTAATTGCCTGAAATTAGTTTTTTCTGTATTCCCTAGCTCTAGTTACTTTTGTTCGTAATTTTCCCTTTGAATAAAGCAGAGAAAAGTTATTAATTCATATGCAAAATATCAAACCATAGGTTCGATAACGTATGCCCCTCGTAAATACGTTCGACTCTCAGCGGCTGAGCGGTCGAGCGGTGTTGCCAGATCAATTTTACTCGTTTGGAGCTGGGAGCTAGCTTCTCGTCGATGTTTAAATCCAAGTAAGTTTGGATAAATAAAAAAAGTTTTGATAAATAAGATCCATTCTAATTAAAATATAGGTATTTTTAAAAACTGTACTTACCTTTCGTATTTTTGGTTTAGAATACACACACTCACGATTTAAAATATTAAAATTACTCTTACAAGTTACAGAATAAAAGTGAGGTTAGAAAAATTAGGCAAATGGCGGCTACAGTAACGACGAATTCTTCTGTTTTTAAGAGAACTAAACATTTCGGTTTATTCAGCCACTTATGTAAAAGGCATCCTCTTCTTCAAAGCACACTTCGAAATTGTATCTTTCGAAGATGATCTTTTTTATTGTAGTAAACTATTATCTTTTATAACTAAATTTATTATTAAAAAATATATCCATTTATGTATGTAAATTGTACATCCATAGTATATAGTAAAACGTATGTACATTTGTGTATATATTATAATTGTACATAGTACTTTGCTATATGTATATATATCCTGATATATGCAATGCATATACATTATACAAACAGTAATGTACATCCATTATTGGATATTTATATTCTATTCTATGTATATGCATTTTTGATGTGATATGTATATTCATAACATATACATCTCCAATGCATGCTATGTGGGTGTGACAACCACCTTTTTGAACGCTACCCGACTTTTCGAACGACAACTGTGTGATTTTTAAACGACTTTTCGAACGCACCCCAAGGGTATAAATGTCAAAAAAATTAATATAAACTTCAATATTTTTTTTTTCATTCAGATATGCATAGAATATTTAAATTTTTAGTTAAATCATCACAAATGATATTATTTTTGTTGAAATGGATTCGTCCATCCACCAACGGCAATAAGTACACCCTCCCCCATAAACCTTACAATAATCAATACAGAGATAAGGAATCAATAACACGTATTTCGTCAAAACAAACAGCCACGAGGACTCCGAAGAAAGTGGCGGGGAGGAAGAAAGGTAATTTAGAATACATATATCTATTATTGTGTGTTATCGATTAAGTGTCTCGGGAACTGTATTTCATAATTTGTTTTTAAATTAAATGTGCTCTGCAGTTTCCTGCTCTAGGTGACAGAATCTGCACATAGCTTCGTCTGTCAACCCCATTAGCTCTGCATGCCTGTTAAGCTTACAATGCCCCGTTAACACACCCACTACGGCTTTGACAGTTTTCCTATCTTTGCTTATTAGGTCTGCCGTAAAAGTTGGCGAATGTCCTCTAATGAATGTTTCGCCTGTCTCTGTCCTGGTGAGGTTACCCACCATTCTAGAGATTTCTGTGCCACCCACTTCTTTGAGGCCATATTTATTGTCGACTTTGCGACACCACAGAAGGGTTCCGGTCCAATAAATGACATTGATGAGCCTTGTCTGGCCGTTTCATCCGCCAATTCGTTGCCCTTATGACCCTCGTGCTCTGGTACCCAGGCTACCATGACCTTTCAATGTTGTCCAAAAGCGTTTTGAGGCACCTAGACAATCCCATACTAGCTTAGAATTGACCTCTAAGGAATCGAGTGCCTTCAGTGCTGCTTGACTGTCGGTGAAGATGGCAACTGAACGGTATGTCCTTTCCTGCCTTTTAATTTCTTCAACGCAGTGGTGAATCGCCGTCACTTCCGCTTCGAAAGTTGTGACGTTCTTAGATAGGCTCATTGGAATAGCTATCCTTTGTTTTAGCCCTACAATTCCAGCTCCTACACCTACTTTTGTCTTTCTTCCAGTCTTCCCCCTACCTGGTATAGTTATTTGGAACTTATTATTAAAGCTATATCTCGTGGCCGTTGCGTCCATGGGTTGCTCCATTAAGACATCCGCTTTTAGCTCCTCGATAAGCTTTCGATAGTCAGCACCTTGTGTTTGGCTTATGTGATGTTAACTCTTCAGTAATCTGTGCGTTACAGATCTGGCATCGCCTTGTATAAAAATGTGTAGTGGAGGCAGATTCAGCAAGACTTCCATCGCACTTGTGGGAGTAGTTTTTATGGCTCCCGTAATACACAGGCAAGCAAGCCTTTGTGAGCTGCTCAATAGCCTTATAGCTCTCACTTGCAGTGTCTTTGTCCACCACACTACTGATCTATAGGTTATCATTGGTCTAACAACCCTTGTGTATAGCCATTGGGTAATTTTTGGGGTAAGTCCCCAGTTTTTACCACACATACTTCTTCATCTGCCAAGGGAAAAGGTAGCTTTCTGTGTGGTCTTCTGAAGGTGAGTGTTCCATGAAAGCTTTTGATTAAAATGTACTCCTAGGTACTTTGTTTCTTTGGCAAATGGAATCACTATTGGCTTTAGGTGCTGTCTTTTTCGTGAAATTGATAATTTGTGTTTTCTACGAAATTACGTTACAGAAATATGTAAAATGGCTGCCGCAACTCAATGTCGCCAAAGCAGGGGGTGAGTTTGGCGGGTAGGGACTGTTTTGAGAATTTTTGAATCGCACAATCTTAAAGCAACAAATTAGCAACAAAATATGCCGTCAAGCCTGTACTCGTAGCTATTTTCGTTACAGAAATATGCTGTATGGCTGCCGCAGCTTAATATTACGCTACGGGGCCACGCGTTTTCTCGGTAACGGCATTAGCAACAAAATTAATTTTTGCGCAACAAATTAGCAACAAAATAGCAACAAATTATGGGCCCAGTCCGGATCTTGCCCTATGAAAAGGCTGCCGCAGCTTAATATACCTCACCTTTGCTTGCTTGGTGTAACTACTTACGAAAAATATCAAACAAACACGATAAAAATCAATGTCCTAAAATACTATCTTATAGTTTTTCAAAAATTATAAAATAAAACACTAAAATTACGTATAAACAAAACTATAGGCAGATATATTCCTCTGTGCACAATCACATAATATGTATAAACAGAAACAGACGACTGGAATCCTACCAGCGGCGGAATCAAACGGCGACGTGAACCGGCTGTGACGTAAAAACAGCGTAGTAGGGGTTCAACTCTTGTCTAATGATACTCTTACGAGGATAAGCTATCCTATTGTGTACATAATCCTTGCTGTCTAGTAACCTTTCTAATGTTTTTGGTAGAGAGGAGGATAGGCTTATTGGCCTGTAAGACTTTGGCGTTAAGTCAGACACTTTTTACCTACCTTATTGGGTATGTAAATGACTTGAACCTTTTGCCACAACCAGATCCAAGTATTTTTTCATCAGCAGCATCTCTAGCCAGTTTGGTCGCTTCTAGATGGTGGATAGCTATCCATGATAATAATTTTCTCCAAACATTTTATTTTGCAGAAGGTTTCATTTTCTGCTAGGCTGACACATCTGTCCATATCCGCCTACACTCCAAACAATGCCTAAACCTAAGTCAGTAATTATTAGAACTTAGATTCAGAGAAACTAATATTTGTCTAGCTGGACTATTCACCTTTTTATGAAGTAAATCAGCTGTTTGAATGAGTTCTAGCTACTGACAGATAGTTAATTACTGACTACCGAAGATTTAGAACTCAAACAAAACAGCATACATATACTGGTGTCACGTGTCTAAGCAGAAACACAGCAAACTTCTGGTGGAAAAACTCCCCGAGACACTGACCAGCAAAATATCCGAAGGTAATACCAGAGGAAGAAATTATCTTTCAATGAAAAGTACTGACCTAGTGGAGATATAAACTTCTGGACTGGTCATTTCTTACCCTCGCGTACGATTTTTTGGCATTGTCGTGTAGGTCAAGCTGCTTATTATTTTTATGAAGTACAGTAACGGTTAGCTTCCTAACTACAACTATTCGCAATTCGGGTCACATAACAGAATACAAATGGCGGAATTGATTATGATAAAAAACCAATCCTTAAGGATCTAATTTATTCATAGGTCAATTGAGTTGCAGTGACCTCATTGTAATCTAAGTTAGTTATCTTAAAAGAATGCTGGCGATTTGAATAAAAATAATGATAATAGCATTTTTGCCAATGACTGTGACATTTCTAAAAATAGTTTTATGCTCGAATAAATAAAACAATAAAAACTAATTGAGCATTTATTAACACTGTAATAATAATTGTCTATTGTGGTATATTTATTGAAATTTTCTCGAATTAAAAATCAATATTTCTCAATGTTAAGCTAAATTGTTATTTCCTTTTTTTTCAGTTTCGATCAGTGACCGTTGGTCAAGCACCAAGGATGTATCCGATTCATTTTTATTATGTATATTTTTTTGGTCTAAAATTATTGTTCGATTAAAAGTATTTTAAAAATTGATACAGTTCACAAAGTTATTTACATCACAAAGTAGTGACCTATGATTGTATGGGTGTTGGGTTTCTAGAATTGCCACAACAATTTCTAATTTGACCAAAGAAATTTTCAAGGTAGTCCTGATTAAGATTTCTGGTCAACAAAAATGTATATTGCTTTGTTTTCAAAATATTCCAAAGAGCTTTTAATGATTTTATGGTTAACTTCCATCCAGATTCGGTTTGTAACGCATTTACCCATTTACTATGAGCATATTTTTAATATCTTACCTAGCTTCATCCTTCGGAAATCGAAAAAAGAGACATCAAATCCTCTTTTACTCTTGCAACCATCAACAGGACACAATAACCCGAATTCTATTAATCTAGATTTAATTAATAAAAAATGTAAACAATGTTCTCACAATATTATACAACACAACACGAAACTACAACCAGTATAATACATACTCAGCGGAATCTTTGGACAACTGGTATATCTCTGGACCCCGACCAGCCCGAATTCGGTGACGGGGCAAGGAGGGAACGTTTAGGGGCGTGTCGAAGAGTTGAACTACTATTCTTGTTAATGTATGGTGACAATGTCAATATATAATGACAGTAAAATCCATTTGCTTTTGGTGTAAGAGTAACAAAATACATATGAAACCATCATAAAGAATTCATTAATAATACAATATACACTAAATACATGATTTATTAAACAATAACAATTTTTTGGTACTTGATACACAAACCAATATACTTTTAATGCATTAATAATTCATAGAACATGTTTTTACAAAAATGTATTTAAACTATAGAGTTATCAAGTTAATTTAAAAAAATTAGATTTTTATGTAATAAATATATGTATGATTAGAAGATTAGCAGCTGTTGGTTTTACCAATGACTTTTCAATCTATCCACAACTGCTTTAATAAAATTGGAATGACTAGCGTATAAATCAATTTGTCTATCAATATCCATCCATTGAACATTCTGTGCGTCGTCTCCTGCGGTTAAATTGAACTTTCCAACGTGAGAACCGTCTTCATCGTGAAAATTATAAGCTACAGTTTCCATCCAAGCATTATCAGTATTTCTTGGGTCATCCACATAACCCTCGTAAATAACAACTCCATCTTTGAAAAAATTCTTTATCATATTTTCATCAGCTTCAGCTTGTTCTTTTGACACTTGTAAACTGTTTAAAGCTTCTTCTCGGAATTCCCTTTGTACCGTTTCACTAACCTAAAAAAATATTTCAAATTAAGTCTGGAATGAGCTTGAGAATTAATTTAATAGTTTTAATTTAGCTTTATAGCTTTCTACACTAACATTTCACTTTAAGAATTTCTGAGTCTTTTCTATTTGAGTATGTAGTACAGTATTATTATATCTGCAACTACTATTACTTGTTATTTTGTATAAATTACTAGTTACATTTTTTGTAAATCCTCCACAATCCATTTAAAAAATATTTTCTGTGTTAATTATACTCTGATAGAAAACTCAGAAAGTGAATTAAGTCAAACTAAAAATTACATGAATAACAAATTCCGTTTTACTAAATAAAATTTTACTTTGTTCATACCTTTTCTCCAGCATTTACCATTCCTCCAGGTATAGCCCATTGTTTACAATCATGTCTCTGTATGGCACAAAACTGTAAAATGGGCAAATTTGTGGTATTACTAACAACTTTTTGTTTGCCATTCATCTTCCATCTTGTTACAATCGGATCTGCAGCATGATTAGGACCCCATTTTCCTAAAATGCCTCTTCCTTTAATCCCTGTTCTACCTTCTGGATTTAGTGGTCTTCCATTAACAATGTTATAAATACCTGAATGAAAATCACTTATTGGTAAGAACCAAGAATGTATAAAATGCGAAATAACCTGTGTGACTCTTCCTATTTATATCTCCATCGAGTTCATTCCATTTAGGTTTGAAATTACTGTCCGCAATTGGTAGATCTGCCCAAGGTTTGTTAGTAAGAGCTTTCGAGTTATATTCTGGAGGATTATAATCAGTGTCATTAACAGACCAAGGCACTTGCTCATCTTTGATTTGAAATCGCTTTACATCACTAAAAGGGTATAAAACACCCCTACACTTTGTATGAACCATTCTTTTTAATAACATGGATTCATTAAAGCCTATTAACATAAAAATAATAACGATCATAGGTAACAAAACCATAGATAACAAAACAAAGATAACGAGTGAGAAGCTAGCCAAAGATGTACTTGACAACTGCTACAATCCATAGATAATAATATTGAGAGTTGTCGTTTCTGTAGTAATAACAGTTGTCAACGCGTTCATCGCAGCGCATCAGGAAGGGGTACCGGAACTAATTTTTACAGGCGGGATATTTAAATTTGGTAGTTTGGATTATGGGTAGGTACATTTTACAATTTGTCTTAAAATTGTTTATTATATAATTATTTCATAAAAAAATAAAATTATATTTCATTGATCTGTTTTGGCCACCAAACTATAAAAGGCTCAAGGCTCCATAGGTAACCATGGGTCTCACCACAGTTGTTCACACTCCTACGGAGTATGTCAAATATAAAATTTCAACTTATTGTAAGTACTTATTGGGTTTTTGAAAACTTTTATCAATATTTAAGAAAGTATACGAATAGATAATATCTAAATAATAAGTTTTCCTTTAGATATTAAGGTTGGACGGGTGGTACTAAACAAACATATCATACAATTCCAAAGGTTATGTTCCAAATTGCATAGTATTGTCAATTTATCGAGTTCTCAAAATATTGTTTCGACAAAAAAATACCTACAGTTTGATCTTTTTTAAACTAAAAGAAATAAAATAGAAACATTCAAAAATAATCAGTTTATTTAAATTAAGAAAATTTGAGAATACACAAGAGTATAGCTTATCTGTTTTTTGAAAAAAGTATCAGATCAGTAGTAGGTACTGTAGGTTTTTATTTTGAGTAAGATTATAAGAAAAGTCTGGGAATTCGATAAAATGCAAATACCTATGAGCTTCTAAATACATATTATACAGGGAGATGTTTTATTATTATTCAAAACAGCTTGTTTCTCTTGAACATCGGTTTTAAAAATGTATATAGTTTTGAATAAATCATCGTCACAATTTCCATGAGCTATATGTATACTGTGTGTATATTGTGTACTTTTTTTATAAGGGGTTAATAATTTAATTGTAAAATGTTCCTTCTACAAAAATTTTTTTAAAAGGGATCAATTTATTTGTAAATATTTACATCTACCATGGGCGTTCGATAGAATTTTTAAAGAGGGTTAATTTATTTGTAAAAAATTCCATTTACGAAGGGGTTACGATAAAAATTTTAAAAGGGATTCATTCGTTGGTGTTTTCACTTCTGTCGGCAGTCCCATGACTGGACTCTACGTTTTTTTAAACTTAAATCATTGGTTACATTTGATTTTTTTTCTTATACTTATTTGTGAGATACCAGGGAAAATCGATGAGTAGTCAATTTTAATAGATGTTGACATCTACGTTTTTAGGAGCTTTATCAAAAAAGTGTTCAAATATATTTTTACATAAATTGAAGGAGTAAGACAGTGGCGTACACAATTTTTTAAGGTTTTGAAATCGGGAGTTATACATTAGGTCTGTCCAAACTGTAATCAGAAACTGTCAGAAACGATCAGAGAATAACTGGTCATAGCAAACACAACGAGTTTACTTTTACTACTCTCTGATCTGATATTTTAGGCTGATGATGGTGCCATCTATCGTTCAGTAGTATCTCGGTTACGCAAATATTTAAAAGTATCAAATTTCAATCGCAATTTACTTAAACCGTTGAGTGAAAAACGCTTAAACCCACAGAACATACCCAAGGATTAAACCGCCACCTCTCAGTGGCCCTGTAGCAGAATAGCGCCAGTCAAAACAGCGCAGGACAAAATAGCGTCAGTCAAAACAGCGCCGAATAACAGCGTCGGACAAAATAAGGCAAACTACTACTACTACTAATTTAGTCAGGCGAACCTTGGCCAAAAAAAGCTCAAGCCAAGGTACCGGCACTGAGGCCACTATCGGGCCCATTCTGCCATTCCTGCTACTTATGCATCCATGAAGCCTGCGAGTCCCTCGATGAAGGACTCAATCCTCTTCAGTGGATGCCTGCTTATGTCCCTAGGGGCCATAACAGGGACTCCGAAGATTCGCCTGCGTAGCACAGCTCAATGTGGACATACGAGGAGAACATGGTCCGACGTTTCGTCAGCAGTACATAGGGGACTTTCCTCTAAACCTAGGTTACAGAGGTGTTTCCTCGGACAGCAGTGCCCTGTTAGGAGTCCTGCTATCTTTTTTAACCTACTCCTTGGTAGTTCTAGTCCATCCCCTCAATAGGAGCTTGGACTGCCTGAGACCCTGTAGAGCCCTCCAGTGAGGGAGGTGCTGGTTTCCCAACCAGTTCCTCGTCTCCTTACGGATTGTTTGTTTTGTGAGGTCCAAGGTCGGACCCGGGCCGTTAAAAGGGGTAGCCGCCCCTTCCACAGCCAGCGCGTCCGCCCTTTCATTGCCTTCGAAACCAGAGTGGGTCGGAACCCATTCTAGCCACTCTGCGTTCCGCCTTGCTAGGTCAGCAAGGCGTTCACGACATTCAGCAGCAAGCCCTGAGTTGATGATATATCTACTCAGGGCCTTGATTGCTTGATTGCCGCCTGACTGTCGGTGTATATGGTTATGCGTCGGTCCGCATAACCTCTGTCTAGGTTTATCTGCGCACATTCCAAGATAGCGTATATCTCAGCCTGATATGCAGACACACCCTTACCCAATGGAACACAGACTTGTGTCCTTGGGTTCCTGGAGTAAATTCCAGCCCCCGTTCATGCTGGAGCATGAACCATCTGTGTACCAGACGATCCCATGAGGCTGTGAATCAGACAGACATCAGCCGCTCGAGCCAGAACTGGAACATCTCCCAGAAGCCTGAGCTTATTGACGTGCCTGCACCCTTCGTCGTTTCGCACATATCCCAAACTTTTCAAGCGTAGGAGTGCCCTCCCAGCCTCAGCCTCGATCACATGGTGAAGAGGCCGAAGTCCAAGAATCATCTCCAACGCAGCAGTTGGTGTAGTTTTCATGCAGCCAGTTGCCCCCAAACCGACAACCCTTTGGAAGCGTGCCAGTTGCGATGTAGCCGTGGGCAGGGTTACCCTTGGCCACCAGACCAGAGCCGCGTATGTGAGCATCGGCAGCATGATCACTTTATAGAACCACAAGATCGTCTTGGGGGTTAGTCCCCATTTCGGACCAATGGCTCTCCTACAGGCCCAGTACGTGTTAGTCACCTTGCCCAGGCGACTATCAGGGTGAGCCTTCAATGCCAGCGACTTATCCAGGATCGCTCCCAGATATTTAACTTGTTCAACCACTGGAAGTGGCACTCCACCAAGGTGCAAACCAGCAGGTCTTATACCTCTCTTCTTGGTGAAAGCAATTACCTCAGCCTTGGCAGGATTAACTGCAAGTCCGTGGTCGTTGCACCACCCCTGTATCCTATTCAGGGCCCTTTGTATTAGGTCCCTGAGGACGGTGATATGCCTTCCAACAACAAAGGACAATGATATCATCGGCATAACCAATTGCCAGAAAGCCCTCACCGTTTAATAAGGATATTAATTCGTCGACTACTAGGTTCCACAATGTGGGCGAAAGGACGCCCCCTTGTGGACATCCTCTGACGACGACCATTTTAGCCACATGTTCCTTCCATGCAGCCTCTACTGTGCGGTTGCGTAGCATGGCCCCAAACCAATGAATTACCATTGGCTCTATTCCATGATCTACTGCAGCTCTACACATCGATTCTACAGGGGTGCTGTCGAAAGCCCCCGGTATGTCCGATCGCCCAGGGCGATCATGCCACTTTCCAGCGCCTTTTCCACCTGTGTTACCAGTTGGTGTAAGGCACTTTCCGTTGACTTGCCACACCGGAACGCATGCTGGTTGTTGTGCAAAGGATACCTAAGCTACCATTTCCCTCGTATACCTATCAACCAACCTCTCTAGTGTTTCTAGTACAAAGGATGTTAGACTGATAGGCCTAAAGGACTTAGCCATGATGTACGTAGTACGACCGGGCTTGGGTATAAAGACAACTCTTACCTGTCTCCACTGTTCAGGAACATATCTGCTTGCCAAACAGGCCCGAAAGATATACACTAAGATTGAACCAATAGCCTCCCAGCACGCTGAAGCAGAGCCGGAAAGATTTGGTCCTTTCCCGGAATTTATCCTGCCCGACTGCCTTACAAGCGGGGAAGTGAGTCTCTATTAGGTGCTGCAAGGTATCCCCCGGAGTTTCCGTGAAAACACCCGGTACGATTTCCAGGCAGCCAAGGGCACTGTCAGGAGACTTCGTTAAGATTCGACGCAGCCTTGACATTTGAGGTACCGCCACGCATCTCTTCGAGCCAGCCTAACAGCGTTCTTATATTCATTTCGTTTCTGGCGGTATAGTTCCCAGTCCAGATCCGAATCTGTCTTCCTAGCCCTATTAAATAGGCGCCGGGTTTGTTTCCGCAGCGAGTCCAGAGAGTTGTTCCACCACTTGTGGCTCTTACCCTCTTTCCTAGTTTTTTTCCGCGCAGTTCTTTTCATAAGACGAGACTATACTCGAGCCCAGCTTCGCTACGGCCCAATCAATCTCATCTTTATTACTGAGACTCTTAGCGAATCCATCGAGCATCCTCGTGAGATCCAGTTTATACCACCGTTCCCAGTTGGTAGTCCTAGGGTCCCTATACTTTACTGATTGTTCTTCGACATCAGCATTGTATCTGAAACATATATAGCTGTGATCCGTCAATGACGGATCATCATTAACATGCCAGTCCTTTACCATACTAACCACAGTACTTGACGCAAGCGTCACATCCAAGACTTCAGTCCGAATCCTATTCCGGAATGTCGGCGTCGTCCCTCGGTTGAGTAGCTGAAGATCATGACCTCTATACACCCAAGGCTCTTGTATGAGGCATATGCCTGTCTGCAGACTTGCCATCCGCTGCGCGATTGCTCCCGCAGCAGCCTGGCAATGCTGCAAATTTATCTGGGTAAATTTAAGGTCCCTGCAAACAGACATCAAAGATCTGACTTTATCCATTTTTTACTCCGGGGGGGTCTCGGTAGTTCCCGAGAAGATAAACTTTATCTTCCCGAGCCCATACCGGACTTCCCCCTTCGTGCGTTCGAGCACCCCCACCGACCGAGGATCGAGCCCCAATACGACGTTCTGTACCTGAGAGGCAAAACAACAACAGCGACAGACAAAATAGCTTATTCCCTTCCCCTTCTCGAAAATATATCAAAGGATTTTTATTCCACATGAAGTTTTCCCAAAAGAGGAAGGAAATAAGCTATTTTGTCTGCAGCTGTTTTTGTGCTGCGCTATTTTGACTGACGCTATTTTGCTACAGAGCAGTATATATGCATCTCTCTTTTTGGGGTCTCTGTTCTTCTCATTAGGCTATTTATTTTTTTAGACAATGCAAAAAGTATCCTGAAAAATAATTTAACAATAAAAATTTTCTTGAAAATTCTTCGAACATACTTAAAAACAGAAATACAGTTTTATTTATATCCTTGTGTACCTTTTTACTTTCACATTTTCATTAAAATACTCAAAAAGACTAATAAATAAGGTTTTCAAAATAATATGCGTGCGTTCGAAACTAAAGGTTTATGTATCGTAGAGTAGTGCCTCTATGGATTACTTGGATTACAATCTGATACATTTACGGTAAGTTTTCATTTTATTTACTGGTAGTTTTTGGTAATAATGTTTTTTTTAATATTTTAAATCACAATTTATTACTATAAATAATTGATTTTTAATATATAAACGAAGTATTTTACAATTGTTTATTAGATTTTAAATTTGCTATAATCCATTTTTGCTTTCTCTTACTATTTTTTTATACCAAAATATTTAAAATACTAAAAAGCCGGCCGGTATATATTCCTAGCTATGACAAATTGTGCTTATATGGGAGGTTAGTTCTGATAAACTGTAGATATTTCTACCTCATTGGGTCTCGTAAAGGAAATATCAAATGACAACTGACAATTTAGAAATTTTATTTTTTTTCTCCGAATCTATTGGATCTATGAAAAAACTTCAAGAGTAAAAAAAGTTTTTCAAGACAATAGATATTTTAAATAATATTTCTATTTCACAAAACTCAATCTCGACAAAAAATTTGATATTAAATAAAGTAGGTAAGGGTTGATAATTTCACTCCCTTATAATTTAACAGGAATGTTTAGAAAATACCGGTGGTTAGTAATTGCGAGTGCACGAAATTTACAAAATTTAAAGTTTCCCACTTTACTTAAAGTTGAGAAAAAAGTATAATAACAAAATTTTATTCAGGGCGATATCTTGGAAGGGGTGGGATTAGGAGATTTTCTGATTTTTTGTGCCTGAATTTAGGAACACTCTGTATACATAAATAATTTCTTAATGCTGATTTTAAAACATACGAACTTATAATAATTTTACAAACTGCGTATTTCAATTTAATGCCCAAGATTCCTTTAGCTGAAATAACAAGCAAAACAAATTATTATACAGGATGATTCTTTATAATATGACCCTAGATACCTCTGTTTTTTTAATCGTAAATGTTTTTGTTTTTTTAGAAAACATGATTTTTTTAAATTATTAGTTTAGTTAAATTATTTAGAATCGTTCTTTAATAATTATTTTATTCTTTGTTTTAGGTTTCGTAAAGTATTGGTCTATTCCAAAGGAGTGTGAGTATACAGTAACTCTCAATTTCTATCAAATGACATCATATCTCAGTATCATCCTGTCTTTCTTTTACAATAAGATACTTTTTTCAAAAGACATAGGTAAGCTATGTCAATCCGAAAATTTTCTAAATACTATTCCTTTCGTTAATAAGTTGGTACTTTTCAAAAGACATAGGTAAGCTATGTCAATCTGAAAATTTTCTGAATACTATTCCTTTCGTTAATAAGTTGGTACTTTTCAAAAGACATAGGTAAGCTATGTCAATCCGAAAATTTTCTGAATACTATTCCTTTCGTTAATAAGTTGGTACTTTTCAAAAGACATAGGTAAGCTATGTCAATCCGAATATTTCCTAAATACTGCAGTCTTTCGTTAACAAGTTGGTACTTTTCAAAAGACATAGGTAAGCTATGTCAATCCGAAAATTTTCTGAATACTATTCCTTTCGTTAATAAGTTGGTACTTTTCAAAAGACATAGGTAAGCTATGTCAATCCGAATATTTCCTAAATACTGCAGTCTTTCGTTAACAAGTTGGTACTTTTCAAAAGACATAGGTAAGCTATGTCAATCCGAAAATTTTCTGAATACTATTCCTTTCGTTAATAAGTTGGTACTTTTCAAAAGACATAGGTAAGCTATGTCAATCCGAATATTTCCTAAATACTGCAGTCTTTCGTTAACAAGTTGGTACTTTTCAAAATACATAGGTAAGCTATGTCATTCCGAAAATTTTCTAAAAACTATTCCTTTCGTTAATAAGTTGGTACTTTTCAAAAGACATAGGTAAGCTATGTCAATCCGAAAATTTTCTGAATACTATTCCTTTCGTTAATAAGTTGGTACTTTTCAAAAGACAGGTAAGCTATGTCAATCCGAATCTTTCCTAAATACTATTCCTTTCGTTAATAAGTTGGTACTTTTCAAAAGACATAGGTAAGCAATGTCAATCCGAAAATTTTCTAAATACTATTCCTTTCGTTATTAAGTTGGTACTTTTCAAAAGACATAGGTAAGCTATGTCGTTCCTCGTATTTTCTGTTCTATTTTTTTCTGCCCTTTCTCCCCTGTTTGTGTCATTCGGTTTGGAATTGTGAATTATTTTTTTATGGCAATTGTTAAGTAAGCCATATGTACCCATTTTTTTTGTTTACGATTGACTTTTTCCCGCACGGATGCACGCAGTATCACACTGTGAGAAAGTACTCGTTACCTAGGTTGTCTGTAAGCCTCGCTTGCAAAACGAGCAGTCATCCAGATGGGCGAGTACGCTTAAGTGTTTTCCGTTTGTCGAATGGGTATGGGTTGACAAGGAGGGGAAATAGTTGCCCAGTATGGGCTATCAAAATATCGTAAATTTCTAAATTGGTATATGCAAAATGGCTATACTTGGTAATTTATTACTAACAATTTTTTTCAGCGCTTCCTTTTCAGCATACTAATACTCTCTTACACGCTTCAGAGATGTCATCAAATTGTTTGTACATTTTAAAATTTTGTTTGATTTTCTGTTCCAGGAATTTTTTTAGGGATGGATAAATTTGGAATATATGCATATATTTAAACTTGCTGATAGGCCTATCTTATAATTTTACTTTTTTTTTGTCCTAGGGTTTACATTAAAATTTTTCTTATTAATTTTATTTTTTGTTTTAGAATTCTTATTAGGAAAGGATTTTTTAGGTTACAAAAGTGACTTTGCAGTTTAGAGCTTCAGAATTTTCATTAATATTTGGTAAAGTATTTTTGCATGATTTTTTCTTATCTGCATGGGTTTAAAAGATGAATGCATGTTGTAGGGGGTGGTAAAGTAGTGGGGATTTCATGGGGTTTAGTATTTAAATTATAAAATTTTGTATGTAAGAATATTTTTATGTTGTAATTCGTGTTTAAATTTTTCGGCTTTTATAAAAAAATGTAAATGTTGATATTTTATTGATATGAAACATATCTTTTTTATAATTACTAAGTTTGCATTTATATTTTATTCTGTTTGTAAATGTATATTATCTGCACTTTGCTAGAGTAAAGATAAACTCTGGCTTAGTGCAGCCGGTAGAGAACATCCAGCTTTCAGGGGGTCACATTTTCTAGTTTTTTCTGTGATTTCCTCAGCCGGCGGGGAATATTTTCCATCGGTTGTGAATATTTTAACCGGTTGATTATATTTTCTACCGATAAAGGGAACAACTTCCAGTCGAGAAGGACAACTTCCAGCCGTGATGGGCAACGTTTGCTTATATTTGTTTATAGATGGGAAAATAATTTCAGTAGCTAATATAAATGTTGTTCCTATTTGTCTTTTTTACAGTACTGTTCTACACTCTGAATTAAACTGTTACTTGAGAGATAACAGAACAGAGATATTATAGACAAATCTAGTAATAATTATTAAGATGTTAGTTCTCTCTTTTCTATTTTTATCTTCTTATGGTGCGTTTACACATGCATGGATTTAGTGGCGCAAATGAGAACTGGCGCGCCAGTAAATTAAATTGTGTAAAGTGTAAACATCGACTTGCATACAATTTTTATTTTTGCATGCATAGATTAAAAAGTCTGCATCCTTCTGAAATCACTGGCGCCAGTGGTGAAAAATTCCTACGAAAATAAAAACTTGCAAGTGTAAACAAGTGCTTGCATGTGGCGTCCGCCAGTTTTAGTTTGATTTTGAAGTAAAAGCAAATATACGTTCTATAAGAAGGAATTAATGAAAATTAAGAAAAGCCAACATTCGGGAGCAGGTGCGGATGAAGTGTATAAACCAAAAGTTTCATGGTTTTCAGTAGCGGATAGAATTTTGAAGCAGGTTGTGCAAATAAGAGAAACTCAGGCAACACAAATTTTTGTAAGTTTTATTTACATTCTATTGATTATATATTTATCATTGTCATTTGCCAAGGGACAGCTCCATCACCCATAAACCAATCAGCTAACTTATTTCTGATGTCTGCAGCTTTTTTAGAATAATTGCGGCTGATCCTACATCTCTGAGTCCTTGACTTTGAATGCCTTGCCTCCACATACCTTCTATTATTGTACCATTTTCAAAATCTCCATCGTCTACACTGTTGCGGGTTATATAAACATCAGATGTTTTACGCAACCAGTTATGTAACGCACAAGCGGTTTTCACAAGAATGTCCGCTTTTTCGGGAGATAACGCAATGGGTTTTTCAAATATCCGAAACTGGGACACAAGAAGTCCAAATGCGTTTTCTACGATACGCCGAGCACGAGGAAACCGATAATTAAAAAAATTTTCTTTTTGTGTTAGGGAACCATGGTGTGAATAAGGTTTTAGTAAATATTCTTTAAGGGGAAAAGCATCGTCACCTACAAACACTATATTTGGGGAAGTTTCAGTAAATTATCCTCTATTGCACTCTTCAAACGGCTTTTTGAAAATACCCCTCCATCAGATGCCCTTCCGTTTGCACCTAGATACATCTATATATTCAAAACAGTATTGGTCATCAACTAATGCAAGCAGTATAATACTGAACGTTCCCTTGTAGTTGTAAAATTTTGAGCCTGAATGAAAAGGACTTCGTAATATAACATGCTTTCCGTCTAAAGCTCCAGCAAAATTTGGAAAATTCCACCGAGTTGAAAATCCTTCCATTCTTGTTCAGAGTTTGGCACCTGAAAGTTTTATTATTACGAAAAAAACGGGTTTTTATTTATTTATTTGTAGGAAATTGAATCTGAATCACAATCTCAATCACAATCTGAACCTGATGATTATCTAGAAAATACGCAGTCAGCAACTATCGCGATGGTGCCGACTTTCTCGAATGAGTCATCCGTGGCCAGAGTGCCGTATTCCTCGAAGGAGTCATCCGTGGCCAGAAAATCAATCGCACAAAAATTAAACTCAACCCCCACAGCTCCAAAGAGGGTTCGAAAAAGGACAAGTAGCACCGATAAGGCTACAAGGGCTACAGGAAATCGCACAAAAACTAGATCAAACGTCTGATAGAGAAGAGGTCAGTGAGTTTGATTGTTTTGGCAAGTCAGTGGCTTCTTCGTTGAAAAATCTACCAGAATCAGTCGCTTTGGAATCGATGGAGTACATCCAACCGTATCTTGTTCGGCGACGAATATCAAATACCTAGCAGTCCCAGCAAATATCACGACCTCACTCATCTGCCTCATCAAGTACTTATGAAAATGCTGCTTACCCATTTTCAAACCATCCTCACGATAACGATAATACTCAGCAAGTCCAACCCCATTCTTACAACAATAATGGGGATATACATTTACGTTTTAATCCTCAGCAAGAAGAGTCAGATATTCTTTCACAGGCAATTCATGCTTCACTTGATGACGACGATTATTAAGAATTTTGTTTATTGTTAATATCTATTATTTAATAAATTACGAACGTTGAACTTTTAGCTATATTCTGTATATTATTATGTATTCGCTAAATTCGCTTACCTTAATAAAGTCTTTTAGCGCATCATAAATGGTTTTGCATACTTCAGGGATAAAATTTGAAATTGTACATTTTGGGACATGATGCAAAATTGCAATGAAGCAAAAGAATCTCCTGTTGCAAGATATCTTAATGTCACTTGGTGTTAACGCATCTCTCATGTGGGTATCCATTTTCATAATACGTGGAGTCACACAATCCAGAAGAGTATCAAAATGTTGCTTTGTAAGCCGAAGATAGTTTTTATAGCTTGCAAGATCCTCTGCAGCGAGTTCTCCAAGGAGTTTTGCAGAAGCACCCAAATTAGGTCGACCACCAATCCATGGTTTAACCCAGACACGGCCCTTTCGTTGGTTTCGTTTCTTTTTCTCTAATTCTTTTATCTTTTTTTCTACTAAAAGTTTAGCGACTATTTTACAGGCTTCAGAAAGTTCACTCGACATAGTGCGCACTGTGAAAAACAGTTTAACAATAAAAATGGCGTGCCACTAATGTTGGTTTTTGAACAGAAGGGTAAACCTTTACTGGCGTGCAAATAGAACTGACGCCACTAAATCCATCCATGTGTAAACGCACCATTATTTTACTTTTACCATTGTCTAGGATATTCAATGGGGTATTAAACCGATACCCGGCTTTTAAACCGAATATTTTAGGAGAAAATCGGAAATTAATTCCTAAATGTTCGCAACTTTCCCTACAGATACGTCACGCACTTAAAGATGAAGCTAGTCACTTTCTGAATTAGATGTTTTATGAACTAGTAGAAGTTACAAAAGGGCCATTCTAATTTGAAGTTTGAAGAACTGTGAAAGTCTATAATATATATAGGTTTTTTGTTTACAGTTTATACGAGCTTGTCGTTTTAATATTATAAAAAAATAAAAGCATTGTGTTAATATTTTTTTAGTTAAGTTTAGTTAGTTTTTCTCTACAATAATCATATGAATCTTGTTTTGTATCATACTGCACGAACACAACAGTTACAACGCCTCGTAAAAAGTTTGTGACTGTGCCTGCAGTAGACGAAAATTGTGGTTTGAGGCTACTAGAAGAAAATATAAATAGACTACAACTAGTTACTATTGCTGTGAAGATCATTTTGATGTAAGTAATTATATATGTGTGTGTATAGCCGTAAAAATAAATCGGAAGTAAATTTAAACAACTTCTAAATATCATTAACTATATAATTCATCACGATTTTAAAAAAGAAGACGACAGAATTGTGGTCCTATGTCAACCCTTAGCTTCTCTTTTAGGTAATGTAGGTCACTGCATAAATGGCGAATTATTTAAATCATCCAAAAGTTGAATTTTCAAATCGACATAAAAACCTTGTGAGAATAAAAATATTAAAAATAATTAATTCCCCATTATGATTTTGTCCACCACTAACTGATAACATTGAGAAAACATCATATTTTTGTTAAGTTTAACACCCCATTGCATTATTAAAAATATAACACGAATTAAGATTATTAGTTATTAAAAATTAAAACATTTTCACAAAAATCAAGATATTTTTCTGAATTTATTTTGCTAAACTTTTATATGAATAAAATCAACTTAATGAATTGTTGATAAACAAAAAGGAAGCAGAATATTTCCCATAGGAGCCCATATACGAGGTAGAAGTATGTACAGTTTATCATGACCTACCTTTTGTATAAGAACAATTTGTCATAGCTAGGAATATATACCGGCCGGCTTTTTAGATTTTTGAGTATTATGATATGAAAAAATCATTGAAAGGATGCAAAAATGGATTATAAATAAACAATATAATATCAATTCTGTATATTTCCTATATAGAGGTATATATACAGTTTATCATGACTAACCACTTATGTAAGAACAATGATAGCTATAAAGGAATATATACTGGCCGGTTTTTTAGTATTTCAAATATTTTGGTATAAAAAATAGTAAAAGAAAGCAAAAATGGATTTTAAATTAACATATATGTAGGTACTAATTTTGATACTAAATTAATTTTTTAAGATTAAGCAAATTTAAAACCTACTAAAGCATTTGAAAGAAGCTCGTCTTTACAATAGCCAAAAAGTATATATCAAAAAAAGTTCTAAGCAAATTTAAAATCTAATAAACAATTGTAAAATACTTCGTTTATATATTAAAAATCAATTGTTTATTGTAATAAAATTTAATATTAATTGTTCGTATGTGATCTAAAATGTCTAAAAAACATGCGGGCATCGACCCAGCTCTGCAGTGGAACGCATCTGATGCGATAACTACAGCCAAGCAGAGTCGAGCGAGGTTAGTACTATATTATCCCTGTTAGTACTTGGATGGGTGACCACTGGGGAAACACCGTCGTAGAATCCGTACAGCCTACAGCGAAACACTTTAGACTACGAGGGTAGGGTGAGTAGCATATCATAGCTCTCAGGCATTATAACAATGAGTACGAGGTATAATGTAAATATGCCGTCTTTCGGATGAGACGTAAAACCGAGGTCCCGAGTCCATATGGATGCTGGGCTCGATAAAGATCCCTACCACTGGTTAGAACACTAGGGGTAGAGTGCTCCCGGCGTCGGTGATTAGCCTCAGTTGCAGAAATAGACCGACGGTAAATAACCGAATAAAAAAAACAATAACTGCCAGTAAATAAAATGAAAACTTACCGTAAATGTATCAGATTGTAATCCAAGGAATCCATATAGGCACTATTCACTACACTACACGATACTCTAAAACGTTACTGAAAATAAATTTCGAACGCTCGCACACCGATCTTTCCTATTCGAAAGTCAACTCGCTACTGAATATAAATCAACAAAATTTATTCGTTAGTCACCCCGTTAAATAAGTAAAGCTTTTTATCATATCCGATCATATCTACGATTAATATACACTGCTCAACAATTGAAACGGATAATTATAATTTTTGCAAATATTTTATTTAAAAACATTGTCAAAGCGATCACACTGAATGCTGTGTATGACCATTTACATATAGTCGATATTATATATATAATAAATATACTTATATATAATATAATTTTTTTTATGCCTTTTGGCTCTTATCTTTTTAACTGAAAAATATGGGTATACTGTTTATTGGCTGCATTACTGTTGTTTTTACCAATAAGTCTTCTCATTACGTTAAAGTTATGCTTCTACGACGGTTACAGGCAGTGAAACTGGAGCTACGCTACGCGTTTAAATGTGTCTCAAAGCGTCGTCAGTCGAGCATGGAATCGACATGTTGGAACTGAGAATGCCGAGTATACACATGGAGGAGGAAGAGAACGACCTTATTATTTCTGAACAGACTATCAGAAGAAAGTTGCATATTCGTAATTTGAGGGCAAGAAGACGCCCTTTACATACCCACGGTTAGCGGCGGCGCAGCTTATAAGCAGACATATATTGGTTCGGTTATATACGTCTGATGGTCGACTTTTAGTCTGGAGAGAAAGAGGACAGCGGTATAATAGAAATTTAATGGCGCCAACCACACCCTTCGGAGGAGGATAAGTTTGTGTGTGGAGCGGCATATGTTATGATGGTCGCACTGAGCTGCTGGTCTTGATTCAGCAAACAATCACTGCTGTAAGATACCGCGACATGGTTATTGAGCCTATAGTCGTACCATTTGCTGGCGCCACAGGCGCAAGATTTTTTTTTATTGATGATAATGCTCGTCCTCACCGAGCAAGACTTGTGAACGACCGGGTAGAACATCATGGGTTTACTAGGATGGAGTGGCCACCCTGCTCACCAGATATGAATTGCATCGAGCATGTTTGGGCTGAAATGTCCAGGAAATTAAATCGACTTGAACAACCCCCCACAAACATTACACCAATTAGCTAACGCATTGCAAGTCATCGGGGCAGGCATTCCACAGCAGTTCATCAATAATTTAATAGATAGTCTCCCAAATCAAATAACAGCATTAAGGCGAGCCCGAGGTGGTCATATATGGTATTAATTTTCACAAACAGCCGTTGTAAATAGCATAATGAAGGAACTTTGTATGATATTATTTTACTTAATTTGGCATTTTTTCTTAAACACCCATTTTTCTTTATTGAATATTTGTTTTTTTGGGTTTCTTTTGTTATTCTCTGAATAAACTTCCATTCCACGTAAATGCCGTTTTTTCTTTCAAATATTTACAAAGAAAATTGTACAAAAGTAAAAATGTACAAAAGAATATAAATAAAAATGTATACCTATCCATCCAAGGATGTTCGAAGAATTTTCAAGAACATTTTTATTGTTAATTCATTTTTCAAGATACTTTTTGATTTGCCTAGAAAATAAAATGGTCTGTCAACCTAATGAGTAGAACAAAGAATAGAGATCCCAAAAAGAAGAGATGCATATACTGAGAGGTGGCGGTTTAAGTAAATTGCGTTGAAATTTGGGACTTCCAGAAACTTTTTAAGATTTGCCTAAAATATTAAAAACACATTAAAATAAACAACATAACAAAAACATTTCTACTCATTTCTTTTACTCCTATCCAATTATATAGGATGTTAAACTTGTTACGATTTTGACGGAAAATTGGTTATAACTTTTCAAATACCTTGTATAACAGATAACAACCTTATATTTTCGTTATGAGGAAGTGAAGCATATTTCCGTTTTAAAGTAATTATTGTGTACACACCTGAGATTTTTATTCTTTTACTCCTATCCAATTATATAGGATGTTAAACTTGTTACCATTTTGACGGAAAATTGGTTATATATACAAATACCTTGTATAACAGATAACCTTATATTTTCGTAATGAGGAAGTGAAGCATATTTCCGTTTTAAAGTAATATATAGGGTGTTTTATTTAAAAAACATAACTTTGATCAAGCACCGATTTATGAGTAAGGAGAGAACGACCCTGTGATATGGTTTACCCATCATATACCCTGACCTGGTGATTGTTCACTAAGGACCAATGGGGGATGTGTTTGATGCAAGAACGTTGGGATTAGCATGTAAATATGCTATAATAGTATATCACACAGGCTAGCACCACCCCTAGAGGTACAAAGGCTGGTGAAGTAGGTACTGTGAAGAGAAGAGACTTCCTCTACTTTTAGCATGTGATACCAATGCACACAACACTGTTTGGGGCAGTAGCAATACCAATCAGAGAGGTGAGCAGCTTTTAGAATATATCCTTAATAAAAACCTTAATATTCACAATTTAGGGAATACCCCCACATTTGTACCAAGGGTAAGGCAAGAAGTTTTAGATGTCACACTGGCAACACAAGATCTAAAACGTATAGTAAAAGATTGGAGAGTATCGGGCGAACCATCTCTCTCCGATCATAACATTCAAGTTAGAACTAGGCAAACCTGAGGTAAGCCTCAAAAGAAAACAAAAAAAAAACAAATTGGGACAACTATAACACATGTCTGAAAGAAAACCTAGCACATATCCAGAGGAAAGGAATGGCTAAGCACCATCTCGACCTGGAAAATGAGCATGAGGACCTGAACAGTGCAATAATCGATGCATTTGAATCGAGCTGCCCTCTTCAAAAACAACGAAGCAGCAAAGATGCATCCTGGTGGAATAAACATCTATCAGAATTAAGAGTTCAAACCCCGGAACTTTTTAATAGAGCAAAACTCACCGGAGACTGGCAGAGATACACCAAGGTGAGAAACATCTACTACAAGGAAATTAGAAAAGCTAAAAGAAATAACTTCAGGAAATTCTGTGAACACATAAACACACCTGCTGCGGTAAGACTTTACAAAGTCTTGGTGAAATGTAGGAACAACACAGACGCCATCTATACGTTTAGTCCAAAACTAGTCCGTATGGTTGATAGACCAATTCTTTTCTAGACAATGGTAATGTCATAGAGAAATAATGAATAATTTTTTTTCTATGGGTAATATATTATCTGTGATGAGCCCTCTAGTGTTATTAGCATATGAGTGATTTATAATTCGAATTATAATCCGATTATTGAAATCACTCATAACCTGATAATCCGATTATTGAAATAATGCGATTCTGCCCATCACTACAAATAGAATGCAGTCCTTTGTTGCCGATGCAAAAATAAAAATAATCCGAATTTACAAATTCAAATTATCAGAATTAATTAAATTAAATTAAAAATCCCCCAATACAATAGCCGTTTTATATATCCTTCCTGCAAAACACTCGAAAAGTTATTCGATCCAAAAATTGTCCGGTTAGCGAAATTGTCTGAAAACTGGATAATTATCCTCGCATTGACAACACTGATGCATTGATATATATTGATAAAATCACTCGGTCATATTATTTGGATTATGTTTACAATTACTAATGTACAATCGTTAACATTGGCTCCTGCACGCGAACTCTGTAACGAAATAGTAAAGAAAAGAAATTTATTTCTATCGACAAATGCTACCCTCTATGACTTTTTCCTGAAAACTTCGGGCGAGCTCGGATAGAAAGAAACGAATACTACCCAACTTTTGAAATTTTTATCTTGTGATGTTTTTGACATTTAGCTGCCAGAAATATCAATTATTTCTATTTGTAAGTTTTGTTTTGATGTCTTTTTATTCTGCCATTCCATAAAGAATGTATAATTTTTTATCGATCTTTAAAAACTGAGGGTATTCATTTGTTTCATGGCTAAGTATTGTTGACATCCCTTATCTGTTATTCTTGGTGCGAAGGGTAAGCGCGTGTCTTCCACAGTGAGGGTCGTCGCTTCAAGTCCTACCGATGATATTACTTAACGTTTTATTCAATTTTTTAAAATGTTTTTAACACTAATTATCATAGTTTTGTAAAATAATATAATAAAAGCGATATGTAAGTCAAAATCCAGGAGTTAGTGTACTTTAATATACCTCAAAAATGTGGAGTAGACGAAAAAATCCATTGACTAAGTTTATTTAATTAGGCACCAGCCATCTATTAAAAGTTAAGAAAAATGAAAAAATACCTACTTCATTTTTAAATAAAAATAAATACAATATTCAAAACTTAATCATACTCGATTATCAACGTAAGCAATAGCAAAACGGGATAAGTATGTATATAGAAAGACCCTTTCAGCCTTTTCTATTTATATCTGCCAAATATTCACACGGAACTATTCGAAAATTTCCGAATCTACATTTACAAGAAATTTCCTTTCTATTCTGTTACAGAGTTCACGTGCTCTGATTGGCTGGTTGCGATTACCTTTCTTTTAGTTCGCATATTTTTCGGGGCTCTTGTTTGCTTCTGCCGACTGTAATCTAGCACCTCATAATGAAATTTTTAATTTATCAAGTAATGGATTATCGTTTACTACCCTATATTACTTCCAATATTAAATGAAAGAAAGGCGACCAGGGAGGTAAATTTCAAGGAAGAAATCAGACAAAATTACATCAACTGGTAAATATTTTTTTTATAAAGAAACAAAGAATACAAATATAAAAAAAGTAGGTAATTGTTAAGAACACAACTTTCTCGTATTTTGGGCCAATTTTTCAGAAAACTGTTTAAAATAACTGTAGAATGCATTTTTTGCAAGTTTTAGTCAGCGCACAAAAACGCAACTTGTTATTTTGTATTAAATTATACAATTTGTTTTATAACAAAAATAACTAGTAGCGTAACCTCAAAACACGTCTTTGGTCTGGTGGACAAAGACGACACAAAGAAATGCAATTATGAGACTAGGCAAGGTGCAAAGACTTGCTTGTCTCAATAAAATAAGTTTACTATACAACTGGGATCTCAGCTGCAGACTTTGTGGCATGGAGACCGAGACCGTAATCCATATCTTCTCCGACTGTGAAGCACTGTACTCGAGGAGACAAACAATTTTCGAAGAAGCCAATATGCCACAACAGGCTGCAGTGCTCCCGGCATAAGAACGGCTCCCAAAAAGGAAACAAAAAACCTCAAAACATGAAGAAAGCAAAAGTAGGTATTGGAAATAAGATTATGCTGACAATTTGATAATATCGCAATTATAACGTGACCTTTTAAAAACGAATATTAAATACATATCGAGAGAGGCAAGAAAAATTATTCAAAAATGGCAGCGTAATTTGAAAAACTGTAACTTTAAACGTAAAAAACAAAGTAACACGTTTGCGCCAACAACGGAATTATGTTTACTGATTCTGAAAGTATTCTGAATAAGTAAGTACAAATTTTTATCGCGAAATCAAAGGGTTGTGTTCATAACAATGACCAAAACGTAGGTATACAACTAATATATACGGAGTTAGTCTGAAATAATTGTATATTTAAAAAAATACACGTATATGTATACAAATGCCGAATATGTAATAAAAAATATGTATATTATTTTGCAGCAAATTGAAACATTATTCAACTATACACTCCCCTTATAAAACTGGTTGTGTGTTTAAAATATTATCCGGTTTAGCTGTAGAGTACCGTTAAAAATATTCTTATTATTTCAGACAAACGTTTTAAAAAACAGCAATAAAAATATGCTTTCTTTAATTTAAATATAATAACTAACAACATATAAGTAGAAATTTTCAATTCAGTATCTCAGCCAAGTTTAATACAGGTTACTTTGGAACGATCTAAGTGACGCTCATCTAAAGTGGAATGACATGTACAAAAATAATGAATCTCATTATCAACAAACTACTACTTTACGTATATATTGTATGAAATTCAAAAATTCATCTTGACTAGATATTTTATATTAACCTGTGCCACATCATATACAATATATTCGTTGTAAAGCAGATGTGATTTGTCTGCAGCTGCTTGGTTAACTCCTTTACCTACAGGAACTACGATATTGTCAATAAGTTTCACAAAATTTGGATCTGGATGAGTTTTTCCAAGTGCTGAAATTATAAATAAATAAAAATGCTTGAAATACGATGAGTGTTAATTTTATTATCACTTTTAAATCCACAATAGAGAGGGAAATATTTACAGTTAGTGAAAATAAATTTTAAGTTGTGGAAGTAAGAGATGCGATAAAAGGGGTATGTATTTTTTAAATATTAAACAAGAAAAACGATCCAAATATTTGGAAGGAACATTAAACAACAATGGAACAGAAGTAAATTCCTCAATCATAAATAGATCTAACCCACAGACCAAACTGAATGTTTTCAAATATCAAACTTTTTATGTATACAGACCAGTGCTGACCTGAGGATGAAATCTTGCAATAATATGCAAAAAAATCAAATTTGAGTAGCCAAAATGGAATATCTGAAGAGATTAAAACTAGACAGAATCAGAATTATAGAAATAATGATATAAGGAGTTTATTGAAGTAGAAAAATTGGGTTGGCTGAGATATCTCCATACAATTCGACAAAAAACGAAAAGAGAGGAAGACCCAGACAAACATGGACAGGCATATTGAATAAAAGAGAAACAATAGGTAGACATAAGTAAGGAAAATGGTAGTGAACAGTACATGGAGAAATTGAAAACCAATGCAACAAAATGATCTTCCTGAATTCTGGGTATCTGGTAGATTTTCTGACTATAAATATAACAACATAGTTGGCGCCTGTCAACAAAAATCAAATGTCAAAATTAACTGTCATGTTTAGTTAACTTAACGCCGAGGTTTCATACCACTCTACCTAAACTGAACTTATAAAGTTAAATGTCCCAACAAGCGAGTGGAATAACTGCTTCCAGAATTGGTTTGCGAAGGGGAAATCATGCATCTCGGCGCTGGGCTTGGTGGAAAGGGCTAGGGAGGACAACTGGATGAACAAGAAATTGGCCCTACTCGTGTTCTTCCACGTCGGGAACGCGTTCAACAGTGTCAGCTAACGGGCGGTGTTATGCGCGTTGCTGAGGCTTGTAGTAGGGGAAGGGTTGGTTTACCTAGTAGAGGACTATCTGACGGGGCGTGTGATAGTAGACTCTAGATGGAGGAGGTATGAGACGGAGGCTGGAGTGCCCCAGGGCTTGGTTCTGGGACCGACTCTCTGGAAGTGTGTGTTTGATGAGGTTTGTGGGATAGTATGTGAAGAGGGATGCGGACGATGTGTGTCTGGTATGTACGGCAAAGGGAGAGGCAGAGATAGAAAGAAAGGCGGATATGATGTGTAGGAAGATTGTGGAGAAGATAGGGCGGTGCGGACTGGAAATGGCGGAAGATAAGACGGTGGGGTTGCTATTGAAGGGACGGAGCAAGACGAGGGAAGTGGGGGTGATGGTGAAGGGAAGGAGAATTCGTATGGAGAAGTCTGAAATACCTAGGGGTGTGGTCACCAAACAAAGAGACAAAAGAGAGGAAAACAAACCTGCGCATGTACGTGTTGGCGTATTTACGATTTTCGTATCTTTGGACTAGAGTGCGTATAATTTTCTAATCCTAATAAAAATCCGTATATTTTTGTATTATTCATTGATCTTTCACATACCATAAATGGTATTTCCTTTTTTTCATATTATGAGGAAATTAAAAAGCCAAAACGATTCGATTTCGAATAATAGCCGCGACATTCGATGGGTGAATTACTGAATCGATGAATCGAACACGCATATACGCATAGGGGGTACACAACAGACGATCTTGAACTTAAAACTATATATCAAATTGATGGGTTCAGAATCGCCTGCATGACACTTATTTGTATTGCTTTGGGTTTAGTTTCACATCACATCACATGTGATTCACTCAGCGTCCGCGTATTTATTGTTGAAAAATTAGACATTTTGAATTTGCAAGATTATTTGTATTATTTAGTGAGTTAGGTTTTTAAGAAAACTTCAATGGAAAAGTGGCTGAAAAACGTAAGTAGCTATATAAAAGCGTTGATCAGCCCATGTTATTTAATTATTTTAATTTATATGTAGTCTGCAGACAAAGACAATGGATCTACTTCAAAGTCCGATAGTAGTCGAAAAGAAGTGAATGAAGACACTCAAAAATACGAGCCATCAATTTCTCAAACACACATAGTGAAAAAAATTAAATTAGAGGCAAAACAGGTACAGTTAATAAATTTTCTGATAGTTGGCTAAATATGCCTGAATTTAGGGATTGGTTATCAAAACCGCCAGAACATAAAACCAGTATTTCTAAAAAAAAAACACGATTTGGCATTTTGTAAAATTTGTCAGTGTGAGTTAACAGCTCATAAAGCTGTACTACAAAAACATGCTGCTTCCGATAAACATAAATTTAATCACCAGGACATTGCAGGAAATAAATAAATTACAGAATTATACAAAACTACATCTTCAAGTAATAATAACAAAATTGCTGAAATAAAATTGTCTGGTTTCCTTGCTTGTAATAATTTGAGTTTTTTGATACTCTAAGTCCTCTGTTGAATAACATATTCCCTGATTCTCAAATCGCACAAGGCCTTAATATTAAAAGAACTAAGGCTTCCGCCATAATCACCAAGAGTTTGGGAAAAATGATTTTAGAGGAACTCCATATCAAATTACAAAACTCATAATGGATGAAACCACTGATATATCGTAAAAAACAATGCGCATTCACTGTCATTTATTATGACGAACTTAAACATAAAGTGGTTACGCAGTTTTTTGATGGAGAGTGAAGGTGGTACAGCCAAAGAATTGTACAAAGCTTTGAAAAATTCTATTGAAAGTAAAAATATACCTTTCGAGAATTTTGTTGGATTTTCATGTGACACAACAAATGTAATGGTAGGCAAATATAACTCGGTTTTTTCATTATTAAAAGAGAACTTTCCACATATTACATGTATAAAATGTTCCTGTCACTTAGTCATAAATAAGGCCTGCCTAAAGCTGCCTAGGTCGGTAGAGGATTTGCTACGAAATCTAGGCAGCCATTTCAGCAGAAGCTCTTCCCGTCAGAAAAAAGTGGAAATACACAACATTTTATTACCCGCCGTAACCCGATGGTTATCAATAAAGGGTTGTGTTGACCGCGTTCTTGAGCAATGAGAGTCGTTAAAGGCCTATTTAAGGGCATGCGTATTCGAAGATCCTTCGATTATAACCAAATAGATGCTGTCGACTATAGATAATGGTTTACATTGGCATATTTGGAATTCATGAGCTACAGTATTGGTCTTATAACAGACTTTAACCTACTTTTTCAGTCTGAAAAACCTTTACTACACCGTGTGAAACCAGAAACTAAAAACTCATTGAAAATCGTTTATAGTAATTTTATAGATATATCTGTGGTTAAAAATTCTGATGTATTTAAATTAGACCATGAGAATTCCGGGAATTTCCTTGATTTCGAAAAAATGTATTTAGGCGTTGCAGCAACAGAGACAATAAGCAGTTTGAAAAACAATCCATCCCCTCAAGTTGAGGGCCTCAACAGTCCTCGGATAAATTACGACAAAACTGCGCTCGCTGCGGCTCGCTGGATGGGTAACACCTTAAGTACAACGGAGAAATTCAAACTACTCTTCTTCGCCTCTCACCAAACAATAAAAAAATTCAAACAATCAGCGGATGCGTGGGCTCGCTGGAAAGGAGACGCCATAAGGACAATGGAAATAATACATAAAATATAACGAAATGAATATCGTTCCTACGACATGTCTCGCATTTTTTATTTCAACAACTAGTAAAAATTTCCTTTTAAAATTAGTTTTACTATGAATTTAATGCGAAATATGAAGCAACAATAATATATAAGCAAATTGAAGATTTGGACGGCTAGAATTGAAAAAATAATAAAAAGGAACTGCTTACCTCTGACACTATTCATTCCTTTGGGTAATTTGGTAATATTATCAGCAACTAGTTTATCGCAAGTATTACCGAGGGCGACATCGCACAATAACAATAAACCTTTGGATTTCGTTGACGTTGCAAAACAGTATTGGGCCGATTTTGACACCATATCAGCAAAATATATTCCTTTACCGAACATGTATCCACTAACTGGGGCTTCTGGAGGAGCTATACGAAGTCCTCTAGATAAAATACCTTGAAAAAAAAAAGAATAATTGAATATTTACATTGTTTAAAGTGTCGAACAAGTTTTATTTGATACCAAATATCACCCAGAAAACTCAATAGTTAAGGTAGTTCGTGGTACAAGTCGAAGCATTTTGTAGCAACAAAACAACGTATATGACAAGTGATAATGTTTCTCTTGTGTTAGCTATTCTTCTGTTACGAGGGTTGTCTTTTATAAGTTGCATATAGAGCTAGAAAAAACAGTAGATAACTTTTAAATTCTATTGCTTTTCAAAGTATTCTCTATGAAGAGAAACGCATTTTTCCATCCTTTGGAACTAATTTTGGAAGCTGTTATTCCACTCGCTTGTTTTTACATTCAAAATAGACTGCAACTTCTGGGGACTGGAAAAGTAAAAAAGTCCTTGGGACGTAGTTCGGGACTGTATGTGGAGGATAGTCCAACAATTTGATGTTTTCTTACTTTAAAAACTAAATTGTTTTTTCGAGCTGTGTGGGAATTTGCATTGTATTGGTTTGTATTGGAGGATCATTCATCGCAATTACTTCCGTAATCAAATCGATATGTACCAATCAGCAGTAACAGTTGTTTGATCTTGTAGAGAAATTGTTGCTAAATGACCCGCTTTTGAGACAAATGTCACCACCAACTTCTTGTACACACTTCGAGAACAGATAACTTTCGTCGGTTTTGGTTAATCTTGGATCACCCAAACAGCCGACTGACGTTTATGTTCGGGTTCATAAGAGTAAATCAAGGATTCATCACCACTGACAATACTGTGAGTTTCCTGCGTTAAGCCGGTTTAGAGAATTTTTACACCAATTGACTCTAATTGCTTCCTGTTCTTCCGTCAACAGATGCGGTATCCAACAAGCAACTATTTTTTTTTTAGATAATTTTTCATGTAAAATTTTTTGAATTGTGGTATTTGAAATGCCCAATGATGCTACAATTTCACGATATGTGACATGTCGCTCTTCTTGGATCAGCTTCCTTACTTTAAATAGAACACCCTGTATTTTATTACATTTTCCGCTGTATTTTGTTAAGCCAATCCGTTTGGTATCGGTTTTCCCTATACCTAAATCCAACATCCAACCACTTTTGAGATATTTCATTATCTTAGTTAAAACATAACAACACTTAATTATTTCAACATTAGTAAAGGGTAGGCCATAGCTGTCAAAGATTTGATAATCAGAACGTTAATTGTTTATGTTGTTTTGACAGTTTTCTTTACCAGTTTGTATTTCATAGTAAATAATGGCAAATGTACGATTTACTAATGATGATTTCTTAAATCTTATTATTATTTACGCGAGTGTAATAGAATTGTGGAACGTTGTTTTTGCAGAAAGATATCCAAATCGACCAAATGATAATATTGTGAGAATATTGCTTAAAAACTGCCGCCAGTTTGGTAAATTTAAGACAAAAAGTAATAAAAATAAACTACTAGTGGACAGTAACATAAAACGAAATTAATGTTTTGGGTTATTTTACAGCCTCTCCAAATGCCTCCATTGGAGATTGTGAGAGAGATCTTGCTTTGTCGACGAGAACAATTCATCGCATTTTAAAGAAACACAAATGAAAACCATTTTCATATCATTTGGTGCAACACTTACAATTAGGTGATCTTCCTCGAAGGGTAGAATTTTGCGGTTGGTTTTTAAGAAAGGCCCAAAAGGGTGAAAAAAAGTTATAAGGTGTGATAAAGCAAAGTTTAGCAAAAATGGATTATTTAATCGACATAATTCCCATTTTTGGTCTAATGAAAATCCACATGTTAGTAGAGAACGTTATTTCCAAGATAGTTGGAGTTTTAATGTTTTTCTGTGCAATAAAAGACGATAAAATTTTAGCATTAAAATTTAAATGGTGACAGATATTGCCACATTTTAGACCATACGACCGGCGTTACATACTTTAAGAAATGTAGAGGCGGCTTCAGCTTGGTATCAGCTAGATGGAGCACCTCTTCATAACTTTGGGCCTGTTGCTCTGCATCTTTACGACATGTTTGATGATATATGGATTGCCAATTAGGGTTCGTTTCGTTGGCCAGCTCGCTCTCCCGACTTGGCTCCTTTAAATTTTGGTATTTGGGGTTACATTAAAAATCAGGTATTTTCCAAACCTGTTACGACAAAGGAAGATATGATGCAGAGAGTCTTACTTGCTTTTAATTCTCCAACACCCGATCATATTTCCAGAATTACAAGACATAACTTAATGAAAAGGATTCATAAATGTTTAGAAGTAGATGAAGGTAATTTTGAACATTTATTATAAAACTTTATTTGTTTAATATTACATTTAGTTATTTTTGTTTGTAAGTTATCTAATTCTAATTAAATTAATACAAAATACCTAGTCAACGTTTTTAATGATATCCACAATTAATAGTCCTTTCATGCTATTGGTTACTTTTCAGAATTAATAACTTATTAAAAAATAATAAAATATCACCTTAAATCATCGTTTTTCAAGCGGGGGTCGCAGTCTGTTGAAAACTACATATAGGAACAAAAGATTCGTTTATTAAATTTTATGAATTTTAGTGTAGTGTTATAAAACTAAATATTAAGATGTAATAAATAACATGAAAAAAAAAACTTATAGCTTACTTTATTTCAATAAAATGATTAATCATGAACATTAATTAATTAATGCGGTATTTGGCATTGTTTCGCACTTAAAAGTTTTTCTATACGTGGATCATCTTTGCAAACACTCATAAGTAAATTATTTTCGAGTGATAACAGTAAATACCTTTTCAAAAATTCTGTAGATTTCAGTAGATTTGTTTTATGCCATAAAAATGAAATAAATCTATGACGTCAAAAATATGTATTTTTATTAAAAAAATTAACCCATTTCCAACAAAATAGTGGGGCCATAAGACTTTTTACTTAACGTTTTGGCTTTTTCGTGGGTCGCGACATAAATGGTTGAGAAACGATGCCTTAAATAATGGAAATTATGGCCTACCCTTTACTAATGTTGAAATAATTAAGTGTTGTTATGTTTTAAATAAGATAATGAAATATTTCAAAAGTGGTTGGATTTAGGTATAAGGAATACCGATACCAAACGAATTGGCTTAAAAAAATACAGCGGAAAATGTAATAAAATACAGGGTGACCTATTAAAAGTATGCAACTTATAAATTATTTAAATTGTGAATGTTGGCGGCTAATTTTAAAACACCCCGTATGAAATATCAATGAGTTGGACATATGGAGTTAACGGGCAAGCGCTTGTTGTGTATTGGTTACAATTTCACGTCACTAGCTTCGTTACTAATGGAGATATCGTTATTCAATGTGGACTAGGATTTTTTCAAAATTTTGAAAAAAAATCGAAATATCTCAAAAATACTCCATTTTTGGTTTTTGTGCACAAATTTTTTCATGTAGAATTATTTTCAGAATACAATGCACTAAAGAATCTCAGCGTACAACACCTGGGAGACAACTGAATATAACAGGAAGACTTGCCTAACCTGAAGCCTACAGATATCCTAAAATTCCTTCAAGAAGTAGAATGAAAGGAACTACTAGTCCCTGAGACTTTACTTGGTAACTGAGTAAAAGAAGGTTTCAGTGAATGTTCACCTTAAAAAAACACACAATACCTGCAAAATTTGTCACTCGGGAACCATGCCACAGCAGCTTGTGATTTGACATTTTTTTGAACTTCTTGAACCGCTCATCTTCACCATGACGTTTAACTCTAAAAACTTCTTCGATTTGTAATTTAAAATTGTGTGTCATTCCATGAGTGTTTCTCACATATTCTGAAATAATACCAAATTCTTCAGAACTCTTATCTAATAATTCGATGTCAGTCTTCAAAGTGCCATAGCAATTATCTACAGATTGGTTAGACGTTTGCATCATGCTAAAAGCTATTTCAATTTCCTCAATACTGTTCAACATTTCCAGTTTTTTCTGAATAGCATTTTCATTGTCTATTATGTCTGGGCTACGTAGACCGAAGGAATGTGGTATAAAAGTGTAGAATCTATTAGAAGCATCTATAAAATTAGCTTTTCTTCCATTCGATGCAATCAAATCCTGTATTTCTTTCAACACTCCAAACGCCTTTTGTATCTGCGCTTTACTTAATTTTCCGAGCGGCATTTTTTTTGTATCCAATTCAAATTCGATCATGAGCTTTTGCATGGCTTTTATATCGAAAATCATCTTGACTAAATCTTGTATTTTTTCGGGTAAAGTTGAAGGTGATTCGACAATTTCGAATTTTTGAAGATCGTCTTCGGCGTAATCGATATCGATAGGGTACATTTTATTAGGCATTTTTTTGAAGTCGTGTCTGTTTTTCCACTCATTTCCAGTTTTTTCTCGATAACATGAGGTGAATATACTTTTGGCATAGTCTAAAGAGTACATACACTGTGTAGTGTTATCCCCAATGTTTGTACCAATCCTAAAAATAATTTAGGTATACTTCCCATTAAAAATTTGTTTTTTATTTTGTACCGGGTAGGCAAATAAGAACAGCTTACAGCCATATCTTGCTATTGAAATGTAAGTAGTATATAATTATTTACAGACTTTTAGGTCCACCGCTAGAGGGAGTAATTGAAAGAAAAAAATTTAACATAAACAATAATCGATACACGGACTTATAGGCGTTTTTTCATAACAAAGTTCGCAATCTCCTTCACCTTTTATTTGAGTAGAGAATACTAAAATTTGTAATATCAAATTTATGCAGAATTTTTTGACAAATATGATGATTATTTTTGTTATGTGCTTTAAGTAAGTTCGATTAAATTTTCTTTAATTCAATTACGGGGTATTTGGTGGACCTACAAGTCTGTAAATAATTTCCAGGTTTTTATTGAGAACTTTTTGTTATAATTTTTTTTTCAAAACTTTACTAGAATCCTATCAGAAAGAAGTCAGGCGGTAAATATACCTAAAATGAGGAGAAAAGAGTGTGACTCTTGCTAGAAACTCATTTTCCAGGGAGTAGCCCAAATAGGGGAGATAATCCTCTCTAAGGTCATAACAGACCTTCAAGAGAAAGTACTACAATGGCTAAGCACATTTGTAGTAACGAAAGGTTAAACTATGGACTATGATCACCTTTTCACCTTTCTTGGCACTGGGAGCCGATGGGATTTTCCCACCATTGCTCCAGCAAGGACAAGACGAAATTCTACCACGTTTGGTTAGAATTAGTCAAAGCAGCTTAGAACTGGGTTATAAACCAGAAGCATGGAGAAGGGCAATAGTAACTTCATTCCAAAAGCTGGAAAAAGGGACACACCAAACCCCAAATCCTTCAAACTAGTTAGCCTAACATCGTTTGTGCTCAAAATGATAGAAAAAGCTATTGACAATTATATTAGAACAGAAATCCTAGAGAGATCCTATCCACCCGCATCAGCATGCTTACCAGACAGGAAGATCTAGGGAGACTGCACTGGTACAAGTGACGGAGGATATCCGAGGTGCTCTAGACAACCAATAAACTGCAGTATGCGCATTTTTGGATATAGAAGAAGCTTTTGAAAATACTCATGAGGCTGTCCAAAGAGCATTAAATAGAAGAGGAGTAGACAGCGCAACATCCAAATGGATGTCGGAACTGCTCACCACTAGAGTAGAGTAGCAGAACTGCTCACCACTAGAGTAGAGTAGCAAAACTGCTCACCACTAGAGTAGAGTAGCAAAACTGCTCACCACTAGAGTAGCAAAAATGAGGACGAGCAAAGACATTGTCTCCATCTGTACAACCAGAGGATGTCCACAGGGAGGATTAGTATCCCCATTAATGAAGAGCCTGATGGTTGATGAGCTCCTGTGTGGTTTGACTGACCTCGGAATATCCTGCCAAGGATATGCTGATGATATTGTCATAACAGCCAGGGGAAAATTCGAAAACACCCTTTGTGACATCGTACAAAAGGGTCTGAACTATACAAATAGCTGGAATAGGCAGGAGGGACTTAACATCAACCCCACTAAAACCATCATAATAGCCTTCACTAAGAAAAGAAAACTCCACCTCAAAACCATTAAGGGTGATGGGATTGAGGTTGAATGTAGACAAGAAGTCAAGTATCTAGGTTCGACTCTAGACTATAAACTCCTGTGGAACAAACAAGTAATGAAGATTATATACAACGCAAAAATGGCTCTAATGGTGTGCAGGAATCTGGCAGGGAGAAATTGGAGTTGTAACCCAAAAATCCTGAGCTGGATGTATACTGCCATAGTGAGACCAATTATCACTTATGGAGCCATTGCGTGGAACTAGCCTATTGACGACGAGATAAAACCTCTCCAAAATTCGAAGACTAGCCTGTATATGCATTACAGGAGCAATGAGAACATGCTCAACGGCAGCCATTCTCAACCTCACACCACTACATATGGTGGTGGAAAGTGTTGAAGAAAGAACAAGATACAGACTAAGGAGAGAGGGAATCATTAGAAAAAAACCACTTCCTCACTTCTTAGAAATCAGAAAACCTGGGACATGCCACAAGATGGTATGATGAAAAAATATAACTTTTCCAAGAAATTCGTTACGGGATTAAGCAACAAGATGGAATGGGACTCAAATACCATTACCAGTCTTGGAAAGAATGTCATTCAATTGTACACAGACGGCTCAAAAGCAATAGAAGGAGCTGGGATAGGAGTATACGGGCCAGGAACCAAACACTCTGAAAGCTTGGGAGAAACCCCAAGTATCAAGCGGAAATTCACACCATAAGAAAGTGAGGCCAGTTCAATATTGTTAAAGGATATAGAAGGCAAAGGATTATCATAATGTCAGATAGTCAAGCAACCATTAAAGTACTGAGCTCTTGTGTAATCAGTTCCAAAATGGTGTGGGAAAGCCTAGGCAAACTCAATTAACTAGGCGAGAACAATATAGTCACCTTACTGTAAATTCCAGGACACACTGGAATAGAAGGAAATGAAATAGCAGATGAACTATCAAAGAGGGGGACTGAAACACCCTTTTGGGGGCCGTAACTTGTGGTATCAGCTCCACAGTAATATTGGAAGAAATAGGCAAAGCCTAAGAAAAGAGAAGATCTGACCATTGGAAAGATCTACTAGGACTTAGACAATCAAATATTCTTCTGGGTGACTACAACATGTTGAGATCAAATGAATGCATAGGTTAAAGTAAATCTGCACTAAGAGTTTTAACAGGGATCCTAACAGGACATTGTCGCCTGAATGGGCACCTGAAAAAGCTCAAAATAGTGGAGGAACAAGAATGTAGATTCTGTGGCATGGAAGAAGAAACCTCCATCCACATACTTGCAAATTGCATAGCAATTCAAAATCCTAGGGCACAACACCTCAGAGATTACTGGATAGAAAAGAGACATTTGCCTAAGTTAAATCCTGCAGATATTCTAAAATTCCTCTGGGAAAATGAGCTACTAGTCTCTGAGACTTTCCACAGGAACTAAGGTGCACAACAGATTTTTTAGGTCTCACGGTGTATGTCACCCCAATATACATACATCCTATCAGAAGATATTATAGCCGATAGCAATACTTATTTACCCACCCTTGTATTATTACAAGCAGGCATTACCTTCCCCAAGATTGAAACACCCAATATGAATTAAGATTATCTGCTTCAAGTAATTGTATCTTGTGATAACTATTCTTCCCTAGCTGTATGTCAGTTAATCCTAAAACTACAGTATACTTGTCATTTCCTTCTTCGTAAATATGAGCACAGTTTTCCATGTTAGATAATGGATCAACAGCAGCGCCACCTTTTAATGTCAATTTAACCTTATCTGGTATAAATTTTATATATCCACTTTTATTTTTTGTCGGGTCAATTTGTATTCTAGGAGTTGGATCTGTGCCCCAGTCACAGATGCACTTTTCTATTATAAGCTCGGCTATTTTTCCAACATAGTTTTTACATTCATCAAGAAAATCATCAGTTACAACATGAATTTGATGAGTTTCAGCCATTTTCATTCTTTGATTCATTTTTTCAACTTCTATAGGTGTTGAAATAATTGCAGCCACATTTTCGTCTATTTTAGTAATCAATTTTCCACCCATCGATTCTATTTGTTTCTTTATTTCTTCTTTGCCTAAAAACAGGAAAAAAAAATATTTTTTTCATTTCAATTTTGTATAAAATTTACCTTTGGGAGGTTTACCAATTATGACCAATTTCATTTCATAAAGAGGTGGAGCCTCTTTTTTTACACGTGGCTCAAAGAAATTTACATTTTCACTTTTCACTGGGGCTTCTGTTCTAAATAACCTCTTTGATGGTACAAATACATAATTAGCAAGCTTCTTTTTGGTTAGGTTTTGTGGAACAACAAATGGTTTTCTTTCAGGATCTTTTTCAGAGACATCACATTTGGCCCATTCTGATATATTGCCAGTACACACATACCCACTATTTTCGAACACTAGTTGCCCATTACAATTTTTACATGGAACTAAAGCACCAAATGTCATAAGATCTGCTAGTCTTTCTACCATGGTAGCTTTATCTGATGGAATTGCTTGATTATTAGTCATAAGTAAATTTGTTAGATCTTTAGCAGGTAACTTATTCAGTTGCTCTTTATAAGTATATATTTGTGTATTTTGTACTTTATATTCACGCTTATTTATTAATGTATCTGTTGTATCTGATTCAGTTTTTAATTTCTTTATTTCTGGATCATCAGGATTCACTGCAGCTAATTCTTTCAAAACAAATTCTTGATCTTTCTTTTCAAGTTGATAAAAACCTGGTAATTTATCTCCAGATTCAAAATATCCCAAATCACTCCTAATTGCAACAAAACAAGAAACATGATGCCACATATCCTGTCCATCAAACTTCTTTCCTACTTCAGTATCATAAGATTTTTTTGAAATGCGTACTTCACCTTTAAGAATTTTTTGGTGACAACCTCTACACATAGCTCTTCCAGAAACGGCATTTTGAATTGTAAAATCTTTAAGTGCTTTTTGTTTCAATTTATTAGCATTGTTCCCTCCTCTTTTTTTTCCTTTTTGATCATTGCTAAATGTGTCAGGAAGAATGTTAATTCTAGCTAGACCAACCTTTTTTTTTATTTTTTCTTGATCTTTCAGCAACAAAGATTCAAAATTATGTATCTCAAAGGTGTTTCTAGGTCTCTGTCTATTAAAAAAGCAAGTAAAGTCAAACCAATACTGTATCTTATTATCTTCCTTTAAAGATTGAATATTAACACCTAAACGTAAGGTACCCTTTCCAATAGGTCTCCAACAGCCCTTGCAAGTATCAATTGAAGTTGCATATTCTGCTAAATAAGGATATTTACTATTAGCTGAAACTGATTGTTTATTAAAAGGTGTGTTATTATAACCGTCCCAACAATTCCTATAATAACTCATTTTTCTTTTATTTAATGATTACCAATGAAAACTATTAGGTATCTTAAACTACAACCATAGGTAACTAAAATGAGAAATACAACTACCATATATGCAACTCAAACAAGAAGCATATATCTTATCTTGTCTATGAACAACACAGGTAACTAAAATGAACAAGAACAACTTTTTACTTTTGTAAATAAATACAAATATTTTCAAATATTGTTGATCGTTTATTTCTTCTTATAGTATAGTTCTTATTCTTTTTGATCTTGATGCAGTTATATACCAGCCACGTAATAAATAGAATTTAGGGTCACTCCGTACCATTAATGTTTATGTGATTTAAATATATATTTATATTCAAGTTGAAAACGCATTTTCATAATTATTTTTATTATAAATATTCGAAAATGTGTAAATGGAAGCTACGAGCTACGTCAGCAATATGGATGAATATTGCTTAAAGAGGCCATCGTGTAGACTGGTTTGTAGGCATATCTCTATGTTTGTAGGGGATCTGTGGTTATGAATACTTGCACACAGCATGGTGTAAATATAAGGCGATTTCGAATGATGTTGGTTCATAGATTGGTCCGTCATATTTGGACCAACCGCATTCGAATGACAAATTTATGACGTCATAAATCGTCTGGTTCAAGGTTGGTTAACCGTGCTCTCGAGCACGGTCCGCTCTCTGGTTATTTGTTCTATCTCTTTCTATTCTCCGATTCTCCCAGCATTACTGTTTTGAGGTTAAAGTTTTGTAAACAGAAGTGTGTCCGCGTTTTTTGAAAATGATGACGGATAGTGCAGTGGGATTCCAAATCCAAATTAATGAAAAAGTAATTCATTTTATGGGTGATGAAGCAACTTTGAAATTATTTAATATTCGATCAATCACCAAATTAATCTACTAATAAGAGGGCTGCAACTGCTTTGCGTTTTAGCATTTGATGAAAATTTGGCTTCCACTTTATACAAAAACAAACTGTACAATTGTAAACAAATTGTTGGGAAATGACGTACCTCAATTTTTACTTGACTGCCGTTTAACTAACCGTTTCGTTTACGAAGAATTCGAATGGGTCGGAGCCAACCGAGGGTCTGACGTCATCGTTTATGAACCGACCGGTTAACCATTAACCAACCGAAATCGCCAATATTATTTACACAATGACACACATAATGGTGTAATATACTATATTTACACCATGGCACACATCACTTTTTCAAGGTCAAATTTATTTGAATTTTTGAATACAAATAATTTCGCGGGCTACAATCCAAACCAGTTCGCAATTGACTTTAAATTGTCTAGAGCGCATGCCTATAGTCCACGTAATATAGAGTTGGGAGCATTGTTTCCATCAAAGTGGATGATTGTGAGTGAATAGAGGGCAAAATTGATGTAGAATAAGATGCACTTTTCCCGATCTTCGAAATCGTTTGGCAAAAAAATTTTCTGGGGTGAGTATGGTGCGATTTGAGTAAAAATAACGTTTTTCTTGTATATCTTTTCACCCCTCAATTTTACAATAAAAACGTTAAGAACTTTTCTTTTCCTCTTCAAAAGATCTACAAAACTAGACTTTGCACGTCAAAAAATATTAATTAGGTCCGAAGTTATGAGCAAATAACCATTAATTACAATATTATTAATAAACAAATTAAAAACCCGATATTATTATCATGACGTCTTTACATTACACCTAATTATGCCCTCACATGTACAAATAACGTGTACAAAATCTGGAATCTGTAACTTGATTAGTTTGCAAATTATGTTGTTATAAACAAATTTATTTATTCTAGCCCTGTACAACATTGCCCATCACCCGTATTTATGCGGTTTGCTTTGTTGGCAGATGTCACTGTGATAAGTCATGTGTCGTTATTATTTTTCAAAAATATGCAATTCCGCGGCCGTGGGAATGATTATTTAAAACGACCTTAGTTGCAAAATGCAATATACCGCGTGCTCAACGAATTTTGCAATATATTATTACGTACATTGATAGAGCATAAAAAAAGCTGTAATCTGAAAAAAGATTCGTTTAGATTGCTTGAAAAACAACGGAGTATCAAACCGTCAAAGTGAAAGGCTCATTGTACAACAATTTCGAGGTGCAGCGAAAAAAAAAATATATTCATGGTCGGAAAACGGACTACTTTCAATGTGCAAAATATTTATTCAAAGGGGAACAGATAACTAAGCCAAAAGCCATTTCCAAAGTTCACGCGACGCTATCATTTTTGCTATCTGGCTCGTGACGACGGAGTGTGGGGAGCCGACTCGGACTCGACTCACTCGAGAAAATTTCTCGCTGCGCGACTTCAAAATCGACCACCGAGCTGCATTGGCACTTTTCTCGGGAACTATCCAAGATAAATTAATGATTTTTTTTTTAATTTCATACTACTCGACGAGAGGAATCTATTTTTATTATCTGCAATTATCAAATTTCACATCCCGAGTCGTTAATGTCGCTTTTATGAAATGTCTGAAGTTTGCGGTATTTTTTTCGGCAACGACACATGACTTATCACAGTGACATCTGCCAACAAAGCAAACCTCATAAATACGGGTGATGGGCAATGTTGTACAGGGCTAGAATAAATAAATTTGTTTATAACAACATAATTTGCAAACTAATCAAGTTACAGATTCCAGATTTTGTAAACGTTATTTGTACATGTGAGGGCATAATTAGGTGTAATATAAAGACGTCATGATAATAATATCGGGTTTTTAATTTCTTTATTAATAATATTGTAATTAATGGTTATTTGCTCATAACTTCGGACCTAATTAATATTTTTTGACGTGCAAAGTCTAGTTTTGTAGATCTTTTGAAGAGGAAAAGAAAAGTTCTTAACGTTTTTATTGTAAAATTGAGGGGTGAAAAGATATACAAGAAAAACGTTATTTTTACTCAAATCGCACCATACTCACCCCAGAAAATTTTTTTGCCAAACGATTTCGAAGATCGGGAAAAGTGCATATTATTCTACATCAATTTTGCTCTCTATTCACTCACAATCATCCACTTTGATGGAAACAATGCAAAATGGTTATTTTCAGGCTATATTTCCTGGACTAAGTTAGGAACCATCAAATAATTTGATTATACCGCGAACGATATCAGAACGACAGATCACCTCTCAGAACCTGAACGAAAACAAAACAAGTGACTCTGACTAAAACTAAAAAGAAACAACCATAAGCAACTAAAATAAGAAAACAACTGACATATCAATCATTTGCGCCGCATAAGCAGTGGAACCGAACTTTCAGTCCTTGGGCGGCTGAATTTTCCTTTTTATTCTTACACATCAACTACTTTAAAAAATATACAAAACCATAACTTGCATGCTTGAATCATGCTATGTGTTAACGGTCAAACTGGTATTAAGTAATTGAGAACAATTAATGTTTTTCAATTTGCGTAGAAGTCTGACAACAATACAGATCTCACTATTTCTTTTTAAAAATACGACAAATATGGAACTCTCATGTTTCAGGCAACCCTGCAATACACCAATCTCATGGTGAGATTCTCACTAGTCCCTTAAGAATACGGGCCCAGAACATTCAGAACTACATAACCGCGAACGCCACTTTTTAGAATGCGCATGCGAATAGTCCCTGAACTGGTTCAGAATTGCACCCGTGAACAAACCTATTATTATTTTGTTTATGGAGATTAGATATGAATGATATGATATAATATTCTCCATATATTTGGTGAATTGTATACTGTAATAACAAAAAAAATATATGTTGGTATACCATTGTTTCAATGTTGAGATTAGCTATACGCATTATTTCAACAATACCTAAAAATAGTCAAATTAAATACCTAGTGAATCCCTATTTTTGTGATAGAATTCAGTTATAATAATCAATGAATTTTAATTTTCAAACAAAACAAACCTTAAAATATGTTTATGACTAACTTTAATTAAATTTTTATCAATGTTTCACTATTATATCTTGTTTACCGCAAATGATTTTAAGAGAAACCGCAAGCTTGAGGATGACATTGAAGAAATATTCTATCTATTAAACATTTTGACATGGAGGTCCCATGGAGACTAGTCACCAATCCCATGGGAGATCTCTTCCGAGAATGGTGCTAGTTGCAAAACACTGCGGTTTCCTTTTGAGTGCGGTGTGAAGTACGGTGTTGCACCGTGCAGCAATATTTTTTTAAAATTAAACTATAAAAGTATTAGTTTCCGTACTTGTGAACGCTTATAGGCACGCAGTTTATAACCGATTTATTTAAATTTATTGTAAGGGGCACCGGTGCGTCCTCCGCATATTTTCAAAAATTTTCATCTGCGGAGAGCGCACCGATGCGTACTGATAAAAATAATAAAGATTCCGAACTTCTATTTTAGTAGGTCAGTGGCGGATTTACACATTTGCCGCCCCTACCGACCTACAATGCTTACTTAAAATTTAAAAGCAATATATATTTGATTATCTAGTAAGAATCCGGCTGATAATGTCGATCAGATTCCATCACAAAAGGTATAAAAGTTTCACAATACCATTTTGTACAACAAAGCCTAGTCGACGTTTTGGTTTTCTTGTCAAAGGTAGATCTTAGACAATTTCTCACTCGTTTCCAGCAGCAAAGAAAGCTTTTCTCAACTGCCGTTGCTGGTGAACATAGAGCTATATGCGAACAGCTAAATACAAGTTAGCATTTAACGTTTTGCAAATTCTGTTTCCGCAGGAACGAAGATCTTTTCAATGGTTCAGATTCCGGTATATCAAAATTGGTGAATGTCGTAATGGATACGAGTCTTGCGTTTATAATGATGGCATTGACGCATGGGAGTAGCAAAGACATACTTATGAAGTCATTCGTGCTTATAGTGATGAGCAAAGCAATAACCAAGACAATCTTGGTAAAGGTCTCGGTCTTGCTCTTGCATATTTAGACTTGGTCTCGGTCTTGCTCAAATACTTGTAATCTTGGTCTTGCGTACTCAGTCTTGGTCTTGGTTTTGCTCATATAGTTTGTTACTTACCACTTACGTCGTTTTGGAACATTTTCGAGTCTTTTGATAGGTATAAATTATAAATGATCAACAATTCATATCTAGAAATCTTAAACACACAAAATGTTTTGTTTCGTCGCAAACATATATTAAAGTTAAGAAAAATATTCTCATATATCCTATTTAAAACGAAAGTTGTAATTTTTAGTTCAGTCTTGCACTTTGGTCTTGGTCTTGTTCTTGTTCATTCGGTCTTGGTCTTGCTAGTGTATGTATGATCTTGGATTTTGCTGATCACTAGTCCGTGTCCCATGCTTCCCTACAATATACAATGTTGGTTCCAAATTTGCCGTCCTAGGCTCCAGCCTTCTCAGCCTGGTGGTAAATCCGCCACTGTAGTAGGTAAATGTTCTAAGTTGCAATGTGCGTCTAATTGTTGTGGCTCATCTGGTAACAGCTTTTCTAAAATTTCTAGACGAATCCGATACAGCGATAATTTTCTACCGGAACACTTATTATGAGCATTGTGTAAATATAATTGGATAATATGAATGCCAATTTTTTTTATACCACCTCAAAGTTTTACGTATCATAAACAGGTTGTGTTTGAAAACTGCCTACTACCTCTGTGTGAAACCCAGAGAAACGGATGCCATCTATATACCAACATGCATATACTCACGTATGTGCGGGATGCGGGACATCTAAACTGCGGCGTTCCTGTGTGTACGTATTAAAAGTCACTTGGGCGTACCCAGCGAGGGGCAGGGGGGGGGGGGCAGTAGCCTCCCCTCTGAAAGCAAAAAATTAATCGTTATTAAATTTTCTTTGACCTTTTATATTTGAGAATTGACTGGTGGTGATGTGAAGCTAAAGAACCACTTGGATAGATATCGAAAAAATGCAGTCTACACTTCACCAAAAATTCAAAATCAGATTATAAGATTGTGTGGTGAAGTTGTCAAAGAAAGAATTATTGAAGAATGTAAACAAGCAATAGCTTACGCTGTAAAATGGCCGATGAGACAGCAGATATCGCTGGAAAAAAATGCTTTCTATCGGATTGCAGTTTTATGATGAGAATCAAGAAAAAATCAGAGATGAATTTGTCTATGTTGAGCTGAAATCTCAAGATGCCCCTACAATCGCTAGCACAATTCAGTGTTTTTTAGTTGATCAGAATCTTTCAGCGGAGAATTGTGTTCTACGAAGGCTGGAAAAGAAGGTGGTGTACAGGCCATTTTGAAGAAAAAGTACAATAAATCTTCATTTTTTCATTGCTCAAGCTACAAACTATATCTTGTGGTCAATGATGTTAGCAAACTACCGGAAATAAGAAACTAAATTGAAACAGTTAAGGATACAATATCCTTCTTTCGTGAGTCGCCAGCCCGCAGGACTTCGGCTCCTAATTTATCAAGGCTCTGTGAGACGAGATGGTCTGAGAAATACAAGAGCATTAGAAAGTTTTCAGACAGTTTCCATGAAATCGTCAATGCGCTAGAACATCTCTCGATCGAAGGAAACTATGCTACAAGAAAATTGCACTGTGCAGTTACTAAACCAATTTTCATCGTAGGTTTAGTCATGATTGCAAAGTTCTCTGCGATTTTGGAACCCGTTGTGAACGTTCTACAAAGTAAAAATATGGATTTGATTATGGTGAGGAAACACATTGGTGAAATGTCATAAAGAATAAGGATCGACAAGAAATTGAACATGCATCTGATTAATTACTTAAAAAATCACATGATGACGCGGAGAAAGTCGGCGTTGAGTTAACAGTTCCACGAATTGTTCAAAAGCAAATACACAGAAGTAATCCGCCATCCGTTATCTTGACTCTTTAATCTTATCATTCAATGTTAGATTCTCACACGAAAATACACCTGCTTTTGCCTTATCCCATCTTCATCCTTCATACATGCTAAAAAGTACTTCAAAAGATTTGGAAAAAAATGCAAAATCTTTCATGGAGTTTTATGAGTTGTATCTCTGCAGAATTAGATTGGTGGTATAATCTGTGGGAAAAGACATATTTAGCAGGAGACAAATTAAAGGATATTGAAGTGGCTGCACTTTTGGATGAGGCTAATATATTTTCCCCTGCAACAAGGCATGTACTCCTCATTTTAAATGCTTGCCCATCTACTAAGGCTACTGTTAAACGATCTTTCAGTACCTTTCGAAGGGTAAAGACCTAGCTGAGAAGTACAAAGGAGAGGACAGATTCATCGTAAATTCTTTAAGGAAAATCAGGACTGGATTGAAACGAGAGTTTTGAACAAGTTTTCTACAAATGATAATAGTATAAAACTATAAGACATGTAATTAGAATAAATTTTTATTTCAAGCAAATAATTGTAATAACTTAGTTGATGAAGCACTGCTATAATTAAACATAGTTTTCTTAAAATTTTGGTTTAATTCAACTTTTTCATGATAAAATGTTACAACCTGTACGACCATGGTTTGCCCCCCACCTAGTTTTGATCCTGGGTACGTCCTTGAAAAGTCAATTGTGTTGAGAGCGCACCGGGTCGCCCTCCGCCTATTCTCAAAACGAACAAAGCGCACTCAAAGGGTTAAATAACTATAGTCGATAAATGTTGGCCATGGACTGGAAAAGTCTATCTTAGATAATGTTTAGTATGACGCTGAACCTAAAGGTACTTGTACACTTGAGACAATAAGTCTCGAGAGAAAACCCACGTGTGTAAACAGTACCAAGGGCACTCTCAGAGACTGTCGTAAGAGTAGTAGAGACGCGTGTCTCAGTGACCGATCTCACAATTCCAACTTTGTTCGAAGACCTGAGAGTACCCGCAGTGTTTTATTTTGAAAATGGAAAAAAAGAGTGGAGTGAAACGCAAATACGACAATTAATTGCGTTATATGGAGCGAATTACTGTTTGTGGAACACACACATCACGCAAATTACAGGAACCGTGTTTTATGAAAATAGCAAGCGCTTGCAATACAACCTCCCAGGAAGTCCAACGAAAGTTGCATAATTTAAGAAAGAAGGTATTTCTTAAAAAAAGCAATATGTGGCCCTACGATATCAATAAGTATTCCGAATTGCTCCGCAGATATTCTTATGGAATTTTTAAATTGATTGTTGATCTTCAATACGTAGTTCCCCTAGTAGCGTTGAGAATGCTCCTAGATAATGTCTACGTTGTACCTACATGTTTTCCATCCAATATTTTATGTTTGTAGTAACTTTTTTTTCCAACACTTCGTATATTACAATAAACACACATTTTCTGAATATCCATTTTCGATCTCCCGACGTAGGTTATCTATGCTCCCGACTACTGACACTCAAATGTACACAAGAGCTGATACTATGCTAATCATCGTTAACCATATATCGATACTATAATGGTCTTACCCTAATAATCTTTCTAATAACAAAACACCACAATTTTTAGTTAGGGTTAGGAATAAAAGAAAAATAATCTGTTATAATATTTATTAAATTATACCGAATAAAATCTCGTACTAAATATGATTATAAATAATTTTAATATCACTGTGTCCACTTAATACAACACGAACAGCCACTTCAATATTCTTAAGAAAAAAAAAACGACTAAAAATTGGAAGTTTATCACAAATGATGTGGATCTTGGATTATTTTAATTTATTTTGACAACTGGACGATGTCGATTTCTGTTTCAGGGTTCACTACTTCTAGAAATCGCGATATACGAGACTAGTTTGAGAAGTCACAAAATTTGACAGTGGTGTTGCATTTCAAGTTACTGCGAGGGAAATTCAAGAAGTCACTAACTTATTAAACTGTCCTCGTACTTGCGACTGCAAATTACAAGTCAAATAATTAAACACCTCGGGAGATTGTCCCCCTTCCTCCAACAATTTGGCCTTTTAACATTGGTAGTGTCAACTTTCTTTAATTATTACGAGTTTCACTCAAAATAGGTTTACACCAAGAATCATTTTCAAAATTCAAGAGCCACATCATAGATTAAATCAAATTATGAATTTAGGGCTAAAAATTGGCATAATCTTACAATATTGATTATAGCAAAAGTCCACCTCATTTAGGACATTCTGTGTAGCAAACAAAAAAACGGTTGCTAGAATTAGGTAAATTCTAAAATTAATACAAAGCAATATTAATGTATATGTAAATAATTAATTAATGTTTATGCCAATTTTTATTTCTTCAACTTTTACACCAAACCAAAACCTCACAAAAAATTGCCCAAAAGTCGATTTTAAAAAATCACCATAAAAGCTGCTTTACAACAAGTGATATTCAAACAAATAGATATATAACTATCGTTTTTTTTAAATCAGTAGCCAAGGCAAGTGTTTAACGATATGTTAGGTACATTTAAAACAGGAATCCTGTATTGCATTTTCTTGAAGGGAAAACTTCTTTAGCACAAACATATTATTCATCTATAGGATTTCTTCTGCGAGAGAATGAGATAGAATACAAATAAGTGTTTCCTATTATTTCAGTTCCACCGTGTGTGAACTGCGCACGTTTTAAATTTTTTTAAAGAATAATATTTACAATCACTGATTTTAATATCCTAATCATTCAAACAGCACGTTAGACATCTTCGATGAATTGACCATTCCAGAATAACGTCACTAACAGGTAGGCCATATTGTTCTGGAGGACCCATGTCATATTCTATTTAGTTTTCATTGTTTACTTGTACGTCTAAAAGGCCATCGCTTTGTAGTGTTTATAAGTGTGCAATGCGGGGAGCAAGAGATAAGGTATCTTTTGTTCAATTACTATTTCAAAGAAGCGGGGTGACTATTTAATTTATCTCTCTGTGCAACGGCGCGATGCTTGGATTGGTGCCTTAAAACGGGACCCTCTCAGTGAATCACAACTTAAAACTTGGCGTTCATGTTCTCGACATTTTATCGAAGGTTAGTTAGTGCCTTAGAGGAAAACATGCATCCTGACTGGATACCTACCCAAAATATGGGCTACACCACTAGTGGGAAACCAGATGACTCTAAACCAGATATGAAAGATTTAAAAGAAGAAAACGGAAAAAAGTTGCAATAGAGGTAGGTATTATATTTAAAATTAAGGGTTTGCACCTGAATCTGTTGCCCTTGATTTTCGTTGGAATCACATAACTCCTCTGTTGATTGCTTTTTCCGTCGTCTGACATTTTAATTATTATTTAATTCAATTCAGAGACAGTGTACTGACTGCGCCATGTGTTATTTGTAAAGCTTTTATTTTTTAAATAAAATAAATATTACATTGACATTGTTCTAAAAATTCTGTGTGACAACCAACTGACTTACATGTCAAAACGCACAAGCTTCAACTCCAACTGATCGGTTGAGGCGCGTTTTTTTCACATCATCGATTTACCATTGGTTGACTGACGTCAGTCTCCGCTGCACCGACATGTCAGAGTCACCAGTGGCACATAAAAAAACGCAGTTGCTGTTGTTTACATCATTCATCATTATATCTGACAACTGACAATCGATACCACTTGAAATTACTTCAATTTCTGGCGCTGTTAATAGTGCAGTCAATACTTTATTATCACATTCTAAATTGATTTCTATTTATTCGTCCATTTCATCCTAATTCGCTGTAACCGCTTCAAATTTTTACTTTTTTGAGGTTAAGCTGTCATTTTCTAAACCACCAAATTTATCCACCACCTCGAAACAGCGGTGGAATGGTTTGCAATTTTGGTTGATGCAACAGTAATAAATGAACGCGTCATTTCTTCAATCTGAAATCCACCAATGAATATAAAAACACAGTTGGTGAATTGGTGGATCTACTGGTGAATAAAAAAACATGCCTAAATATATATTACATTGACATTGTTCTACAAAGTCTGTCTGACAACCAACTGACTTACATCACATGTCCAAACACACAAGCTTCAACTCCAACTACAAGGTTGTCCTCCAGAACAAAATGGCCGACCAGTCAAAGTCAGGTGTTCTGGAATGGTCTATTGAGAATAGGAAACTACTCCACATCCAGAGTTTCATTTTCAACAAAACTTTGGATCTGTAAGAAATTTTTTCCTATATCATCACAGATCACAGACTTTTTTGGCAAAAGGCTCAAGGACGAATCAATGGACCTTACTTCCAGCAGGAACCCTGGACAGGAAACACAGACCGAGTAACTGGTCTGAATAACATTCCTGTGAGGAAATAGTTTGTCCTGGTGTTGAAATCCAGAGCATGTATATTCATCGGGAAAAATATTAATTATTTTGTGCTTACAGCCTTCTACATTCCAGATGTAGTAGCCATTCAAATGTCCTTACCGGAGAAGAATTTGACGAACATAATAACCTCTCTGCATACTTCCCAGGAGACACGGATACTGTCCAATCGAAGCCAATCGTAACTATACTTGGTGAGACAAAAGTCTAGAAAAGAAGTTCTTCCATTATTCAACTGAGCTAAAGAGAATGGTAACTGGGAGCTTTATAGAACAGCTCTAACAAACTACAACAAAAAGATCGGAAAGGCTTGGAAGAAGTTCTGTGAGATTATATCTGCCTGCCTCGTTGCGGTCTGGTGTTTTGACAGGGCCTCTCTCTCGCCCTCAGATCTGAAATATCACTCTCCAAATAAACTAATCGGCTTTACTAAGAACTTGTATTTGTTTGGTGAAATATGAATAGATGTGAGCCTCAATAAACTTTTGTGATTCAAAGAGGAGAACCTAATAGACCCATTCACTACAAACCTAGCATATAGATCACTTTAAAAATCCAAATAATGTTGTGATACCAACAATTTCAAGGAAAACAAAGCAGAGAGCACGAAAACACGTTTCTATACAATACTGGTTCTATTCAACTGAATCGACGAATTGTCTACTACCAATATTTGCTTTGATTCAAGATATTAAAAGAAAAATGATAATTGGAGACGATGTAATAGGTCAAGAAGAAGAGAAAGGATCACAAATGTTTACAAGTGGAATTAGAGGAATAGGATTTCAAAAATGGAGTCACCAATGGAGGTAGCTAGGAAGAAGAAGATTGGGGTACCCTGAAGATTATTGGGGAATAGAATTTGCAAAAGTGTGCAACGGAAACGGATGGAGAGAACTAATGCTGCGTATACCGAGAGATGCCCACAATTTGAAGTAATTAAGAGGAAAAAAACAGAATACAAACCACGAAAACACGTTTTAATACTATACAGATTACCATGTATATAAAATCAATGATTGTGAATATTGAGACATGACCAACCGGGCAAATCTTCCAATACCGACTAAGCATTTTATTCACAACCTCTATATACACTAGTTACACATATAATAAATTTTATAAAACGAATTTAATGTTTATAAAAAGCAATAAATACAAGCCAATTATTTTTCATAAAAAAATAAGTGACAAAATCAGTGTTCTCATAGAAGGTAGCATTATCAGGCTGCATTTCCAAAAAAATGATAGTGAGTTGTAGAAGAGCACAAAAAAGTGACGATGATGATGATTCAAGTTTAAAGCTTATCGAGATTCAAAATCATGCTGACTAGAATTATTTGTGCGACCAGATACTATTTTGGTGTTAGTTGAGGCCTAAATATTCCAAACTTGAGTCAAAGAGCACATTCCAATTACTTATGGACGTAAATTTACCATTATTTGGACCTTCATATTAAAAATAAATTTAAAATAGGCAGTAATGAGGTCCGCCGACAAAAGTGAAGACACAAATATATATTAACCTCTTTTAGACATTTTATGGTAAATAAATTTTTTTACAAATGAATCAATAGACCGTTTTAACGAAAGACATCTTGTGGTAGCGGCGACCGTTGTCCACCTATTGATTTATATAGTAATTAATAGAAGCTAACTGTAATTCTAAAAGGAGACTGTAACTTAGATCTTGGACATATGTATCTAAGATTACGGTAACTGTATATTTCTTCGCTTTTTTTAGGTACTCGATGAGAGAACAAGGTCTCGTGAGTAACAGTGACACTTTTAACGTAATTTTGTTAATCTACCAGTTCTGTGGGTACAGCTTCCTTTTAAAATTACAGTTAGCTTCTATTAGTTCCTATATAATCCTATAGGTGGACAACGGTCGCCGCTACCACAAGATGTCTTTCGTTAAAACGGTCTATTCCCTTTACAAATTTTATCGTGTGCCCATAATATAGACATTTTTAGTTATAAATTCATCCTCTTTATTAATTTTAGAAGATGGACAATAAATGATCCCTTTTTAAAAATCTTATCATTCGCTCATGGTAAATGCAAATTTTTGCAAATAAATGAACCAAAGGCAATAACCGATTAACAATGTTGATTTGGGCCCCTAGCTATTTTTGAAAACTGACTCTGGGGTCTTGTTTGGACTAGTTTGGAATGTCTTCTTCTGAATTTTCAGCTCCTAAGATGCATTAGGGACGTTTTTCACTTTTACACCTTGCACAAGCTATATAATATATCACAGCAGCTACATGACAGCAGCAATCTACTTGTTTGAATGTTGTTTCATGAAGTTTTTGATGGAAAATCGGCAGGAATATGGTTATAATATGTCAGATCTAATATCAAGCTAATACCTAATGCTGGGCAATATAACAGGGGAAATCAGTGATAATCATAATTTTGCATTGAATAATCGTCCACCAAAAGGCGGCTGGCTGGATTTTTCAACTTTTTAATACAGATTCTTCTGTATTTTTTCCCGAGGAATCGAATAGGATATGTCTCAAGTTAGTGCAGGAGCTTCTTCCGGCTCTAAATTCCAAAAAGAATAACAAAAGTGAATATTTTCGTTAAAAAAGGCGTTCTAGTGAGCTATAAAGTTCCAAAAAAACCTAGAAATTTGGGAAATTTTCTCATGAGTAAAACTAAATAAAAGAACGTAAAAAATATTGATTTGCAGCTGAGATAGAGGCCACAAAGTGAAAAAAGTCACTAAACATGGTTTTTTTAGGAGAAGACGTTCCAAACTAGTCCAAACAAGACCTCAGAGTCAATTTTCAAAAATAAACGCCTAGGGGCCTAAATTAACATTGTTAATCAGCTATGGCCTTTAAAAAATGTATCGTACGCTCATAGTAACTGGTAATTATTGAATTAATAAATAAACGAACCCCCTTTCAAAATTCTTAACGAACACTCATGGTGAATAGAAGTTTTCAAAAATAAATCAACCCTCTTTAAAAATTTTATCGTTACCGATCCAAAAAGAGTACAACACGCACATGATACAGTCGAGGTGCAGCACGTCACATTAGCATATCGGTGACACAACCAACTCAGAAGTTTTTCCCTACCAAAAATCGCCAAACGCGGCAAAAGTTATCACTTCAGAAAAAAAATAACAAAGATAATTATTGAAACTATGTAATAGAGTAGCAAAAAAAGAAACATCACAAACCATTGCAAGAGTAATAAGAAACATGGGACATCCAGAAGATTCTTTGGAAATAAACGAAGACGTTAAATGGGACAGGCTAATCCATTACCGGCAACAAAACCAACCTATGAGAATTGAATTGATAGATTCTATAAAAAGAGCAAGTAACACTGTTTATCCAAAATATTCAATAACGGCAATAATTTACTTGAATTTAATGCTTTTTAAATCAATTTTTACAAAAACAGAAACGGATGTCAAAAATACTTATTTTTACCCAATATTACGTGTCAATTTATAACTTCATACATTCCTGTACATTTATTTGTTCCTTGAACCAGCATTCCAGATAAATTGTTTCTAAGTATACATGCTACTACGATTAAAATTTTTAAGGAATAACAAAAAAGCGACAGATATCGTTACAAAGAAAATAGAATCACAGTTTTTTTGTTGTTTCATTTTTGTTTTCAGTTAATAAGGCTCACCCAATATATCGTGAACGGTGAACAAACAATTGACGCGACCTGCGCAGGCGACCGGAGTACATGCACACATGCATACATAATGCATTGTGGCATGAAAATGACCAAGGCCTCAGTTTGGTGACAAATATTCATTGTCACTAGCAAGTACACTCCTGGTACTTTTGTTGACCACACCACGTCAGATGAAACTAGAGAAATTTGGAAATTATTGGCTAAAGCCAAGCCAGTGACACGATGGCTTTTAAATATGGACGAAAATAAGTACTGGGTTGATCTTTTTAAAAACTCAGACCTTTTTTGCAATTATAATCATGTTTTACTCTGTTTTGCACAATGTTTAAATCAATATCATTTCACATCCTCGCGCGCTACTGAGTACCTACTCCTTTTTACGTTCCACTACGTAGTCCTCCTCCTTACGGACCACTCACCAGCAACCCTTACATACCCTTCAGAATCACACACAAGAAGTACATTGAGAGGCTTTATTAGTGAACATGAACACCAACCTGAAATAAACCTTCTATTCAATCTAGAAGGTGATTATTTTTCTCATCATTCATATGTGACTAATAACCATGGTTGAACTTCTGTTTATTTCTTTGAGAGGGAAACAAGTGACAAAGAAATTGGCGCCCAAACTATATTTCCTGGTTTCGTTCGACATATTTTGATTACAAATTGGGGTTGCCGTTCTATCAATACAATTTTACGATAAATGTAAATAGACGACATTTGGACAACAAATTTCAAGAACAATGGATTGTGAACAGCTATATTAAATTTTGCTTGATTTTTGGTTAAAAAGCATCAAAATCGTTGTTTGATAAATTAAAATAGCGACACTGGAAAATATTCCTCCAATAAAACTTGAAGTATTTTCCACAAAAAATAATCACGTTCTGGAACAACTTAAAACAGTGTAGTTAATCGAGAATAAGGTCCCAATTACAGCTCCCGAATTATTCTGTATATTATTATTTATCAACCAACAACTTTAAAAAAAAAACAACACCTGAATATTTCCGGTAATTTCCTATTAAAATCGATTCATTTTTCTTACAATTCGATATCTGCCACTCTATTATTCCTTAAGACGACTATATTTTAGAAAACCAGAAATTAATAAGGAAGAACATAAAATATATATTTAAATCTTATTTGATTTGGACAAAGCGAAAAATACGAATTATTAGTAGGATAATATTACGATACGTTTGCCCTACACCGCCGACGTTTCATCTAGCTCAGATCGGTAGCGTAAATGTAACCTTGTTGTTGAAGAACGTAAAGGCGTTTCTCTACGGCGTCTTTATCTGAAATAAAAAAAGTGCACATCTCATTATAACGTTTCGATGCTAAATAACTGACCAACTTACATTTTGTAAGGAGCATCTTATCTTTTTGGTTTTGCACTTGTTGGGATAAACTGTGTAACAGTATCTGTGCAGTTTGATATCTTTGGAAGCATTCTTCGGGGTTACCGAACAGTTCATCTAACGCAGCCGATTGACACTAAAAAATACAATAAAAAATATATAATGGAATCGTAGAAAATATGTTTGTAGTTTTGTCAATACAAAATAGAAACGTTCAGTTAGCAGTCGAAGAATGTTCAGAAATGTAGAGGCTACAATCTTGATTTCAGTTGGCACCCGCTACAGTTGATTGATTTCTTCAGTACATTCAATCGAGGTTTCGCGTCCTTGACCACTCGGCCTTTAGGATTATTGTGTTCTTGGTTGTATTGTTTATGTAAATGGACTAGTTGTCCTTATCAGGCTTAACAGTCTTTTCTTGGAGAGTTCTCCTTTGGGAGCTCTAGCTTCAGGTGTTTATATCTCCAATGAGACTGCTTCACATTCGAAGTTAATGTGTATGCCCATGGTATGCATGGGATTCCTTAGGGTGCAGTGACTAGTGAGAGATTCTGTCACTTTCTATATTTGACTCCTACTTGGGGTATTTCGTTTGTCAGCAACTCCGAGGGTTTTTTGACCAAGAGTCCTGTATTCCTACTTAGACACATGACTCTAGTGCTTCCGATGTATTGTTACACCCCCGTACTGGCAATGTGGTTGGCAAGGGTTACAAATTTTTTTATGCAGTCCTAGACCAGAGATCTATCAATGTTAATCATTGCACCTGGATGCATAAGCGTTTCACCTGGGTACCACACCAGTATTCCATCCCATTCGAGTTGATGGGAATTAGTGCAATTTTTGCAAATGCAAATGAAGTTTAAGTTGCTGTCATGTTGGAAAGTATGTTTTTCATCCATCTATTCTTCACTTTGAAACAATAGTAATCATGAAGTCCAAGAAGGTATGATCGAACGCTTCTTCAATGTTAAGAAATGCTCCAAGTGATATTTCCCTAGGGCAGCTTCTATTTTCGACACCAGTTGGTAGAAGGCTATTTCACATGATTTTCTTGATTGATAGGAGTGTTGGTTGTAATGTAGTAGTCTTTCAATAAGAAAGTTATTCCTAATGCATATCAATAAGTTACTCCATTATCTTTAATAAAATTACTTTAGCCTGGGAATAATCCTTTCCTGGTTAGGGAATAAAGGCTCTGTTACAAACAGTTGAAATATATCCAGATGCCATTTATGCTCTGAAGAGTTTGCAAAGTTCTAGAAATTGATGTATTTTCCCTTTTGCAGATGCACTGTTCATAGACCCGGCCCTCCGAGTGGGAATCCCTTTAAAACTAGAAAAGAGAACTATGTCGGACCAGATGGGCCAACTGACCAATGCCTTCAAAACTCAAAGCAGAAGTCATGATGAACATGGACAGGTAAATAACTAGAATCCTTACTGGGAACTGCAGGCTAAACTATCTTTTCTGCAGAATAGGGCTTGTCTTCAAGAAGATGTGTTACTGTGTGTCTGCTGAACAAGTCGGACTACAGACTCTAGGAGCTGCCTTTGTGAGCGCAAAGAATGTAGACAGAATTACCACTTCAGATTATCAACTTCTTTGGGAGATTAAACTTAAGCGAGTAATTTAATTTGGATTGAGGCTCATTAGACTTTGCATGGTTCTGGAAATACCACTCTCATAAACCAAACCAACTGGAATTAGATGTATTTCTTCTCCTGTTGCAGGTGCGCTGGGATTATGCCATCTGGTCCAAAAGTTTTGTAAGGCACCACCGATGCAATAGTCCAGACCAATTTGCACTGGGTTATTACTTTGTTGAAAATGCTACAGTCCTCTTTTCTGGGTTTTAGTATATTGCCTATGAGATTGACAGCATTATTGGCTAGGATTTTCTGGAGTCGAGCCGTTTCAGTGGTTGCTTCCACGTCTCCTCCAAAAGTCCATTATGGTCTTCCTGATGTGTTTTTTGTATACAGTCAGGTATAATATTCTTCCCACTCTCCTGTTCTTTGCACGTATGCACAGTTTGTGAGTTCTTAGTTTTAGTGTAGTGATAAGCTCCTTACTCTACCAGGTTAGTTTATTCCTGGAGGATTGGATTACCTCGAGGAGGTTGTTGCTTTAACATACAAAAAAAGTGGAAAACATATCTAATTCTTAAACTCTAGACCGGTATGGTTATCAAGATAATTTTACGTTACAAAAAATCAAAGATATACACAAAAATAATTCTTACCATTTGTATAGCGTAATTGTAAATAATTTTATCGGCCGTAATTGCTGTAGATCCAACTTTATTTAACAACCCACTATTATTTAGCTGCTTACACTCTTGAAGTGTAGTCCTGAATTTCGTATTCATTGTAGAAACAACTACATAAAATAAATAAAACACAAGATTATTCCTTCGTTCTTTCCAATAAACTGGAAAAAAATACTCACCGGTTTTTACAGTACTGCTAGGTCTCAACTGTCCAGATTTTAACTGTTTGGTAGCCAGCGCTAGACCGGAACTGAGTAATTGTAAAGCTCTAACTAATAGAACTAACTGTTCCGCTCTTCGCGTCATCTCGTTCGCTGGTTGATTTTGTCTGGAGGGATCGACTAAAGCGGATAGAGGCGTAGCTCGTTGGGCGGCCAGATCCAGGATACAATTACTTAAGGCCAAGACGAAATTTATTTTCGCCAAAGTCTCGTTGTGTTCTTTCTGTAATATAAAATTTGCAGGTGATTCTTTAAAAACTTATTTGTAGGTTAAATACATTCAAAAGTTGACAACTGACGCTTTGTAGTGTTATTTGTCATTGTAATGTCACTAGTCAGTTAATGTAGTGTATATATTTCACGAGTTCTTAAAGCAAATAATAGAGGTCTCAAAAAAATTATGTTATTATTTTATGACCCAGATTCATAAAAGTATGTGTCTACAACTAGTCAATGAAGGAATTTTTGAAAAATACCCATTAGAAGTTCAAATATTCAAAGCGCGGTACAAAACGTGACCCTACTGGCTTGACGTTAGTTGCCCGCACCATAGAACCTCCTACTCCTACTTTAACAAAGAACACCACTCAATTTATGTTTGTCTTTTGATTAAAACGGAAGAAAAACACAATTTAGGTACCATTTGTAGACGTTGAAATGGTGCACGATTTTATGCCCTCAGCACCTAGTTTTCTTCTCGGAGTATTTTGTGATGCTGATTATGATTAAGAATTTACAGAATCCTTAAATGACTGATTTCCATTAGTTGCCATAACACTGTGTCCGTAAAGTATGGAACAAATTCATTTTTAGCTAAACAGACCATTTTAAGAAATAATCCTGAAACACGTCGATTTTTGATTTTAATTTACCGTATTTTAAAATAATAATCTTATATACAGGGTGAATTACTTTCGAGTAATGACGTCACCGTTATTTTTTTTTAAATGGAACACCCCCATTTTGTCTCAATTTTCGGATTACTCTAGCTGAGCTGATTCCAAAAATGTATCACATGTTGATTCCAATTGGTACAGGGTGAACAAAAATACAATAGTTTTGTGTGCGCTCATAAAGTAACGCGTAACATTCTTTATTAGTTAAATTAACAATATTATCAAAAATACTTACTGTCATGTATTTCATAAGTATTTTTGATAATATTGTTAATTTAACTAATAAAGAATGTTACGCGTTACTTTATGAGCACACACAAAACTATTGTATTTTTGTTCACCCTGTACCAATTGGAATCAACATGTGATACATTTTTGGAATCAGCTCAGCTAGAGTAATCCGAAAATTGATACAAAATGGGGGTGTTCCATTTAAAAAAATGACGGTGACGTCATTACTCGAAAGTAATTCACCCTGTATATTAGATTATTATTTTAAAATACGGTAAATTAAAATCAAAAATCGACGTGTTTCAGGATTATTTCTTAAAATGGTCTGTTTAGCTAAAAATGAATTTGTTCCATACTTTACGGACACAGTGTATACCTAGGTTCATAGAGTTAACGAAAAAGAAGAAAAGTACTGCCGTCATCACCGAAAACGTCCGGTTGCTTGGCAACTGATCACATGTTTACGTCTCGAAAGCGTCAAGTAAACATAGTTTCTAGACGAAAGCTTATTCTTGTCTCGTTATTTGTTGAGTGACGAGATGTTCTTATGTGATCGAAGAGCTTTTAAGTATTATTCTAAGTTTAATAATTTTGTGATAAGATAGTTATAGTTCGACTTTGTCTTTTAGGTGGATATTTTACGAATTTTAATAGTAGGTAGTAGGTATTTTCAATAAGTTTAAATGGAACGAGAATCTAATGGAAACTAGCGCATAGATTGAAGACGAGTCTGTAGTAGGTATTTTCAATAAGTTTAAATGGGGTGCGACTCTGGAACAAGAATCCTGTACTGTTCTCTACCTGTGTTAACTCTAGCTACAGTGACTATACTACAAGTCACTGTACCTCTAGCTATCTCGTTTATATTTGTGCGTGGAAACTTAATAGCCATATTTTCTTAGGGTCTACATTAATACTTATTTAGTGAAAAATGCATTGTGAAACAAAAATAAAATGTGTCGCAATAATATAATATTTAGGTAAGTATAATATGACATAAGTAAATGTATACAAAATGTGACAAAACGAAAGATTCCAGTACCACTGCATCCACATCCATACTCAAGTTGTTTATTGTATGTACTGTCTGTTCTATGAAGTACCTATACCAGAGGTACAAAATCGGGTTCAAATGTTTACGCTGTCAATAAACCAACAAAATAATTTATGGATTCTAAGAAAGTTACGTACATGTCAGCCTGCTTAAACAATAATAACATTTACCTACTTATGCTTATGCTTTGCTCGATGTGGATAGTATTCCATATCCTCCTTTACCTGAAAATGTTCTCATATACCTACATTACCAGGTATACTTGTTTCAAAGGCACAAACACTTAACGTACACAGCAGCGGGCATCTGACGTTAGCCTTGCCCCGGGTAGCAATTTTCCCCATTACACCATGCATACATTTAAAAAAAATTGTTTGTGCCACGTATTAGAGGCTCAAAAAATCTCCAGAATTATAAGTAAAACAAAAAATATGAGGCTTTCCTATAAACAAACAAATACTGGATTCTTACAATAATTTGCAAGATTGTAACAAAATTATAAACATAACAATTTCAGCTGTTCAACAGTTATACTGTAATCAACTCACAACAACGAAAGTTACTAGAATCTAATTACGAACCTCTAATAGAGTCTCTTCGGGTAACTCCGGTGCCAAGAAAGTTATGGGATGAAGATCGTTGCTGGTAGAAGTCTCATTCAAGAAGGCTGGATAATTACCCATTTCTGATATCTCTGGTAACGTTACGGCTCTCGTACAGAACGGAATAATAGGGGATCTTCCAAGGTTGTTGTTGTCGTTAAGGTTAGGACTGCTTAAGATGGGAAGTCTCGCTAAGGGCCCACTTAGTATTGGAGGTGAAGTTCCTGCAAAAATTTGATGGTAGCTTTGCCCTGTACCAATATTTAAGATTATTAGATTCGAATATTTTGTTTGAAAATCATTCAAGAACTTGGCGTTTTACCAATAACTTCTTCATATATACAAAAAAAATGCAATGGTAGGTAAAACGTCAAGTTCTAAACTGCTTCACGATATTCTAAAAAAAAAACACTTCATTAGTGTTACCTGATCTTCTCAGTGGCGAATTCATTGGAAGATTTTTAGAGCCGGATATCGGTGAAACGGTCCATATACTTGGCGGAGGTGGAGTTTCGCAAAGACTTCCCGAAGTTGACCTTCGTCTACCTCCTGGAGGAGTACCACACACATACTTGAGCTGGAATAATAATAAATTAAACAAAACACGTCATATTTTTTAATCCTTTGCCTGTATTGCTTTCTCTTTTGAAGTTGAAGTGAACTAAAATCTTATTTTAAGAGATGCAATGCAACTTACCGAAGGTGGTGACATTGAGCTAATATCTATATCTGATGTTTGTCTTTCAGGTCGCTTTTTCATAGTGATTGGTTGCGATCTTGGAACGCTTCCGCTACCATTCAACTGTTAACAAAAAAATAGTCAATGGGAAATATTAAAGTGAAATTATTTAACGAACCTTCGTCGGTGATGGAGGTTCTTCTTTCTTCTCTGCCTGGTTATAAATCTTCTCGAAAGCTTCGCGTTGGGTGGGAACCGGAATAGGCTCGGATATGGGTAAGAAACTGGGTCTAGTCGGACTAGCAACGGGTGCAGAAAGTAGCGGTGGCGATCGTACCGGTAACATAAATCTACAAAAATCATTTATTTGAATAATATGCGGAGTTAGAGCGAATCTAGAATCATATAATCTTTACAGTTAGAGATATTGTACCAGATGTTCCAGAATTTATTTACCGTATAACTTCCGGGAAATAAATATTTTAATGGAAAAACAAATTCATTTCTCTACCCTGTTTTAGGATTAAGTCTTCTTCAGGGTGAATGGGAGTGTAATTAGCAATGATAACAGATTTTTATTCTAGATGCTAAGCAAAAGCGAGAAAAAATAATTGAAATGTAATCCTGCAACAATTCTATGAAATTTTGATCTACTATTTTTTTCTCTTTTAAAATAACTGCCAGGTAAGGGTGGGCATGACAATTTAATAAATTTAATGCCGTCTAACGGACATTATTAATAAACTCAGTGTCATTTGAAAGGAAATTAAGCATAAAGTAAAATATTATGCGATCTAGTATATTTAACTGTAACCAGATCTTAACAATTAACAAGTACAAGTTTTTACATTTTTCTTCAAAAATTTAAATGGAATGCAACAAATCATACAGATTATGTCAATAGATACTGAAATGATGCAGAATCTGGTAAAAACCTCATCTCAATATATTTTTTAAGCCAAAGATATGATGAGAAGTATGCAAAAGTGAGTTGTTTAATTAATAATTTATGCACCATAATCTACTAGGCTTCCAAATGTCAAAAAGTCTTAAATGCAGAAATATTAAATGAATTAAATGGGGCTTGCCACGTCAAAAAGTTGAAATAATAAAACAAATATTTATATGTAACATATCCTAGTAGACTTTGAAATGTCTGTTCTTGACAGCTAAAATCTCTTTTGTTGAAATATTTTAGCAAAAATAAGATTAAAAGATATTTACTGTTCTCAATGCCTTTCACAAATTAGAAGCTCAAAACATGCTAAAAGTATACTTTGAATTCAGTCCAAAGAGCATTTAAAAATTTGGCGAAACGCTTAAATGATAGGTAGAGTACCTAAAAGAGTCCAAAATCCCCACCGGATGCGAGAAGAATTTAACCAAACTGATGGCCCAGAATCGAACACTAAAAATCCAGCAATTATATAACAAAATTGACAAAAAATACTGGAAAAATAAAAAAACACCACTTTTAGTTAAAAGCTTCCAACATATCCAACAATTCGGGAATGTAATATATCGGAATGACAAAATTCCATTTTATAATGTTGACTATGAATTGTTTAAACTTGAAGTGCCATATTACTTTCTCAGAATAGCAGAAAGGTTTAACACCAATTATATAAATCTTTTGTTCAAACACGAAATATTAACTAGATGGCCAAACTTAGAATACGTTTATACTGATGGATCAAAAATAAAAGAAAATGTTGGTTGTGCATTTTTTCACTCAAATGAGAATGTTTGAAAAATTTACAACATGAAAAGGTGTATTACTGCAATAAAAAGTTAAAAATCTTGAAAATTGAGTGTTGTATCGAGTTCAACGAAGAGTACCTCTTGTTTATGAAATTTAATAAAGAATTGCACACAAAAGTATTTAGCTCTAAATACAGGATGTTTCAAAAATATGGTTCAATAAAAGTTTACGAACCCCTCGTACCACACCACTGGCTTATTAAAATTTGACAGAATTAATACTGTTGATGTGTTTTGAAGAGACAATAACCTACAAAAGATTTTAAATTTGTACTTTCATCCCTCGAGATGATATGCAATAAAATGTGTATTCCTTCTGCACCCTTCAACAGCCTGTATCTCACAAACTAAGAAGGTTAGAGGAAAGTAGCATTTGGGTATTTTAAATATTTCTTAACGATCTATCATGCCTCTAATTTACGGGACACCTTGTATAGAGAAATGAAAATTATATTAATTTCTCTATGGGCACATAATATATACAGTATGGTAGAGGAACTCTATACATGTCCAATGAAATTATTCAAGGGTCAAAAATAAAAATATTATGGTTTTTAGAAGCATATAATTTGATAATTCCAAATCATGAATATATTAATGTCTAAGTATAAAATTATTTTCATTTCCTTAACTGAAACTCAATCAAAATAACATGGAATCGATGAATTCGTTAATGTAGTTTTTCTTTTAGAACAACCTGAATATGACTATTATGACGTATGTACGGTGTAATTTTTCCGTGAGCCCTGTAAGTCTTTCTGGAAGAAACAGGAGCTTGATTTACTTGGATGTGATAAATATAAAAATCACATGAATCCTTGCCAAAATATTCGCAATTAGCAGCAGCATTTTTTAGCAAATCTATCAAGCATTTTGCAGCTTTTCTTGGCCAGCGTCCCTATAAATACCAAAAAGGATTATTATATTATTTCATTCACCATTATTACTGGATCTGTAACTTGATACAAGTTATTTGATTTGATGTTCTTTAAATCAGACATGCTACTTACAATTACAGTTTTAAACTGCTTTGCTTGGGAACATTTTCCTATTCCTCTTCTAGATTTCTTAAAGGGAACACATTCCTTATGATTTACAACGTTTCTCAAGTACGAATTAGCCCTCACCAATGTCATTTTACGTATCGCACCGGCAACTTCAACAAGATTCCTAAATTTCACAGAAATATTAGAAGCTCTTGCTTTTACCAGCTTGTCACCAATGCATTCTTTGTTTGTTATTGAATAAGTAGAGCCTCTTTTAACCATTTTAAAATATGAAAATAATATAGATTTTTAAATTATGAATCGTCTATAATAATTTTCACAGCGCGTGGTTTTTGAAATGAACGATGAAACGTTTGACAATTAGCGCAAAATGTCACCGAAAAGTTGTGCCAACATCGAAATCGAAAATATAATCATAATAGACCCTTTAACGGTAAATTCAGCGCAAGCGCGTTCGGTTTAGTTTTGAAAGTTTTTTTTCGAAAATTCATAATGACGCTGGTGTCAAACATGACAGAATATTTATTTTGTAATCTTTAACGCTGTCAGATTATTGAGTTAGGTTAGGTTACGTTGTGTTTTTTGGATTTGTAATTTGGTTGTTTTGTATTGATTTAATAATCCTTTTTATTATAAACAGTCAAAAATATATACATTTTAAAATACCTAACAATTAAAACAATGTCTAAAAAGGCACTAAATCAAAATTAAATGAACTCGAATACGTTCAAAATAACTATTAAGAACCACGTGTTGTGCAAAGAACTCTTGTTTACAATCCTATTCATTAGGGCGACTGTCACATGACGTCACGTGGACTTGCCCTATAAATGGAAATAAACTTGAATTTACTGTTTGGACCCTTATTTTGTGGAATCTACTCATATTACTCTTATAAATGAAACTAACTGTTTCTAATTAATTCCATGAATGAAAAATTGGTGAGAATTCTAAAAAACTATTGATAATTATTTCGAAATTTGCACATCATTGTCAGAATGACAGTAGTTACATTTTATGTGATGCCTACTTGATGTTTAATATTTTGGCTAGACCAAATAGTGAGTGACCTATCTTGTGATTGACTTAATATATATGGTTAGAAAAAAGTAGATATATTACAAATATTTAATCTTAAGTATTATTAGCCCTATGGGGATATCCTGAATATCTTTTTCCCATTTAAGATCAGTATAACTGTGCAATGATATAGGAAATTCCCAAGGAAAACTATACCTGCTGATATTTACGATTGTTACTTAAGAAGACAATTTAATAGTGGAGAGCTCCCTAGATTTATCTGTTCATTGTCAACTTCTTATTGTGAGTCTCTCAAGTGTCTTCTAATTTCTAATAGGACATGTCCACCAACTGACAAGTTGACACTAATGACAGTCGTCCTGATGATAAACAAGCATCTGGATAGATTTTAGATTTGTAATTTAGTTGTTTTGTATCGATTTAATGATCCTTTTATTATAAACAGTCAGATATAGCGTTTAAAATACCTAATTAAAACAATGTCGAAGAAAGCACCAACGCAAAATTAAATTAACTCAAACACGATCAAAATAACTATACGAACCACATGTTGTGCATAGAACGCTTGTTTAACTTCAGATTCATCAGAGCGTGACGTCACGTGGACTTGCCCTATTCTTCAAGGAAATCTAGTTCTTGTTTCTTAACACAAATATGTAGTACTTCTAGTTCTGTATTATGTGTTAATGAATGTTTGGTGTCAAGTAGATGTTTTGCGTAATGGGATTTATCAAGTTGTTATAATCTGTGTGCTCGTCTAATTTCAAAATTTCGAATTGTTTGACCAATATAAACAGCATTACATTCTGGACATTTAAGCTTATATATCCCAGACTTTTTTAATGGGGATATTTTTGTTTTCACATTTAGTAGATTATATTATATGATAATAAATAATGAAGTGATTGTATTCAATGAAACTGGAAGAATATTATTAGAAAGTTAGGTTATGTTCCACCGCTAACTTAGCAATGAGTTCAGACGGAATTTAGCCGCTGACTGCCAGCATACTCTACATGTTTTGTGCTTAGTTTTAACAGGGTGTGCCGTGGTTTTAACCGTTTAACCGAGTCCGGCTGAACACGACCAATAATTGCCGCTGCTTATTCGGATGCTCAACAGTTGAGAGGCATCCCGTCTGAACGCAGCCACTAAGTTAGCAACTGAACCGTTGAGCCCGTCTGAACGCGCACATTCATATATATGAAAAATACAATATGAAACCTTAAATTAAAATTACAAACGCATAAACATGCAAAGAAACAGAATATTTAGTGTAATAAATGGTCAAAACATTGTTAGTTTTCTGAAATCCATTTTGAAGTCTTTCTGCAAAAGACCTTCTGGAATTTTGTAGCATTTCAGAGGGTATTTTTCGAAAAACTTGCCGAATTCTTTCCTTCATGTCATCTCTGGTTATGGCTTCTATTCGATAAACTTCAGACTTATTAAACCACCGCTTAAAAATAGCTATTTGTGTATCAAGAGCAGAAAGTAGTACTTTGGCAGTCGAGACAGAAAGTTGCCGCGCGACGCGTCAGCGGAGCGCGGCAATCTGTCGAGACTACCAAAGGACTTTCTGCTCGAAATACACACAAGATTTTTTCTACGATCACACCAAAATAAAATTAATTTTTTATTAAAAACGTGTTACTTTCATCACAATATTGGAAGTTTATTTGACATATTAAGCCTACTATTCGAAGACAAAAGATTAATTGTGTATGTTGTGTTGCCTACTTATGACAATAGACTTTATGATTTAAAGATTTATGATTTTATGGTTGTATGAATATTATAGTTCATTAAATAAATTACAACTTTTTTAAATTTTATTTGAACGGAATACAGAACGATAATAAACAAACATACCTTTTACTTATTAACTAAATTAAAATTAAAGATACAATTTTGGCAATTTTTTATGTTTATGCCTGAGGTAGATGTCTCTGAAAGGTTAGAAAATGTCAAATCTTTCTGGTGATTGCAAGTATGTTGTGTTGCCTACCTATTGCCATTGTTTGTTCTTAGCAGTTTCGTGTACCTATGTACGTAGGCAACACTTATCACATTAATGTCAGATATTTATTACTTTAATGTCAGATATCTTTTAGATTTCCCTATTTCTCATTATATTATTACGGAAAATACTGTTGGATGCTTTAACATATTAGAAAATCAACTAAAATATTTATTTATTCTACAGTTTATATTAAAATATCTACTAGCTCTCTTTTATCTATAAATAAAATTAGGCGTGCGCCAAAGTTACTTTCTGCTTAAGAGCGCCAATAATGTCAAATTATGACAGCTCGCGGAAAACATCAACGTTGCGGTTAGATTTGAGTGTGCAAAAGCCTACTTTCAGTAGTGATCGTAGGAAAAGTTCATTCCGCCTATCTAGGAAAGTATTATCTAAGTAATTTCCAGCTTTTCCCTTTGAAAATGTACAGAAGCACCATCTAACTGTAGCTAAATATAATTTTTACAGCATCTAGTAGGTGTTAAATTAACATGGGAAAATAATTTTGAAGAAATTTCAAAAATTCGGTCCCTGGTAAACATTCTCCAAAAAAATACAGACTCTTACTATTATATTCGTTGCTTTAACTTTAGCAAGTAAACGACAGTGATAGATGTCAAAATAATGTCAACATATTATTATTTATTTGTCATGAACAAGCTGAAACATAGAACAACAAACGAAGATTATCGACAACTTCACATTTAAACTAGTAACGTATCTGCATTATAAGTTATTTGAAGTTGAACACCATATTGTTAGGTTACAGGCAAACCGCAGGAAATCCTTTACCATTGAAGCATATTTTGCACAGCACGCGGCCGTGTTGCGTGTTGCCTGCCTGGTAGGTAATCACTTTCTCGTGTTGTTCGTAGGCGGCGTATTGTTTGTGGGAAGAATAGTTGGTACTGACAAGGGGAGTTAACAACGTGCACCGGCCGTCAACCATATAGTAATTCTGTTAAAAATTCAAGCAATATATTCATTGTTGGCGAAGTTCATAGTTTTTATTTTACCTCGTAAGCTCGGAATACGACACCATTGTCTATGAGTTTGCTTGTATTGAAAATTTCACGATATTTTGCATGAATATCATACGCAGTGACGATATAGTTCTTATGAATCTGTTAAATTGTATCTTCGGAATACAGGTTACCTATTGATATTGTAAACAGATTAGACGGGAAAATATCCGTACAGTGCAATGGGCTATATATTGGCAATAGCTAAAAACTGCACGTTCTCGTATGTCAACAGTTTCTTCTGTCGCCTCCATAAGCTTAGTTCAGGATTTCCTGAAGGTCGATCTTCCGAAAAATCTTGCTTCCAAGTAATCATCAATCTTTTGGATTACGGTTAACGTTCAAGCTTTGTCAATAGATCTAATCTAAGTAAAATGGTACTTGAAAAAATGTTTTTAAGGTAGTCACAGAAAAATATTGTAGCCAACTTCTATTAAACTGAAATAGTTTCCAAGTAAATCACGAAAGTATGGCTAATTTCTGATCTATAATGTTGATGTACTTATTTTTTTGTGCGAGTAAATATATTATGAAAAACAGTATATATGTAACGTTAATTTAGTTCACTTTACTTCCCTCGATTGAATTAATAAATTATCGTATGGGCGGCGAATAGCCAGTCCTTTCTCATGCCCAACACCGAGAAATGTTTCAAGGCTGAATATATTTACTGTCGACGAGAGTCGAAATCAACGTTTCTATGCGCGATGATCGAGGCCCGTCTGTCGGAAAATAGTCACGCCCATCTTGAAATTCCCACTTCGATTTCGTGTCTCTTCTTCTTCTACCAATTATAAATCAAATATGAATCAAGAATTCACTACTGAAAGGTAAATTCCTTTCCTGGTCAAAGCGTATGAGCGTGACACGAATATGAGACGTAAGTCGGTTGTCGTTCACCTGATTTAGTGTATTTAAACAAGTGGCAAAGGGGTTTCGTTCTTTCTTTCCTGCATACATGTGCTATTGAAGCCTTATGGCTTACATTATCTTATCTTAGAAGTGCATTCATTTGAGTGGTAAGTCATTTCGCTTAAATGCACAACTAACTCTCCTTTTTTAATAGCTTCTACCTTCCTATCTTTATTATGTAGCAATATCATTCCAGTGCCAGGAATAATATATATCGATATGAATTTGTTTTTTCTTTCAGTTTTTTTATATATTATCTATTTAAAAATATCTATTTAAAAATATATACGTATTTAAACAAATGTATGTATTTACCGGTGCAGAATCGGTTATTCTATTTTATCGTTTTTTTATTTGCTTTCTTTTTATCTAAAAATACAGGATGTATGAACCACGTTGTCAAATAATTTTCTTTAATATCGTAATATCATACTTGTAATATCATACTTCAGACATCCTGGATTTTAGTTAAATTGGAAAATTGTGAAAATTGTTCCTGATACTATATCTGTCCCCTAGCACTTTACCAGGACCCGAAACTTTACCGGGACCCGAAACTTTATCCGAAATACTTTACCTGGGACACTTACCTGAGACACGTTACCTGAAACTTTACCTGGGACTAAACTTTGCCAGGACCTGAAACTTTACCAGGATCTAAAACTTTACTAGGACCCGAAACTTTACCAGGACCTGAAACTTTACCAGGATCTAAAACTTTACTAGGACCCGAAACTTTACCAGGACCCGAAACTTTACCGGGACCCTTACCTGAGACACTACAACAGGAAAGTACAATAGTTCTTGCTCTCCAACACAACATACAACAACATATGTCGACTATTCATTTTTTTTTGATATTTAATTTTGTTTGAAAATATACAACTTGTAAATTTAATAACGTTGTTCATATAGTTTTTTTCCCTTCCAATCTTCCAGGATTTGTCGCTATAATGCAGAGGTGAATAACAAATAAACTAGTATTATTCAGAGTGGCGCCCACTTACCTTTCCTAATTTACATAATTTATCTTTATTTCACCTTAATTGAATTTCAAGTAGAATTACCCGCGAACCGGTAAGACTACTCTCTGAATTTATACTAGTTTGGTCTCAGAATCTACACCTGAGGTGCTCTCTAACCTGAGCAGCCGTTGCATATACTTCTTAGTATTCCGAACAGAACTATTGTTACTGTCAGCTGTATTTCTATTTTTTAGAAGAAACAATGTAGTTCAAACATACCTACACTTATAATATGTTTTCGGAGTACATATAAAAAATTAAACTCAAGTATACTTTAAAATAAATTGTTGTGGTATTTTATATATTTTTATCTACAAGTAAATCAAAAGTGCTTTGGATGTATTTTATATATAAATTTATAAATTTTCATGTTTCGTAGTGTCATTATTTATATTTATAAATTGTTTGTACCTGTTAGGAGAATATTATATTGAAGCTAACCTGTGCCTTAATAAAAATAGATACAAAAAGGTGATTTTTTTTCCACACTAAATATCCACACGAACCTTCACACCGCGTGACATCTCAATAAAGTTTATGTAACTGATGCATTTCATGAGGAATCTCTCACTAACCCAGCCTATTCGAACCCTTTGATTCTCCTAGTTTTTTAGACAATGAAATCAATCCATTTAAAAATATGAGGCCACTGAAAGCATACGTCTGCTTTGAAATTTTTTGTCTCTTAAGTATTTGTGCAGAAATGTCTACTTAAAGAAAAATTCCTATATAATACATTTGACAAGTCAACTTCAAGCTGACATACTTTTTCTCAGTGTGACTCAAATAAAGCTGTAAAGGCTTATTATGTTTCTTAGTGTTTGACAGGGATAGCTGTCACGTTCAAGGACATTTCCTTCGACCCCCTCCAGCATCAAAGGAATTTTGACGGGCTTCACTTTTTGTTGGTGTATGCATTCTGTGGCACATATATGTATAATATAAAAAAAGTAGAAAAATCTCAACAATAGATATTTTATTAATAAAATTAACACTAATTATTTAGATAATAAGGATAAAATTGTAATACCAAAATCTATAAAATGTAAAAACTAACAAACAATGCCAATTGATCTGAGATCATGGACAATAGACCAAAACACACACACACAACCGAGGTCGATGGACGGTACCTTTTAGATTGTAAAATTATGGGGACTTTTAGTTTTAAAGATAATTTAAATGGTGAGAGACACTTAAGACTTTTATGTGATAATTTGCCAATTTTTTTTAAATTTAGATGAATCCTTAGAGTTACGCCGAACTATATGGATACAACAAGATATGATGTGATTTAAATAGACATTTTCCATAGAAGTGGATAGGCTTCCAATAACTCCTGGCCTGACAGTTTTGAATTTTTATTTTTGGGGTTGAGCTGGTTTTCCAGACTCATCCTGCAAGTTGAGTGGATACACAATGCTATTAGCAGTATTTCTAGAGCAGAAATCGAATCTGCCCTTTTCGATTTTAGACAGAGGTAGTTCCTTCGTAGGAAACATTTTGAGCATCACCTATAATTTCCGTATTTAACTCATTCAAGTGATTATTGTTAATTTGTTAATATTATATTTATTTTTGTCTGTTTCTCGATATTGGTTGAAATAATAAACCAAAATGAAGTTTTTGTAAATTCTCATACAATGTTTTTGCCTTTTGTCAACTCATTTGATATTTCTTCATTCAAAACTTTTCGACATTTGGAAGTCCATTGAATGGTATCAAAGTTGTGATAATTTCATTAAATAGGCAGTATCTCTCATCCCTAGCATTTATTTTAGAAGATAGAGAAAACATTGGCAAATCAAATTTCTGTAGAATTATTTCAGGATTACATTTCTATTGTTTGCTTAGCATTCTGATTAGAAAAATGTGAATTTTATGTTAGCATCGCTAATTAAGCCCCCTTGCGGAAAAATTAGATTACTAAACATATATCCCAGCTGTTTCACTTGGCCGATTTTGTTATATTTTTTCGTGGAAATACTGGAAAACCCCTTCAAGATACAGACGCTCACCTCTATTAATCAAACAACTGGTACATTATAATGTTAAATAAACGCAGCCAAGTACGTTTCTGTAAAATTTTTTTTCGTCAGTGTGATACAATGAAACTTTGGATGGAAAAAAGAGAAATTAGAACAAATGAAAGATTGAAATAATGGAATTAGTAAATTTTTACAACTAACAGTTGATATTTCAAAGGAAATATGAATATAAAAAAATAACGGTTATACTTACGTAGGTTTTTCTTTTTCAACGCTACTCTCCGTGGAATGGTCCGATGGTATTTGTATATTTTGGGGCACTATAACATAATCATCTTCAGGACTTGAACTGAGAGTGTTTCTTGTAGATCGAGGTGATTCTACAAGGAATAAGCAAGAAAATGTATGATTGATGAATTTGAAGCTAACCACGAATTAACGATGATTTCGGTTATATTCAAGTGTGTTAAAAATGTGATTCATAAAACTGATTAGAAGTATCAAGTAAGATGGCATTTTGCATATACAGGGTGCAGCAAATAAACGTACAATTAGAAATATCTCGAGAACTAAAGGTATTTGCATCATGAAAATCGGAATGAAGGGATTTCGAAGAGTGAGCTATTTAATTAAAATATTGCTATATATTTGCTAATTCCGGTTATACCGGTGGTTGTTTATAACTTAGTTTTTGTAAATGGGAAACTCTGTATATTTTTGAATTTCAGAAATATTTACGTTATTCTGAACATTTTTTGTTAATATTTCCTTATACCTATCTTGAACCGTTTTTGAGTTATAATGTTTCTTATCTGAAAATTACACTTATTTCTTTTCATTCAATATCCTCTAATGTAATTTGAATAAAAGTTTAAATTCCTTAAGCACTATTTACCACATACCGCTTTATCGTTTACACTGTGAAGTTACCTTTTTCATTATAAAGAGTGTTGTCAAAATTGGAATAAAAAGGACACCCAAAATCTTCGCGTAATTCCTTTTTTTTCAAAGGGGACACCCTGTATGTGTACTGTCGATCTGCATTAGTATTCCCTATACCCATCTCTTGCGGTTTTCAAATAAACAAACTTCATACATTTTTGTCACAAAAAATTGATTAGTATATACGAATACAATGATGTTTTTTTAAATTCTGTGAATTGTTCTAGTCGACACCTGTAACAGTTGCTCACATTCCCGTAAGGATGAATTTGGATGAGCTGCAAAATATCCCAGGATGTCTAATTGTAAGTCTTCATTATCGACATGGGTCTTGGGCTTGTTTCTTTTACTTATAAACTGACCAAACTGAGAACAGTTGTTCAGCAAACGTTTTACAGTTTTATGATTTGGTCTAAGCTTTTCAGGATATATCTCAGCAAAAACAGGGATGTTCTGGATACTATTCTGTTACACTCACCGTAAATTATAATTAAATTTAAAAAATCATCATTTGTATATCCTAAATGTGCCATTATTATTTTGTCAAGAAAATTGAAGGCAAACTTTTATTATACCTGTCACACAACGGCATACCACAAGGTTACTACTCACATTTGTCAGAATATTCCTTAGGCGACTTGATAAATACATTTTTTGTGACGAAAATGTATAAAGTTGATTTATCTGGAAACTGCAAGGGATAGGTATAGGGAATACTAATACTGATCGATAGTGGGCAACGCATTCTTCTAAAACAATGAATCACATACAGGGTGTCCCATTTGAAAAAAAGAATTAGGTACGCGAAGATTTTGGATGCCATTTTTATTCCAATTTTGACAACACCCTGTATAATCAAAAAGGTATTTTCATAGTGTAAACGATAAAGCGGTATCTGGTAAATAGTTCCTGAGGAATTAAAACTTTAATTCAAATTACATTAGAGGATATTGAATTTTATGTACTTGGTAAAAAAGTGTAATTTTCACATAAAAAAACATTATAACTCAAAAACGGTTCAGTGAAGTGTTAACAAAAATTTTTCAGAATAACGTAAGTATTTCTAAAATTAAAAAATATACAAAAATGAAGTTATCGACAACTTCCGGTAAAACCGAAAGTAGCAAATAGGGCAATATTTTAATTAAATAGCTCACTCTTCAAAACCCCTTCATTCCAATTTTCTCGAGATATTTCGAATTTACCGCTTATCTGCCACATCCAGTATATATAGTCAATAAAATCAATAAAAATAATTTTATTTATTTGTGTTACAGAAACAGAAATGGTAACGCGCTTTACTAAATACGACAATTTTACAGGAAACTGTAATAATACTTTAGTATATTTCTACAATACTGTCGATTTTTCCAGTTACCCACCATTGCAAAAAGAGAAGAAAACAGTGTATAGACATAGAAATCTAAAAAAATATGATGACCGAAGAAAAACGATTACATTTTTTACCCTCTACTGTTTTTAACCATTTTTTTTATATAAAAATATGTACAAAATTATTATAGTTAAATAAAAATGGCAGTGTTTACTTCATGAAGGATGTTTGTGAATTGCATGATATTAAAATTTGTGAGAAAAAGCTCTTAACCAGAAACCCAGCATTTAATCATATCATTTTACCTGGTTGAGAACCTGGTGGAGTCAGAAGTTTGATAGGAGTCGCAGGTCTCACGGGTGCCGCTTTCGACGTCGTTGGAGGTGAACCATAAATCGGTAATGGCAACTCTGTAAAATAACATTCAGCAATTTTAAATTTTATAATAAAATATCGCGAGTAAACTAACCTCCTTGAAGAGGGCTTTGCGACTGAGGCGGTTCAGGTCTCTTCAAAAATTTGTGGTTGAAAAATGTCTCGAAGTTCATCCTTTCTCTGGCATTTCTCTTCAACAACCCCATCAGAAGTTCGCTCATATCTTGACTAGTTCCGAATGGAATCCTAAAAAAATAAGAAAATCTTACTAGAAAAGCGTTAGTAGTTATAGGCAATCACCCGTAGACACAAAAATGTGCTTAGATCACAAATAATTGCACTATACAGATGATGTAATTTACACTTTTAAAGTAGATAAAAGTTGCTACAATTTAAGCGCAACTGCACCTATATAGGTCCCATAGAATCCGAGATACAGTAGTTCAATTCAAGCATGGGTCATATTCATCAATAAGTTCAAAACTGTAGTTTTAGATTACCATGAGGTAAAACAAAATTTATATTTCATGAAAATTGCAATATTTTACTACAAAGAATTTTACATCTAAGAGGTATAACAACACGACATCCAAATAGATGTTGGAACTGATCACCCCTAGAGTAGCAGAAGCTGTTATGAGTAAAAGCATAAACTCCATGTGTACAGCCAGAGGTTGTCCACAAGGAGTAGCCGATGACATTGTCAACCTGGGGAAAATTTGAGAATAGTCTTTGTGACATTGTACAAAGGGGACAGAACTGTACGAATAGCACTAAACATCAGCCCCACCAAAATCATTTCAATCGCGTTGACTAAGAAAAGAAAACTCAACCTCAAAACCGTTAAACTTATTTATATATTTATGTAACTTACTCTAAAGTAAAGTGTCACCGTCAACATTTATTAAGCTATACACGACCTACGTTCGTCCTCTTATGAAATACTTCGAACCCTTCATAACATCTGATCAGAATAGATTTGAAACTGTGCAATGGTTAGCCACAAGACTTCCTTACGGCCGAATACGACCTAGTTATGAGCAACATCTTGCTTCAGCCGAACTAACGTATTTTAGTGACAACGTGGTGACTTGATAGTATTATTTAGAGCTATATTTAACATGTTTGGTGCTAATCTGTCACCCAATTTAAATCCTGATATTCGATTACGGGGACATCCATATAAGTTGAAAAAAGAAATGTTTAAAAGTTGAAATAGACAGAATTTTCTCTATAACAGAATATTTTCATCCTGGAATAATTTACCTAGCAGTGCACCGTAATAATAATAATTTACAGTTTCCCAAAAAAAAATTAGAGATAATGTATGAATGTATGTAAATTGGGGTGACATTCACTGAGACCTAAAAGATCTATTGTGCCCCCTTACTTCTACTTAGTTCCTGAGGAAAGTCCCAGAGTCTAGTAGCTCCTTTAGTCCTATTTCCCGGAGGAATTTTAGGATATCTGTAGGCTTTAACTTAGGTAAATGTTGAATAGATGAGGCTTTTACTTGATGAAGATCCATACTACTGATGAAATAAAACAAATTAATTTGTTTAAATCTTCATTATTTATTTTGAACACTAGTTTGAAAAAGCTACTGTGTAGCGAAACGCGTCACTAATTTTAATTTGAACGTCAGTTCAAAATAAATAATGAAGATTTAAACAAATTAATTTGTTTTATTTCATCATTAGGTAAATGTCCCTCTTCTATCCAGTAGTCTCCAAGGTGTTGTGCCCTAGGATTCTGAATTGCTGTGCAGTTCGCAAGTATGTGGATGGAGGTTTCTTCTTCCATGCCACAGAATCTACATTCTTCTTCCTCCACTATTTTGAGCTTTTTCAGGTGCCCATTCAGGCGACAATGTCCCGTAAGGATGCCTGTTAAAACTCTTAGTGCAGTTTTACTTTGACTTATGCATTCATTTGATCTTAACAGGTTGTAATCACCCAGAAGAATCTTTGATTGCCTCCTACTAGATCTTTCCAATGGTCAGATCTTCTCATTTCTTCGGCTTTGCCTATTTCTTCCAATATACCGCAAAAGGGTTCCGGCCCCCAAAAGGGTGCCCCTCTTTGCTAGTTCATCTGCTACTTCATTTCCTTTTATCCCTGTGTGTCCTGGAGTCCACAGTAAGGTGACGACTATATTGTTCTCGCCTAGGAATTCCCGCACACTTTTGGAACTGATTACACAAGAGCTCAGTGCTTTAATGGCTGCTTGACTATCCGACATTATGAGATAATGAGATAAATAACATCAATTATATATATCTGAAATGAACACAAATTAAAAAAAAAATAAAAATGAATCTCTTTCAAGTAGTGTTGTTCATATTATCCTTGTCGTACTTGTGTAAATCGTATGTCGAGCTAAGATTTTCCGCAATCTGTAGATCAGACTTAGCCGGTTTTAAGTATCTATAGCTTGTTAGTTGAACACCATCCTCAAATTCGTTAAACTTGATAGAAGCGAGATTGAATGAAGACAAGAAGTGCAGGAATCTGGCAGGGAAAATTGGAGTTGTAATCCAAGGATCCTAAGTTGGATGAACTCAGCCATAGTGACACCAATCATCTATTATGGAGCCATTGCTTGTAGTGTAGGACTAACCTTTTGACAACGAGAGACAGCCAGAATTGGCAGACTGGCCTGTAAAAGCATTACAGAAGCAATGAAAATATGCCCATCGACGGCTGTGGAAGTGATACATACTCAACTTCACGCCATTAGATATAATGGTGCAAAATGTTGCAGAAAGAAGATACACTAAGTAGAGAGAGAATCATTAAACAAAACCACCCTCCTAGCTTTTTATAAATCACAAGTCCCAAATTTTTAAAGCAATTCAATACAGAATACAGTAACAAGAAGGAATGGAAACCCATCACCATTACCAAACTTGCAAATAATGCCATTCAATGTTATACAGATGGCTCTAAAGTATAGAAGATGCTGGGATAGGAGTGTAAAGGCCAGGAACCAAATACTCTGGAAGCTTGGGAAAACCCCAAGCAGCTTTCAGGCGGAAATTCATGCCATAAGAAAGTGTGCCTAGTTCAATATTGATCAAATATATGGAAGGCAAAGGATTATCATCATGTAGGATGATCCAATTCTAAAATGTTATGGGAATGCGTAAAAAAATTCAATGAACTGGAAAATTACAACCTCGTCTCCTCACTGTGGGTTCCAGGACACACTGGAATAGAAGGAAATGAAATAGCAGATGAACTAGAAACAAGAAGTTGAAACACTCTTTTGGATACTCGAAACTCTTTTGGATACTCGAAACTCTTTTGTGTTAATATTGGAAGAAATAGGCAACACCAAAAGCAAGAGAAGATCTGACCATTGTAAAGATTTAGTAGAGGTAAGACTCCTGAGAAACTCTATCCAGGCTAGAACAAATGGCTGCCTAAGTCAGAGTGAAACTGTTCTAGGAATTTCGACGGGAGTCCTATCAGGACACTCCCTCCTTTAAGATCAAGCTAGTGGAGCACGAAGAATGTGGATTATATGGAATGGAAAAAGAAACCTACATTCACATGCTTGCGAAAAGCATAGCACTACAGAATCTGCAAAACACCTGGGAAAATGCTGGATACAAGAGGGACACTTTCCTAAATTGTAGCATCGCACCTTCGCAATGTTTTGCCTTTCTGGGGGTCTTGTAGTTTGCACCTCTTCGAATCTATCTTCAAACTTCAAAAAAGAGCAATTCATTACATTTATGGCTTAAGTAGTAGGACACATTGCGAATTCTATTTTAAAAAATTCAAAATTTTAACTCTTCCCGCTCTATACATTTTGGAATCCGTGTGTTTGGTTCGAAAACACTTTCACAATTTTAACTGACTAGTTACCCAACTAGAAGAAAAAATTCCGATATTTATTTAACATTACCCACCTCTGATCTGGTAATAAATTACCTTCAATGCCAAAAAATTATTCAATCAGCTTCCTCAGAATTAAAAATGGCAAATACATTTAATAAGTTCCGAAGATTGACAAAGGCATTTCTGCTTGAAAGACCTTATTATTCAGTGGCAGAATTCTACAATATTCCCTAGACTTTTGAGTTACATTGGCATAATTCAATATTTAGAATGATGTACGATATTATAATATTGTATTATAATATATTATATAATTATTATATGTTTTGTATTATTAGTATAGTATAGTCAGTATTTCAATTTTTTTTTATATTTTGTTGTGAATTTGTCTATTTTATCTATTTTTTAAATTATGTTGCTTTGTCCATAAAATTGTAAAATTTTTCATGACAATAAAGCTTATCTCTCCCTCTCTCTCTCTCTCTCTCTCCCTCCGTATTTCCTTAAATACAGGAAATAGAACTCAAGGAACTACTAGTCTCTGAGACTTTCCTCGGGGACTGAGTAGAAGAGGGACCCATGAATCTTTTAGAACTCAGTAAATGTCACCCCAATATACATACATACATCAAGACTTCTGAACAGGTTTGGCTTGATTCAATATTTGTGAGAATCTTTCAAGGGTGACATTCTTTGCATTAAATTTATGTTTCGAAACTTGAAACAAATTTTTTGTTAACCATACTTACTTTGGCTGTAAGTTGGCGTTCTTTTCATAAAATTGTTTTAATGCTTGAGGAGTCGTAGCTTGAAATGGTGCTTTTCCTGTTAGACATTGGAAAACTATCGTACCCAAGCTCCACAAGTCGGCTTTAGCGTCGTACTGTAACGACATTATTACTTCGGGAGCCTAAAAATTAATAAATTTTATAAAGAAACTCAAGATAGAAGCAAAAGAGTGATCTTACCATATACATCGGACTTCCGCAGAGAGTTGCAGCCATAACGCCATCTTGCAAGAACCTCGCAAAACCAAAATCAGCTGCGAAAAGATAAAGTGATTTGTTACAAATTTTTGGTAATTATGTTTAACGAGGTCAGTACCTATTTTCAATTTAATCTCCGAGGGTTGAGGATGTACTTTGGCACCGCTATGTGACAAAAGAATATTTTGAGGTTTTAAATCCCTGTGAACAATCCCCTTTGCATACAGGGCCTTCATGGCGCCAGCTGAAAATTAAAAATTTATTTTGTAATCTTTTTTTCTACGTTTTTTATACAATAAGTTTACCTAATTGGACTAGAAATAGGCGGATTGTATCTTCACTTAGAGTTCCTTTAGCTGAAACCAAAAAAAAAATTAAGAGAATATTAAAACGATCAGGATGTTGATATTTTAACTTACCCTGTAAATAATCAGCTAAGTCACCCCCATTACAATACTGTAACAAGGAAAATTGAAATTAATAAAATACATATTTTATTTTGACAACTACAGATAAAATTTTTGCACTCGACTTATTTACTTTAGAGAAAACCTCTTTAGGAGTGAAAAATTTCAAACTAATTTTCAACATCATATCTCAACAAAGGTATATTTTAATCACAATATTATGAAGATATAAGAGAAAAGTGGTAGGATATTATTAATTAAACTAAGAGAAAAACATACAGAGGAAAATGGACGCTACTGATAATAATGTGTCTGTATAAACTTACACATCAATAATTATTATGACTTAATTAGCGAATATTCGAAAAGCTTGTGAAGAACACAATAAAAGATAACTTGATTGTCGAACTACACATATAGTGAAAAGTGATTTTTATATAGTGGTCGCTAAATAATGATAACCAACATCATAAGTATGTTTAGAATAATACTTGTTTTCGATTGTCTGTGTTCCATAATGTTTAATCAAAAGTAATTAAAAAAATTTATTTGGTGATTTTTCAGATGCTGACAAATATCGGAAAAAAATTCACATCTACATAAGCTACAAGTTGCCAATATCACGGAAGGAAGCATGTGTTGTACTTTTCAGCTTTTTAATAAAACTGCACATCAAACTATTTTGTAGTTTCCCGCCGTTGCAATCACAAAGAATGAGGGTTGGGGAAGAGCGGGGATAGACGTAAAGAGGTGCAAGGGGAACAGGGAGGGTATGAGTAAAAGGGACAAGGACCAGGGAGATGGTAGAGGTAAAGAGGGAAGAAAAAGGATTGTGGTAGAGAGGGGGAAAGAGAAAAAGAGGGTGGAAGTAAAGTAGGGAAAATGGGGAGTAGGGGAAAGAGTGTTGCTGGGAAGGGGGAGGATCAGGATAAGGGCAAAGGAAAGTGAGGGGAAGAGCTGAAAAATATCCAGCCAGATCAAAGTAAGTCTCCTTATCACAGACGATTCAGTTCTGAAGCATAATCCTGAAACTGTGAAGGATTTTCTTTGCTGGAAGCCACAAACAGACGTATTATCTGATGCCAACACAAACGATGTCAAAATATATTCCACAGATGTTACCATGTCGTATTATTTAAAAGTAATAATCATCCAATAATAAAAAAATTTTGTGGTTCATGTCCTTTAATACTCATTATACAGTGTGTCTACTTAAGTTGGACTCATATGGGAAACTTTTTTATTATGGGTTTTAGGAAAAAAAGTTATTCCTCATAAAAAGTTCTGCATTATCTAAAACCTAAAATGCAATCATTAGATATTTCTTATTTTGAGCCGTATACGAGGTTTGTCAAAAAATATTAATCTTACTCAAGAGTAAAGTACCTTTAATTTTTACAATACAGAAAAATTGTAAGAAGTAAAGTTGTTTAAAATTAAAAGTTATATTCAAATATGCAATTACAGCTATTTAGCATGAAAATTAAGATTTGGTTATTATTTACTATTCATTCCGTATTAATTATTCTGGCTTGGTACAATTTAATGTAATCTAGGATGCTCTGTCATGAAGTATTTGACAGTGAATGTCAGAATGGGTTAGTTTTCATAAAATTACAGTAAAAATGGCAGCTTTACTGACTTGTGAAGAAAAAATAGAAATAGTTTTAATTGTTGGAGAAAATTACAATACACATAGAGAGGCAGCAAATATTTTCAACAACAGACATCCCCATAGAAGCATCGGGTATTCAACAGTTACCAAAATAATGAAGAAATTCAAGACCAGTGGAAGTGTTGATAATAAGTTTAATAATAAACGCATAAAACGGGTTGCCAATTAAGACACTGAGTTGGAGGTGATGCTTTCTGTCGTCGAGGAACCAAAAATCGGATTACGCAAAAGGGCTTCTCTAATCACAAATACTTCGGTAAAAAAAGATACAGTGGCAAATATTTTAAAACGTTATAAATATCATGCATACAAACCTCAATTCGTACACACATTACTACCAAGGGATTACGATGTTCGATTTGAATTCTGCGCTTTGATCCAAGGAAAGTTGGAAGAAGACCCGTTTTTCGCAAGAAGTATAATTTTTTCCGATGAAGCCACATTTTCATCCAACGGAACCGTCTCATCACAAAATTGTCGCTGGTGGTCCAACAGTAATCCAAATTTTGTAATAAAAAGTCGTAGCCAATATTCGTTTACAACGAACGTATGGTGTGGGGGTTTACAAAAATAAATTAATTGGACCATTTTTTTATCGACAATCGTTAAATGCCGCACGTTACTTACAATTATTAGAAAATCAAGTAAGTGATTTTTTGCACGAACTTCCGTTAGAAGAACGTATGAAAATTTGGTTCCAACAAGACGGTGCCTCCATCCATAGTACCGTAAACGTTAGAGAACTGCTTGAAAATATGTTTAATGGAAAGGTGATTCACAGGTATTCAGCTATTTTTTGGCCTCCCAGGTCTCCTGATTTAACTTTTTTTTATGGGGTTACTTAAAACAGAAGGTTTATGAGCGAGGACCATTTGATGATGTAGACCATTTGGAAAGGATTATTTCTGAGGAATGCCAAAACATTACTCCAAATATTATACGGAAAATAATAAAAGAGTTTCAGACAAGAACAATTACATGTTTAGAAAGAGAAGGTGGATATGTCGAAGCTTTAGTAGTTTAAATTAAAATTTAATTATGTTTGTTAGTTATAAATAGATTTTTGTTTAGGTACATAATATTCTTTGTGTGGATTCTCCTATTTCTAAGATAAATAATTATAATGCAGCACGTATTTAAATGCAAGATTGTCCAAACACATTAACAAATAGAAAGGTTATCATATTTTTAACAGATGAGAGGGATAAAGTCAGTATTGAAATTTACGATTACAAATACTTTATAATGTAAAACGTAAATAATCACCAAATCTTAATTTTCATGCTAAATAGCTGTAATTGCATATTTGAATAAAACTTTTAATTTTAAACAGCTTTACTTCTTACAATTTTTCTGCATTGTAAAAAATAAAGGTACTTTACTCTTGAGTAAGATTAATATTTTTTGACAAACCTCGTATACGGCTCAAAATAAGAAATATCTAATGATTGCATTTAAGGTTTTAGATAATGCAGAACTTTATATGAAGAATTACTTTTTTTCCTAAAACCAATAATAAAAAAGTTTCCCCATATGAGTCCAACTTAAGTAGACACACTGTATAAATGAGATAAATGTATATAAAAATATTTATTCAATTTCTTACAGTATACAAAACTTCATTTATACATGAGTGAATGCTTATAAACAAGATGTAAATCTGAAGGTTTCTGTAATTCAGCATTTTTCAGTAAATGTGACAACACCGCTTTTGTTGAATGTTTACGTTTGTTGCCAGATCTTTGTTTTTAATTTGACCAAATCTTTTATGGCTGTTGTATTCAACTGTGGTAGATATCGTTAAGAAATTTGAATATAAATCATTAAATTTTATTTACAAAATGGTGAATCGTTGCGTGGTACGCAAAAAAATGTATAAGTACTGGTGTTCACAATACATCGTTTTACAGAAAAGCAGCAAGTTCAACATTTGATATATGTCTTAGAGCATGAGCAGAGCCAGTATCCAATCTGGTCGACGGCAATTAAAATTTATTCCTCGAGTAATAAATAATCATCTAGTCTGTTAAATAATCGAAGGTTTAACTGAACTATACTTTCACAGACTGTACTCTGCGATCTTTACTCGTCGATATACCTCAAAAACTGATTAATTCAGCCGCTGTCCATTGCGCATCAGGGGTGAGAAGCTATGATCAAGAACTCGCGTCTCCTCCTACGTTTGACCAGCGGTACCTCATTTTTAATAATTTATATTCTTAGAACCACATCATTGGAACGCGATTAGCGCACCATGCTGACCCATCTACCTGTTCCTCTAAAGGTATTCGAAAGTGATAAATACGGGTAGAGCCGCAACTGTCTCAATATTCCAAAAATTAAGAGAGGGCCGCATCTGTCCCGACAACCCTTCTTCAGCAACAAACTTTCCTTTCATTCGACTTGATTTGATACCTTTGGAACATGATAATGATTCATTATTTTCAAAACAGGTACATCAATCACTCTATAGATATTGTAACAAGAATTACTCATTGTACTTCTCAAAATATTCATGAAAATCCGATGACTATTTTAATTTCAGTATCACATTGCAGATATATATTTGCTCACCAATTAAAAAAAAAGTATCACCTATCACGTACGTAAATAAACGGTATCTTATCTTATCACAGGTAATCCATTTCATACGATGAGCGGTAACACTCCATAATAATTATTCAGTTTGCTACTGCGTTTCACAACTTCAAACGGACACTTGGGTCAGTTCAAAAATGCTCAAAATTAACGTTTTATCGTTTTTTCTGTTAGTTATTTCCAGGTAAGTTTAATAACGTGAAACTATTAAAGGTTATAGTGAATATAGGTTATTAGTGTGATGATAGTGATAATATCGAGGTGCATTGCATACACGGTTGTAATGATAAACATTAAATGTACTTTGATATGTGCGGAATCCTAAATTATACTTCACTTATAAAAATATAATAATAGTAAGTTTAAGATAACCGCTATCAATTATTTTTAGTAAGTTTTCGAGTAAAAAGTACGTATCAGTTTATCCACACCTAGTTTCGCTGTATTGAAACACAAAGTATCTATTTAAGTTGTTTGATAAATAATACACCCTGTATAATCGGTAGTTTATTTGCTTCAATGCGTTTTTGCAAGAGATGATGCTTTACATTTCTTTAGAGATTTTTAAGAAGTGCTTACTTTTTTTTTGGATAATTAGAAATAATTTTCATCAAAATTATATGGCCACACCTTTATTCTACGTCTCTGTATAGAAATACAATGTAATAGCAAAATTCCTTATATCCCTTACAGTACTTTATTCTGAAACATCCTGTATACCTACTCCGAAGCTTCTATATTATCGGACAAAATGAAAATATCCATTCACCACTTTTAAACAACTCAAGGTTCTTCTTTACGACTTCTTTCTTAGCTTACGGTGGCCACAGATATAAAATAAGAAATAAAAAAAAAATTAAACCTTATGATCCTACGTGCTGACGGCCTTCCAAAAATGATTTGAACTCATCAAAAGTTTTGTCGTATATCATGTGACATATATTCTTATAAAAATATTGACTCCTTAAATTGTATGAAACGAGGAAGACAAAAACCGATTTGAAAAATGATGTGGAAGCTGATTTATAACTCTGATCTGAACATGTTTTTTTCAGAAAAAAATAACGATACTGATCGATTTTTTTATTGAATTTAAAAGCGCAGATTAATTTATACAGAGACGTATTATGGGGTTATAGAAAAAAAAATTTAATTGACAATTTCTTTGAAAATTGAAACAATGGTAGATGTACAGTGTTTTTAAACTTGAAAATGCTAAATAAGAAAAAAATTGAAATTTGATTCAAATCATTTTAAATTGGGGGAACTTGTAAATTTTGTGCATACAAAATATAATACAAATATTAGGTAATGATGTATAGCACCTACTTTATTAACAATTGAGTTTTTTTATCTATCCTTGGTGTTAAAATATTTTATTTACTCTTGCGGCTTAAGCTCTAATTTATCAACAGTAGCAGAAAGTCAACATTAGCTGTATACAAAATTTTTTCGGGTGTTTGGTTCAAGATAGGTGAAATTTTGCGTGCAACAGTATTCAAAACAAACGTATATTTTGAAAATTTACATTGAATTTGGTATAACCACAGATGTATAACCCCAAAGATACGCTTTGTATGAATAAATTAGTTTTATTGAAAAAAAGTACTATTCAGGGTATAACCGATTTTCCGATCTCACGGTATAAAATACGTTTTGCACTGGAAAAATAGCCAAAGAAATTAAACTTTTAACGGCTAATTATGAGATAACTTTGGAATTTTTTATTCTATTTACTTTGAAGCAAGTGAAAACTAATTGTGAAGGTATTTTTTTTCAATTTGTCAGGAAGGGAATAAAAAACATAAACAGAGTGTTTTTTTCTTAAACTTTTGAGAAAAGTGTAAGAGCTAAAACAAAATAAAGGCTGTACAGAAATTTTTTTTGCATATAAATGGTATTTAGTTGTTACTAACACTCCTAGCTTATCTCTGTTAATTTCTATAATAGAAAAAATCTAGATACATGCTAAACATGCTAGGTTATCGGTCTCCGAAAAATGAACATACTAGAAGAGTAAACAGACGTATTATCTGATGCCAACATAAACAATGTCAAAGTTTAACTATTTATTTTGCTTGATTCCACAGATGTTGCCATGTCGTATTATTTAAATGTAATAATCATCCAATGACTTCAATTTTTTTGTCGTTCTTTAATATACAGCGTGGGCCACAGAAAACAGTCCACCCCGATATTAGGCGGTATTCCTTAGATTTTAAGGAATTTAGGAAACTCGTCTATTTTTATTCTAAGGGGGACACATTTTTACGATAGTCATCTGTCAACCCCCTCCCTTCCACTTCACCAACCCCTTATTTTTAAATAGGGAATATACCCTTTAATACTTATTATCTAACAGAGATAAATGTATAAAAGCGATTTATTTAATCTGTGACAATATACAAAATTTAATTAATACATGTGTAAATGTTTATAAACAGGATGTCAATTTGAAGGTTTATGTAATTCTGCATTTTTCAGTAAATGTGACAAAACCGTTTATATTGAATGTTTACATTTTTTGACAGCTGTTTGTTTTAATTTTTACTAAATATGTTATGGCTGTTGTATTCAACTGTGTTAGACATTTTGAAGAAATTTTAATGTAGATCATTTAAGGATACTTTATTTACTAGTTAAATAATATTAACAAGATGTAAAAATAACGTATAAGTGATGTTTACAATACATCCTTTCACAGGTGAGCAGCAAGTTCTGAACAGTTCCACAGTTTTACAGTTCTGAAATTACCAGTCTCGTATCATTCGATATATAAATACTATTTACTCATTCTAATAAGAATACAAATTTATCTTAGAGAAAATAAACAATATACATGTTTATAATTCAATATCGACGGCAACTAAAATTCATTCCTCGAGTAATAAATAAATCTAAGATGAATATTTTCAATACATTTTAATCCTCACACAGCACGGCACTGTTATTGGAATCTGTTACCTTTGCTGTTTGTATTGCTAACCTTGTTTTGGAATGAGACAATCGATTTAGATGTTGGCTTCAAACAAAGTGTGTTGTCAGTATAGCGGGTTATTCATAGGCTGTTTAATGATCGAAGCTATCGGTAGCTAGTAAGAAAAACTTTCGTGTCCTGAATGACGATAAAATAAAAACGTCACATTAGTAATGACCAATGTTCATTTAGGGTGGAAATTTTAAAACATTTTAAACTAAATTCTAGTCGAATTAAACTTAAAAGACGTTATCAACTTTATATTGAGGAATACAATTATTTGATAACTGTCAAAATATTACTTTTTGTTGACATGAATGTTACCAAAATAACGTTAACACACTGTGATACTACTATTTTTATGGCAATCAACCGCCTTTTATTAGTCTACAGAGGATATTTATCAACGAAACAGACCGGTAACCAATGACAGATGTAGGATTCATTATTTCGAAAGGAAGCCGATTTCACCATCGAGTTTAATGTGAAGAACAAGTAGAATAAGGCTATTCCCCAAGACCCAACTGGATAATCAACGCTACAGTGGACATTGAATATCTTAGAATTTTTACGAAACTAGAACAATTAACTTATGGATGCTGTGTACTTGGATGCATTCCTTGGGTACTACTTTTCATCCGAAAACATGGCATACAAATCCAAGTAAGGGCTGATAAAAAAATATAAAAAGGTGAAAAAAAATATTAATTAACTTATGTATGTCGAAGAGAGTTTAGATTTTGTTATCTTAGTAGATGCTAAAAGCATTAGTGGCATACATTTTGCGGCGATACTTCATTTGTTAATAATTTTCCAATTAATTTTAATAATGTCTACTACTGTATTGTCGATTATACACTTTGGGCCTTGGGTAACAGCCTCATTCTACTTGTTTTCTACTTGGCATCCATTCGAAATAATGAAGCATACATGTGTCATGGGCTACCGTTTTAAAAACACCAAGAAGGATTCGGCTTAATTGTAAAATTAAATCTTATGATGAAAAATATAAAATATAATTCAATTTAAAACACTACAATTTATATAAAAATTCACCTATGACGTCTTATTAAAAAATGTAAGATTATGTTATCAAGATCGAAGTGAGTATTTGATAATGCATTATAAATAAAGTTTATATAATCATCTTTTACGCAGAAAAACGTGATTATCCAAAAAAACAATTAGACAAAAATATAATCGATGAAAAATGAAACATTGAAATTGAAGAAAGATAAATAAATATCTCGGAACTCAATCAAGTTTTTGAAATTTAAAAATAGTTTTTTCTACTCATAAACAAAGATTTCCACTTCAAGAAATAGGCCAGGCATATTAGCTTAAAAACAGCCAAATGAGGAAACAATTCCTAGCAGGGTTAACAGAGTTGCGGAGGGTAGGGAAAAAGATTTGTAGATAATTAAAAAATCTGCAACTTTTGTAGGATCAAATTTTTTACATATCCTCAAAATAATCGTGTAAAATGGGAAAACCCGATTGTTCTGATTTGTATTCCCCTTTTTTAGGAACACCAAACATGGTAGGATTGTAGCTTTTTTAATGACGATTAAGCAGGTATTTTTTTGTCAAAAAGTTCCTTAGTTTTTGAGAAATTCACGTTTTTTTCAGGTACCTGAAAAAGCTTTTTTCCATTTATAGAGAAAGTTCTGACAAGCCATTTCTTTTGTAAAGACCTTTATTTTCATATAAAAACAAAAAAACTATATCACTTGAATAGAAAAATATTGTGTAAGTGCGAAAAACTGAAAAATCGAACTCTGCTCATAATCATTTTCCGACTCACTAAAGTTAAAACGCAAATTAACGATAATACAATAGGCTGCGATTACCTATTTTTTTTTAACGTGGATACTATTAGATCATTAGGATAATGAATATATTGATTTTTGCAATTTAATTTAAAAAAATTAGATTGTTTTTTGAAAAAAAAATTGATAAGAACAAAATTTAAGGTCGATTTTAATTTTTTAATTCCTATCCCCCTCTTGTACTTCTTCTTCCTCCTCCAGTTATCCTTGTTATTCTTCTTCCTATTCCTGTTGTCCTTGTTCATCTTCTTGTGCAGATTATAATCTGCTGGCATTATCTCGTTCTTATCATAAGTGCAATTTTCCAACCCTTGACAGTTAACATAAAGTTGAACAACTGCAACTCAGAGTATTACACCATTTTTCGCAACTACGAGAAATCTTTTAAAGCAAACTGTCGGGAATCAATTTTTCTTCAGTGTACTTTGGCTATTCCTTTGATGGGAGGCCATTTTTCTAATTTAATTTTATCAATGATGTTTGATAGATTCCATATCTTAGATGGTGCACCTCAAATTTTTTTTGCACAATAAATAGATGCAATCAATTTTCCTCCATTTTTGGTAAGCAATTCTTTATCAGCCTCTTCATTATAAAAAAATAGTGAATGTTTTTCTGAAATGCAGTTGTAGGAAACATGGTTTGCAGTGTCCAAATTGTCATGGGTTGGAAAATTGCATTAATGACTAAAAACTTTGGAAGACATTCACTATCAACCTATAGAGCGAAATAATGCTAGCAAATTAGAATCTTCTCGAGAGGTTTAAGAGAAAGAAGAACAAGAACATCAGAAGGAGGAAGAAGTAGAACAGAAAGTAATTAAACAAAAAAATTAAAACTGACCTAGAATTTTAAAAGTGATTTTAGCGAAAACGAATTTTTTATAGATTTTTTATTAAAAATAAAATTTTGTCAATACATTTTTTATTTCAAAAATCATTATCCCAAATGATCTCATAGTAACCGTGTAAAAAAATGGATAATCGCAGCTCACTGTATTATAGATATTCTGTTTTTTTCTTGTAATTCACGAATCATTTCATGCAAGTTATATGAACTGGAATTATTCAGTACCTTACCCTTAAAAATTCATAAGATTAATAATAATGTCTTTAATAAATTTCTGAATTTCTAAATAAGAAATAAAATCAAATTTACTATAGTGAGAAAATGAATACCTATAATAATAATAATAATAATAATGTTTATTCAGATTCAGTTCTCAAAACATAACTAAAAAGTAATACTGAATGAAGATGGTAGAAACCACAGAAGCATCAGATATTGTTTGTATATGGTCAAAAGAGATCCAAAAGGAAAAATGAGAATATAATATCAAGTTCACATTATTATTGAAATGTGTAAATGAAAATATAATTCTAAATTCACATTCACATGCTAAATTCACATCATTTCCATTAGCTACACGAGCGCCATTTCGGTGAATCTTCGAATTATAATTTGCTGTTTATAGGTGGACACTTTTTCAACTTGACCCCCATACAAGATGGTGCTCCTTCCTTCTACCCTCCATAATTTCTTAGTTTCAATTTAAATCTTAATTTCCTAGTTTCTTGCATGAACATCTACATTACAAGGTTTTAGTTTTAAATTTATCTAAGTTTTAATTTTTGGCTTGGATGAATCCACCTTTAGATTTTTAAGTTTTTCGCACTTTACTCAATATAGTTTTTTCTCTTCATATGAAAGTTGAAGCCTTTACAAAAAAATTAGACGTCAGAACTTTCTCTCTCTCTCTCTGTCTCTAAAAAAAAAGGAACTCGAACATTTTTTGTGAAAAACGTGAATTTCTCAAAAACTACTGAATTTTTTGACAAAAAAATCTGCTTATTGTGCATTAAAAAAACTATAATACTGTTAAGTTTGATAAGCCTGTCATTATTTGCTAAAAAAGAAGGAAATGAAACAGAAAAATCGGTTTTTGGTATTTTACTCGACAATTCTGAGGTTATGTAAGAAACCTGTTCATACAAGTTGTAGATTTTTTATTATTTACAACATTCTCATTTCACAGTAGGTATTTACGCAAGAAATAGTGAAAAACCATTTCTCACCCCTTTCAACCCTCCTCGACTACATACATTCAGATGTGTGACATTTTTTCCTGCTTTAGTTATGCCTTTCCTTCCCTCTCCAGGTTCGTTTAACCGTTAGAAAATTTTCTGTAAAAAAGGTAATTCAATTTTAATAAGAATTTGAAAGTATTTATGTTGTTTTTGGTTTCAGATCTGGTAATGGTTTAACAGAAAATTTATTCGGGGTACCAATAGAATTTGTAAGTAATAATATTATGGGGTGCGAGCAAAAATAGGCAAAACAAAATTATTACAAACATCTATATTTATTACCTGCACTAATTTTAATTGTATTTACAGAATTTGCATGATAACTACGACGACTGGGAAGCCGGAATAAACGTGAGTTTTTATCCTTACGTTCTATTTACATCTTTAATTTAATTTTTCTTTAGAATGATATCTGGGACGAAGATGATCCGAAAGCTGCCGAAGAAAATTTGTCCTTCTACACGCTCGAAACCTTATGCTCGGACTACGATTTATTCTACAATGATCAATTAATCAACTGTGGAAATCTCAAAATTTCACCAAAAAAGTTAGTGTTAACAAATAACCACTACCTCTCAAAAAGAGAAGCGAGTGAAGACAACCTCGAAGAAGGCTCCGGAGATGATGGTAAGAATGAAACTTTGTATTGTCTTAGATGTTTTCTACTTTTTATTTAAACTCTAAGGCTACATTCGTAATCAATTCGCTGGCCAAGTGGCACTTTGGCACGCAAGTCGGCACGAAATTTGCCATTCACAATAACTTCAAAGTCGACTTTAACGCAAGCGCGTTCGTACCTAAATAATTGTCAGGATTCCTTCAACATATGGTCGAAGCATGATTCTGTCTGTATTTACTTCAGTCTGAGGTTATAATATATAATTTGGATTTGGATTTATTTTTTATAGCAGTATATACTGGAGTTTAGTAGTGATGGACTATCAGACAGATGTCAGATATATCAAAAAACAAATAACAAAAATTAATGCGCATGTCCCATAGCCGGCACGAAGTGCAAGTCGAAGTGAAAGTTTGCAGCTTGCAAGAAATTTCGACGACTTCAACTTCAACTCTGACGCCAAATTGCGTTGTGAACGATCACACTGAAATAGATTTGCTTAGCTTTCGTGCCAAAGTGCCACTTGGCCAGCGAATTGATTACGAATGTAGCCTAACAGCCTTAACTTTTTTAGCAGATACTCCCATAGAAGCAATCGAAGCTGAACAAACTAAAGCAGAAAAACCGGAAAAAACTGAACCTGCTGAAAATTTTAAAGTAGAAGAACCACCAAAAGTTGAAAATTTAGAGCTACTAACAAAACCCAAGGCAAACGAATCGGAAAAAGTAGAATCTAAGGCAGAAGAATCGGAAAAAGCTGAACCTACTGATGCAGTTAAAGTAGAAGAGTCACCCAATGTTGAACCTTCAGAAAACGTGGAAGAAACTCAAAAAGAATCACAAAATGTTGCAGTTCCAGAGAATAGAGTCCTACTAAAAGAACATAGCACAGAAGAATCGGAAAAAACTGGACATACTGAAGAAGTTAAAGAAGAAACACCAGAAGTTGAGCATTCGGAAAAAGTAGAACCACAGGAGGGTGAACCAGAAGAATCACCAAAAGCTGAACCTGTAGAAAACAAGGAACTAACTCAAGAAGAAACAAAACTTGAATCTGAGAATGTCAAACCTTTAGCGCTTGCACCAGTCGTAGATATACAAGAAAACAATGAACCTGCAGCTTTACCTTCAGAAGATAATCTGCAATCAATCGGGGGAGAAGCAACATCAGTTGTTGTAAACGAACAAGAAAAGCAGCAACAAATTGCACAGTCGTCTGAAGACAAGTTACAAACAGCAGAAAACTCTGAACAAGAAAAAGACATTAGTTCACGACTCAAAACTCAATCTTTGGACGTTCCAGAAGAGTTACCCCTAGCACCAGTAATAGTTCCAGCCACTGATAAGGCCGTACAAGAAGTTATTCAAGAACAAACAACAAAGGCAACGGCAGAAACTCCCAAAATCGAAGAAGTGAAGTCGAAGGAAAAAGACGAACAAGATGTTCCCGCGAATGAAACACCCAAAGAACAAGAAACGAAAGAGTCCAGTGCCGACACAGCGATTAAAGATGATAAAACAGAATTAAGTGAAACACCAGAACAAGTAGAAGAGACTGAAAATAAAAAAGAAGAAATTAATGCACTGCAAAGCGGAATGGCCATCTTTAAAACCAACGCCAATCTCGGCGAAACAGACAAGCAGTTAGCGAAAAGTAAATCCAAAGAAAGTATAAGTAAGTATGTCTACGTTTTCAAATTATTTCAATTACCATGGAATGTCATTACTTAGATATGAGTTACGAGATCTTCCGAATAAGAAACAACTACTCCTCGGGGAGTATAACTTGTATAAGCGACTTATTATTACTGTTTTTCAGAGTCTACAGCAACCGAGGCGGAAGAACCAAAATCTGGAGCAAGCGAAAGCAACGAAACAAGCAAAAAGAACAACATTTTGCTGTTTATAATATTCGGAGCAGTTTTAGTTGTAGGAGCGGCAGCTTTTGGATATAATTACTATAGGAAGCAGCACAACAAAGCTATTGCTAATAGAGTCGCCGAAAACGGTGCTTCCAAGACGGATCCTGAAGAGGGACGCGAAATGAAACCTTTAATGAAGTTACCAAATAATAATGCAGTTGAATATAAAGATGAGAAATAGTGTTTAGTGAAACATTGTGAGTGAATTTAAAATTTGTGTCAAGTTTTCCCATAAACAATGTTTATAAAAAAATTTTGGCTACGCTTTTTTTATATAAAAAATTAGATGAGCTTATTGAAAGATGCATTAGATGCACTACAATTTAATTTGTTGAAAAAGCTTTCTAATAAAATTCAGAAGAGAATATTCAAATGGTCTTAAAAAAATTCCGGATTGACGATATTTTTGTTAATTTTTAACCAGAATTTAAATTTATATCCCGAAAATATATAAAATACAATTTTCGTTTAATTTATTTTACTATTTTTTATTGATATTAAAAAAATTTAATTTCATGTAAATTATTTTTTCTTCAAAATACGGAAGGTCACCACAGTCCCAAGAGAAAGCACTAGAATGGCTAAGCATACATTATGTACCTAGTAACGATGACTTAGTCAGGTGATACATCAGATAAATTGATTGCGTGAAATTTGATTGTGAAACATGTTTACATGAAACTAGTTTCTTGTTTAGTGCACATTGTAGAAACTATTTTCATATTTAATATTACTATTGAAAATAACTTGTTGCAAATATGCCTTTCCATGAAGAAGATGTAGTATGATTATGGTGGGCAGACACCGAAATAGAGTAATTGAGAAAAAAAGACGATTTTAGGTACATCCTAGTAATCAAAGAAACTTGCAACATAGTGCGACCGCCATTGGAGAAGAACTCGGACAATTCCTACCCAGATAAGTTTCAACAGTCAGTTATCACTGATTAGGCCGTTGATTGAGAAAAAAGAAACTCATTGGAAGATACCTATTCCGCCAGGAGAAAGACTGATAATCACACTATAACTGATAATTATATAAACAAGAGTGCTGTTCGACAATTTTCACAAGTTTAATATCAAAATCGGTTTTTTCTTTTGGCATTTTGATTAGCTACAAGTAATAAAATCCGTAGAAGATTAAATAATTTTATTACTATACCGTCCTTATCGCACGGCAAATACTACGCAAATAAAAGAATTTCAAGAAACAAGCTACAACAAACAGAACACGTTGCATTTCGCGAAACTTGTCCACGAAACAATTTCTGGTCTCCTGCTTCCGAAACGTTAGTGTGCATCATTTCATATAAGTACATGGGTTATTTGATAGCTTTATTGGGGGTTTTGTTTCTGTAAACCAATCTGGAATTGCGCAGAACTAGTTGCGAACTTTAATCATTCCTAAGAACTATTCTCGGACCGTTTGAAATTGGAAAGAGTTTGAAAAAACCCGAACTTCCCTCATGGTCTATAGAACTGAACTAACCTAACTAATTTGACAATTGACTTTGATTTGGCTTGGAATGTGTAACTCATTACTCTTGTGTTTCCTGTAACCCTTGCATTTTGGCCATTTTTCGTTTTTGGCATTGTCTTGTAAGAGTTCTGGAATTATAACATTGTTGATCACATCAAGAAGAACATCATCTTCACTTGATGATAAACTCTGCTCAAATATTTCCATGAAATCATCAACATCCATTTCGTAAATATTAAATTTTAAAAGTAATAATCCAAAACAAACAACACACAATCCGTCAATAAAACATAAACCGCTAACCGCTTTAAGCAAATTTTTAAAACCACCCTCCTCCTTTGCAAATAATTTGAGCATAATCCGAAAATTGTCTTTGCTCGAGACTGGGGACTGGTTTAGACGGTTTTCGAACCGTCCAAGAATTGTTCTAAAATAAACGCCAAACTGCGGGTGTCAGAACCATCCTGTTAAACCCGTACAAGCCAATGTCGACTGCGCAAACTCCGGTCAGTCTTAGAACAGTAATTGCTTGAACCCGAATAAAGCAGATATTGAAACGAGTTGCATGTTTCTTGAAACAAGCTTCACGAAATTTGTTTCTCCAATGTGTCACCCGGCTAAGGGCCGGTTTCATAATATGTTAGTTAGGTCGACTTTATGAAAAGGAGGTAAAGTGTCCTTTCCAACTACCGTAAAGTGAGCTTAGTTTCATTAATTTTTTAAAGTTGTCTTTATTTAAAGTGCTCTTTATTATTTTATTTCTTTTTGTGTGGTATCCCTAAAACTAGGGGATTTCTTTTTTTGGTCTTATTTTTACCAGATGTGTTAAATGTCACAGTGACATTAACTAGTTGGGTTTGAAGGCATTTATTTGTGAAATGTCGTGTGAACCAGTGATGATAAGGGAAAAGGGCTCAGTTTTTATTACTGATGATAACTTGGGTTGTTAGAATTAGTGAAATAAGAAAAAGGCACTATTGAATGCATGAAATCTTAGGGTTAACAATAATTGCTCCATTGAATGTATGGCCTGTATGACTCCACCCCTACAATGTTAATTACTTTTTTATTAATGCGCAAGTAGCTTTCAATATACACAGCTATTTGTATAAGCCAAACGACGAACTATTTGCTTTAAAATATTATGTCGTATTCTTCAAAATATCGGTAACGTGCTCTATATATTTTAGCCCGTCTTCTTATTTCACTATTGGAGGTGTTGAGCTTGAGTCACAAAGTATATTCATTTCGAAAAAATTTCGTTTAAATTGTGACAAGTCAATTAGTTTTTTATCCTACATTATGAGAAGGTTGAATTTTACCAGCTTTACGGAGACGAGTCCAGAAAATTGGCTTTTCCCGTGTGCGCGCCACACCACACATTATACCTTTCTGAAAACAAAAACTAGTAAGTATACTATACTATAATTCAAAATTGTTTAGTGTTGCTAGAAATAAACAATTTTTTTTTTCGGGTCGAGATGGGAAACTCATGTTCCAGGACCCAAACAGTGTTGGACTCATCGCCAAGGGGATGCCTACCAACCAAACCCACCTCAAACTCGCCGTTACCCCCGCCTCGGAATCACTACCCTAGCATACTTCGATACCTCGATACGATACCTCTGATGCCATATCGAGTCCTTCTCTCCCCCTAACCATGCTCTCTACTACGCCACTCATCTCCATCCATAAAATAAACAATAACGCATTTTAGCGCACAGGAAAAGTTCATTTTCGGTACCCTAAATAGGCATGTTAAGATAGGGTTTTCAGTAAGGTATAATGAAAAATAAATTTTACGTTTCCACGCTAGCTGGCGCCCCAATTGACAAATAGACAACTCCATTAAACGTCAGTATAAAAATAAATTGTTAGCAGTTGTCAATGTCTGCAAATTAAATCATAAGTTGTCGTATTTTGATGTTTGTTTGAAGTTAACTTGTCAGTTATGGAGCCTGAATCAGATGAAATAATGTATCTCACTTCGCCTGAAATAATAGATATAGCTAACCAGGTCAAGCTTGACTTGTTACGAAAGCGAAATACAACCTCCAATACAAGCTATTTATGGACTGGTGTGCCTCCAAGCAAATAAAAAAATATAGCGAAAATAAAATTTTTATATAAAATATTACCAACAATTATTGTGTAGGATAAAAACAGTAATGAATTTCATATTATTAAATAAAATTTTTATAGAAAAAATATTACCAACAATTATTGTGTAGGATACAAAATTATATGTAAACCTCGGCAGTAAAGTGCTTTTTTCAGGCCTCAAGAAGTGGTCAGGCTCGGCTGCGCCTCGCCTGTCCATATCTTCTTTCGGCCTGAAAAATGCCACTTTACCGCCTAGGTGTACAATATACTTTTGTTGCATGTTGTTCGAGGTTTCGAGACCAGAATTCGGCACTTATTGGTTTACATTGGTCACCCAATTTTGACTTAAAGGATGCTTTTCGGCTTAAAGTCTCATTTAAAAAGGATTATGAAACCGTCCCTAAAATAGGCTATGAACACCTTTCTACCTTTTAAGGTATCAGGAGCAGATGGGATTTTTCCAGTTTTGGTCCAGTATGGACAACATGAAAGTTTACCACATTAGGTTAGAATTAGTCAAAGCAGTTCAGAACCGGGCTACATACCAGAAGCATGGAGAAGGGCAATAGTCACCTTTATTCCAAAAGCTGGAAAAATGGTAACAACAAACCTAAAATCCTTTTGACCAATTAGCCTAACTTCGTTTGTGTTTAAAACGATGGAAAAGTATAATGTAGATATGCCGAGTATCGGATGAGACGTAAAACCGAGGTCCCGAGTCCATGGATGTTGGGCTCGATAAAGATCCCTACCACTGGTTGGAACACTAGTGGGTTCGGCAAAATTTCCGGTTAGGGGTAGTGTGCTCCCGGCAACGGTGATTAGCCTCAGTCGTAGAAATAGACCGACGTTAAATAACAAAGGAGAAAAAAATGTCACCATAATATACATACAATAGCTAATCTAACCTAAAAATCCCGAAAACTGCAGTAAAAGTTCAAAACGTCTATCGATACATTATAAATAATGAACACCTTGTATGTGAATCTAAAACTATTACATAATCATTTAAAATATCTCAATTTTTTAACAAACAAGATATAGGATAACTAAGCTGTGTATATAAAAAGCACACCTTAGAAAAAAACCAGCACTATAGCAATTTTTATGTGTTTAAGATTTCGTTATCTCTTTAATAAATCATTCTATTTACCTAAGATCAAATATTCACTTATTTATGTAAATATTTAATATTTAAATTTTAAGAGGGCCTCAATCAGGTTACCGCTCGCAGGAAATTCAATTAAAAAAAGATCCAGATCTGATAATTACTTCCTATTTTAATAAATCAACATATTGCATTTGTCTAGCTATGAAAACCTCTTAATTTATAATCAAATCAGTTCTTCAGGTTAGTTCCAAGAAATCTAGATATTTTTTAAATTTATTAACAGATATGTTTCAGCTCTAATATGCAGTACAGGTCTCAAGTTATTGTGGAAGATTTTTTTTAATGCATAGTGGAGAAGTATAGTCTTTTACTTGTGTAGAATGGCTATTATTCATTTGGATGAATCAAAAATCACTCGCTGCGCTCGCTCGTTTTGGAAACCTCATCCGCGTGAATAATAGCAATCATTCTACACTACTACATTTGACACTCGTTGAAGAATATACTATTCCATACCCCAAACGTTCTACAAAATTCTGTGTTAGTATATGGGCAGCATTATACCTCTGTTAATTTGCTGTGGCAGGATTTAACACAGGTGTTAATAAATAATTCTGACAAGCATAACCAGTGTCACCATGAAGAAAGCCAGGAATTTGTTGCAATTCAAAACGAGTTCGAACTGCACTACAATTAAAAATCACACTAACACGTGTTGATCCAGGATGTCAAACAACAATGTCCAATATTTCTAAATGTGCACCACATACAACCTGAAAATGTATGTGTTTGGGAGACAATTTGTACTTTAAAATGTTAAAGATCTCACTTGAACATTTAGGGAAAACCAACCCTTTCTATTTCGAAATATGTACTTCTGTATTAGCACGCCCAGGATTTTCAATTTTTATATGTGTGCCGTCAATACATCCAGATATGCTTGGAAAGTTTGCAATTCTGTAAAAGGCAGTAGTACTGTTGGCGTTTTGTGGAAAATAAATATAGTCGTTTAAGTGTACTGCTAGGCACACTGACACATTTTTAATTATCCTACTAACTCTCGATTGACTTAAGCTACGAACATCTCCATGAATCAACTTAAATAGTATTTACAATTATGTCAACTTATTTGTATACATATTATACCTGAAAACTGTTACTACCATAAAATCTAAGTGCAACCAGTAATTGTAATAGTGGTGGTATTGGTAACCCACGTCAGATGCTGTAGTAGAAGTGGCAGCAAAACATTAGTAACACAGTTTTTACTAAATCTAAATCTTCTTTGGAATTCTCGTTCCTCAAACATTTCCAAAGGACTGTGCATGTCCCTTATATATTTTTTAGGCAAACGATTTACTTCTTTAAATTCCTCATCACTCTCAAAAAGTTGGTAAAATTCTTCCATTTGCAAAGAAAAATTAATAAAATCATTTTATGCAAACTATCTATAAATATAATAACCATTCCTCCTTAATAACAAACTATCAAACTACCAAAACATAAATACCTATTATTTACTACCATAAAAAATGTTATCAAAAAATTATGTCGCTATAACCAGAGAGATGCCAAAACTGTCAAATATAAACTACTCGAGGTGCCCTCAAGGGTAGTCACGCCTTCACTTGAGTTAAGGGTGACTTGTGCGACCCTTAGATCTTGATGGTTGTTTATGAAACACCTGAGTGTCCTCAACCTACCCTTACCCTCACACTTAAGGGAGGACTATGAATACAAGCATAGGTGTTTACTGTACCATCGAGAAACCCATGAGATAAGATAGCCCCTCAATTTTGGTACAATGAAAGTTTTATCCTGACAAAATCGGAAAATTATTAATTAATTTACAGATACTAAATTATTCGTTATGGTAACATATTACAAAGTAATCAAGATAGGATTTATGAATATGTATGAGATTCATACATACTATGAATATAATAATTTGTAATAACTGATATTTATTCAAGATATGTGGACAATGTATACTAGGTTATACATATAAGAATTTTTACTGCTTTGTCTATGTAAACATGCATTAAATATTGATTTTTCTGTAATGAAATCTACAAAACTAGACATTACATGTGTAATGATCCAGATAGGTTAGTGAGTTCTCTTATAAATTGTGATTTGTAATTTCAAATCTTCCCATTTAGATTGCATATTCAACATACTTATTTTTAGTCAATTTAATATAAAAGACCAACAAAAAACGAAATTGTGTATAAATAATAAATCATTACATTGATGTGGAACACCCTAACATACTATTATTATTTGGATGACAATTAAAAAAAATATTTAGTTTGGCAAAGTAAACTGGAACTAAACCAATAACCATGACTGTATTTAATAAATCAAAAGGAAAATGTTATTATTGACAGACAAAATAATCTTATCTTGTTTTTTAATGGATGTTCCTGTAAACTCTTATCTATTTGTGTTAGTATCACATTAGACATTATTAATGTCACGATAATAAATTTTGTTTATAGCTTAAAAACTCATTAGAGATGCTACAATTTCAATAAGTTGGCACACTGTAGGGTTGTCTTAAAATGGTAGTTTCAGTATTTGAATAGACTGAATCCGCCAGTCAAGAATGCAGATGGTACGAGGGCTGAATACCTTGGAAAACTGGAATGTCTGAAAGTTCCTTGTTAGTCCTTATATTGAATACGCGTCTTCCGTTTGGAATCCTTTCTATACCTACCATTGAACAAGTACAAAGAAAATTTCTTAGACTCATAGCTTATAAATCTGGAATCCAATCTGCTAGCAACAGTTTTAATTGCTGTGTATAACATTCCTGGTTAGCCTGTATAGCCTGCAGCGAAACACCTCAGATTACTACGTGTACTTAGTTCCTGAGGAAAGACTCAGAGACCTTTAGTCCTATTTCCTGGAGGAATTTTAGGATATCTGCAGGATTCAACATAGGTAGATGTTCCTCTTCTATCCAGTAATCTCCTAGGTGTTGTGCCCTAGGATTCTGAATTGCTGTGCAGTTCGCAAGTATGTGGATGGAGGTTCCTTCTTCCATGCCACAGAATATACATTCTTCTTCCTCCACTATTTTGAGCTTTTTCATTCAGGCGACAATGTCCCGTTAGGATCCCTGATAAAATGCTTAGTGCAGTTTTACTTTCACTTATGCATTCATTTGATATCAACAGGTTGTAGTCACCCAGAAGAATCTTTGATTGTCTAAGCCCTACTAGATCTTTCAAATGTTCAGTTCTTCTCTTTTTTCGGCTTTGTCTATTTCTTCCAATATTACATTGAAGCTGATACCGCAAAAGGGTGTTTCAGTCCCTCTCTTTGCTAGTTCATCTGCTATTTCATTTCCTTCTATTCCAGTGTGACCTGGAATCCACAGCTTAGTTCATTGAGTTTGCCTAGGCATTCCCGCACACTTTTTGAACTGATTACACAAGAGCTCAGTGCTTTCATGGCTGCTTGACTATCCGACATTATGATAATCCTTTGCCTTCTACATCCTTCAATTTCACTAAGAAAAGAGATCAATGTATCCCTATAGACCATTCCAGAAAACATGACTTTGATAGGTGATATTGTGCCATATTGTGCTGGACGGCAACTGAATCTTGTGTGTTTGTGTTTTATGAACAAAAATTGACTGATATAGGTAAACTAACTAACCTTCAATAAAATTTCGAGAATACACACTTTAAAGTTGTGATTCACTGAGGAGGCTCCGTTTTAAAGCACTAATCCAAGCATCGCGGCGTTGATAAGAGAGATCAGTTAAATAGTAACTTCGCTTCGTTAAAACAGCCCCGCATTCCACGCTTAACAAAACTACATAACGATGGCATTTTACACACCTTTAAGAACTAATTGTTAATTAAAGTCTAACTATTATCCATTGTTTACCAGTAAACAATGCAAACTAAATAGAATGTTTGCTCTCCAGCACAATATGGCCGAGCTGTTAGTGATCTCATTCTGGAATGGACTATTAGAATAAATAATAACCAAATACCATATGCTGATGCAGCAAAATATTTGGATATGACATTGGACACCAGGCTACACTGGAGAGCTCATGTCAAAAAGAACCAGCTAATTATCCAATTTAGAAAAATATATTGGCTAATTAGAAAAAAATTATCAGTCAACTACAACAAAGTAGGTAATCCTATACAAAGAAATTAACAAGCCCAAATGGATATATGATATTCAACTGTGGGGTTGTGCTTGTAATGTATCAGTGCATTGAATGTAGTAATAAGTAATTAGAAAATATTGAGGAATGCTAGTGAGTGGTTTCATTGTAGTAATATAGGTCATACAAAAGTTACTCATTGATCAAATTGTAACTATAAAAACCACCATTAGTGGTTTTTCACTAAGAAAAAAAATATATTTGAATGAAGTCAACAAAAGCTTCAATTTTAAAACTATGTAATAAATATTAGGTCAAGAGAATTTTGAACTTAAAAACTGACCATCTTTGTTTGAAAAAATTCACATTATTAATGACTTAAAAACATTGTAAGTAAATCAATTTGCTTTTCTCAAGTACTATTCATAAGTGTTAATCTTGTATACACTATTGTCATTAGGTTAGTTTACACCGTGTGGAGCAATTTGGTCCGTGGACCAAATCGTGGACTTATTTAGCTTAGAACATAAGTGTTTATACTGACTGTTTTGCTACCTTTAAAATAGTCCAGGTTTAAAGCCTGGGACCAAAATTGACATTTTCATATTAAAATGACATAAACTTAAATCTTTAGGTAATTTTATAGTAGATTTTGATTTTATTTGAAAATGGATACAAAAATAATTGCAGGGGTAATAGAGTTTCTGAAAAAGAAAAAAAATATATTCAAATACTTAAAAGATTTAAATTAGAGTTATCGAAGTCTCCATATTTAAGAAGCTATTTAGCTTATTTGCTTTTAAGTAGTAGTAATTTTATGGGATTGTTAAACAATCAAATAATTTTTTTGATCCATTTGTTAGTATTATTTGGTATTATTTTTTTAGTTTTTATCACAGTCAGTTTTTTTTAGGTTATTTTGGCCCGATCTTACGTGATAGCTGACGTATTTTTACTCTGTGCTTTTAGCAAACCGTCATTTTGGTCCACGAATACTAATGTGCCGTGTTTACACCGTTAAAAATTGAATTTGAACTACCCTAGATGAGATGGATCAAATTCGAGTACCAAATTTTACTCCTTGGGTGTTTACACCATAAGTAAAGTACACGTGATGTCATTTGGACCTCGGACTAAAAATTTGGTACGCCCGGTGTAAACGTACTTAATGTTAGTTTTCTTGTATATATCCAAATGATTTTCTTATATTATATAATACTTTAAACAGGTCCTTTGTATGATTTACTTTAGTTTTTTTAATGATCATAATTTGTCTATCAAACTAAGTTGATTCAATATTTGTTGATCATATTATACAGAATTGAAGGCTCATCAACATATACATAACTCACAATGTTTATCAAATATCTTTATCCCCATACAAAAGAGCAATTGGAAGAGTTTACGATTGTTATATCCCTAATATTCTTAGTGTAATCCTGGTTGTCTATGTATTTATCTATAAAACAGCTGTTCCTTATTTCACTTAAAAAAATCTCACCATATCCTTAAAATTAGCACAAACAGTTTCCATCCTTGACATTCTCTTAATTTGAAAAATAATTAAAAATGCAAATAAACATTCACAATTAAGTAGCATAAAATGTGTCTATATTTTTCAATATATAAATATTTCTTTTAAATGCAAGAGAACATTATGATCTCTTATCTTATTGTATTAATTAACATTTAAGTTCATTAAAAAATGAATAATAAAATGTTTACTTACTTCCATGACCAAGAAGACATTGTTTGCGGATTCTTTACAGTCTAGCAATGCAACAACATTTTCATGGTGAAGTTCAGTCAATTCCTATAAAAAATATAAAATCCTAAAACAGTATTCAATATGTTTCAATTGAAATGTTTTCTTCCTATTACGTCAAAAACATGTGCTTTTCCATTTAAGCATCAATGTATTAGAAACAGACTGAAGGCTGATATTTACTACATACCTTTAAAATTTTGATTTCCTTTCCAAGTAAATTTTGTGACTTGGCAAGGCTCTTCTTTGTTATGCTTTTAATAGCAACGGTAGAAGATGGGTTCTAAAATAAAATAAATTATGGTTTATTTTTGTTATTATTTTCCTTTACAGTACACTGACCTCTCTAAGTATTCCTTTAAAAACAACAGCAAATGCTCCATGACCTATAAGATCTTTGCTGTTGTATTCGTAATCTCCTACTACCTCCATACTTGCACTGTTTTCTTGAGATGTTTGGTATAAATAAATAAAAATGTATCTAAACAATGCACTACTGCTTTATTGTTACATCATTTTACCTATTTTCTACATCTTGATTTAATTCTTTTAAACTGAATTTAAAACGACGTTTAAGGTAGAGATTATTAGCAGAATCTAAATTAATTTAATTACGACTATATAATTTGTTAAAAATAGACGTGTTTCTACTTTAGTTTACTTCTACTCTCTCCATTGTTGAAAAATCGACTATTAGCTGACTCTGTCTCTGCTATTAGTTATTTATTTTGTTCGATTGTCGTACTGTCAACCACAGATAACCCATCAATCACAAATTCTAAAAAGTAGCTCTGTCTCACTTAAATTAATGCAATACCATATGCTATCTTCTCTATATAATTGGATAAAATGTAGTGATCCCTTCACGAGCTATGTATCTTTATTTTATAAGTGAAAAGCAAGGAAGATGAAAAATGTGTTTGAAACTAGACTGAAACGAGATAGAGATAGGAAATGGATGTAATCCAAACAAAAATACCTTCAGTAGACAAAGGATCAAAGAAGATTCATCTGTGGCTGTGCTGTACCCTTCTTATAGTGAAGTGAAGAAGCCAACCCAACAAAAACTCGATTGTCATTTGTCATAATATTGTCAAAACTGTCAAATATTAAGATAAGTAAATATTCTGATGTGGCCAAAATATTACACTAGAATTATCCCCTAGAATTAGTTTTGTTATAATGTCTTGATAGAGAGTAATTGATAGGATGGCGTACCAAACTATAAGGAATGAATATATGAATATGCCCCCTGTAACGAGGGCATATACAACTGCTTGCGTTATCACAACTCTAGCTGTAGTAAGTTTACAATCATTATAAAGTAAAGTTCAATTTAACCGGTTACTTTTTCTTAAAATGTACCCTACTATGCCTACTGCACCCTACATTGATATGAGAACCACATATTGTTAAAGTTAGATCTACATTATTGTATTTGGACTTTTAAATTATGAATGGGATGATAATAAAAATCCTCTTGAAATGATGAATAAGCAAAACCATGCTAAATGCAAATTATTTGTGATTATCAAGATTATGAAGTTTTTAATAATGAGCAAATTTATTTAGCTGTAACCCTAAATTGTATCTACAATAATTATTAAGATTAACTTAACTAATTTCTAGTTAAATGTGTATTGTTCTCTTTTGCAGCAACTGGAGTTGGCGTCTCCATTCCAACTATATTTCAATCCAATTTTAATTGCAAAGCAAGGTCAGATATGGAGGCTTGTAACCACATTCCTTTTCTTTGGAACATTTGGGTTCAACTTTTTTTTCAATATGATTTTTACATATAGGTACTGCAGGATGTTAGAGGAAGGATCATTTAGAAACAGGACAGCTGATTTTGTATTGATGTTTTTATTTGGAGCAGTGTGCATGATTGTATCCTTTTTTTCAATATTAATAATTATAAAGAATATTTTTTAATTGAACAATTGAATATGGGGACAATACAATTTGAAATATAAAAATACATTCCATCCTTGTCACTTGAATGCCCATAAGTAACAGACTTGAAAAGTAAGACAATTAATCTTTAGTTAGTCTAGTTCATAATAATTAATGATCCATGATAATCTTGATTTTAATTAGTATATTACTATTTTCCTTAATAGAAATTCAGGGTTTTGCATTCTTTGTTAATTTAATATTCCTAGGGCAAGCATTTACAATCATGTTGGTGTATGTTTGGTCAAGACGGAACCCCTATGTAGGATTGAACTTTTTTGGTCTTTTAAATTTCCAAGTGAGTCTACAATTATTTTTCTCATAAATAAGGCAACATCTTCATGTTTTAAACACTCATCTGCACCTTTAATATTTTATTGTTTATTTTTGTAGGCACCATATTTACCATGGATCCTTCTAGCATTTTCTGTACTTTTGGGCAATGCTGTTTATGTAGATTTAATGGGTATTGCAGTGGGACACATTTATTATTTCTTAGAAGATGTATTTCCACACCAAAGAGGTGGTGTTAAAATTTTAAAGACACCAAGCTTCATGTAAGTACATTCATTATTTTTTTTATTGGTGAACCATTTTACCCATTTAAAGCACGCCTCAGCGTGTTTAAATCGAACTTTCAAAAATGCGCGTTTTTTTAAAGTTACCATGGCAACATCAACAACTCGAGAAAGGAAGTCTAAATGACAAATTATTGATCTGACAGGAGTACTTTGTAACTTCGAACAATATTTAACAATTTCAATTTTATAAATGAAAATGGAAAGTACAGTTGGTATTGTTTGAGATATTAATATTTCGATTTTTCAAATCGAAGGAAATGGTATTTAAATTAATACTATTAGAATTCATTTTTATGCACTGCGGTGACAACAATAAATCTTAAAGACAAAATGCAAATTAGTTTATGTTTTTCTCATTTCCATGACAATGCAAGGTATACTGATGTAGCATCACGAATTCAATCGTTTTACATTATTAGTTCTTATTTCCATTTCTTGTTGTTGTAGTAGTAATAGATACCAGTATTTATAATTTCAAAGTGCACCAATAAAAAAAAATAGCGTAAAGTATTCGTGGATAACTGGTCTCTAAAACACTTACGCTTCGCCGTCGTGCTCGAAAAATCGTGCGTGTTTTAAAGACCTTAATATCCACTTATACTTTAATATACTATTTTTTAAATTTGTAAGTATTAATATGTTTTTCTTTTTAGGAGAACATTGTTTGATGCTCTTCCTGATGATGCAGATTACCAAAGATTGCCAGAAGAAAATCCAGGTGGATTTCAGTGGGGAGATCAGAACGAAAATCAAAATCCGGATGCAGGCGTTGCCGGCGATAACGAAGAACGAAACGATCGATAGAAATAACCGATTAAGTGATCATTAGAGACCACACCCGGATGTCTTAAAATTAAAGATCTGTTTTTGTTTGATAATTTATATAAAAGGCAATTATACATTGTCTTTGTATTTATTTTTATAAGTTTAAGATTAAAATAACGTCTAATCATATGGTTATTTTTTTTGCGTGGAAGAGCAAGTTGTTTTTATACAACGGTTCATTTTTCTAACTGAACAGTCACATCTCCAATATTTTTTAACATTAGTGGAGATGGGCGGTATTCGTTACGAAAAATTTTTGTAATTGTTATTTGGAAATCTTTTGTGGATATTTTTCTCGCATTTCTGGGTGTACTTTTATTATTAAATACGTTTTTAAATAGAATTGTTAATTTTATTAATCATGATAGATTTGGGTAAAAAATTGTCGATTTGGAGAAACCTAAATAAATAAGAGACAATTGTTAACATTTTCAGGGTTAGCCAGCATCGTCAGTGGCGTAGCGCAAAATTCAGGCCCCCGCGGGATTTTAGTCAGGAATTAAACAAGGATTTTAAGTTAAATTTTATTTCATAAAACTTCATCTTGAAAAAAGTTTTGATATGAAATAAAGTAAGGGTTACTATTTTAACTCCCTTATAATGTAACAGGAATATTGAAAAAATACCCGTGGTTAGTCCTTTGCGAGAGCACGAAAATTACAGAATTTCAAGTTATAGCTTTACTGAAATTTTAGAACAAAAATAAAAACTCAATTTTAGTCACCACCTTTTAAGGGTGATATCTCGGAAAGGGGTGGGCTGAGGAAATTTTGTTATAGGAAAGACCCATCTTAATTTCATACGAGCAATCACCTCCTGAATTTTGTCGCATGAATTTAGAAACGTCCTGTATATTCAATAACAAAAACATTCAAACTAAGATAATATAGATTCTCATATAAAAAATAAATGTTCTGAATAAAAATAGAAATTTATCTGTGAAATAAATATGAATATGTAACTTAAAAAATTATTTAACAAATATTGATTAGCCTTCTATTTTTGTGTGCAAACATTCCATCAGCTTGTCGATGTCCAAATTTCTGGCCACTTCTTGTTCAATACTGAGTAGGCTCAAGTCTGATGTTTGCGAGAGTGAATTCCCTAGATAATTCTTGATTATATATTAAGCTTGGAAAAAGATTTTTCCGCACTGACAACAGTGACAGGAAGAGTTGTAAAAAGTTTTAGAGCTATAAGCACTGCTGGCACACAACTTAATAATGATTTGTGATCAGAATTTAATAGTTGTAATATAGTAGTTTGTGCAACTAGTGTGGATATGATGGCCATATCGCACGAGGACGAAGTTTGAGCACGACGCCGTAGGCGGAGTGCTCAATCGTCCGAGAGCGATATGGACAATCCACACGAGTCGAACAGTATATTTTTTTCTACGACCCACTTAAGAAAAAATCTAGAAAATAAACATTTTATTAAACTATAATATAACGATGGCTTAGTATGAAAACCTCGTATTTCCATTTTTCTTCAAAAATGACATTTTGGTGGTTTTAGGCAGAAAACCACGTATATTATAATATTATTGAACAGCTATTAAAAAAAATTATTTGAACAGTGCTGCTTTCTACAGACAAAAAGAGGAACCACGTATATCAGCTGCTCCCAAGATTTAGTGTGGAGACTTTTTACATCCAAGGAAGATCGGCTCCATTCTTTAAGTGTTTAGATATTAAGCATGAAAACCACATAATTTACATAGCCCTAGAGACCCTAGAGTATGAAAAACACATACAACAATAAACGAAACCGCATGATAAAACATACACCGTTAGGACAACTAAAGGATGTCCTCAAGGTGGAGTACTTTCACCACTTTTGTGGAACCTAGTTGTGGATGACTTGATCTGTAGGTTGAATAATCAAGGCATATGGACGCAGGGTTTTGCGGACGACATAGTGATTGTTACCAATGGGAAATTCCCGGAGGTGTTTATGAATGTCCTACAGGAAGCACTGCGAATTGTGGAGGAATGGTGCCTTACAGAGGACCTTTCAGTTAACCAAAAAAAAAACCAAACTAGTTGCTCTTACGAATAGAAGAGTTCTCCCGCAGGGTAGAGAACTGTTGTTCGGAGAATAACTAGAAATATCCAAAGAAGTCAAATATCTGGGAGTGACCCTTGATTCCAAACTGAATTGGAAGGCACACCTGGAAAAAATTACTACCAGGGCGACTAGGCCCTTCTGGCAATGTAGAAAAGTTATGGGCAGAACCTGGGGAATACGATCTGAGGTGGTTCACTGGCTCTACACAACTGTGATAAGGCCAACGATCACCCATGGAACAATAGTCTGGTGGGAGGAGGACAGAAGTGTCCTCTGCAGTTAATATGTGTTAACTGCAATCTAAAGACATGCTCTTCTTGGTATAACCAAGGCAATGAACAGCACGGGGACCGCATCAGGAGAAGCCCTTATTGGACTTCCTCCTCTAGAACTTTTTATAAGGGCGAAGGCAATGATGGAAATTCTTAGGCTGAAATCGGGAGACTTATGGTCCCCGAACAATGTTCAAGAAGGACACACTGATACAACTGGGACATTACTAGATGAACCCATATTTCACATGAGTTTTGATAGCATAACACCAGAGAATATATTCACTGAGCGAGTGAATATCATCATCCCATCTAGGGAACAGGTGATGCATCCAGGTGATTCTGGAGAAATCATCTGGTTCACCGATGGCTCCAAAACAAACCATGGCAATGGGGCTGGTATAAAAGGACCTAGAAAGAGAATGCTCTTTAGCCTTGGTCGATATATGACTGTGTTTCAAGCAGAGACGATTGCCGCTATAGCCTGTATTGATGAAAACATCAGAAGAGGATATACCGGACCAAAAATTGAAATATTCACTGACAGCCAGGCTCTGCTTAAGGCTATCAGTAATCCAACAACTAAGTCTAGTCTGGTGAAAAACTGCAAAGAATCCCTCAACAGGCTGGCAAGAGACAACAAAGTGTCTCTATTCGAGTGCCGGCACATGAAGCAGATAATGAAATGGCGGACCAGTTAGCTAAAGAAGGCTCTAAAGGAGACTTCATAGGTCCGGAACCGTTTTGTGGAATCACAAAAGATTGCATAAGAGGGGAAATCGGGAACTGGCTAGATAGGCACCTTCATACAAAGAGTTTACTGTACAATAAGGTAGACAAGGAATTCTCAAACAGGCTACTGAAACTCGGTAAGAGACATTTGAAGACAGTTACCGACCTGGTGACTAGACACTGCACCTTGAGGAAACATCTGTACAATATGGGCAAAGTTAGAGAACCTATGTGCAGAAAATGTGATCTTGATGATGAAACACCTACCCACATACTCTGCTTCTGCGAGGACTTACAAGACTTAGACTTAGACGGAAGCACTTTGGAGAGGAATTTATACAACCATCACAACTACTGAAAATCCCTCTAGTCAAACTAGTGGCCTTTATAGAAGACACGAAGCTTCTGGAATGGAAGTAGATAACATGGGAAATGGTACAAAGATTCAGTTCAAGTGCCTGGACTGATGAGCACAACCCAAATATATGAATGAATGAATGAAACGAAACCGTGAAAACTACGTATATCAAGAAAGTTAAGAATGATAATCTCGTATATCCCATAAATAAATTACCAACAACAAGGAAGATAAAACTCTGTTCTATGATGATTCTAATTAGTTCAAATCAAAAACATGTAAAAAAAATGAAATCTTTCTGGGCAAAATAGAGCAGAAAATCGGTTTTTAGTGACTCCTGTAAAATTTACATTTTGTGACATACGAGGTTTTCATACTAAGCCATCGATAACTTCAAATTAAAAATTTTTAATAATTTTACTATTATTATTTAGAAATAAAAAAAAATTTAAAAAAAAATTCCCAACGGGGAATCGAACTCTGATCTACCGCGTGAGAGGCTGGGATACTTACCACTGGACTACCGATGAATATAATAATCAGCTATCTATAACGTCAAATGTATTACATAAAAACTGACGTTTATCAGGAGTACCCTTAAATATTCAATTTATTCTGTTTCTATACGTTATACGTCTCCTTTGCGGCTAAGCGAATATCTGGTGGAAAATTATTTATTGATTCATCACTGGAATCACTCATTTTTACTAATATTTTTCTTAAAAACTATAGAAATATTTTGACAAGTTATTTTGACGTTTCTATGAAATTGAAAAAAGATTAGTGGGCGGGTACTAAACGCAAATGCTGATTGGTGGATTTCCTATACGTTCTAGGATGTATATGAAATCATATCCGTTCAGTTAACCGGAATGGCCTACATTTACATTCTGTAAATTGTGCGGAAAATTGATAATATACATGTGGGTGTAGAAAAAATCTATTACAGAGGTTGTTGCACTCAAATCATCTCTGATAACGCTTAAGGAAATCAGTTGTTTGGCAAAGTCAGTTGATAGATCTATAAAATGATGATAAAGCCTCGGCTTTCTCCATCAAATCATTATCAATCAAATGAAGCAAGTTGTAGGAACTGACACGAAAAACGTTCAATTATAGTTTTTATTCCCAGAAATCTATCGTTCAGTTGCCGAATTAAAATATCCAGATTAGTATATTGAAAACATTAATTTCAAAAATTTTCTCTGGGCAGCTATGCGTTTGTTCAAAACTCATTTCGTCGAAAAATGTTTTCATTCTTCTTTTGTTTCTGAATGAGGGTTGAATTTGCCATTTACTAGCTAAAACTGCTGCATCATTTTTCATAATTTGGAATAACTTTCTAATTTCTTTCAGATTTGTCGGTTTTATATAATGAATGAAGTTGCGAAGAATCTTCGAAACAATGTTTGTGTAATTCTATATTTTCGATTGAATTGTTACATTCATAATGAATTCAAATCTATTCATCAGATCCAGCAGGGTGTTTGCTTCAGATTTCTCATCATTCTTTTTGGATGACATTCTAGTGAGAGCTTTCATTATTTGTGGAAATGCTCGGTTTATGGCATGAAGTGCGTCATATCGTGATGACCATCTTGTTTCACACAATCTCCTCAAAGAGGGAAGTTTTCCAGAATCTAAGGATACCACATTCTCAAGAACCTCGCACCTTTTAATACTCGCACTAAAAAATACATATATACCTTATTTAATATTTCATAAAATTTCTGTACCTGTGTTACTTCAGACACTGGAATCATTGATTAGGTACCTACCAAATTAAGATTATGGGAAGCACAATGGTCATACGAAGCAGTAGGTTCTTTTATCAGTTATTATTCTACTTCTACTACTCCCTGATCTTTAAGACGAATGAATTCAAGGAAACTCTGAAGAATTTTGATTTCAACAGGTAAACCTTGTTCGTCATAAGTGATGATATGAACATATCGGAGAATAATACCTACTTAGTTGATCTTGCTTTGAAATATCTTGAGTTGTGTCCAGTATAAGGGAGTAGAACTTACTTTTATTAATTGTCGATATTAGTTTTAACCTTGTCTCCTGAGCTAATAGATTAATTATTATTTCATTTTGAATTTCAGGACTTTCAGATATTTCGTTTTTAATTGTCTTTTTTATCCACGAGTTTCGCTAAAAGGGGTCATATTTAGCCAAAAGAAAAATAATAGATACAAAAAGACGCCTTTTTGCTGCTCATTTTCATCTACTTTATGTATGTGCCCTCGAAAAGCCAAGGAGCGCATGCAGGTAGTGACATGCCCCACTCCTAGGAGCTGTAAGACCTTGTCGTTGGTGGAGTGGCTCAGTATCTTTTCCCCTTCGCGAGCCGCAAGGACGGGAAAGGGACGAGTGAAGCCAAGAAACAGCTCAAAATGGTCAGTGGGGCATTGGTGGGGCTATTGATGTCGAGTAGGTAGCACTAATAAATGCCATCAGAAGATCCAGCATGCCCAAGTTGCTTCCGAACACACTGACAAGTCCTACCAGACATGGGGGGGGGCGAATGGCGATTTCCCGGCGCCAAACAACTGGGATATCTCGGCTATGGTATGATAACCCAGACAGAAATCTCGATGGAGAAAACCAGCGAAAAAAAATCCCCCTAATTCCAAGGTGTAACACCATTGCGCCCACGGAATGCATGACACCAGGGGTCACAGGAGTGTCTGGAGCGATGCCCGATGGATATGGCAAGCCGGAGGGGAAAAAAGCCTTAGCGGGGTAAGGGAGCACTGCCCCGCCGGACTTGAAGTTCTGCCCTACTCGTGGGAAAAATATGTCTAACACAAATAAAAATATTAAGGAGGCAACTAGAAGCCCATCAATGAATACGGAAACAGCTATGGCATCAACAGCAAAAATCATGACATCAAAGCTAGCAGGCACAGGAAGATTGCAAAGGTCCCACTTCCGAGTGTGAGACCCACAAAAAAAGAAGAAGGCATGACAGCAGAAACGAGCAAGGAAGAGTTGGTTCAAGCCATATAGAGGCGAGCTAAACGATGAAGTTGGGATCAGCGAGTTCAGAACTCTATTTGGAGATACACTGGCAGCAACTATCACAATTAAGGAGCAACATGCAGACAAGCTTACGCAGTGCAAGAGGATAAGAGTTGGTATAGTGAGGTGCGCTGTAGAAAGAAGGGTTAATGTAGCCATGTGTGGACGCTGCTGGTCTTTCGAACACTCAGTCAGAGAGTGTAAAGGACCAGATAGGAGGGGAAGCTGCTACAAATGCGGAGAAGAAAGACATAAATCGACTGATTGCACTGCACAAGAGTTTTGCCCCATTTGTTCAGAAGGGGGACATAAAGCAGGTACATATAAGTGTCAGGAATTCAGAATAGCGCTTAAGCAAGCGAGGAGCAGGGGCAGAGTAAGCGACTTAATTAACTATAGGGCGCCAGCAGCTGCAACTTTAGAAAAGGAGGAGAAAATCGGTGGAAAAGACGGAAGAGGAAACTCAGGAACGGATGGTGCAATGGAGATAAACCCAGATCCCCAAAGCTCCATTCTTCATGGACAAAGTACTTCAGCTCAACAATACAGAAAGATTCCACAAGAAAAGGACAGAAACGGACCTTAATTTATGTACAACAGTCAAAGAGAAGAAGGAAAAAGAAAGACAGAATACGGAGAACAGCATAATTACCAACGCGACAATCCACGGGTGTCTGACGTTATACCCGAACGGTGGTTCCGGGCACCCGGTGGAACAGAGAGGGGTAGAATGTTTACTGAGTATGGCTACGGCGAGTCTCACTCTATGTAGTGGTCGCAGACATCAGCCTCGGTTGTCTGGGTCCGCTACATGTGCGTAAATGCATTTCAACCACCCTGGGATCGACGTATTGGCTACATCGTGGTCATGAGTTTTGCTAGGGTGTAGTCAATAGGCCGACGAAAAGAAAAAGGCAGTGACATTGTAACGGTTGAATTTGTCACTACTGCCGACTGGAAACCTTGATATGTTTTTTTAAATATAATTTAGGGTTTAATTTTTTTCGGGTATAATTGTACCTTCATTGGTAACATTTGTATTTATAAGTTTTATTCATTATATTATCAGACCCTTGGGGGTCCCTTTAGAGCCGGCCCCCCAACGCGCCACGGGGTCCTCTACTACGCCACTGAGCATCCTCTAATAATCTTTCTTCCCTAATCACAATGTACCCATAATTAAACAAAATCAGCCCCATTCTGTAACTCGAAATGGAGTAGAAGAGGAATCGGAATCAGGTGAGATCGGTATTCCGTAATACTGTAAGATTTCTACCAGTGGCGGCTTCTCAAAGTAGAAGCCTTTTTTTCCAATGTTCGAAAATAATTCAAATAGAGCTCACCCCGGTATCCAGCTCCTCTGGAATGTGAATTTTAATCACGCCTATTTGCAGTCCACCATACATAAGCACATCTTATGTAGCCTATCTTTTCGACAATACAGGCCCTTATACATGAGGTAAATACGCAACGTATTAAGTACGTGATGCCCAAATGTGCCATTGTAGCATTTCATTACGAATGAACCATATGAGGAAAGCCCCCATTCTATTCGGAACGCCGCGGATTTGTGTTTTGTTTAAAATTCAATTTGGCGGTTTGTTGCTTGTAGCAGTTATTTTGCCACATTCACAGATGTTATAACGAAAATGGGCCAAAATATCTGCGAAAACCAAAAATGTGTAAATATCGAGTGTTTCATTTGAAAAAATTGAGTATTACGATATTTTTTGTAATGTTTTAATAAAATTTAAATATCTCGAAAGCGAGACAATATTGAGATAGGACTTCCGGTGTACCCGGAAGCGCTGTCAAAATAATAATTTTAGATAGCGTAATGTTGAAAAAGCCCCTAATACAAAATTTCACAATTCTATACTATGTCATTTTTGAGAAACGTCTAATGGCCGGTCGTCGTGAAAAACCCTGTACAGGGTGTAACCAAAATGTAGGTCATAAATTGAACCACAAATTCTGAGGCTGAAAATAACTCTATTATTCGTAATTCGCCTTAGTACAAATGTGCATACAAAAAAGTTACAGCACTTTGAACTTACCAAATGCAAATTGATTTTTTCAAATATTTCAACAGTTGTTCGACATATTATAATGAAAATTGACAAAGTGGCTTTCTTATGATCAGAGCATCTTTCAAAACAAAAATGACCGAATCATTTCTTCCCGTTATAATTTAATGGAAGTTGAGATACCCTAAACCCCCTCAAATTTGTGTGTACGTTACAATTTAATGAATATTGTGGCACCATTAATTAAACACATTATTTTTTAAACGATTTTGCTTTTTACAAATATCAGTTTTTATTGAGATACGGCCCCTTTTCCATTATGCTATAAAAATGTTGTAAAAATCAATTTGCATTTGGCAACTTCAAAGGACTGTAACATTTTTGTATGCACGTTTGTACTAAGGAAAGTTATGTTCAATCAAGTTATTTTTGGCCCCAGAATATGTGGTTTAATTTATGACCTACCTTTTTGTTACACCCTATATATCAGTTACGTTTGTTTTTGTACTATCTGTCGGCATGAGCGAGCCCACGCGTGTCTTCTGATACCAAACTGGGACCCTATCCTTGAATGAGGGAGATAAGCTTACCGAGAGAACAAATATTTTGTCTGTCACTGCAGTGAGTACCCAAGCAAAATAAAGACAAATTATGCGTTCTCTCGGGAAGCTCTCAGACAAGAATACGACCTCTGGGGTCTTCGCGTACCTTGGGGAAGTTTGAAACGTAGCAATCACAGATTTTAGGCTTCATGTTTTATATTAAAAAAGCGGTAGAAACGCAATTTAATACAAAAAATTACTTATTTTGGTTTTAAAATCTTGCCCATCCGACGAGCAGTCACTGTTGCTGATTATGAACTGAGAATAAGTCGTTCTCTCTCACACCCATTACTTGTTTTTAAACAATGTTGGATCGGATTTACACCTATTTTATGAATGAATCATTGTATCTCTAGAATTTATTAATCTAAGGGAGAAACAAATGAAAGTCAAACATAAATAATAACAACTAAGTAATTTATTAAACTAAAAATCGTTGTCCATTTGCAAATAAAGAAGTGTTTTTTGGTACATTACAATTAGACACACATATTGAAGATAGTGTACGTACAGAGTAGAGGGAACCAAAAAAACTTTAGTTACCATGAAAATATCGTCTGAGATGACAAAAAGAAACTGTGGTGAAGTTTGAGCTCTTAATATTAATATTAAGAGGTGATTTTTTATTTCCCATTTAAATAACACATCATTTTTTTTTGCATGGAATTTTAATGGACTCGAACGAATGATCGTTTAGTGAGAATCAAAACACATTCTTGTAGGAAATTTAACGATGTACAAAAAAGGTCTGAAATGATTTTTTGCCAATTCAACTCGTTAAAAGTTATTCGAAGTTAAAGTTCAACCTCTCACATTGTAAATGATTTTTAAATTTTTATAAACTTTTTCACAAAATAATGGATCAAAAACATTAAATACCATATTTTTTGTGACTCTTCTCGTTTTTATTCGACAAATTCAAGAAGAAATTTTTATGTCGTTCGGCACGATTAAAAAAATAAAAAGCGTTAAAAAGACATTTTAATGTAGTTGGAAGTACTGTAAAGATTTTCAATTTTATTATGTTGAGATAGACTGTTTCAAAACGGTTTCCTACATGAATATATCCTATTCATTTCGCAGAACAAGACAATTTTGTTTCCATGTTATTTAAAGGAAAATAGAAATTATCACTATGAAGAGTTCAAACTTTTACAGTATTTTATTTTCGTCATGTTCAACAATATTTTCGGTACCTATATTTAAAGAAAAAAAAAATCGATTTTTTGAAACAGTCTATCTCAAAATAATAAAATTAAAAATCTTTACAGTACTTCCAACTACATTAAAATGTCTTTTTTTCCTTCATATTTTGTAAACAACGCATTTTGAAGTTTTGAAGGACGTAAGTAACAATTACCAAAAAGGTATCGATTGCCCTTGACGGAGGGTTGTAAGTCAACTTACTACCCTTGGGTGGTAATAATTTATGCAGTCTTTGTTTGGCACCATTTCTTGAAGTATTGATACGTTGCTTCATACCTCTTCCTTGATTTTTCTGACAGAAGCGACAGACAAGCGATATTTGATGATTCTTCTATATCCATTTGGCTGTTATACAAATCAATAATTTCAATTTCTCTCAATTTTTGATAACAAACTGTCAGCTTGACGTTGTTGATAAAATAACAATGCTTATGACGCTATAGAAAAGTATCGAATATTAAATTAATAAAAATCCAAGAATAAATTCTGCGGGGAGGAGAAAAAATCTCATATACTTCACGGGATGTAAGTATATTTACTTGTCTCGAACTTTATTGCCAGCTCTCGCTATAGCTCGAGCGCAAAATCGTTCTCGACTAGTAAATATTACTTTTACATTTCTTATAGTATAAATAACTATTTAACGCTTATTTGAATCGTGCTGAACAACATAAAATTTGTTGAATAAAAACAAGAAAAGTCACAAAAATATGATTTTTAATCTTGTTGAGCCATTATTTTGTGATACAGTATAAAAATTTTAAAAGTCATCACTTACAATTTGAGGTTGAACTTCAACTTCCAATAACTTTTGAACAAGTTGAACAAAAAATCATTTCAGTCCTTTTTTGTAGATCGTTAAATTTCCTGCTAGAATGTATTTTGATTCTCACTAAACTATCATTCGTTCGAGTGCGTTAAAATTCCATAAAAAGATCCTGTGTTATTTAAATGGGAAATCAAAAATCACGTTGAAGCACCTCTTCAAACTCCACCAGAATTCTTTTTTCGTCATCTCAGACGATATTTCCATGGCAACTAAAGAAAAAAAATTAAAAGTGTTTTTTGGCCCATCCTAGTACAGAGCCCTATATATACTTATATAAAAATTAATTTCGAATGGGATTTCTAACACAACCACAAATTTATTCGGAGTTATTTCCGAGTAAAGTCTAAATTTTTAGAATCGAAAGTTACATCAGCGAAACACTGTGGTACCTTGCGACCTGTATTCGCTTTGAAAACTTTTCAATACTTAAATTATAAATTTTTTTAATAAGACGCATTTACATGAACATTTAAATTGTTTTAAATCAAACATTTTCACCTACATACTTATCATGAGATTAAAAATAAATACAATGATCAAAAGACGAATAATTTATTCACGAAAATACTCTATTTTTGCGGCTACAACCTCAACAGAATGAAAGCTTAAACAAATAGATTAAAAATTGCTAAAAGGAAAACAAATTTGAGGCATATTATAGTATCCCTATAAAAGGAGCGACACGTTGAAGAGGCATGAAACAAAATGTCGCTATTCTAACTTGCTTTTGAAGATGGAAAAATTGTAAAAACGACGAACAAAATGATCGCAGTCGAAGGTATGGTAGAAAATGTTGAAATATTTTATGTAACCTCAAACAATGCATTTTTAGCGGAGAAGAAATAACACAGATGTGAAGTAGAAGAATTTGACATGAACAAACTTTTGCGTCGGTAACAAAAATAGACGTAGAATAAATAATATATGCATTAGTAACAGAATATGTTTAAAATTCTACACAGTATGTTGTTGACCTATTGAATGACGTCATGATAACAAAATGAAAAACATGAAAAAGATCACATTATATTAATGATTCTGCGATACAAAATACAGTGAAATGCAAAAAAAATCGTATTTTGCTAATTTTTGGATTTTAGTAAGATCTCTATATCCGTCGACGCAGAAAATTCAACTACCTACTTTACTAAGATTTCATATTGCAACCGTTGCTAAAAGGACTGTTATATCATCCGGTTTGCCACCTGAAACAAAATATATAATATTAGAAAAGAAAAAGGATAAGGTAAAGAACGTTTCACAATATTCCGTTGAATCAGCATCTGGCCTTAAGGATTTAATAATAAAAGTTTATAAATCCCTCATTGTACAGTAAACAGTAACAGATCCATAGTCGGTCAAATTTAGATACTAAAACATAAACTAAATTTATTTTATGAAAAAAATCACAGGATTCTTAAAAACAATTTTGACTTTTATTTATTAATTGGAATTGAACAAATTAAACTGTTCAAACATACAGCTTGATTTATTTCATCTAATTGGCAAATGTTATCAAAATATGAATCAAATAAAACATTTTGTTATATACAGGGTATCTGCATATATATCGTTCTTCGGATTAAATCCTTTTGTATTTGGTCAAAACATTTGGTTTTATTAGCGTCACTTCGTATTTTTCGTTTATGTATTGGCTTATTGATAATGTCTTCTGTGGATATTGGGGTTTTGATCAACTTACAGTTTCTTTTGCTGCATCGGTTATATTATAACTTCGATGTTTCAATGATTCAAACACATTTTTCACAATTCGCTTCGCATCCGGCGATAAATGCACTTTTTTTGCCGTAGGACGACGCCTCATACTTAGTTTTAAACACACGATTACTTTCGGAGTGAAATGTTTATTACAAACTAAAAATTTTAGACAATATTAAAAATGATTATCCCGAAATCCCCACTTTCTATTTTTATTTATAAGTATTTTAATCCCATTTATCGTGAAAAATACTTTCAAGTTGAAAAATAAAATATATCTTCCGAAGCACAAATAAATAATGTAATAATAATTAAATTTCAGTTGTAAAATAATGATACTATTAGGTATTATCTTTTCGCTTTTCGAAGAAACGAGTACGATACTGTACTATTGTTATCGGATTAACGACTACCTGCTGTGGGTTTCGGTCTTAAATCAATCATGTTGACATAAGACAAAACGAAATATTTTGGAACGAAATTTACGTATTTTTGGTTTGGAATATTTTTCGGTCAAAAACCGTTCTTAATCAAATACTTCTTCACCACTATACATGTTATAACAGTTGTGTAAGGAGAGTACGCCTCTGTAGGATGGCTTACCCTTCAGATACCTACCTGCCATCCTGAGCGAGGGACGAAAATAGATGATATCGAGACTATCCAGAGATAGTTGGGTTGTGTTTGTACAGTTGTGGTTGCATTTGTCTGATAACTAATAAAGTGTGTATTGAAACGAATACGCTTTTTAATGTTATAAAAAGTGGGTGTACCAAGTCAGAAGTGGAATATCCTGCGTTTAATGATGGGAAAATCAAAGAAAAGAAGTAGACGAAACAAAAGATCTAGTTCGTCTAATCACAATGATAGTTATTCTTTACGTTATGAGGTAACAAGTGAAAAAGTTGAAGGAATTAAAAAAAAGGATAAGTAGATAAACAAACCGTAAGTACTTCTTCACATATTGATGAATCACTAATAGGTATCTATTTTTGATTCATCTTATGGAAATAATTCGGCTATTTAATGAACAAATGATGTTGATCTGTTGCGTTCTAATTATAATTGGGGCGTTATATTATGTTGACCACAAAGTGGGCTACTTCTAGGCTTAAGGGCAATACTAGTAAGTGTTATGAATCTTTTAGGAAGCAAATCGAAAATTGGGAGCAGATGAAAATGTTATTGTTTGATATTTTTGAACGTTATCAAACTCGAGAAATTCTTTGTAGAAACCGCTAATTATGTTCATTTGTCCAATCAAAAACTTAGTGACTATTGCTTTGAACAATCAAGGAAATTGCGGAGATTAAATTTTAATATAGATGAAGGAAATATTATTTGAACATCCTGGAACATCTGTAGTATCCAAATCCGACATAAAACATGACACAAGCGATTAAAATTTAAATTTAAATCTTTATTTTTCAGATGGAATCTTTGCTATTATTGTAAGGGACCCTATTTAATTATATATTGTCTTAAAATTGTAACAAAATGTGAAATATGTAAGAAATGGAAACGTATTAAAGAGCAGTGGTGCCGAAATGAAAGAGAACAGAGAAGAATAAGTTCATAAATTTAGTGGATGATATGTTAAATAAAAATATATATGAAAAGGGTATACTTGAAAAGTACACTATAAAGGTTGAGTTCATGAACACTAGTAAAAATCAATTGTTGAGAAGTTAATGATAAGTTATATTGCTTTTGTTAACTCTATGGTTTAAAAGCTTTATGGGAAATGTAAATGCGTTTGTAATTGACGATGCTTACTTGTCGTATAATGTTATTTTAGGCAAAGGTTACTGTAATTTTTGTTTTAGTGTTTGTCTATTTGAATCAACCTCAAATAACTATGCACACTCCATTCCAAGATATTTCGTTTTGGTTTTGCAACAACATGATTGATTCAAGAGAAAAAAAAACTCACAGCGGGTGGTCGATGATCCGATAACAATAGTACAGTATCGTCTATCGTATCGTACTCGTTTCTTCGAGAAGATAATGCTCAATAGTACAATTATTTGACAGCTGAGATGTTGGGCTGGTAAAGTAATAGTTAGTTTTAGTATCTTAATTTTACAGACTACCGATCTGTTACTGTTTACTGTGCAATGAGGGATTTATAAAGTTTTATTAGTCAGATACCGAGTCAACGAAATATTGTGAAATGTACTTTACAAATTAAATAATGATCTTTGGCTGAAAAATGTTCCTATTAATATTGAAAATGTGTTACCGAATTAATTAATCATCGATATGGTGAATTTTGGGAACATAATTGAGGTAGATAGAAAATTATGTTTTCAAGCGATAGAATTTCTTATGATTTACAGGTTTTGGGTAAAACAGATGAAGTTAAATGATGTTTAACTTGTAAGTCAAGCGAACCACAATCATCATCGGATATCCGAGGACGAAAAGGAAATTTTGGACTTGAGAAAATAAGTGTCTGTTGGAATAATCAAGTAGTAAATGTTGTTCTTGGTAGATCCAAACACTTGAGTAAATAAGTGTCTGTTGGAACAACCAGGTAATACATGATACTCTTGGTATATCCAAACACTTGAGAAGGTAAGTGTCTGTTGGAATAATCAAGTAGTAAATGTTGTTCTTGGTAGATCCAAACACTTGAGAAAATAAGTGTCTGTTGGAATAACCAGGTAATACATGATACTCTTGGTAGATCCAAACACTTGAGAAGATAAGTGTCTGTTGGAATAATCAAGTAGTAAATGTTGTTCTTGGTAGATCCAAACACTTGAGAAAATAAGTGTCTGTTGGAATAACCAGGTAATACATGATACTCTTGGTAGATCCAAACACTTGAGAAAATAAGAGTCTGTTGGAATAATCAAGTAGTAAATGTTGTTCTTGGTAGATCCAAACACTTGAGTAAATAAGTGTCTGTTGGAACAACCAGGTAATACATGATACTCTTGGTATATCCAAACACTTGAGAAGGTAAGTGTCTGTTGGAATAATCAAGTAGTAAATGTTGTTCTTGGTAGATCCAAACACTTGAGAAAATAAGTGTCTGTTGGAATAATCAAGTAGTAAATGTTGTTCTTGGTAGATCCAAACACTTGAGAAAATAAGTGTCTGTTGGAATAACCAGGTAATACATGATACTCTTGGTAGATCCAAACACTTGAGAAGATAAGTGTCTGTTGGAATAATCAAGTAGTAAATGTTGTTCTTGGTAGATTCAAACACTTGAGAAAATAAGTGTCTGTTGGAATAACCAGGTAATACATGATACTCTTGGTAGATCCAAACACTTGAGAAGATAAGTGTCTGTTGGAATAATCAAGTAGTACATGGTGTTCTTGGTAGATCCAAACACTTAAGAAAATAAGTGTCTGTTGGAATAACCAGGTAATACATGATACTCTTGGTAGATCCAAACACTTGAGAAGATAAGTGTCTGTTGGAATAATCAAGTAGTAAATGTTGTTCTTGGTAGATCCAAACACTTTAGAAAATAAGTGTCTGTTGGAATAACCAGGTAATACATGATACTCTTGTTAGATCCAAACACTTGAGAAGATAAGTGTCTGTTGGAATAATCAAGTAGTAAATGTTGTTCTTGGTAGATCCAAACACTTGAGAAAATATGTGTCTGTTGGAATAACCAGGTAATACATGATACTCTTGGTAGATCCAAACACTTGAGAAGATAAGTGTCTGTTGGAATAACCAGGTACTAGATGATACGCTTGGTAGATCCAAACACTTGAGGAAATATAAAAAGTTTGCAACGCAAAGCTATAGTGTGACATTAGTAGTTTGTGCAACTAGTGTGGATATGATGGCCATATCGCACGAGGACGAAGTTTTAGCACGACGCCGTATGCGGAGTGCTCAATCGTCCGAGAGCGATATGGATAATCCACACGAGTCGAACAGTATATTTTTTCTACGACCCACCTGAGAAAAAATCTAGAAAATAAACATTTTATTAAACTATAATATAACTTCAAATTAAAAATTTTTAATAATTTTACTATTATTATTATTTAGAAATGAAATTAAAATTTAAAAAAAATTTCCCAACGGGGAATCGAACTCTGATCTACCGCGTGAGAGGCTGGGATACTTACCACTGGACTACCGATGAATATACTAATCATCTATCGATAAAGTCAAATGTATTACATAAAAACTGACGTTTGTCAAGAGTACCCTTAAATATTCAATTTATTTTGTTTCTATACGTTATAGGTCTCCTTTGCGGCTAAGCGAATATCTGGTGGAAAATTATTTATTGATTCATCACTGGAATCACTCCTTTTTACTAATATTTTTCTTAAAAACTATAGAAATATTTTGACAAGTTATTTTGACGTTTCTATGAAATTGAAAAAAGATTAGTTGGCGGGTACTAAACGCAAATGCTGATTGGTGGATTTCATATACGTTCTAGGATGTATATGAAATCATATCCGTTCAGTTCACCGGAATGGCCTACATTTACATTCTGTAAATTGTGCAGAAAATGGATAATATACATGTGGGTGCAGAAAAATTAATTTACATATTTATTTATTTATTTACTAGCTGACCCGGCGATTTTCGTACCGCCATATTTTCTGAGTTCCTAAAAAACTTTGTTTTATGACAAAAAAAATAAACAATAGCTTCTGTTTTCAATAGGACCATATATTGAAATAAAGTTTAAATAAAATAGTATGACTGTATATATTCATCATATTAATTTGTTTATTGACAAGTATTTGAAATACATTTATTTGTCAATGAATTAAATGAATTTTATGATAGTTTCACACACTTATTTACTCAATTGTGGTAAATAAATACTATTCTTAAAATTATTCTTATATTCTATTGTAATGCCTTATAATGTACAATATTATTGGTTTTTCCTTTTGAAAAAAAAACATATAGGGCCGATGGTTTGCCGACTCTTGAGCACGCAACGTACAACTGTCCATGCGAAAAACATGGCAATTCAAGCACACTTCTAATGATTGGGATTTATTGTCATTGCGGATGCAAGGCGCACTGGAAACTGGACACATTTGAATTCAAAAGGAAAGTCAGTTGGCAGTAGTGGTATTCTTGGAATAAGCACATCTTTGCCTTTGAACTTTTCTATGATTAAAGTGCCTTCAATTAAATTTTTCATAAATTTTTTAATATCGAGTCTTGTTCTGTTGAACAGTTTTGGTTGATTTCGTAACATAATTATCACCGAGCCAACCTTGAACTGCAAATTGTGTGATGGTAATCCTGGCAAATCCAATGAATTTAGAGATTCAATTGGATAATTGACTACTTCATTTGTATCGATAATGGAATCTATCGACTTAAATGAATGTATTTGTCCATCTATTTTACTCTGAATAAATGATACTAAAAAAAACATTTAGATTACAGATTAAACAGAGAAGGAGACTGAGGACAGTCTGGATTAGGATGGCCGAATGTAAGGAGAGTACGCCTCTGTAGGATGGCTTACCCTTCAGATACCTACCTGCCACCCTGAGCGAGGGACGAAAATAGATGATATCGAGACTATCCAGAGATAGTTGGGTTGTGATTGTACAGTTGTGGTTGCATTTGTCTGATAACTAATAAAGTGTGTATTGAAACGAATACGCTTTTTAATGTAATAAAAAGTGGGTGTAACAGTTGGGAACTCGCTTCGGGAACAAACCTCATAACTACTTCAATGAACTTGTTTTTGTTTGGATCTATTTATTCTCTTATTTCCCATCCACTCGTAAAGAAAATGTTCTTAATACGTGCGTAAAGTATTTTTCCGCACTCGGAACGCACGACCGCGGTCGCGTGCGGAAAACTATTACTTTTCTCACTAGTTGGGAACTTTTTACTTTGCCCTCGTAAAAAAAGTATAGCAACGTGTAATGTTTGTTGTACGCAGTACTGACTTGTGTAAAGTAGTTAACGACCAGTATATACTGGATTTCATTAATTTTAGGCGTTTTTATTAATTTTAATGATATTAATAGTATAAATTTCGTTGATATTTTGTATACCGTCTAAATTGGAAAATTACACACAGGGAGCAGCATTATACGAGGAAGTCTAATTACTTATTTATAATAAGAGATGAAAAAATTAAAATAATAGCTATTTTCCTCACAAACCTCTGTCTTAGTTCTATAGCTGTTGTCTTGTAAAACTTACCAGTTTATTTGAAAGGTAGGTATCTATTAATGGTAGTTACAACATTTTAAAATTATTATTAGTCGAGTTATTAGTAAACTAATGCCCGATTTCACCAACCATTTCCTAAAGTTAGGATTTAGGAATTCCTAAATGCAATTTCACCACACGCTAAGTAATACCTACGAGAGATAGGAAATACCTAATATTAAGACAGCTTGCTCGGTCTGCCTAAACAGTTTACGAAATACTTAACTTGACATTTCTCGGTTGTCATCTTGATTGATAGCAAGTCGGGTTTGCAGAATTTTTATTGTTAATTATTATTTCGAAAATATGCGAGCTTTAGGAATTCCTAAATGCAATTTCACCACTCGGTAAGTAATACCTAAGAGAGATAGGAAATACCTAATATTAAGACAGCTCGCTCGGTCTGCCTAAACAGCTTACGAAATACTTAACTTGACATTTCTCGGTTGTCATCTTGATTGATAGCAAGTCGAGTTGGCAGAATTTTCATTGTTAATTATTATTTTGAAAATATTCGAGCTGTACGTTTTGTAGAACGCCTCGAAAGGTTTGATAATTCATCAGAGTCTGAAAATGAAGGACCCCGAAAACGAGTAATTCGTCCGCGTACCAATGATTTTGAAACATTGGACGAAACAGATTTCTTTCGGCGTTATCGGTTACACAAGAATAAGACGCAACGTTACAAATATTAGAGGTAATTGGGTTTTTGAGTGGATTTAAATAAAACTAATTCAGAATTGTTACATTTCATGTTCTAGCATATTATATTTATTAGACAAGACCCATTAACAAACAAGTCACCTTACTTTATGATACAAATATGTCACCTTACTTTATTAAACAAGGCCCATTAACAAATATGTCACCTTACTTTATTAAACAAAGCCCATTAACAAATCACTTTGCTTGTGAACCAAGTCTTGTTTATAGTTTATCTCATCTCTCTTAATACTTGCAGGCGGTCAGGATTAAAGGGGTAAAGGGGACAGGTTGGGGGTTCTGAAAAGTGAAGTGGCCTGTTTGGAAATGGGATTGGGAATAGTTAGTCTATGTGTAACCGTGACATTGAAGAGAATAAAAATTCAGATAGTTATATCATTATCGAGTCTTATTTAATTTGATCCCCTTTGAATGTTACAGAATCGAAAAGTAAAATAATAAATGTAATTAAACTCTAAAAAAGAAATATAAATATAAGTTCAAAAAATGCGCGGCGACCCGAGACAAAGATTTCTGTAATGTTTGCCCGAGATCTTAAAAAGGAAGAAGGTGACGGCTAATTAATTGTCGGTTATAATATTTTGGAAACTTAATCTATATGGCTTTAAGTTATTCAATTTATAGGGAATACCGATTCATTAAAGGAAAAAATAATAACAAAGAGCATTAATCTAATCCAGATATTTACTTAACCCATCACTTTCAAATTTAGGAGCATCTTTGTTAAAATAAATAATATTCAAAATAATTTTTAATGCATCGTAACTATTTTTGTGTATCCTCACCATAATATTATGACAGATTTATTTGTTTATGAGCAGCGAGCGATAACGTTTTTCTGCCATTTTCACAGATATTATCTGAACTCCACATTTACTAACAATAAGTTTGTGGACGAAAAAAATTAAAAAACTGAAGAATAAACAAAGCGAGGCATTCGACATAAATTTGAAAAATTTGGAGCTATGTTATTACCACGTTTTTATTAACTCGCTTTCTTGTCCGGATGGAGTTTTGTACATTTTAAACTTATTTCCCGATGGGTTAGAGACTTGAAATTTTCAACATAATTCAGAATTGGATGACAAAAAAAGAAAATATAGCAAAGTTTTTTTAAAAATGGAGAATTATTGATAAAACGTCCCTTTTTTGGGTTTGACATTCATCATACGGTCTATATACAACATAGCCGAACAGTATAGAGCTTTGCATGTCGAAAATTATGAATTGTAAGCATAGTGTTCGGATCCTGGACAAGATGAAAATTGTTTTATTATTATATTGTGACATTTGTATTTGAATAACCTTGAATATAGTTCCTAATAAACCGTGACACTCAAAAAGGATAAAGTATAATAAAACTATCCGAATTTACCATTTTCAATACGACGGCTATGTATAGACTGAACATTCCAGATCACCTCCATTTTCACACCTCTTGGCCGTTGGCAATGTGTATATGTTACAAGAGATGAGATAAACAATACTCAGTTCAACATTCAAGTGACATCTTTGTTAATGGGCCTTGTCTAACAAATAAAGTCAGGTGACATATTCATTAATGGGTCTTGTCTAATAAATGTAATACTCTAGAAATAAGAAATATAACATTCGGTCAGGCCGTCGAATTGAAAAGAGTAAATTCGGATAGTTGTATTATTATCGAGTTTTATTATACTTTATCCTTTTTGAGTCTTACAATCCGTAAACACAACTTATACTAAATTGAACTAAAAAGTAAAAAATAAATGAAATACATTTTTTTAAATATACCATGTTTTTAAAACGAACTAAAAAGTAAAAAATAATTTATTTCATTTATTTCTTCTTTTCACACCTTCTTCTATCACTATTTGTTACGTTATGATCTCCACTCATTCAATTTACAAGTTCAAAAATAAATCCAAATCTGATGTTTAGTTAGGTATTTCTTACCCAAGGATTTAGTAGGTTGGTGGAATCCGATTTAGGTAAGCATCAGATTTAGGCATTTCGTAGCTTAGGAATTACTTAGTAAGGAAGCACCTAAAATCAGGTGGTGAAATCGGGCATATGCCAATGACTTTTTTTCAATTGATTTTTCATACTATCAATGGATACTGAATTTTATCACCTTCCCTTTTTTGGGAACGAAAAGTTATAGAACTTCGACAGAGATTTGCTAGACTCTGAACACAAGGTGAGATAAACTTACGCTATTTTAAAGAAACAATTCAAGCTATCTAAAGAATTGTTTAAGCTTTTTAAAATACTGCTATGGAACGACTATGTTGACAGTGTTTTATATAAACGAACAGCTGCATTAGGAAAAAAATACCAGATTTGAGCAGTAATTATATAGTTTATATGAATGAAATGTAGTAAGCAACATACCTATTGTATTAATACCGTTGGCGAAAGCACTCTCTGCGAAGGGTGATACGAAATTTTCGTCGTACGAAAGGTTCCTCGCCATCCAAGCTATTGAATTTGCTACCATTTGCAGTCGACCGGCACACCTCTCACCTTGAATCTAAAAAAAATATATATACATAAATACGTACAGAGTTGGATTGAAAGTGGTATTATCATTATGCTAAGAACGAAATAATCGACAAATGGATCTTCAACACTGACCGTTAGACTTTTTCGACCAATAAAGCGTATTCAATAGACACATATTGCTGAATTTAGAGTAGTTTCAAAAAATTCATATCATAATGTACCGGGTGTCTGATTAAGAAGGTAACAGGTACATCTTGGAGGAAAAAACCTGTAATACAAACTCGCATACGAGGAAATGCTGGAAATTATTTTCAAGTTTACTACTCCACCGCTAGAGGGCGTAGTTCACAATAATAACACAAAAACAGTTATAGTACCACAAAATTTAAATATTCGTAATAATTAGATCATTTTACGTAAGTTTGCTCCAGTACTTTTCCCTCTATCTTGTAAAATAACTGGTAGGTGTGATTGGGAAAGCTAACTCAATAAAACTGTTACAACTTTTGTTCCCGTTTATCGATTTTAACAAACTTGAAAAATCATTTTAAAGGGAATTCAATGCCTAATAAAATATTATATCATCGTTTTATTCCAGTGGTTTTAACGGACGCTAGGTGGCGGTGATCGAACAATTGATTTGTTTTCAACTTTTTTTGGGAACCTTCGAATGCGATGTTATATTTTCTAATCGTTTATTTGGAAGACGATGGAATTTAAAAAAAAATGGTGAAAAACGCATGTCAATATCTATTTTCTAAGCGAAAATACCAGAAAAAATACGTATACTAGGGGATCAACTTTTATACTTGAGTAAATTGAAAAATTTTACATAATGTAGTAGGCGTCCAGATGTCATAAATTGTTGACAACTTGAATATAAAATTAATGTAGAGTGAATTTATGAACCTGTAGGTTAGTAAATTAAAAATACGTAACGCCTCACGCAAATAGCGAAGCTTATGATATGTTAAAAGTGTATTCTGAATGTTTTGAGAATGCTCCGATTGCAGCAAGAGAATATGCATTTCACTTGCGACTGCATTTTTGCAGAAGGGCATTTAAAAATTTGGCTAACCGGATCTAAATTCTTTACGACGGCGAATATTTTAGATGGTAAAATTATGGGCCCTTTTGTTTTTGATGATCATTTAAATGACGAGCGTTACTCAAGATTCTTAAAAGATGAATTGCCTATATTATTAGAAGATGTTCCTTTAGCAGTACGGCAAAATATGTGGATACAATAAGATGGCTGCCCAGCCCACTTTGCAAATGAAGTGATGCATTTTTAAACTAACAATATGAGTTTAGGTGGATAGCAAGAGGTAAGCCGCCAAGATCTCCCGACTTAACTGTGTTATATTGTTATCTATGGGATCGAATTAAAGATTTAGTATTTCAGACAAGACCTGCAAATAGAGCACATCTTATTCAACGAATACAAAACGCAATTGACAGTATTCCCAGGGCTAACCTATATTCTGCAAAATAAATGTTGTTGCCAGCGGATGTTTTATATTTCATAAGAATTTTCCATTCTATGAAACTATTTTTAGATAAAATAAACAAGGTTCGCATAATACTGTAACATAGTTTTATATGGGGAACATTATTGGCAAAGTGTGCCAAAATTTTGATCATTAGGCGAAGAATTAATAATGAAATATAATTTGTTTCTGATGAAAATTTCAACATTTTAATTAAAGAGAGCATCTCCACTGTTTTATGTATACGTAAGTCCCACAATTTTTGGACGGGCCATAACTCTAAAACGGATAAAGATAACTTCATGAAATTTGGTATGCAGCTATAGACCATTCCAGAATGACGTCACTGACAGGTCGGCCATATTGTGCTGGAGGGCAGTCAGTTAGACTTTAATTAACAATTTGTTATTGAAGGTATCTAATATGCCACCGTTGTGTAGTGTTTTTAAGTGTAGAATGCGGGGAGAAAGGGATAAGGAATCTTTTTTTCGATTTCCAGCTGTTTTAACGAAGCGAAATGATATCTCTGATTAATGCCGCGATGCTTGGATTAGTGCTTTGAAACGGGGCCCCCTCAGTGAATCACAACTTTAAATTTGGCGTGTGTGTTCTCGACATTTTATCGAAGGTTAGTTAGTGTACCTATATCAGTCAATTTTTGTACACAAAACACCAACACTCAAGGTTCAACTCCAACTAACCGATTCGGTTGCCATCCAGCACAATATGGCCGACCTGTCAAAGTCATGTGTTCCGGAATGGTCAATATTAAATGTAAGAGGGGGGTGGTGTCTGAATTCAACCATGAACTTAATATGTAAACTCTGATAATTTTATATGTTCGATCGAAAGGAATCTATCAAAATAATTAAAAGAAATAAACAAATTTAATCAACCAAAAATGTACAAGCGAACAATACCAGTATTCTACATTTAATTTCCAAGAATTTTCTCAAAATGCCCCCCGCTTCAACACAAGCCATAAACCTTCTCGTGCGTACATGCCACGCCGCTCACTTATTTCATTTTTTAAATCTTCGATATTCCTTAGTGGATTTGAGTATACAAGTTCTTTCAAATGACCACAAAGAAAATTATAATGGGGTGATAGATCTGGTGATCGCGAAGGCCAAGGAATATCCAATAAATCTGGTAACTCATTTTGCAAAAACAATAAGTAGCGTTCACTAGTTAATGTTCCATCATAAAAGTCATTGTATATCCAATGGGAAGGGACTAAATTACATGACGCACAAGTTATACCGTCCAATCAGTCTAATGTCCTTCCTGCTTAAAACGTTGAAAATACTAATAGACAGATACATTAAAGATGAGGTTTTACTAACAAACTCTCTCAACGAGCGCTAATATGCGATTCAGCCAGGCAAGTCAACAGACTTGGGGGCACTGGATGATATCAACAGGTTATTAACAAAATTAAATCATTCAATGATCGTATTAGAAGTTCCTGAAGTATTTTTTTACAATAACATTTATTTTATTCGCGAATTAGTTGCATCTATCCAAAATATTTATAACTATAATATATTTGCTCTCAATTATTGCATGTGATAACAACTGACGTATAATTTAAATAAAAACATTGATAACGAAATTAATATTCAAGGGTTCAACAATAATATTAACGTTTAAATAAATAAATCTGCAACCTTAATTTACCAAGAATATTTTTAATAAAATTTGTGCTGGAGCTTCTTAAATCAGATATACTGGGTGATTCATAGGATAAAGGCGGATTATTTGGTCCAAAAATGTCTTGATAAAATATTGCAGTGGAAAAAGATACAGGGCGTTGAATTTGAATTATCTTCCATTTATTGCTAATAATTTCACTATATGTTTATCAATTACCTGTATGTTCCATGTGGTGTATTCATTATTTTTTTTGTTATTCATTTTGGGAAATCAAACCACAATCTTTTTTATATTTTTTAATTCAACGTTTCGGTAGCGTTCCAGCTAGCGTTATCAAGAACAATTAAGTTTTTTAAATGCTGGTCCCTACATAACACTAACGAAAAATTCGACAACTAGACAATCAATAATATTTTAAGACTCCAAAAAATTTTCAAGGTTTCAATCTGACCAAATAAAACACGTTTATTGTTACTTTTTTTGTGATTATTTTTGTTTTAAAATATGTATAAATTAGTTTTGAGATTTTGTGTATTGATTAACAACAATTCCAAAGATAAATCATAAGAAAACCTGGATAAAAACTTATGATACTATCCTGATAACGCAGGTACTTAATTGATTATTGGAAATTTCTCTTCTTAACATCGGTAACCAAATTTGACTACATTCGGCTGAAATACTAGCTACACATTTATCCGCACTAGGTTGTATTAAAGCACTTTCTTTGATTTTTCGTCTTTTACCATTGGGCTCTTTCAATATTATGTGCGCCGAATCCCATTGAATATAATCGCCTCTTCCCAAGAATGTTTGCAAATACCTGACTTAAAGAACTCCATATCTTTAATCAACGAATATAGATAGATCGAAGATAATAGAATTAATACTATTATAACGCCTTACAAAGTTTTGAAAAATATTTTTTAGAAAGCAATGACCGTTCAACCAAGAAGGAACAACTACTTCTCGGGCTACATGCCCCGACAGACATTGAATTACACTTCTAAGCTAAACTGTAATTAAGTAAACGAATTATAGAGTCTATATTCGTTGCTTTAATATACCTACTTTTTGTGTTCATTTATTCGGATTTTCAATGGTCTAGATGTTTCACCTAAATAAAATTTGTCGTATTCACAGGATATTTGGTAGCCCACTTTTGCTCTGAATAATCTTTAGACCCAGGAATCTTTCAAAAGCCTGATTTTAAATTTAAAAAAACTGTCAAATGTATATTGAAAGGAAATTAATGACAGATATCAGTTGTAGTTTTTTTTTCAATTTGTATTTAGTAATAAAAACAATAATGACAATAGAATTCAACGAGACTTACGTCAATTACTCATTTAAATGTAATAACTTTATCTGAATTCTTTGAATGAAGTATGTAATCGGTTAACACACAATACAAACAAATCATTAAAACTGTATCACATAATATATAATAGTGCCTATAAATTATAATGTAGATTGTAAACTTTCAATTATTTGAAACAGATTACAGAATTGTTTTTCTTTATTTGCATAGTTACTAGTAATTTTTTGTTTGTTTTCCTACGAGGATAGCCTACTTAAATTCTAATCAGTTCTCGATTTCTCCGATACGACTACAAATTAATATTTATTACGAAACAGAATCATTATCCAGATGTTCAAAGTCCATGATAACAAACAATAAAAATATGTTAATAAACGAACATTATTATTAAATGTTCATGTATACCGAAATTGATTTATAAAAAGGAATTTGCTTGAACTTTTGCTCGTTTATTAAACTTTTTTCCATCCAAAAACAAAAATAACTTAATCTACAATTAGTTTTAGAATTAACAGCCTTATTCATAGTCACACCGTTCGTAGCTATTAAATACTCTACTAACAAGTAGCCACTAACATGTTACTAAATGTGTCATATTCATAGTTCATACTTTAGTAGCTACTATATATATACTAGCACTACAGACAGTGTAGGTCCATGGCTGATGTTTCAACTCTAGCGGTAGGCTCTTGGAGTTCCATATGAAACTCTTCTGCGACAATCTAAGTTCAACTGCCACTTTCGCATGGACTATCCAAGTGACCACTACTTGTGTTCATTCCAAAATTTCTGGCACTATTTCCAATTAGCATGTTAATAACTTAAACTTTCCATGGCTTGGTTGACGACTTGCCTCCATCTCACCTTGTCCTTTGTTTTACCTTTCCAATTTCTAATATTAAGTCTTCGTAGATCCTCTTCAACCTACGCTTTCCATCTTGTTCTGGCTCTACTTCTTCTTCCCCTTCCTCCTATGGAGCTATATATCGATACTTTCGGTAGCCTTCCTGTTCCCATTCTTTGAATATGTCCTAACCACCTTAGTCTTTGAGATTTTATCATTCCAGTAATACTCGGATCTTTATATAATTCTTCGAGCTCTTTGTTTGTCCTTCTTATCCAAATTCCATTTTGCAATTTTTCTCCAAATATTTTCCTCAGTACTTTTCTTTCTCATATTTGTAGCATTTCTTGTTCTTTTTGGTTTAATGTCCATGTTTAAGAGGCATAGGTAACTATTGGCCTAATCACACCCCAAGGTGAGGTGATATTTTTCTACAGGTTCTATAAATACTTACATATGTACGAATATTCAATAAAAAAATTTGCTTTTATTACTTTTTTACTTGCACAAATTATCTCAAACATTTTTATATGTACCTACACTGTATATTTACATTATTTAAACCATTATCGCATTGCCGCATAAAATTAAAACAACGATAAACAAAAATTGGGAATAACTTTTACAGATAAGTACATTTGGCAACACAACGGTTAAAAGTAAGAAGGTAGAAGTGTTGGTAGAGGGGACTGATCTAATTGCGAGTTTCACACAGCGAACAATTCTTGTCTCTCTCTTTCAAGTAGTGTTGTTCATATTACACTTGTCGTACTTGTGTAAATCGTATGACGACCTATTCAACTTTTTCGCAATCTGTAGATAGGTAACTCTATAGCGCAACAACCTGTATAAACTTACCTTTATAAGTTCGTTTACTATAAGCGTTTGAGGAAGATTATCGAAAACGCCATCTGTTGCTACTAAAATGACATCTCCATCTTCGACGGGAATATTATCGGTCATGGCGGCATCCGGTCTGTCGCTAAGCACTTCTTGTCTATATCCGGGAGGAGGTAATGACAATTGAAAAGGTGTATTGAAATAGTGTTGTTGCTCTTCAGATTTTCTTATGACTTTACCACGTCTCACTACCATAAAACCGCTGTCTCCTATGTTAGAAGTATACAGAGTGTTGTTTTCTTTGTTAAGGATGACAACGCAAGCCGTACTACTACCTGCAAACAATTAAAAAGCATATCGTCTCAGAACTCTAAATAAAACTTAAAATAAGTTGGGGACACACTTGTAAGAGATAAAAAAATATAATTTAAGAAGAAACATTTGCCACCTATTTGTATAAAAGGAATTTTTGTGGGAATGTGGCAATAATAGCAGAGTATACTCTTTTAAAAATTTATTTCAGAGCTTTCGAATAACTATGTATTCATTTTCAAGGACTAAAAAATGTATAAGGTCAAATAAATTATATAAAAAAATTAAATAATACTTACATATCTAAGTGAGATTATAGGTAAATTTACAGGATAGGGAGTGAATAGGGATGCAGGGTGGGATAAAAAAATGAGTCTTAAAAAGCCCAAAATCATAGATTTCCGAATAAAAATTCCACCCAAAAATGTTATATTTACAGTGTTGCCAGATTTCTCAATAATCCACTAGTCCAATGAAATTTAAAAGAAAGGATGCAAAAGCTATTCAACGAAAAATGTAAAAGATGATAAAACCCGTTTCACCCTTGCTCTTGATTGCGGTAACATTGAAATAGCTCTAGAAGCCACCAACTTGCACAAGTCGCACTATGGCTATCACCAAGTCGTCGAAATGTGCTACTAAAGAATGAAGAGCTTTGAAAAACTGTCATTTTTAGAGATCTATGTATGTATGTAAATTGGGGCGACATTCACTGAGACCTAAAAGATCTATTGTGCCCCCTTACTTCTACTTAGTTCCTGAAGAAAGTCTTAGAGACTAGTAGCTCCTTTAGTCCTATTTCCCAGAGGAATTTTAGGATATCTGCAGGCTTCAACTTAGGTAAATGTCCCTCTTCTATCCAGTAATCTCCAAGGTGTTGTGTCCTAGGATTCTGAATTGCTGTGCAGCTCGCAAGTCTATGGATGGAGGTTTCTTCTTCCATGCCACCGAAACTACATTCTTCTTCCAGGGTTTTCCCAATCTTTTAGAGTGTTTGGTTCCTGGCCCGTACACACCTATCCCAGTTCCTTCTATTGCTTTTGAGCCGTCTGTGTACCATTAAATGGCATTCTTTCCAAGTCTGGTAATGGTATTTGGATCCCATTCCTTCTTGTTGCTTAATTCCGTATGTTCTCATTGCTCCTGTAATGCACATATAGGCTAGTCTTTGAATTTTGGAAAGTGATCTAAGTTATATGTTTACAAATTCAATACAAATCGCTTCATGACCAACTGACACAGATCAAAGTGTATATCTGATTATATCAGAAAAACTGGAATACCAAACCTAACCAAACCCAACTAAATCTTACCTAATCCAACAAAACTCTACCTAATCAAACCCAACCAAACCGAAACCATCAAAACCACACTATATCATACCAATTCTAATTGAATACTATATAAAAATTGCAAGGAATGAAATTCTCAAAGAAATGTTAATAATACGTTTTAGAACTCTCGACTATACACAAATCAAATATATTGCAAATTATATTACCTATTTACATTTTTCGTAGAATAGCTTTTGCATCCTTTTTTAAAATTTCAATGGATTAGTGGATTATTCAGAAATCTGACAAAAACTAATTTCAACTTCACACAGATTTTTAATTAAATGTTCTTTTTCTCATGCCCTTCTTTGAGATTTTATCGAAGCTGGCTTAGGTAATTTGATATATCTGTATCTTTAATGTTGTTAACATAAACATAGACTGTGACTCTTTAGTTATGTGAATATTTCATGTGTCTGAGTGCCGAAAATTTGGTTTTTCGAAATTTCATAGATTTTAATTTAGGGAATTTAAAAAAATATTCTTACACACTGTATACACAATTATTCAACGTCTATATAAAATTTCTAGAAGTACTGTACAGGCAATTAGTACCTGTTAACACCATTTAATTGTGTGGTGGTCGTCATATACCTTGTGATTTCAAATGTAACGTCATCAAGTCATGTGCAACGGCAATATCACATAATACGAAATCGTGTGATCTGCGGAAAGGATGAGAGATATATTTAGACTTTGTAATGAGATTACATTAAAAAATAACTCCGCACTGTTTATCTACCAACATCGTAAATATACATTTAATAGCTTAATTCTAGAGTATATAATGTATTTTTGGTTTTAGGCGCAAAGATCTTTATTTTCAAGTTTAATATTTGTATAAATATTGCTATTGTTTGTGAAGTCTGTTCATACTTACAGAGAAGTAACTAAAACAGATTATACAAGGGTGGTCATAAACAAACAATGAAATAATATCTTTCGTACTTGATAACATATTTTGTTAAAAGTAGAAACGAAAAGTCAATTATAGACTATGTACTGATCAACAGAGAATACAAACAAAAAATATTAGATGTCAGAGTGAAAAGAGGACCTGAAATCTTCAGTGACCACTTCCTAGTAACGGCGAAAACAAAAATAACACATACAAATAAAGACAACACCCGCAAAGACAAGACCACTAAAACGAAAACTATTGAGTCTATTAGATCTTACAAACTGAAAGATCGGAAAATAGCTGATAAATTTAGACAAAAAATACAAAAAGACGCAGAAAACCTATCAATTGGACCAAACATGGACATAGAAGAAATATGGCAAATATTCAAAACCATGATCCTAAACGCTGCCAAGGAAGTATGTGGAGTGATAAAGATCAATAAGAAACAGAAACAGACACACTGGTGGAACAACAAAATAAAAAATGAGGTCAAGATCAAAAAACAAAAGTGGCAAGCTTACCTAAGTTCTAAAAAGGCAAATAAATACGAAGAATACAAAATACAGAGAAAGAAAGTAAAAGATCTTATACAAGAAGAAAAGAGGAAAACTTGGGAAGAATTCGGAACAAAAATGGAAAAGGACTACAAGTCAAATCAAAAACTATTTTACAAAACGCTGAAAAATCTAAGAAGCGAAAAGGTATTCCAAGAAGTTAAGCAGATTACAAATAACCGAGGAGAAGTGCTAACAGACGCAAAAGATATAATGGATAGATGGAGAATGTACTTCGCAAATCTGTTGACCACAAACGAAACAACAGCAGAAAGCGAGGAGATTGGCCAAGCTGAAATAGAAAGAAATGGAGATGAGATAACTGAGAGCGAAATCAGAGAAGCAACTGCAACGCTAAAAAATGGCAAGGCATCAGGGCACGATAAGGTCACAGCGGAGATGTTAAAGAATATGGGAAAAACTGGCATGGAACTTTTAACACTCATATGCAACAGGGCCTGGCAAGATGGGACAATACCCAAGGATTGGGAGGTGGGAATTATTCTACCTATATTTAAAAAAGGAGACAAGCGAGATTGCAAAACCTATCGAGGAATAACTCTACTCAGCGTGCCCTCAAAGGTATATGAAAAAATCCTACAACAACGACTAACAAAAGAAATAGAAGAGCAACTAGAAGAAACGCAAAGTGGGTTCAGGAAAGGACGAAGCATTAACGATCACATTTTTACAATAAAACAAGCCATCGGAAAACTCAAGGAAGCAAATTCTGAATTATATCAGATCTTCATAGACCTCGAGAAAGCTTTTGATAGTGTGTCAAGGAAAACAGTACTAGAAATTCTGGAAAAAAGAGGTGTAACAGAATCCCTAACAAGAGCTATAATGAGCCTACATAAGAAGAATAGGATGTATATAAGGACTGATAACATGGAATCAGAAGAGTTTACGGTAGATGCTGGACTGAAACAAGGAGGGGTACCAAGCCCGACATTATTTAACCTGGTGATGGACGATGTTACAAAGGAAACGAGAAATAAAACGAACAAGCTCTACATTGGACATAGAGAATTAAAACCAATATATCTACAAGAGTGCCTATTCGCCGATGATCTAGGTATATGTGCAAAGAATGAAACAGAAATAAAAAACAATTTGCAGATATGGGAAGAAAAACTAAAATCTAGAAACTTAAAAATCAATAAAGAGAAAACAAAAATAATGATCAGTAGCAAAGAAGAAAAAACAGTAGATATAAAAATAGATAATAATAAGATAGAAAGAGTGGAGAATTTTAAATATCTAGGAGTGTACATAAATGATAACGGAACACAGGAAATAGAAATCAACAAACAAATTGGAAACGCCTCAAAATTGTACCACTCCATTAAAAATAGTTTCATCGGGAGAAAAGAAATATCATGGAAGACCAAAATAAACGTATACAACTCAGTATTTGTACCAATACTAACTTATGGGTCAGAGAGCTGGGTTCTGACAAAAAAGCTAAAATCAGGAATACAAACCATGGAAATGAAGTACCTGCGAAGAATTTTAGGAGTGACGAGGAAAGACAGAATAAGGAACGACCCTTTCAGAGAAAAACTAGGTGTAAAACCAATTTCAAAGACAATCGAAACCAATCAGTTAAGATGGATGGATGGATTAAGATGGATGGATTCGGACACCTAATAAGGATGAACAACGAGAGACCGGTAAAACAGATATGGGAGGCAAAACGACCCACAAAAAGGAAAAGGGGCAGACCAGTTATAACATGGGATGACACCATCAATAAAATATTAGAACGAAGGGGGATCGATAGAAGAGAAGCAATCAAAATGGCGAAAGACAAAAAGAAATGGAGGAAGTTCGTCCACGAGGAAGAATAATGGAAACATCTCGCCCTACACCTATCCTAGGTAGAAGGGTATATGGATTATATATATATATATATATATATATATATATATAGGAAATAGTTCGTTGCCGATACTAGTTGGGTCTAACTATTATTGTGGGGGATGCGGCAATGTGAATAAGTGAACTCTTTTTAGTTTGTTCTGAGCTTTCGGTAATTTATTATCACCATTATCAAAGAAAACTAAGCGAGGTTAATCACGATATCTATATATAATATGTATAATATGGAGAAAAAACATGGTATAAGATATAATTTTCTTTTTCAAGAAATTAAATTAAAAAATAATTATTTGTGTGAAAAGACTGGGCCTTAATTGAATGAAATCATCACCCCACATTGAATAATACCATTGAACTTTTGCATAGTTGTGAAAATTATTCCATATACTCTTATAAATAAATAGATAGATACTCTTCATTCTCCATTGTTAGATTGTATGTTAGATAGCATATAAATCGAGATATAGATGTATATCTACTGTAAATAGCTGATTTGTTACTCATAGATCATGGAATATCCTAATATCGCATATTCTAGGTTACATATTCGTAAAAATAGGGTATTTTTGTTTACCAATACCATAACTTACCTAAAATAGCTTTCTTGTGATGTAAAAGTTCATAGTAACTCGTTGCTAACAGTTCTGAAGGATTCGAGGGTGTAAAGCGACCTAATTTAACCAGCCTTTCGCAGGTTTTCATCAGGTGTAAGGAAAATTCACCGGGGTCAATACCGTATGCCCTCCATCCTCCCACACCATCAGCCACAGCTGGAACAAAGAAAAAAGATCTATACTTACATCTGGAAGAACTGGAAATAACAGTAAAGACACTTGAATGTTGATGCTTTAGTGTCAATAAAGTATACTTCTCTCACTTGAAATTATTGGTCTTAATCATCAAGATAATTTAATTATTATTTATGTAAAAAGTATATAATACAGATCTGTATTGGGAGTCGCAGTTTATACAGTGAGGACATATAGGTTGGAATAAATGCAATATTTCCTAAGCAAAAAGCTTTTTTTTTAAAATCTGAAACACATTGATTTTAATGTTCTAAATACTAATACCCCGAGTAATACCCTATACATTTTTCTATTTTATAAATTTCCTTTTAGATCTATTTTCAAAAATACTGCATACATGTAAGTCAATATTTGCAGAGTTGCAGGGTGTTCAAAACCACATTTTTTCAACTTTAGGTTGTATTTTTGACAAAACTACAGAATATTTGGCATTGGCTTAAGTGTCCCTATGTTAACTTTCCTTTTCCTGTTCAATCATAATAAGGAAAAATTATAACAGGGTATGCAAAAAATCAGTGATTTTTGTTTACATTCTTTGTCTGTACATTATAAAGCATTAAAAAAATAGTCTTCAGTTATCTGATATTTGATAACACCTCATATGAGTCAATCAGCGCCTCCGCAACAGCAATAGGTATCCAACCTTCCATCAAATGGGTTCAATCCATGCCAAATACTAAGATAATAAGGAGTTTTATCACCTCTATTGTGGTCACTAGTAGTTGACCACCTCTTAGAGAAGCTTGAAAGAGAAGGATTTCTCGCCCTTGCATTGCTGATTATTTAGTTATAGTGGTTAGAGACAAACACGATGGTGTTATTGCCAACCACATGCAATGTGCTTTAAACCTTACAACCACTTGGTGTTCAAAGGAAGGGTTGTCAGTTAATCTTAACAAAACAATCCTTGTTCCATTTCCTAACAGGAGGGAATTAAAAATATAGCCTCCACATGAACGAAATAACCATTTTTTCTCAGAAGAGGTTAAATACCTACCTAGGAGTCATTCTTGAAAGGAGATTTACGTGGAAGGCACACCTCAGATATATTACCTCAAAACCAACAAGGGCTTGATGGATGTGCTATAGGCGTTTTCGGAAAATGTGGAGTTTGAAACCAGAAATGATCTACTGGTCACATCTAAAGGTTGTCAGACCAATTATTACCTATGCTGCGTTGATTTTTATTTAGATAAGTACCTTCATCTATCAGATGATTCAGTCTCTAATCTCAACCAAAGGTGCTAATTAATAAAATTGTTCTAGTTGTATTGGAAATAACGTAAAAATGGGGATGAATAAAAAGTATCAATTATGTTCACAGTATCACACATATCATGATTATCAACTGTATAAAATTATCAATATGGCAGTTTAAAAATAATAAATAGTACTACACCAACCGAGGTTTGAAAAAACTGCCGGGACATGTAACTAGTAAAGTAGTTTTTTCTGGTCCATTGAATATCCAAAATGATTTTTGAAAATTCCATATTTTTAATAAGGATAATAATAGACTATTGTTTTGCTAGCATCTTTCAGTTTTAAAGTGCCAAATAGATAATGAAAACCAATCAAGACATTAGTTCATCATATATTGCAAGTTAATATTTTTTTATAAAAAAACTAGTAGGTTCAAGAAAGCAAAGCAGATTGGTAAATTTTTTATGAATCGAGTCACGAGATTACCTTAACCTCTTACATTAATTTCATAGTAAAGTTATGTAACAGAATGAAATCTTACAAAATTTAAAAATGAAATGCCCATTTGTTGATATTGTATATTAGTAAATAACAAAGTAGGCAATGTTTATTGTTGAGATAAGCTGACAATTTTAAAACGTCATAGGTGCTAAAGGTTGCGTTAGTTTCTTACCCAAGACATCCGCAGTTTTGTATTTTGCTGTAAACCAAGCATCATCACCGAATTGTCCTTTAATCAGTCTTTGAATTTTTCTCTCCTTGGAAAAGCCACAAACAGCTGAAATTAATTGTGGCTCAGTTTTCTTTTGTAAATTAGGATCTGTAACTGTTGAAACATTAGCGATTCCGTTCCAAAATGCTCTGGATAACAATCGTCCAGTGACTAATAAAGTGTGCATTATATGACACTAAATAACAATAATATTAGAAGTTCATTTTCAGTTTCAATTTTGATAAATTTCGCAGCACTACACTACTTGATAAATCCCATTCTTTCAAAATGACAAGACACACAATCACAAACTCACACACCTCACACGACGGTTCAATTCCAATCTAAAAACCACAAACCACCACTAACTTGTTTGCGCTAAAAAACCAAAACCGACGAAAAGGGAAAAGCAATGCAAAACCAAAGCGCAGCGGATTTTCATTTGACGTAAATTTCAGAATAATATGGCACTTTCCTTGTTCAACAAATTGTAAGGAGCAAGATAAATAATATTTCTGACATTTTCTAATCGAATGACTAAAAGATAGAGTTGTCTGTCTGTATTCAAGTAAAAGTATTTAGGAACGGCTGGTATTTTCTTTTCTCTATAAGAAAATATCAATAAAAATGTGATATATCTCTCTAAACTTGGGTACATGCTTGTAAATGACAACTTTTTGTAAATTACAGAGCAAAATTTAGGAGTATAATGCATTCTACATCTGTTAACGTTCTTAGAAATAACAGATCCCTCCGTTACCAATTGTCAATGACTAAATAGATCTAGCAAAAATATTAATTTTATTCGGGTCAGTATTTTCCATTGAACTATACAAACATTGTTGTATTTTCAGAAATAAGTAACCTTTATTACTTATCTCTGGTATTTTCTTGTATGGAACGTTGCTATCAACAACGATGTTTCCATCTCTATTATAACTCTGTGTTTTGTGCAGGTGCTTCGTCTCGATTATCGATTCGTATCGATAATCGATTTCTTATCGATAATCATCGACAGGTTTTGATACTTCATCTTGATTTTTCTCCGGTTTTCAAATGTTATTGCCTCCAAAACTTTAAAGGTGACGAAGTAGATGCTGGGAGATTCTACTTTGGCCAATTATGCAGGCATCAATTTGAAGGAGAAAAAGTTCTCCGTAATCACAAAGAAAACTCCTTTATATCTCTTCCTCATAACTAGGAGCGGGGAGAAGTTTAGTAGCCATATAGTCTGTTTTCATATCTAACATGGTTTCACTTATGATGTCCTTATTGGATGCGTATCCTGATCTGACTGTTTTCTCAAAAGAATGCAATTATGAGACTAAGCAACGTGCAAAGGCTTGCATATATCAGTTTGTGAAGGGTACATGAGAAGCACGCCAACAGCATCACTAGAAGCTGAATAATCTCATCCTTGCTTCTCCCATTGTAACGAAGTGTAGTGGGGGGAGGCATAATCAAGTTTCTGGTGCTATTGGCATGCTTCTCATGTACCTTTCACTACTGAGATAGGCAAACCTTTGCACATTGCTCAGTCTCATACAGAAATAAGTATTAGGTTACTTATCTCTGGTCTCATCATTTTGTGTCGACTTTGTCCACCATATACGATGGGCGCACGATAACATTTTTAAAAGGGATTAATATATTTTTAAAAATTTCCAATTAGGGGAGACTAGGGAGGGATGATACGGCTAATCCTTGACCTAGGAAATTGACATAAGTTTTCATTCAATGAAATCGGTTTGTGTGGCCTTTTATAGCCAACTAAGTTGCAATTAATTGTGAGCAGTTAAAACATGTCAGTTTAGATTATGGTAGGAGATACCTGGTATTTTTTTAAAAACTGTAAAGTGTATCAACCCTCCCATGGTAAGGGAGCTTTGATACGGTGTAAAGGAGGTTTGATACAAAATATATAAATCATAAAATACGCCAAACCATAAAATTTATTAGACCTAAAAGTACTCATTATTAATTGACATTGTAAAATTTATTAAATTTGACGGCAAATGATAATTTTCTTGTGGATCTGGCAGTCCCACCTACAAAATTTGGTGTCGGTAGCTTCATAACATCTTCTTCAGATACTAGTCCTTGGTCTTACACATCAGGGAATACGAAATGGTATCCAGGCTTCTTCCGCCGCATAAAGTTTATTAAATTTTCATCTCCCACTTTTTCTATTTTGTCCAACATAGTGCTTTATTGTTGTAAATCTTACTAGAACATAGTCCTTCAAGTTTACTACTCCTCTAACAAAATAATCTTCTTCTTTCTCATTTTCTATTTGGTCTTCTATATCAGTTATTTCATCCGATGATGATGGATCGAATACAGAATTATCAGATTCCTCTTCAATTGCTTTTTGATTCTTCACTTTAACAACATTGTTAGTGCCCATAAGGTTTCTTTTGAATTTGCCCTTGTTTCTATGTTCTCGCCTTTTTTCATAGTAATTTTTTATTTCTTCCATATTTGGGGTACCTATCAGTGAGAACTTTTGTTTTTGCAGGTTTTCTTCCTGATGTTTGTTGTTTTCTTGGTGGTGCCTGCGGCAATGGCTTTATTTCTTCGGGAGTCTTGTATGAGCAGGAAGGTTCAGGCTTCGGCCTAGGAGTAGATTCTGGGGTATGTTCTCTGCCGACAGGTAGTGCCAGCGTATCATTAACTGTAGCACTTTGTGACAGATGAGGATCAGGCCGGTCAGTAACCTTTGCAGTGAGGAATTCGTGATCACTAAATTGGTGGGAATTGTATGGGTAGATACCAGTTTTAGAAAACCCTTTGCTAATATTCAGTGGAGTAAAAGCACGCTGATATGCAGTACCAACAAGAGCGGAAATATCTTTCAAACAAATAGTTTGGCCAGGATTTCTTACAATTAAATCATCGCAAGCTTCTTTGAAGTACGTTTTGAACGGAACGTATACCGCAACATCAAGTGGTTGCAAGCGGTGACGTGTGTGTGGCGGTATGGTTAATAAAACGATGCCATTTTGCTTGCATATATCTAGACCACCAGGGGATATGTGACTGTTGTGATTATCCAAAATAAGTGCGGATTTTTTAACTTTGCTACATTTTGCGAATTTCATGAAATGTGACAGATATAATTCGAAATTTTCAGATGTCATCCAACCGCTTGGATGAGTAGCAGCTTTGTATCCTGTTGGTGCACCAATGGTCATATAATCCTGTTCACGAACACGCGGGAAAACAAAAAAAGGGGGAATAGAATTACCTATGGCACTTGGTACACAGGACTGTAACTGTCTGGCCTCGTTCTCATGAAGTAACTTTTGATACTTGTTTTTGTCCTTTTTTTGAAATGATTTTGCTAGGTTTGTGGACAGTCTGGACGCCAGTCTCGTCACAGTTGTATATTGAATCTGGTTCAAATTGATCTCGGCGTAGTACTTCGCCAAGTAAATTGTAAAATTCTCCTACAGTGTGCTGGTTAAAAGCTGTTCCAACGAGAAAGGCTCGTTGGTTCTGGTTTTCGAAGCGATAGTTCATTGTCTCTCTCCATAAACCCTCTAAGCCACTCATAGGAAGCCATTTCATTTTTTAGCCAATTTGAAGGGACGTTTTTTTTTATTTTCCAAAGCATACAAATATGCAAATTTTCTCGACTCTTTCGAAGTGAACTCATAATTCATTTTAGCCACAGTTAGCAAATATTTAGCTAAACTTTTTTCTTCTTCGGAATTAAATATTTGAGAAGTCGCAAAATTTGGAAGAAACTTTGTTTCTTTTCCCCTTTCCTTGTATTTGGCAACATATCTTCTTAGTGTCATTTTGTCTAAGAGATATTTATTAGCCGTACTTCTCAATTTACCTCCGTCTATAACTTCCTGGACGGCTTTCTCCATCCGTTCAGGTGAAGCCGGTGTTCTATTAGTTTTTTTCTCCCATTTGAAAGGCATCCTGTAATTAAAAAGAACATTTTATGTAGGTACAACCTAGAATTCTAGGAGAGTGGGACATGTATCAAGTCTCCCCGAAATGGAATGTATTAATCCTCCCGTACGTGACCTATTCTATAAAATTTGAAATATTTGTGAACTGAATCCACATTCAGGCATCTACTTAGTACCAAATTGTGTCTAAAACACCGGATTATATCATAAAAAACTTATAAATAGGTTAATCTCAACCAGTTTTTACTAAAATGCTTACACTTACCTTCCGAAACTTTGTAATTTATACAGTAAAAACAAATTTTCTGCGCTGATTTCTTAAAACCGCCTCCTAATACATCAATCAGGCATCTAATGTGCTGATCACATGGATACGTTCCACTGTTGCCAAATCTACCAAGCAACAAGTGCTTTAAGCGGCAAATTTGAAAGCGTATCATCCCTCCCATAGTATCAACCCTCCCTAGTCTCCCCTACCATGGGTGTAAGATGGGACTTAATTTCCGTTTATTATGGACTTTCCTTTCTTGGTTTCGTGATCTTCGATTGTGTTTATGTTAGTTTTAAGATCCAACAGTGCATAATTGAATTTCATCCCGATTATTCCTGTATGCTTCTGTTAAAAATTGGTGCTCGTTGTTATAATGGCTTTTAGAGTTTTATTTAAGCTACACACGCACGACAACCAACCAAAGCACGTCAAATCCAACTACGAATGTTTGAAATATTTTCCTATTGTAATTAAAAGTTTGTACATAATATACGAGGAATGTTCGAAAAAATGACACGCTGAAGTTAAAATTTAAGTATGACACCTTCATCTGCATTCAATTTGCAACAAACAGCTCAAATAACGTTTTTCTTATTTTTAGAAATAAACACTCTGTGGCTAAAAAAACAAAAAAGGACTATTTCTATTTTCTTGAGTTTCTTGCAAACCGAACTTAGTACTGGCAATTCAAGAAAATGGTGATCATTTTGAACATTTAATAAATTAAATTCTACTTTTTAGTTAATCTTTAAAGTAGTTACTAGGGAAGACCGGAGCATTGTGCTTAAGATGAATCGGCTAGTAATGCGGCATTCTATTGTAAAAAACGGTTTTAATGGTTGAGATTGCTTACTGGCATGTTGTCAATCATTTGCCACCATATTTCATTGCTACATTCTTGAATAATCGATAAAATATGGTATTTTCGTTGAATTCGTTTGCCCCGCTATACCCCACCATAGGGGGCAAAGTAGGGTACTTAGTGGGGTATAGGTTATTTATCAAAGAGAATCGTACAGATTGTAGAAAAAATACTTTTATTGATAAGCTTAACAAAAAACACCATATAGGTACACTCTATATTATGCTAACTAAATCAACTCGAGTGCACATAGCACAAATATGCGTAGCTTCATCATCTTCTTCTCCGGCACAGGAGCAATATGTGCCCAACGACTGTACTTTCGGCATCTAATCCACCCCTCATTGGACTGAGACCATAGGTACCCAAAGTACGGACACTGAGCATCTTCGTCATCGTCGGAGGATACATTTTTAAGTTCACTTAAAGTTACTTTACATTTTTTTATTTTATTTGTCGTAATCCTATTCGATTTACCTTCTGAACTCTTCGTTATCTCTCTTGATTGATTCCAAAGAGCAGGAATGCTGATCTGTCTTTCGCTTATACGCCCGAACCATCGTTCTGTGATAAACAAAATTATATACAATAAATATGGGGTATAGTAGGGCAAAGGCACGATAAGGTGGGACTGACTTTTTTTATATCTTTTGGCTCAAGTTTTTTTTATTTTGGAACACACTGTTTTGTAAGAGTTCTACAAATAACAAAAGTGATATGAGTTAACACACAATTGTGTTTAAATATACAGGAGCCCACAATAGGTAAAAATATTCGTCAAGTTTCAAGGAAAACAGTTGTATCGAGCAAAATAATTGAACCTGCTCCTCTGTTTTTTTATTTTTTCAACCAATTTTCCACTTTCATAAAAAATGAAACGTTGAAGTCAAATTTATAAGACACCTTCAGTTACAGTCAATTTAAAATAAATTGTTGAACTTTTCAAATAATTTTGTTCATTATTTTTAGAAATAAACACACTGTGGCTAAAAAGCAAAATAGAACCATTTATAGTTTTTTGAGTTTCTTAGAAAACGGACAAGATACTGATTTGTTCTTATTACAACTGTCCCCTATCTCTTATTGTTTTTATTTTTCGATACAATGGCAATAAAAAGTTGGATATCCTGTATACACCAAATTCAATATTTTCAACACGCTTGGTGTAATTTTCGTCACTTGAGTGCACTGTCATATTTTATATACCATTCTTTATGTTTCCTTTTTTAAGTTAGTTATTTTGAAGTTATTACACTGGCTGTTTAAAAAAACGGTGGATCCGCTGCTAAGAACAAAGAATAACAAGAAGAAAATTGAAATAAATTTGACTAAAAAAAACATGAAATATTCAATCAGGTAAAGCTAGTTTCAAATCTCTCCATTTTCACGAATACACAATGCTATCCTTCTTTCTAATGAATGCATTAATTTTCTAAACGATTGAGGAACTTTTTTACTGACCAATATCTACTTATTTTTTAGTGTTTTACTGATTCTAGAAACGGGGAACGGTCTGACAAGACGCAAATGGAACGGTTCAACTAAACATAAGTGTTTTTATTCTTAAGGTGGTTATTACTTATCAATTTGAAATGGGATGCCATACAAAAAAGTACCAAGAAAAAATAATAGGCATAATATGTAAAAAGAGCATGTAGGACATGGAGTTGTGATGCCATCAGTTTGTTTGTATACACTTTGGACCGAGATAACATGTGTTCAAAGGACATGGAGGCTCAATGGATCAATTGTGTTGGCATCAAACTCATCCAGAGTTACTCAGTACAGCTAATGGAGACCAATCTGTCAAAATTTGGAATACAAGAATGTGTTACTACAATTTATACCAAAGGAGATGTAACGCTTTTAGTTGGGCGTCAGACTGCTCAGGAAAAGAGCACCTCAGGCGTAGATTTTAGACCAGAGATAATAGTAATTCAAGGAGTAGGTCTTACCGGTTCTCGGGTAACCCTACTTGAATTTAAGTTACGTTAAGTGAAGCGAAGATAAGTGGGCGCCACCCTGAATACTACTAGTTTTACAGTTTCACATCAACTTTATCAATCGATAAACCCTGGAATCTTGGAAGGTGATAAATACGAACAACGTTATTGAATTTACAATAGTATAATTTAAACAAAGTGTAAATTACGATTACGATCTAGTTATTTATGGACCATTTTTTTCCTATAATGATCTGGTAATGGTAATGGAGAGGTACTTTCCTTTTCCTCTTCTACTATCTTGGGATCTCCATGATTGAGAGAATCATATTGTCTTCTTCTCAGGAAACCAGGAAACTCTTAAGGTTATTATATAATATGAGATGGTTGGCAAAGTACTCCACAGTTCCAGACAGAACAACGTTCCAAAGTTCAGGACAGAACAAAGTGCATTCACATGAATGCACTTTTTAAAGATAAGATAAAGTTTGGCTTCAGTACCACATGTTCACAGGAATGAAGAACGAAACCTCTTTGCCCCTGATTAAATACACGAAATCATATAAGAGATAATAGACTTACGTCTCATATTCATGTCAAGCTCAGACGCTTTGACCAGGAAAGGAATTTACATTTCAATAGTGAATCCTTAATTCACATTTAATTAATAATTGATAGAAGAAGAATTTAGACCGATGTCGAAGTGGGGACTAACAAATAGCAGTGGATATTTTCACCACAGACGGAACTCGTTCGGCCCGTATTAAAACGTTGATTTCGACTCTTTATCGACAGTAAATGTATTCAGCCTCGAAACATTTCTCGGTGTTGGGCATTAGAAAGGACTGGCTATTCGCCACCCATACGATTCTTATTAATCGTTCTAAATTAACGTAACAGAGACAACTTGATGGTCACCAAATGGTAATACTATAGCAGAAGGAAATAAGGAAGATTTGGTTACTTTTATAGATGTTAGGACATACAAGATTGAAGCCGAAGAACAGTTTCATTTTGTGAATGTACTTTCTTGGAATAACACAAATCATATATTGAGTTATCCTAACTTAAAACGACAATATATTTTGAAGGCACATCCAGGAACTTGTATTCGTATCCCAACTGGACAATATTTTGTTACAGGTAGTGCTGACGCATTGGTGTCTTTATGGGAAATTAATGAATTAGCATGCAAAAGAGTTTTTACAAGAATATTTTGGCCAGTAAGAACTCTCTCATTCAGCTATGACGGGCAATTACTAGCGCCAGCGTCTGAAGATTTATTAATAGATATTGGTTTCGTGGAAACTGGCGATAAAATAGCGGATTCATTCATTCATTCATTCATTCGTTTGGGTTGTGCTCAACAACCTAAGCACTTGAACTGAATCTTTGTACCATTTCCCATGTTATATACTTCCATTCCAGAAGCTTCGAGTCTTATATAAAGGCCACTAGTTTGACTGGAGGGATTTTCAGTAGTTGTAATGGTTGTATTAATTCCTCTCCAAAGTGATTCCGTCTAAGTACTTGTATGTTCTCGCAGAAGCAGAGTATGTAAAGAGGTGTTTCATCATAGAGTTCACATTTTCTGCACATAGGTTCACTAACTTTGCCCATTTTGTGGGGATGTTTCCCCAGGATGCAGTGTTCAGTCACCAGATCAGTTACTGTCTTCAAATGTCTCTTACCCAGTTTCAATAGCCCGGTTAGGCTAGATTCCTTGTCTACTTGGTTTAGTAAATAATTTGTATGGAGGTGCCCTTGTGTCAACCTCCATTTGAGTTGGTGTTCCCTATCTAGCCAGTTCCCCATTTTCCCTCTTATGCATGATTCCACAAAACGGTTCCGGACCTATGAAGTCTCCTTTAGAGCCTTCTTATTTAACTAACTGCTCCGCCATTTCATTTTCTGGAATCCCCTCATGTGCCGGCACCCATATTAGAGACACTTTGTTGTCTCTTGCCAGCCTTTTAAGGGATTATTTGCAGTTTTTCGCCAGTCTAGACCTAGTTGTTGGATTACTGATAGCTTTAAGCAGAGTCTGGCTTTCAGTGAATATTTTAATTTTTTGTCCGGTATATCCTCTTCTGATGTTTTCACCAATTTAGGCTATAGCGGCAATCGTATCTGCTTGAAACACAGTCGTATATTGAACAATGCTAAAGAACATTCTCTTTCTAGGTCCTTTTATACCAGCCCCAGAGCCATGGTTTGTTTTGGAACCATCGGTGAACCAGGTGATTTCTCCAGAATTACCTGGGTGCATCACCTGTTCCCTAGATGGGATGATGAAGTTTACTCGCTCAGTGAATATATTTTCCGGTGTCATGCTATCAAAACTCTTGAGAAATTTGGGTTCATCTAGTATTGTCCCAGTTGTATCAGTGTTTCCTTCTCGAACATTGTTTTGGATTTCAGCATAAGAATCATCATTTCCTCCGCCCTTACAAAAAGTCCAATAACGGCTTCCGTTGATGCTGTCTCCGTGCTGTTTATTGCGGTAATACCAAGAAGGGCTTGTGTTTGGATTGCAGTTAGTATATTCATTGCAGAGGATACTTATGTCCTCCTACACCAGACTATTGTTCCATAGGTGATCGTTGGCCTTATCACAGTTGTGTAAAGCCAGTGAACCAACTCAGGTCGTATTCCCCAGGTTTTACCCATAACTCTTCTGCATTGCCAGAAAAGTCTAGTCGCCCTGGTAGTATTTTTTCCAGGTGTGCCTTCCAAACCAGTTTGAATTCAAGGGTCACTCCAGACTCCAGCAGATATTTCCGTAGAAGCTGCTACGTTTACAGTAGCTTGGCACCCGTCTACTTACTTACTAGCTTATGCTTGTGATGATAGAGATAATGACAGGAAAAGGAAAAGGAAAAGGAAAAGGAAAAGGAAAAGGAAAAGGAAAAGGAAAAGGAAAAGGAAAAGGAAAAGGAAAAGGAAAAGGAAAAGGAAAAGGAAAAGGAAAGGAAAAGGAAAAGGAAAAGGAAAAGGAAAAGGAAAAGGAAAAGGAAAAGGAAAAGGAAAAGAAAAGGAAAAGGAAAAGGAAAAGGAAAGGAAAAGGAAAAGAAAAGGAAAAGGAAAAGGAAAAGGAAAAGGAAAGGAAAAGGAAAAGGAAAAGGAAAAGGAAAAGGAAAAGGAAAAGGAAAAGGAAAAGGAAAAGGAAAAGGAAAAGGAAAAGGAAAAGGAAAAGGAAAAGGAAAAGGAAAAGGAAAAGGAAAAGGAAAAGGAAAAGGAAAAGGAAAGGGAAAAGGAAAAGGAAAAGGAAAAGGAAAAGGAAAAGGAAAAGGAAAAGGAAAAGGAAAAGGAAAAGGAAAAGGAAAAGGAAAAGGAAAAGGAAAAGGAAAAGGAAAAGGAAAAGGAAAAGGAAAAGGAAAAGGAAAAGGAAAAGGAAAAGGAAAA